>JAVJGG010000001.1:36415755-36500041 GCA_035590195.1 Aviceda cuculoides | reverse complement strand
GGGGGGGATTTTGTTGTTGTTGTTATACATGATCGCAGCCTTCCCTTGATGAAATAAGACGCATTGTCTTATTTGAATTTCTCTAATGTGTGGAGCCTGCTCCTCTTCTGGTCTGGGCAGATATTAACAGGAGAAGAAATGGGAGCACAGAAGATGTTGTCTACCTGCAATACAGTGCCACAGTGTTCTCCAGCAGCCTGTGCCAGAAAGCCCCGCTCAGCTCTTGGCATGCAAAGCAGTAGCACGCTGCATGCATAAGAGCAGTAAGGGGATCAGAGCATGCTTGGTGCATGTTGAGCTGCCTGAGAATTTAGCTGCCAAACACTGACAAGTTTTCTATTAAGCCTGTGGGGTTTTTGAAGTTTACAACTTTACCATATTTATGTAGATTTTTGTTTTTCACATTAATGGTACAAGTGCCATCTTTGAGAGCAGGGCATCCTTCTGACAAATTTTACATTCCTATTCTAAGCAAAAGCAATACAGTTTCTTAATGGAACTCTTAAGATGTTTATTTCTTTTTTCACATGGAGAATAAGATGCCTTTTTTCACTTTTACTTGGGAGTGGAACTGTTCTAGCTGGAACTTCAAAGGAAATCATTCTGAAGCAGATGCTGTATCATGGAAAACTTTAGGCTGAGCCATTTCAGTGTGATAGCTTTAAAAGCAATGCTAAATCAGAGGCATTTCTGAAAAAAAAAAAAAAGTAAAATGTTATCTGCACTGCCTACGCTTACTAAACATGAGTTGATGGGGCTTTTTAGGGAACCATATGCAGATGTTCTCCCCTTCTTTGTGGGAGCAGCACCGAGTTCACCCCAAATCCTATCAGTGATTTGTACGGAGGGTCAAGAGCCCTCAACTCCTTTAGGGGTGCTGAGCACATTTAAATAGAGAAAACCTTGCTGCTGCCTGCAAATGCAGGAAAGACAAAGGTCTATATTCATCCCTCAGTTCCCAGGAGTTACCAAAGGATGGTGTTAAGATGAGAATGCCCAAATGCTCTCTTCTGACCGCAGCTGTGGCTTGGTGGCCTCCAGCAAGTCCTGTGAAAGCAATGTGCCTGACCAACCCCCACCAGCAACCCAGAGCTCTACACAGTCCTGTCATCTCTGCTTGGAAAATTGCTTTGGCTTTGCTTCCTCAGCAACTTTAAAAGCTCCATAGAGACTGTAACGCCAATGGCTCAAGTCAGCAAACCCATGCTGCTCATCCATTCCCAAACACATTGCTCATTTGGAGACAGAAAATGGAATTAAGAGCTTTCCTTTAATATATGTATATATAAAAAAGAAAAATGAAGGAAACAGGTGTTTGAGGCAAGCTGAAGATGTTTTTTGCCTTTTATTGCCTCTGCTTGAATCAAACCATTTAGACTAACATTATTCTTTCCAATATATTTATGAGTATGCTACTGCCGTGACTCATTTATGACACAGGAAGCGTGTGAGGGTCACATGCCTTAGAGCCCGTCACCCATTGGGTCTCTGCCGTCCGACCCAAAGAAAAGGCTAACAGCCATTATTTTCTTTGTCTTTATTCTCATGGAAACAGAAAGTGGATTTGAGGTGAAACATCTGGTTTGTTTTTGGGTAAATGTTATTTATCTCTTCATTCCCCTTGGCTTTTTAATGTTTTATTCTTTTTTTCTCAACTCTCTCCCCTTTTTGGAATAAGGGCCTTATTTGAAGCCCATTGGATTTTTCCATCGGCTCCAGCAAGACCTTGGATCAGGCCCTAGATACAGATATGGATTTCTTTCCACGCTCCTTTGTATCTGTCCTCTTGTGATCCCCAGTGGAAATGCCTTGTGCATTTGCTGAAGTGTTTGTTGTATCCGTGCCTACTGCATTTGAAGGTGTGTTTCCTCTTTTATTCTCAATATGTTACATTCATGCGAACAACATCCTCGGTATTATACAAACATTTGGGGGAGCAGGGAAGGGAGGTAAAGTCTTCTCCCCAGTAGACAAAGATCATGGTGGATTGACGGAAAAGAGCTAAGACACCGATTCTAACACATTGCAACAATGCCAGGGATGTGTTAGTTGCATGCAAAAATACAAATGAGCCTGCATTTTATTAAAACCTCTACCAGACCATTAAGAGCTCAAAGTATTTGAGAAATTCTCTCTTCCAAACTTGCATGTGATCTGCCACTTGAACAAGTTCCCAAAGAATGTGCTTATGGTCCAAGTGACCAGGACACCAGCACTACAGACTGAACTTCTTCCTTCCTAAATGGTAGGCTTTGGACAGAAGTTTTAGGGTTTAATACCAGCACCACTGGCTGACAGTCTCTGGCATAGGAGGTGCCTGCAAACCTAGGACTGAAGAAATCTTTCTTTTGCTGCAAACAATGGCATCCTCTATGTATTAGCAAAAATAAATCTTGCATGTCTGGTATTCAGAAAGGCTTTCTACATCCAGTATTTCTACTGGAAGACACTGATTCTACTCAGACACTAACTCCAGCCAAATTTGGTTTAAGTTGGCCTTGGTATTCAGCAGGTAGTACAGTGGATAGACACTCTCCTAGCCATGTATCACGCTGACCATAAAAGCATTCCTTCTTTGGGGGAAAAAAAAAAAAAGGCTTGAAAGACAGGTATCTCACTAGATACATTCGTTTGAAACCCAATGTTGTTGAGAGCATTTTGCATCTTGCTCAAGTTTTCCACCTGCCCTATGCCCACACACCCTAACACCTCACTTATTGTGGCTGCTTTGAGGGTCTGCAGCTGAGCAGTTTGCCTCTGCCCTCCCTCCCTTCCTTCTTCGTTTATGAACCTGCAGAGCAGCCAATGTTATTTAAAAAGTCTTGCTACTTGACTTTGATAATGAGCTTATGGTATAAACCTGCATTTACGCAAATTACTCTTACACTTCATCCATGCAAGTTTTCATTTCTGTGCTCTTTCCCATTAGTCAGGTCCTCATTGTCTCCTCTCCCAGAACACCAAAGCAAAGTGTCCATATGGTTTCTGGTTTCCCCTTACCTTCAGAACTGACCTGGGGGCAATTTGTTCTAATTTAGTAGAACTGACTGTCAAAATCAGACTTGGTTTCTAAATCAGTTGTTAAAGTTCTCTTCCAGGAGGCTTTGCTCTCTGCACTGGTTCACTCATGTGGTCTCTCTTCCTCTTTCTACTTACTAAGAGTAGCTCTGAAGCCTTGATCCCCACTCCACCAGCTCCAGCTTTTAGCCTTGTTCCTGTATCCCACCCTCTCCTGGTAAGCCAGTAGATACTTGGCCACTGTTGTAAACAAACCTGGAGTCTCTCTTCACTCATCTGTGCACGCTGCCTCCTCTCTTTTTCCTTTTTGTGTAGCCAAGGAACCATTTCTTATCTGTGCTAGCTTTTTTCAGGGGTCTAGCTTACACGGCTTCTCTGGAGGTTTGACTAATCAGAACAGTCCCTTGTAGCCTTTAAAGAAATTTGTTGATCCTATAACTACTCCTGGTTTCACAGACACATTCCTGAAAGCAGCATTGGGAAAAATAGCCAGTAGGACTACTTGCAGTTTTTGCTACTGTTCTCCTCTATTGCCAGGCTACCAGTGTACAAAGGAAAATGATGATGAACATCTTCAAAGTGAGTTAATTCAGTGGGACTAAATATTTGCAGAATATTCTGTCCTTTCTTCCTTGCCTGTCAGCATAACTGAAGCCTGCAGGAAATTTCTAAAGCACATGGAAATCTAGCTGTCAGTTCTATGTGGAAAGATCAGTTACATTTTCACATAAGCCTTTGGTTTGTCCACTAATTTCTTTGTGCAGTCTGCAGGGTTTCCCTGCCTTTCTTGGTTTCGACCCAGGTAGACCAGATGGCAATAATTGAACCCTGGGTTGCGAAAGCTCGTAAATTATTGTGGAAGGAGTTATCACCAGAAAGCAATGGCTGGAGCTGCCTTGCCAGCCACAATGATAGGAAAGTCCTTTCCCTGGGCAATGCTATTTGGTTGCCTAGAACAAGGCACTGTACCCCTACAGTTCCTGAGGTGCGGCATCCTCAGGAGTGCTCAAGAGCATCTGGGTTTAAGAAACCAGCAATTTCCATCTCGTTGCTGTCAATCGAGACAATTATTTTTAAATAACTTCCCTCTCTCTTGGCTTTAAGTCTGTCTGCTTTTGTTTCCTACATTCAAAGGATCTTATAGGAGGAAGTGGGTGGCCATCCAGCTAGAAATACCACCATGCTCTCACACCATCTGGCTGCTCACTGAGATCCTCCCAAGTACATTGCCCAAAAGTGACCTCCTGAACGCTTATGTGCTGCTGGGGATTAAATGTTCAGACGAAACGCGTGAGCAACAGATGACACTGTACCGTATGAAGCCGTTCTCCAAGGACATTCTTCCACTTGTCCCTTGAACAAGATCTGAAACAACATCTGGACCAGGATTTTTGTCACATGACTTTAAGTATGCTGACATTTGACTTCAGTGACACATTCTGATACCCTTTCAAAATGAAGCACCTACCAAATGAGGATTTAATTTAGATTTAAGATTGTATTTATTGTCTATTAATAAAGCACTATGTAATAACTCAAACCACATTTATTGAGGCTGTTGTGATCATGTAACAGGCTATTATGTTTCTAATAATTAGCTGGCACCATTAAATTACATATGAATTAAAAAAGTTTTCTAGTTTAGTAAAAAGCCAGGAGTTGTTCTTAGCACGGATTTGGTGTTGGTAACCAGAGCAACCTCATGCTCTGGAAATGAGGTTTATCCTAGGCGACAGCTGCCCACATTTTCGCCTTACGTTCTCATTCTTAACTTGTAAAGTTCAGCTTGAAAAGGTAAGACCAGGAAAGGTAGAGAGCAGGGGTTCAGGAACGGGAGGCTGAAGGGACTGGCCCAAGATAACACAGTGGAAGTCCGAGGTGGACCAACATGTGAACGTGGGTGTCCTAAAGTTATTCCCTCAATTCACGTAGCCTGGTAGCGCAGGTGGAAATCCTGCCCCTGCTGCTATTCCATACCCCAGGGGAATCTCTTAACCAGCTGGTTAGTGTTCCCCTGTGGTGTGGGAGTCTGTTTTTACAAAAAGGAATCAAAACCTTTGAAAGGTCTTTTTTTTTCATCGTAACGTGGAAAGGGAACATTTATGAAATCCCGGTTTCACAGGCTGGGAAAATTGTTTCCCTCTCTACTCTAGAGCAGATTGATAAAAGACTCATGATAGCAATTGAACACTGGGGGGATTTTTGATCTGTGCAGCTGTGCATAATCCTTATTATTTTTACAAGTCACTGGAGGCATTTGGTAGGGTCAACATGGTAAGAAATCTGGACCTGAAAGTGAAACAAAGTGTCTGTCAGAGGGGCCAGCTTTTAATTGGAAACTAAATTTAATTTTAGAGGAAGAGGAAAATACCACACTTCTAATGAGATCCAGGGCACTCCAGAGAGCAGCCTACGAAGAATATTTAAATAGGAAAGTCCTGTTTAGAAAGACCTGTTGTAAATGGCTTCTCGATATTGTAGGTAGATAAATGCACTTGAGCTCATGCCTCACAAATGAGAAACCACGTATAAAACATGCTGATGACTTAAAGTAAGACTCTGAGAATACTGTTAGCTGTAACCAGGAAAAGTTGATTATTATTTTTTGAACTGTTCAGAGAAGCTAAAGGTTTTCTTCTCTTTTCTTTTCTAAAATATTTGAAAGGGGATTATTTTTATGTGGAAGTGGAAAGCAAGGACCAAACTTCATTGTAAGTGAAAATTTCCAGTTTTCATGAGATGTTTTCAATTAAAAGACAAAATAAGAGGGCTTTTTATTTTGTTTGGATTTCTTTTTTTTTTTTCTTTGAAAGCTTAGGGTTCTGCACCTTGAAATAATTCAGGCTGTTCAAACATAGTACAAATGTTCGTACTTATAAATGAGCTTTTAGAAGTGGTAGTGATGACTTTTTTTAGATACTCTGCTCAAAAGAGGTGAAACCTTGAGCTCAGATTTTGATCCTCAAATAGTCATTCGAGGAGGAAGGAGTTTTTATGCTTTGTGCATGGCAACAGCCAGAGAATGAGAGCAGGGGAAGAAAGGACGGTGGGCTCCTGCCTCTGCCTCTTCCAGCCAGCATGCAAGATCCTGGGGACAACCTGGGAGGTGGAAAGGGATGCAAAAACCCGAAGAGAACCAAAGCCAGGCTTCACTCCCTCAAGGACAAAGGGAAGCAGAGACACGAGGGTTTGCTTTCCTATTTCACCAAGTGTACTTAAATCCCTTAAGAAGGCTGAAAGTTTTTTTGAATGAGGGGGGAGGATGATGTTCCTTTTTCCCTCCCCCTCTTTTATTCTTAGCCTATGGTCTTAACTGATTTGTTCAATGTAGCAGAGCCTTGACGTCAGACATCTCGGCAGAAAAACGATGGCATGTGAAAGGATGCAGGGACCCCTGTAGTGCCCTTGTGTGGTAATTAAAACTAAGTCAGGGCTAAAGAGATTAGTAACCAAGTACAAGAGGAATAATCGGGTGAGGGAGAGTTAAAAAATGCCTCTTTTTCTTGGGCTGCAACTGCAAGACTGAATAAAATAACCAAATCTGTTGCAATCAGACATTTCGGGCCAGAGGCCAGCTCTCTAGGGAATAAGGGAACCTGTCTCCATTCCACACACCAGACCACACTTGGATATTTTAGCTGGACTGCCCCTCAGTCCTACCTGAGTGGGTTATCTCCATGTGAAGGAGCATGAAGCAACCAGAGGCCCTCCAAGCTAACAGATTCACAGTCACTTCTTTTCAGCTGGGTGGACTTTGTCCCTGTTCTGGGTGTAGAGGGAGAAGGTTAAATATGGGGGAAGAGGGGGAAGGAAATGATACACAGAGAAACCATTTTTTGGCCTTCCCTCCAGCATATATCAGTGGATAATAAAATTTTTCAACTGATTAGATGCCCCATTGGTTGGAAAATTTGGAAGCAATCATGCAATTATATCGCAAAACCTCAGAGTCATGTACATTCAGCCAAGTAGAGAAACCAAACTATTAGCAAAAATAGAGAGAGAGAGAGAAGAAAAGAAAAGAAAAAAGACTATTTATATTGCAATACTGGTCCTAAAAAATGGAAAAGAAAACACAATGGAAACTTTTCTGCAAACAATTAAAGGAGGGGGAGAAAGGCTCAGGATGGGGCTGGTGTTTCAGGATAAATATAGAATTTATAACATAGTAAGAGCTGTTTTTAGTGGGCCTTAATTGAAACTACATTGCTTGCCCCTCTGCTGCTGTGTCTCAGTGCTACAGTACGTGAGAAAAAGAGGGACTGGGTGACTTCCCTAGTAAGGGACTGATACATCTCGCTAGAGAAAACAATGATTGGCAATGCTCGTTGTGAGCACTTGGGGCATTTTTATAAACAGGGGCATGAACTTGTGCTCTGCTCCACACCACGGTGTCTTTGCTCCTGACAGACAGTGTTCAGCCCCCATCTGCTCCAGAAGCCATCAGACACAGATATAGTTCTGCTAAATGAAGCCATTTGCCTGAACTAATACTTTTTCTCTTTCCTTTTTCTAATAGGAGGGTTCCTTGCTCCTCTTGGTGACAGGACGAAGGAAAGCATTGCTTTTGTGCACTGCAAATCATCTAGATAAGGACTCAGAAACACAGTGTTTTCATCGGTAGGAAGACGGAGCAATTGGGGGAGTAAAATCTGATCCCGCTGAAATCTCAATGGCATCTTTTTGGTCTTGGGGGTTAGAAACTGACCTCAGCATTAGCAGCCTCTCTCTCAATAGCCTCCTTCCTTTCCAGCTGTCCACAGTGTCCCCAGAGTGCCACCAAAATGTGGTGTCTCTGGGGATGACCTGGCACGCGGAGGCTGAGATTACATCTGAAGGGAGCATCCCTGCAGCAGTGGGGGAACGGTGTGTATGGCGAGATGGTCAGAGGATGATCAGCTGCAACAGAAGGAGCAGGTCTCTGCAGCGTGCTCTGTAACAAGCTGAGGACTGCAACAACTGCCCAGAATCCAGGATCCCAGCTTAACCTACCAGCCAGTCACAAATGAAGATCTGAGATCTAGAATCTGGTCCAAGTCCACCTTTTTAGTCTCCTTTTCCCCCTTTGAATGGACTTCAAATGAATTTTAAATCCTGTTCCACTGAGGGACAAGTAGGAAGAGATAGACAAGGATGCAGTGGGCAGAGGAATTAAAATAAATATTAACATATTGCTGGCACACATGAATGGGAAAAAAAATATCGAGGTGATCCAAAGCATAAATTGAATCTGAGCTAGCCACTTACCTAATTGCTTTGCCTTGTCCCCATCCTGATTGTGACGATTGGTTTCTTCCCACAGAGGGACTCCATCCCACCCTTCCTGTTGGGATTTGAAATGCTCCACTAGTTTTGATGTCTCAGTACCTTGCTATTAATGGAAGGAAAGTATGCCTTCCCCTTGGCATCACAGACATGCCACTAAGAACTAGAAATGTTTTTTGGTTTTTGTTTTTTTTTTCCCAAGATAAAAAGAAAATATTTGGCAACTCCATTATTGTTTGGTGCTGTGGTTTGATCTGGTTCCCCAGAAAAGTGGGGGCTGTTCTTTGGATTCTGCAGAGCCTCCCGGGGTGAGGGGAAATTGGTGGCTCTTCGGGAGCTTCCTGGAATGTGAAATGCCATTTGACACTGGCTTTATGTCTTCAGATGCTTGGGATCTCTGGAGTCTCAAAGGCCCAGGGAGTGCCAGGGTAGGATGGACAATTAGATGGGTTAAAAAGGGGAACTCATCAGGACTGTATTCAGAACAGAAACTGCAAGAGAACAGTTACATTCCTTGCCTTATTCTTTACATAAATTTTGAGAGCCAGTGGAAAAAACAGACTGTCACAGGGCTGGATCCAGGCCCGGTAGAGGCAGGGTTATGTTTTTGTTTTGCTTTCCACCAAACACTCAACACCCCAATCTTCTCTTCTTCTCTTGCAGGGAAAAAAATTGGATTCAACAAAGAGCTCTTCACCCATCAGCTCTCTGTCCCACTGAGTCTTTTACAAAATTTAGGTGCCAGTAGGAGCAGAGCTTTTTTATGAGAATTATTTGCCTGGTCTCCAGACGGTTGTGGGCCAAATCTGTCCCACAACATGGCAAATCAATGCTGCTCTCTAATCTGCTCGCACTGAAGAACCAGGATCCTTACCAGGCAATCGACTGGTAGCAGAGCAAGGCTCACAGTTATGTGAAAACACAATCTCAGGTACTTATCTGCAAGGTGCAGTGATGGCTACAGCCATCAAGACTGAACAACTTTCGCAGGGAGATCAAAGCGACAGTGCTTTTCCCATATGTTGAAGACCCTGTCACTGTCCTCTGTAACTCTATGAGGCTGACTTTAAAATGATCTGTTGCAAAAAAAGAGAAAATGTATTTATTTGGGGCTTTCAGCCAAATACACTTCTTTAGTGAAAAGTGGGCACCTGTCTTGAGTCTCTCCTGCTTCTCATGAAAGCACCAGAAGGCTTCCCAGTTTGATAGTAATTAATTTTTTTGTACACAAAAAGCCATCTTTTTTATAGGAAAGGGAAGGAAAGTTTATTTTGTGTCCACCTCTGTTGGGTGGACTTCCCCTTGTGTTTCCTGTAGGTTGGTCATTGGCTTTGTCTCCACAAAGACATGAAGGATCAACTTGACCCAGATACTATCTAGGGAGCTCACGAAAATCACTGAACTGTCTTCTCTATTTGCATCATGAACTGAGAATAAACTTTGGCCTCCTCTTCTTGGTCTGGAAGAGTTTCCCCCCTGTGCAGAGAACTGCATGCCATTTTAGACATACATTATAGGCTTGGTTATTACCTTTTGGAAAATGGAAAGTGTTCCTCAAGATTTGGTCCTCATGCTTTTCCTCCAGAAGAATCCTCATGTCTTCTGATATGGATGTTTTTCTTTTTTTTTTTTTTTTTTTCCTGTTCTCCTCAATACAGTCACTACTTGTGGTATCCCAATGGTGGCTGTGAAGGGGAACCCTTGGGCAGTCATTTAAGTCCTAGATGAAGGTATGTAAAATAAAGGATTGAGGGACAGTGTTCTGAGTCTGCCAGTTCAACTGCTTCACTGCTTTGTCCTCAGCATCTTCTAAACTATGATTGTTAAAATGTCCAAAACCCAGACTGGTAAAATAAGAGGCCTGGGAGATAACTGATGAACCTTATTATCCTATCTTACTAATTTCTCAATCATTTAATTCTGTTGGCATGCTTTAAATTGTTGATTGGTGTTGGAAGGCAGATCAGCTCTTACAATTTCAAACGTCCTTTAACTTCCCTTGCAGAAAAGGAAGTATCCAAGGGTAAATCATCCACAGTTGCTAAATTTGTGTCCATTGCTGTATCTCTGAAGGTCTTCAGAGGACTGGTCTGAAATCAAGGTTATTTCACATAAAACCAAACCTGAACAGTTTAGTTTGGGGACTTAGACTCGTATTAAACAGAATGAGAATCAGTCCTTGAGGTTGTTTGAACTCTCCAGAGTCTTTTCGGTGATCAAAGGGGTCAATTCTGCAATATGGAAACAGATCTGCTGAGGGAAAAAAAAACACATGCCTGCAAAAGAGAGCAAAAGTCCCACAACATTGCACACACAAAATGTTTTTCTTTACATATTCAAAATCTAGCCATGAAACCAGTCTGAACTGACAATTTTGCATGAGAAGCCTGTGCCACTAATCACTTGCAGCATAAAACTAAAAAAAGGTTGTAGAGGAGTCCAAACTCTGCTCCGTTACAGACTTTGGTAGTTCTTTCACCCATTTACATTGCTTTTTGTGGGATCACTTCAGCACAATTAAGAACCCTTCCTTTGACCTATGCAATTTATATCAAAAAAATTTTGGTTATAAAACCAGGCTGAGCACAATTCCACTTTTAAGAATTAAATCCTTCAATTACCCATGTACAAATCCTCAGTAAAGGTTTTGGCTTTACTGCTCAAGCCTTTAAAACCCACAGAGGAGAGCCTGCACATAAAAAACCATGAAAATTAATGAACATGGACTTGCAGCAGTGAGAAAGTTGGAATTCCTGCTCTTTGGGAACTTCCAGCGTGTCAAAACTTATTATTCTAAGCTGAAGCAAGTACTTCCAATGTAATAAATTTGCACAAAAACTGAAATTTCTTATGATTTCTGTTAAGAATTGCCAATACTTTCATTGTTCTTGAATAGAAATGAGAATGGAGAATTACCTATATAGAAATATTTCTTTTTGTTTGCTGGATTTGACACACATTCTCAATTTGCCTGAAATTCAGTTAATACTGAACTTCACATTTTGTGAGGGTCTCTATTTTGGCTTTGTAGCTGAAAGGCCAGAATCCCCAGATTTCCCTATAGGCTAAACTTTTCTGTCCAAATTACATTTCTCATACAGCACTAGAGTCATATGACTATCCAACACAGCACATAATTCAGGCCAAGCCAAGTGCATGTTATTTCTTGGGAGCTACAGTCCTCCAAAGGACTATGGAGCTGTAGTAGTGAAAAGAGAGTTGTGAATTAAAACTCCCACAAGACAATGCTCAAATAAGCAAATTAAGCTGAATGCTATCATGAATCAAGACAAAAATTAATTATTTTTTATTAAAAAAAAGGAAAACCAAGCTTTTCTGAGCTTGGCTTGCATTGCAACACTTCATTTTGCATCATTCCCTTTGTAATTTTGAAAATTCTTCACTTTGGAAAATCGGTTTGGTGGAAATTGCCATTCCTGTTGGAAACTTGTACCAGGGTACATCTCTTGACCACCTCTGCTGTTGGCAGGTACCTCCTCTGCTCTGGCGAGCACAAGCACAATCCAGCATTTTTGGTGAATCAACATAGGCAGGAAAAAAGGAGCCAGAGGAAGTTAGCTGCTATAGCCAAACATCACCGGTAAAAGTATGTAGGCTGTTAGTCATCTAGAAGACTAGTCATCTAGTCTTCTCTTTCTCACCCTCTCCCCACCAGTCCTATGTCTTTTCTGCTGACAGATAACTGCTATCCTAAATGTTCTCTTACTCCGCAGCACATTAGCAGGAGTTCCACCAACATAAGGGGAGGATGCTCTCATGTAGAGAGGAGACTGAAATCAAAGAGATTTCTGAGAAAAAAGAACTTACCTTCCCAGTGTACTTGCTCTGTTACAGAGCAACAGGCTGCAGTTGCAGTAGACACATATTCCTATTTAACCAGAATTTAAACTGCCCGTTGCAGCTCAGTGATGGTCTTCGGGCCGGCTCCTCAGTAGGTACAAAACACAGTAGCTCCTGCTAGTTACCCTGTGTGAAACGAGAGAAGCGTCCCCTCTCCTGTGGCATTCATTGCACTGGTTCCAGTTGTGCATTATACCCCCAAAGCACCAAACACTGCCCTAAACACCACCCATAAGGCTTCCTGTCCTAATCCAGCCCACAAAGCCAAGAGCTCTGGAAGTGAGTAAAACTGACTGGGCAAACGCATTTTGTGGGCCACTGGGAAGAAAAATAGGGTTCAGGGAGCACACGTCAGTTTTCAGTGGTGCTTCTGGCAACCTTCTTCTCCTACGCATCATCCTCACCGGAGAGACGAAACCCAGGCTCCCTGTTGGGACAGAAGCGAGGGAGACTTCCCTTGTGCCTCGCTGCACCGCGAGCTGTAAATTTCTGAAGAGCTCTGCTATAATCTTTTACAGTCTGCAATCCCACCCTTCGGCTTAATGAAATGGAATGGTACAAATGCTCTCTGGACATTTCACTGCTGACAGTTACCCAACGTTTGCTTCAGCTGTTACAATACGGCTATTTTATTGTCTTTTTTTTTTTTTATTTCTCTTGTACAATTTCATGACTAACTATGTGTAAAATGGAAGGAATTTGGCTATCCTTTCTTCATCCAGTTGGACACAAACTGGACTGGTTCCTTTAACTCACTTTTCAGCTGGCAGGGCTTGCTTTCTGTTTTCTTTTAAATGTCAGAAAAGGTTAAATAGGCTCTTCAAATCTGCAATAGATTTTGAAGATCTCTGGGGGTAAAACCTTCACAAAAGAAACAGTTTATACTAGTTCAAACAACAAACTCAGGTTCAGAACCTGGAAGGCAAGAAAAACAAGCCTAAAACATGTCTCACATAAAAATCACAGGATTTTTTTTTTAGCCTAATCTCCCAATGTGATGAAAAGGAGGGTTTGAATCTCTCTGACTGGCTTGATTTTTTTTAATTTTTTTAATTTTTTTTTTTTTTATATATTACAGTTAGATATTACAGCTTGGAAATACACATGCAGATCGGGGAGCTGGAGATCAGAGAGTGATTCCCACCATCTTCTTGTGTTTGCCCAGTGTCCTGCTTTGCTGCAGGACTTTCAAGGGTACCGAGACCCTAGCTAGCCTGCCACATCTCTCCTCACTTGAAACAGAAAGCAAACACAAGCACCGGGTCTAAAAAGCTTAAAGGAAAGTTGGCAAGGACTTTGACTTTCACAACTTGCTGAAAAATTCAGCATTCCTCATACCAGCAAAATGCTACCATCCCAACTCAGCATTCACCTGGCAGATACAATCTTTAACTCAGGAAAATGGCTCCTGGGGACGGTAAAGAAGTGCTTGGATCTATAGGGCTGCCTATGAGACAGATCATCTCACGTCACTTCTATTTTGAGATCTGTAAGACGGGACCTTGTGCAGGACTCAGTGATGTTATACAGAGATTTTGAAGAGTGGCGTTGTGTGTTATGTGACTAATGCCTTACACTTTCAAAGTCCAAACATAGTCCACACTAGCATACAAATACACTAATACCAAATTTCTGCTGATTCAAAAATAGCTTGCCTTGCGCTACTGCCAGCTACATGCAAGGACCTTACAAATTCAGGGTGACCATGGGTTTAAGCTTCTTTGGATGCATCTTCTTTTGTTTCTCGCTGGTAACACTGTTCATGAGGAAAAAGGCAAATTTTGGCCAGCCAGGTGGAACTTCTTGTGCAAAATAGTAACAAGTCGGGATTTGTTACACATGCGCTGGAGTACCTGGAGTCACAGAGACTCGGAACAGGCAGGCATCTTGCAAGGCAACGCTTCCCCCATAACGCGACCACCCGCAAGTGAACCCCAAAGCAGATGGACCTTTGCTTCTGCTTCAGGTTTCCCACCGCAAATGGAAAAGTTGAGGTGGGATGTCGAAACTGGAGAATTAATTCCTTGACGCCGTTATCAGTAACTGAAGTTACCGATAACCGGTAACTGCTGCCTGCTCTGTCCTCACCTCGCTCGGGAGAAGCCGAGCCCCATGTCCGAGCTCCAGACCGGAGCCTGGGTCGCGTGCGGCGGGGGGGAGCGCGGGAATGTCTGAGCAGAGAGAGATCGCCTTACCCCCGCGCTAAGCCCCTCACCTCAGCACTCTTGCTGCTGCCAGGATCCCTTCCCCGAGCTCCCTCGCTTTGAGAAAAATATGGAAAGTGGTTTAATTGGCCTCAGGCCTGTTATCACTTATGACAGCAGTGATCAGAAGCAGGGTCCGTTAACAGCCCTAGTATTTAACGCATGCATTCACTTATGAGTAGAGGGTTCCCTGTCTGTATGATTAATGTCGTCTCAACATATTCCATTAACAAAAAATATGAAGCGCTTTGATTTTTTTTCCCCTATGTGACTGACAACATAAACACATTGTCAAAAGCACTGAACAGATGGTGAGGCACTTAGGAAAGTCTGCTACGTTTAAAGAAGTCACTGGCCTTCAGCGAGTACTTAAACCACCATAGACAGTAGTTGAAGGAAAGCTGTCCTTCATTTCCAGAGTGAGCTGGAGTGAAACACAGTCACTCTTTGCATCTTTCATACAGCAGTAATTCTGCATTCCCGTGATGGTCTCTAACTGTAAGCCAGCCTCTTATTTGAAGTTGATGGTCTATCAGCAGAGAATGGTACAAGGAACAGAGGATGGGTATCTGGCATGGGACAGCAGTAGGCCGGGAACAGAGCTCCAGTACGTGTAGGAGGGGACACTTGCCACAGTGTCAGCATTTGCTCTTGGATCATGTACAGCTGCTTTCTCCATCCTTCTCTGCTGGGAAGCACGGTCAGCTTTCATCTCCCTTTTGTCTACACAGCAAGCCTTAAATGCTCACCTGCCAGTATCCTTGGGGCTGGCTGTCTTGGCAATCAAAATACTCTTTCTCATAATTTCCTAGAGATCATTACCAGTTTCGCCCTCCCCAGTGTCTTGTTTCACTTTGGGATCTTTCAACAGCTTGAGTAATGAGTGTTTATCAACATCAACTTCACTCCCACAACATGAATTAATTACTTCTGCAGAGACCTCTTACCATGAAGACAAATCTGCAAGGGACTTTGTCTTCCCTTCTGCTACCTGAGGGAGTTTCAGTTCTTGTTGTTCTCTTCAACTTCCTATGGCCTGGATTGCCTTGAGCAGCCTCTCGCTCTAGCAGCTGGTATAGCTTGCATTATATACAGGGCTAAAAGCTGGTAGGGTTTGCTAAAAACTGGAAGGCAATAAACTACTCAGAGAAACCTGAAACATCCCTTTTCCCTCTTCTATTTTTTACTCTGTAGACTGAACTATCCTCATTCCTCAAGCTTTACAATCATTTTATGCACTCATGCATCCAGAAGTCAGTTTGCTCAATTTCTTCTGAATTATTTCCCACAAATATTCTTGTCATTTTCTCATTCTACTACTGTAAGGCATTTAAATATGATTTTTTAATCCTGAATAGCACTGGTTTGAGAGCTTTCTAGTGCTAATACATTACTATAATTTGTTTTACTATTCCTTTTTTAAGGTCCTTCATCCCCGATGGAGATGTGATAGACTTTCATAAAGTAACTTGAATACTGTAGCATCTTTTCAGGTACAGGCACTGTCCTGATAGTTCTCTTCCTGGATCCTACTACTGATGAGCCACAGGAACCTGTTTCAATCTTTCTACTTGCCCTCAGAAGGCTACTAACTCACTAAATAGATATTGATTAAAAAGAAAAAGTTACATATAAAGTAGCCTGATTAAAGAAATGTGGAAGAAATATATAAAAGTAAACCACTTTGGACAACAGGTCTTGTCAAACAAACTTGATGCCGTTCTTGCAGGGTAACCTACTGTTTAAGTCTGGCTCTAAGATGTAAGGTAAGTCAAGTCAGTGGAAAAACTACCACTGTTCCCACTTACTTAAACTTTCACTGCCATCCCGAATCCCCTCTTAGAACATAGTGGCAAAGATTTGTGATTTGATATTTGACACAATTAAGAGCCAGGCATGGTCATGGAGGGTAGGGTGTGGGACCCTCCAAAAATATAGGTATTGATGCAACAAACTTCCCCATCCTGAGAAAGGAGTCATGGCCCCACTGAGGACACAGAAATCCTTTTAAAACTTGAAAAAACTTCTAAGTTGGTATGGTTTCTGAAAACAGCAATCACAATCCAGTTACTGCTTAGCAGCATTAATTAAACGTAGCTCATTAGAGAGCTCATTTGAGAGCTCATTAGAAATGACGTGTGTTTGGATTACTGTCATTAGTTTTACTGAATTGTTCGGGCTCCATATTTTGATTTAAAACAAATGAGCACTGAACAATATATAGAGCAGGAATTAATTAAAAACTGACTGACAGATCTCAAAATTTCAATCCAGGGGAAAAGCCTGAACGTATTTTTAGTGTTGCTGTTCTAGGATGAGGCTTATTTTGGATCTGCACTTTCATCACTGATTTAGCAATGGCTATAAAATCCCTGCCGCTAAAGGCTACTGGGTGACACAAGTGTTGCTGGAGCAGTGATTTATAATCAAAGCAATCAATTGATAAATTCAAATGAAATATTTCAGTAAAAGTGTCTGGCTAAGAGAAAGGCAGTACGTCATACATACAGAAAGACTGGTCCTCACCACAGATGCCTTGTCTTAAGATAGAACTTAGCAAAAGGCTGTTCGTTCTGGTTATGAAGACAAGTTAAACAGGGCTGCTAAGGTCAGAGGGTACGTTGAAAGACAAACAGATGACATCATTACCTCCGCAGGTGACATTTACTAATGCCAGCTTTTTGCATCCAGTTCTGAATCCACACCTGGGAAAGGATACAAAGCCACAATATTTTGCAGACCAGAACCATGTGGTTATTACGGATCTGAAGAAATCCCCTCACCATTGGAGAGTTAAAGAAATCAATCTGTTTAACTAATCATGAAGGCAACTGGGGAGACAAGAGGTGACTTGATTACTCTATAATTACCTTCCCAAGGAAAAAATAGCAGTTGCTAAAGAAGTCTTTAATTCAGCAGAGAAATGCACAACAAGAATCAGTAGCTTGGAGTTGAATTAAAACTTGGCACATTATTTAACTGGGAGGTGGAAGGGAGAAGAATCAGCTATTTGGAGTAATGTGCCTGCAGAAACAATAAACTGTCTCTAATGCCTTGTCTTCTCCAAATAAGACCTGAGCATCTCTAGAAAACGTATTTTCACTAAGCAGTGTTAATGGATTTTATTAGATAGTGACTGGGAGAAAAACTGCACCTAGTATTCATGAAATACGGAGGCAGTCAAATCAGATAACTCTAATGGTCTGGCCTAAATTCAGAGAATTTAAAACTAAGAACTGCCTGGTACTGACCAGGGCTATGTGAGATGTTTTAATTTCGTGGTAGTACAGTAACCTTCTGAACAAATTGTATTTGACCTTTGCATCCTAGTTGTGGATAATCCTCTTGGGAAAAAATGCTTTAAAAGGTGTTCATTGAAAGTTTGACTGCCAGTATATTGATTGACTTACTGGTAGTTGAACCAGATTGAGACAAACCTTACAAAGTCATCTAGTATGACTAATATTTATATGCTCTTTTTTCTTCTGAAAAAAAAGTCTGAAGTGACACAAGGTCAGCAGGTTCTGCTGTAACGGCCTTCATGGGGCTCTGGCACACTGGACTGCAGTTATTACTTGATACAAACTGAACCTTGGGTGGCAGTAGTTAATAATCTTTTTATCTGCTGCTAATAAGGCCAATCTCTCATAGAAATTACTTTTTTTTTTTTCTATTTTGTCTTCCATTTATTCGGGCTGAGGAAAACCAATGCCAAAAAATTGGCAATTTCAATGGCATCTATCCAGACCATATTCTTTTGGCTGTCTTCTTTTCTTAGCTACATTTTTGGCTGTATATACTGATAGTGGCCTCCTGCAGTGGAAGAATATGATGTCTTGGATTTTTCTCATGTAGGAGAAGATGTAGAAAGTGAATGGCCTTCTCAATACACTTACAGTAAAACCACTATGTTAGCTTGGCCCATGTTTTGTTGCCTTCCACGACACCCCTCTTTCCCAACGTGCTAATATTTTTGGAGAAGTCACATTAGATGCACTTATCTTGACCATTGAAAACTTTCTTTATAGTCTCTGGAATTTCTTGAATGCTCATACCAAGATATGTGTGCACATCTCATCCCTAAAATCCTCAAAGCATTATTCATGACCTACTACTTTCCAAGGCATATGGGAGAGGAACAACTGATGTTGTTCCTTCCTAATCCATTCAGAACATTTTGAATTTGAGAGAGGAGCTGTTTTCTTGAGCAATTCAGTTTTTTCTGGTTGTTTTCCAAAAACTAGGCAATGTTGGATAATCATTCATTTTCCAAGCACACCAGTGCATGGTCAGACTGTGACCTGTCTCTCTGGAATAATTGCAGGACGCATTTTACTGTTTTATCCAGCAGATGTGATACTGAGACATGTCTTCCATTTGCACTTGTTTATGCACCATGAAACACAGATAAAACTAACTGACAAAATCACTGTGTTTTAACTGTTCACAGCAGTCATGCATGGATGGGTAGACTGCTAAGCACCTGTTACTTCAGGAGGTTTGGAGCTAAGAACACTCCTAATACACAAGAAAAACAAGTTGTGATTTCCGAAACTCTGATAGCTTCCAGCCAGTGAGCATACTCACAGACATCTGAGTCTTTTCATGACTGTCTGAACTTGTGATTCAGAGAGGGATGAGATGAAGTCTGCTGATCTCTTCCTGTGTGATATCCATCCTGTCAGTGTAAAAGTTGTTTGAAAATACAGTACATTTTATACACACTAGAAATGTACTCAACTCATGCATCTTCTGCTATTAATACTATTATCCCCACCCAGCTACCAAAATTAAATTTTCCTTCAGCCAAATGTTGTAGATCTTGGCATTCTTTTAAACAGACTGTATCCATTTTTTGGTGAACTTCTAATTATCATTGGCTCTTTTGTTGTTGCTTTGGTACCTTAGATTGCTGGAGGACCATGTTTCCAAAGCAATGCAGTGATTTTTTTTTGCTTTATTTCTCTGGAAAGGTCAATGAAGTCTGCAGCCTCAGGTTTGAAAAATAAGAGCAGTCAGTTGTGCTAGCAAAGAATTCAGTGCCATGCTTTAAAAGGTAAAATCAAAGAATTCTGTGTGCCATATAAAGTTGAAAGGGAAGCAGAATCCAAAAGGGTTGGGTGACCAGTTTTGAAACACTGTTTGAATAAGATGGATGGATTGGAGCTTGCCGTGCTTGGTTTGAGGCCAGGAATAATCTTTTCAAAGCTAGAAGTGCTTTTGATCTCTGCCTACTCCTCCTCATCACTGTGAATCTCCAGGGATACAACCCTACCGTGCAATACAAGGGAAAGAAAATGTGCTTCAGAAGAGGGAAAGGAAAAAGGAGAAGGAAGCCAGTGAAACAGTATCTGAGAACAACACCGCTGCCTGTAATGACACTGACCTGTTGGTGCCAGTGGAAGAGTTTTGTAATATTTTTCCAGGTCTGCTCTTGTTTTTGATACTAGGCTGTGGAGCTGGCTCCCTGACTCTATACCACCTTCTGCATGCTTCCAGGGGTATTGGGAATGGCTCCTGTGGACCTGTGACTTGGAAGTAGACCCAAAATGTCTTACAGGCCAACCATCCCATCAGGCAAAATCTAGCCAAGTTGACCTGACGTCAGTGGGAGCAGATAGGCTGAGGAGCAGGGGTCTCTGCATCACTACCTCTATCCCACCCGGGAGGTGGCTGTGTTGGAGGTGGAATGCAATGGGTTTGTAGTGTGTGGCAAACCCAGAAAACGATTTGGGAAGAAACGAAGGGGAATAATCCATCAAATGAGTACAATAGAGGGCTCAAGGGGCACATGGTATTGTTTATAACGGAATTCACACAGCTTAGCTGGAATGACATCGCAACTCTTGTTTTAAAAAAAATGTCTTGTCTTTCAAGGACCATCAGGCCTCGCAGCTGCGCAGTGCCTCCAAAACCAGCTTAGCATTAACTTTGGTTCAGACTTAACTTGGAGAGAAGGATGTGTCCGTGGAATTACTGAGGCCGCATCTCTAAAGCGGACCTCCCCCTGGAGGTCTGTTGTTGTAGCCTGTAAATGCTAGGAAATTAGAAGGTCCTGCTGAGAGCATACAGTCATTTCTGGATGCCTCTCTTCTTCTCTACAGCTCAGATGCCACTAAAACTGAGACAGAATCACCACCTCCTGTTGGGTGGCATATCTTATGATGCATGGGAGATTTTAATAAGCTTTTTCTGTGAGTAATATAATCTCCTGGGACTGTGGACACAGGCTTGAGCCATGGAATAAATGTGGCTTTTTGGGCTTGCAGTCGTCCTGAGCAACATTCTCCACTCAAAAACCGCACCCTGCACTTGCTGGCGGGAGGTTATAAACAGTCAGTCAGAAACTTCCTCTGGTTTCTTCCCATCCAATTCAGGAATCCTCAGTACGGAGGTACCCAACAGCACCTCCAGCTGTGACCACCACGCAGACCATTTCTGAAAGTCACCATCCATGGTCATGGCTCCAAAGAAGCCTGCAGACTGCTGGCGGCCCTGAAGCCCTGCCGGGGGGCCAGGCAAACCCAAGAGAGACGCAGATCGTACATGCCAACAGAGCCACGTCTCTGTCTGCTGAGTGCTTGGAGGGCCACCCGTGCCCCGCTCAGACCGCAAGTTCATATTGGTCCCTTTGCAAGGTTGTTCTCTTTAGTTCACCACCCTTCTTCACGCACACTTATTCGTGTTGCGTAATTTTTGCAGTGCTTAAGGCAAATGTCTATTGGTCGGTGTTCGCTTCTCTTCTACGTGCGCTCAGCCTCACAACTCCCGTCAATTCACCTTCACCTGCTGTTTGTCAGAGCATTATTAATTCTCCAGAAAATGGTATCCTCTAGTGTTTGTTATACCTTTGTGCACAGAAAAAAATGTAATTTTTTCTGAAAAAGAAATTAATAAAGAATCAATTTGTGCAAAGTGAAAGGATGGGGGGAGGAAGAGAGAGTGAAGACAAGATGAAAGAAACCTTGTCTTTGCCCTCAAAGGCTTTCCTTTTAAAGGTTTTATTAGTTTGCTGACAATGTTAATTTACCAGCACCTCTATCAACACCCCGTCCGCTCCACAGATCCTTTAGCCAACTTTTAAAACCAAACTGAATTCTAGGAAAAATTCACAAGATGCACAGAGAAGTAAATTTCAGCTTGTCAAGCTTTATACTGGTCAGTGTAGGGTAAAACAAAATGTCAAAGAACAACCTTCCCTCTCACTCTTCTTGTCAAAGCCCACACCCTCCCGTTCTGCTCCCCCACCACCACTTTCACCTTGCAAATAAATGCAATAAAAAGGAAAATAAAATAAACCCCTTTTTAACCACTTTGGAGAACGAAAGCTTTGAAGGCAAAACAATTCCATAAAATGATCTAACTGCAATTCAAAATAAGCTGGTCACACAGAATAAGTTGGGTTACAATATTTGGAAAAACCACTGCATATGTTCCTATCCAAGGTCTGGTAAAGGGCAGCCACAAATTGTCTGATCACAGAGAAGGAATTTCCCCCTCACTGGTTTGTGGCAAGTGTACGTGAGGCTAAAAGTGATGTTCAAATGAGACGAGCTGAGCACAGCTTCTGCTAAGTGAGTGAGTGATCCCTTCTCAGTCTTCAAATCCAGTAGCAGTAGAAATGGAGTAAGAAGAGAGGAGGAAGGAGACAGTACCTAACTTCAGCTGAGACGGGAGCCAGGATAGACACAAGATGCTTGGGACCAGCACTGAGCGGGAGGGCATCCCTAACAGATGTTTTCAAGTAACCTGATTACGTCCGATAGGAACAGGATGCTCAGACATTAGTTTGAAGAAGTTTCCCATCCCCTGCAGCTCTGAAGAACTAACTCAACAGAAGAATTCACAGCACCAGGCCCCTTTCGTGTGCACCCAGATACAGAAGGCACTGGGTATCTTCAATCCCTGCTAAGAATGCACTGGTCAAGGGGAGCTCAGCAGCAAACAGGACATGCTCAGGTTCTTGCTGAAATCAGTGGTATTGGCAACATTCATTATCTTTCAGGTGCATTCACCACGTGGAAAACAGTAAGAGAAGTCACCATGCTGTCTTACAGATAGATCTGTGTGTAACCCCAAAAGCCTTCTGCTAGAGTTTGTGTAGGATCAACCTATAAAGCAGAAATGGAATCAAGTGAAACAAAAGCTGAGGGGAAGCATCAGATGCATCGCATTTGGAATCCTCCACTGTTTTGACTGCTAAATGGGAGGTGCTGTGATTAATCTGTGATTATGTGACTCACCATAATTATGTCTTGTTGAAATTGAATTTATTGAAGCATGAATCATTCCACCCAAAGTGGAACCTAATTGCTCCATTGCTGTGGCAGCCAATTAGGGTTTAGAGGAGAGGTCGATATGCTGGGTGAAATCTTCACCTCAATTCAAGCAATGAAAAAATTTCGTCTTGTGACTTGCAAAAGGGTAAGACTTGCCTCTGAAATGAGAAAAGAAGAACCCATACTATGAAGTTCTGTCTGAAGTGCTGGGAAATGTTCAGCCAACCTGATGGTGAAAAGCTTCCTTAGGCTGAGAAGGTATGTTAATGACCTATTTGGGTCTGTGAGGTTCCTGTCAATATTTGAATGCTGTGTCACTCAAGCCACAGACCTCCCACTACTTCACTGTTACTTCTGGACACATGCTCACCAGGGCTGGTGTATATCCACAATAAACCTGTAATTTCATCAGTAAGAGCAGACTAGAGAAATACAGCAAAGATGAGTCTGGCACTTCTACTTTGGATGACACATGCGGGAGGTTGGAGTATGTGGTATGTCTGTGGGGTCTCTCTCAACTAGCAGCCCTGTACAACAGAGAGAAAACTAAAGTCAACTTGGATTTTTTTCCCCCTTTTAAAAGAAGAGATCCACATTTTGTATACAGTTGTTTGGATTTGGGGATGGAAAAGGCTTTTTTCAAATGGGAAATTTTATGGGTAGACTTTTTGTTCCATTTTTTACCAAAAAGCCACATTTAATGAAACAGTCTTTGTATTCAGTTTAGGAGGAAAAAAAAATTTACATTTTCTCCTCTAATGTAAAATGGACCCTTTTTTCTAACCAGACTTTAGTATAATTATTGCTAGCATACATGAAGGAGTATAAACAATGGCTCTCCAGGGTAAGGAGTTTTTTACAGTTGTTAAATTTCCTGCTCTATTTTTAAAATTCCTGCTGCTGCTGCTGTTGTCTGTAACACAGCAGTAGCAAAGGCCCACAATAGCAGTTAAGGTTGAAATGGGGATGAAAATTGCAATTAAAACCAAAACCAAAGCTAGGAAATACTTTGCAGTTCATAATGCCCAACCAGGCAGAAGAATTATGCAGGGTGAAAAAGGGGGAAATTTACTCTTTGATTTCCCACTTAATGCCCATTCAGAAATGCATCACTAGGTTCTGGAATGAAGGAAACAATCTTGCCTCATATCACTCGACCTCAGTGCTCTGTGTTGGTACTATTGTTTCCCCAAACTATATTTAGCCAATGGGAAAGTGATGCAGGAGTCCCATCTGGTACATCAGAGGATGCCTCTTTGTTGGGATCACATCTGTTTTACGTTCACACTAAATCTTGGAAAGGAGACGTGGAGCCAGGGTATTTGCTTGGCTATTATAAATTTGTTACTTATTTCTAGCAATGCACCCTTGAAAGCAAATATTCAGTGCAAAATAGCTGGGCTTTATGGACACTGAAAAGGAAATAAATATGTCTTCTTTGGAGAGACACTATATGAATGTGTCTGTCATATGTGATGAATTAGTTATCAAAAAGGTCTCCCCTTCAAGAGGAGAGGCTGTGTAAAGTATTAGTGTCAGTCATTCTCTTCTAGATCTGCCTCTCCAGAGAAGGCTTTCACTGACCCTGTCAAACAACCTCCCAGTTTTCACTCCCAGTCTGATACTAGAAACACTGGTTCTTGTGTTGGTCATATGTGACCCTTTTAATTTTTTAAAGGCTTGTCCTGTTGACATCTATGGCAATCATTTTATTCTCAGGCTTCCTGCAATCTGCTGCAGAAGAGATTCCTCTTCATCATGGTTTCTTGCAGACACTTCACTTTTGTTTGTTCTTGGTTTGGGGGAATGGAGAGGTGGAGTCACTACTTGTTTTTTCATTGCCAAAAATAGATTTTCAGGACAAAAGTAAATGGCAGTAGTTGTTCTTTATGCATGCAAAGATGAAAGGAGGAAACCTTTTGCCTAGAACTCAAATTGCATTCAAACCATTGTCAACAGCTACTTACATTTTCTGAGGTCCATCCATTCATGGTACAAAAGACTTTTGAAACTAATCTCAAGCATGATGCTAGATCAGTCCAGTTCCCACCTTCATGTATTCATTTCTGGCTTGACAGTGCTGAATGCTTTATGTTTCAAGGAAAGTATTCACACAACCTTGCTCCAGGATGACACACGACTTCTCTTCTGGGGCTTAGAAACCAGTCCCTGTACTCCCCTGTGCATGGAGTGACACACAGTTCCCACATGAATAGACAGCTGAGACTTGCACCAGGCCCAGCAACGGAAATAAGCCCCCAAGACTGGGAGAAACACGTTCTTTACCTTGGCACAGCACTTGATTTTCTTTCTGGTTCTCTGCATCTGCCAAGTGGAATTTAGAGCTGCAGGGAGGGATGGATGCACATGCGTATGGATGCACAGGGAGTACAAGTGTTAGCAGCATTGCAGGCCACAGAGTCAGAGGGGCAAAGACAGTAGTAAAGCAGAATTTCTGAAGTCATTCCTCTACTTCATTCCCAAGCAGATTTGTGGATGTCTGTCCCTTCCAGAGTGGGAGGAACAGAAAAACCAGTGACATTTCAATGTCAAGATAGCCACAACCATTTTGCCATGCCAGTCAGTGGTGTCTCTGGCACCTTAGCTAAGAGCACTAGAGTATGAGTCCTGTCCTTTTACTAGTAGTCTGTCCCCCATCCACCCCAGAAGGTCTGAACACCAGCAGAATTAGTCATCCTTTTCCAGAACATGGAGTCAGTCTTGATTAGATGGACAAATGCTGTCTGACCAAGAGCTGTCTACTGTCTCCACCTCCACAGGAGCCACTCTGCTGATCTCCTAACCAGATAGCAGTTACTGGCATAACTTTCATCCTTTCTCTTTCCATGTTAAAAGTTTGTCTCTCTTGTGTCCAGGAATAAACTGCTATTTTCGTAGTTCTTGAGTTTCATGCTTCTTAAATGATACCATGGGTGTCAAGGAACAGTTGTCCACTTGCTGGAAGCATGGGTCACATAGGATCAGGGTTACCAGCCAAAGGAGTGTATGCCTCCTTGAAGGTAAGTAAGAGTAGGGGAGAAGATTTACTTCATGGAGATAGCTATGCTCTTGAATGAATTCTTGTTAATGCTGGGTGGTTCGTATAACGCTCCAGAATTTCTCTGAGCTTTGACCCTCTAGGGTCAGCAGTCAGGCACTGAGGGAGCTTGCTCTTCTTGGGGATGACTTGTGCAGCTTTTCCAAGGTTATGCAAATGACAAGACAAACACTTTCTGAATAATTCTTCTCTTCATGTTTGGTTAATGACCTTTCAGTTTAAAAAATATTTAGGTATTTCTACCTATCTATCTGTCTGTCTATCTATCTATCTATTTATCTATCTGTATTTGCTGAGAAATGTATAACCAAACATTTTGATGAGTGTTTTGCTGATTTTATCTGCTTTCCCTTCTTCTTTTCCAATACAACATTAAAAAAGTATTTTTTAGAAAGTCCTCAGAAAAAAGCCCTCCAGAAGACATTTAAAGACAGAAAAAAGAAACTTTTTTTCTCCTCTTCAACCCCCTACCATTGTTTATCTGAAAGTTGCTACCCTCATCCCTGCCACTTCTGCAGATGTCTCCACCAAATCAAAACTTTTACTTTAGAGTGGCTTCCCTGGGAAATGGATTTTAACGTGATCATGTTGTTTATGTGTCAGCCCGTACAACTTCCAGCTAACAGCTTTGTAACCTGACAGGCAGGAGAGAATGCCTAAAAATATTGTGACTATCATATTTCATCAAAATAAGCAAGTGGAGAAAGGAGAGAGACTTTCTTACGCAGGGATCACACCTTTTATTGAACACTAGAGAATCCACGCAAGTGAGAGCCTTTGGAATGAGCTTTCATTTCTTCCTGTGCTTATGGAACCACTTTGTCTGTGGGTTGTCACTGCTCTCCCTAATTACAGCCCCCTCCCCTGGGCTATATCACTTTTTCAGCAAGTGTGAAATATTGCTTTGGAACCTATCGTCTCACGATTCACCTTAGGTCTGGCCTGGAGGATTGTGCAATTTCTGTGGTCTGCTCCAGTGCAAACAGGAAAAAGAATCTGAGCCTCATTTTTTACAATGTGCAGCTTGCGTGCAGGAAACGGACCAGCAGCATCTCTGGGACATTTATTGCTCTGCACTCCCGCCAGCAAGGCCCAGGCCATTAGCTCCACTGGCGGAGGGCTCAGAGCCGTCAGCATTCACGGGGCCTCCGGTGGCTTGTCATCCTGCTGGAGGTCAGCTGGAAAAGGCCCGGAGAAGTTCTCGGGCACTGCTTGGGGCAGAGGCGAAGGTTTCTTCCTCTTCCAGAGAGGTGATGTGAACAAGTGCAACGCTCCTACTTCCCCAGCCCCAGAAAGAACCAGCTCCAAGTTACGAGCCCAATCTATCCATTTGTTTCAGTAGCAAGCTACAGTCAAGTGGTAACGGCACAGGCGGCTGCAGTACAGTTGAGACCTTACGTGAATCCACCTCTGCCCAAGGGACCCACTTTCCTCACCCACCTGCTACATTTTCCACCCAGCTCAGCTGCTCTATGCTACTTTGGTCTTGGCAGCTTCTGGGGATGAAGTTTCTTTCTCTGGAATAGAGACGGAGCCTTGGGGCACCGGGCTGAAATCTTCAGCCTTCTTGTTAATTCATCCCATTTATACTCAAATGCAATGAAGGCCCATCCTGTGTGCAGTTGTGTTTCTACGGTCATTAATACTGCACAACTCAATCCTACAGCTCACTAGCGAGTATTTCATGCCAGCTAAAACAGACAAGCTCTGAAAAAGTCTCTCTCCTACACTTTTCTTGCTGTCCAAATCCATCAAGGAATAATTTCTTTTTCTGAATTAATTTTAATCTCCATTGACGTGTTTTCTTCTCAGTTAACTTTACGCAAAGGAAGAAATAGCCTAGTCCTTGCTATATACTGAAGGCAAGGAATTTGCATTCCCTCCTCTAATCTTTCACACTATGAAGACAGATATGGTGACGTGACACTGATATTTTGGGATTCCCCCTTCTAGCTTTCTAGACTCCATGCCCTGTCACTAGGTTGCTGAACTGGGTCACTTCTTCTGGGTAAGTCACTTTCTCCCTCTCTAGACCTTGGTTTCTCTACCTTTTATAAACTGCATTGAGGTTCCTGGGTGAGAAGGAAGACCCAGAGAAGACAATATTAGTAGCATCACGAAGGCTACTCCCAGATATACACTTAAATTCAGCAGATTCTTAACCTTGCCTTGGTTAAGGTTTGCAGTGGTCTGCAGTTTCCACCTATGTATTCTTTTGACTCTTGGGCAATGCTGGGAGATCCACATGTATTGGGACAGAAAACTACCTTCTGCGTGTCTCGAGCATGTAATTCAATCCTGAGAAGCAGAGGAGGCCACCACAGGGCAGGACCTATAGTCGTCACCACCCCAGGGCTTTAAGCCACACAGCAAAATGGCATGTCAGCCAGAGAGGCAATGAGCCCCAAAAGGGGTTAGGAAGCGAGGAAGTTTGAGACATGCAGACCCTTTCCTCAAACGGGCACCGGAGGACCTACAGGAAAACATGCAATTGATGGAAGTGTCAAGCTATGTCGATTCTTGAAACCCAGGATTATGCAGGGATTAGAGCAATTGCTAGAAAAGCAGCAAGCTCTGCTGAAGGCCAATAAAGGGACAAGGTTTATTTGTGGGAAAATGTTATTTAGAGGTAGAGAGAAAATAAGACTGAGTTTCAATTGCTTCAATTCCAGCCCAGATGTGTCCTCCTTTACATGATCTCAAAGTGCTCTATTTCTAAATCTGTGCAACAAAAGAGGAATTCACTTTTCTTTATGGTATGATTCTTTATGGTACTTTGCAGAAGGTCAGGTGCTCATGTTCCCTCTTAGGGGTGCAGATTTCCTAGAAAACTACATATCCCACAAGGCAAGCAAATGTTGGAGCTTTTTTGGGCATGTGATGCCACTCCTATTTGGGTAGCTTAATGGGACATGGAGTCGATCTGGTTACTAGCCCACAGAAGAAAACACAGGCTGGGACAACAACTCCCAGAAGGCAACGCATAGCTGAAGTGTGAAACTAAGAGCTGAAATTGCCTCAGAGGAAGGGATCCTCTGCAGGCTGTCTCAGGGATGAAGTGCTTCCATTGTTTACATCTTAAATATCAAAACAAGATGTTTTGACATTTACTACTAATAAAAAAAAGCTTTTGACATTTTCTTCAGATTAGAAATTATGGAATTTTTTTTCTTTTTCTTTAACCTCATGTTTTGGAACTTAAAGCAAATTTTAAAATGTCAGATTTTCCCATGGGATGGAGATTCAGAATTTTTTCTCAGCTGTAGTTGTGATGCTTGGAATTACCTCTGATAGCCAAGAGACATACAGTCCAAACAGTGAAACATTCTGCAGGCTCAGGCAGAGAAGGAGAATTTCTTCCCTTTGTTTTGTATTTTGAAACAGCACACTTTTTTGATTCCATTCCTCCATTATCTGATACAGTTTTGCAAAGTAGGCAATTCCATCTATTAGCTTTCTTCTTTACTACAGAGCAATCCCCTTGTTACTTCACCCTGCCTAAATCATGAGTGTAAATTTCTCAGGGAAGGAAAAAGAGCTTAGTGCCCCAGATGGGACCAGCTGATGATATTTCTCTTTCTACAGTTCAGGCTGAGGTTGTGTCCACTCCATGGCTGTCCCCTGGCTAGCCATCAAAGATCTGAATTCTGAAGATTGCCAACATTTTTCCTGGATATCTCACATCCCAACTCAAGAAAACACTGGGGGTTGACCCCCAGCATCTGCCCTGACACTAGAAAGTGCATTACACCTGGGAAAAACTGAAAAGCAATGAAAATCTGCTGATTATTGCACAGTAACCAAGTCATGAGAGACACACATCTTTATCCAAAGTCTGCTAACATAGTCAGGTGTCAAGTCTGTGTTAAACAAGATTCGGATTTGATACCAGAGGCCCAAAGGAGCTTGTATTTGATGAAGCTTTGTGCTTTTAAAGAAGAGGAGGGCAGGTGGGGGAGCAGAATATGTTGGTGGGACAACTTAAAAAAGAGGCTATGAATAAAAAGGGGGAAGTATGTTCCCTTTTGCTAGCAAGCCAAGGCACTAAGCTGATTGTCTTTGGACTCGGCAATGTAAGGAAGCCATGTCTGAGCCTTGTGATCCAGACCCATGAGGGACCGTTCAAGTTCATTCATGTGCCTTTGCAAATAGGCTGTTCCTCCAAGCTGTGCCACATAAAGAGTTAGTGCACTTGATTATAGTGTGAGCATTGAACATGAAATGAGACAGGCCACTCAACACCCACAACAAAGAGCTCTTGATCCTGAGGACTGGTCTGTCTGATGATGCTGACCAGTGACAGCTGCACTAGGGTAAGTGCAAGAAACCCCATGAGCAAAAGCCATAGGTTATGGGGAGACTTTTGATAGTCAGAATGGTTTGTATGCTACAGCTGTAGGATATATTTCATTTTTAGTTTAGGATTCACTGTTGCAATCCCAGATATTCAAGCTCTTACCGAACATGACAAAACTTTGGTTGACAATCATACCTCTGTGCCAGTGAGCTACACAAAGTCATGTTCTGCTGAATATATATCCTAAACAGATACCCTAAATAAATCTGGCAAGGCATATATATCCTAAAGAAAAAGTGAGTAAAGGTAATGCAGGTGTGATGCCATGCCAGAGTGAGCAGGGCATCATAGAAAAGGGTGAGTAGAGGCACAAGTGTTGCCACCATCTTCCCTTAGAGAAGAACAGTGACTGCAAGCAAGAATCTGACGTGATCTTGCCGACTACTTGATAATTTACTAGTGTTGGCTCCAGAGCACATTCCTCACAGGGTGTAAGCAGGGAAGGATGTTTTTGGACTTCAGTAGACTGTCAGAAACTCCTGGAAGAGCTTTCTCTACACAGGGGCATGCAGCATCGTTCACTTGAATTAACCAGTGGGGTGAATTTAAAGCTGATGTTTAAACTACATTGAACCCCCGGTTAGACTATCTCATTTGGAATTAATGTGGCTTCAGTCCGATTTACCTTAATTCACTTTGGGATTGAAGTTGATGACTTAAATCTTAGAAAAAAGTGTCTGTAAGATGGTATTTTAATGACCTTAGGGACAAATGGACTTATCCAAGTTATTTTGAGTTAAACAATCTGCTTGCAAAAAGCCAGTTCAGATTCCTCTTTTTTTCTTGAATGTTTCCTTGCAAATAAATCTGTGCAGATAATGGTTTTCTCATCCTGTGAAGCTTCTGAGACTTCAGAATTTTTTCATGTCCCACCACAGGATAAACCCAAACTCTTTTGTAGTGGTTTTGGTTCATTTATTTGGGATTTTTCGGGGTTTTGCTCTCTCTTCCCTTCCTCGCCCTGAACAAACAAACAAAAACTATCTCTCTCTGGAAATGAGTCAGCTGACTAAAATAGCAAAGAGATCAGCTGGGGTGGGAGCCATTACCCCCGTGAAGTCAACACAGTCTTAAGACAATCCTTCAACTTTTTATGGTTATGAATGAAGTGGTAAGACCCCAAAACATCATCCTCCTAGTCTGAGACCTGGTCATATTTATTCCAAGACATGTACCCTTTATATTAGCAGCTGTTCTAAGCTGAAAGCATCTACATTTGAGCAGAAATTCCATCATCAAGCTGGGAAACTCACCTTTATTGAATGTTTGGGTTTGTTTTATTTTACAATGTCACTTTCTTGTAAAAAGATGCGTGGGGGGAAGGTTGAAACAGCAACATTTTCTAATGACAACACTTTTAGCCAACAATCCTGTCTGTTTGCAAGCTACTGTTTCCTGGTCTGTGACCTTTGTATGCTGCTACTGCCTATCTCAAGGGCTGTGCTTACATATCTGCTTTTTTTTTGTCCCCTCTTGTTGCACAGCCTAAACAATCCCACTTTCTGGGACATTATCATATCCAAGGGTCTCTACTGTCACACTCTTCAACTGACCTGGACCTAAACAAAGAATTGGACAAAAGTCCAAGGAAACCCAAGATAAAGAACTAAGTAATGTTGAGTGAGTCTAGACAAAGGTCATCTGAATCCATAGGCCTGTTTAAGATTGTTAGGCTTAGGACTTAAGAATCACATTCCTAAATTGCCACTGATTTCTGCAGGATTGATGCACCCAAAAGCCTTCGGGGAATTTATTTCCGATAGCAAGGTTACTCCTGTCAAGGCCCATGTAGCCAAAGGAATTTAATGCCAAGGCTTTAGCATGAGTTTTAGGCCATAAATGAAGAGAAGTAATATGGAGTCCAGTAATGAAACTTATTTTGCTAACTAAAATGATGAAGGAAAAGAACTTGTGAGCATTTTAATTCAAAACTTGACTCTGAGAGTAACAGTAGCAAAAAGAACATATCCAATAAAACTCATGGCAACTTATGCCAAGTTGTTGATGTGAATGAGGTTGTAGAAACTCAGCTTCTCTTCCCAGTGTGTGTAAGCAAGCGAAGGTGTAAGCATGCATGTCTAAGAAGTGGCTTCTCAATGAAGATGACCAAGGAGAGCAACTTGCCAAAGCCACTTAGTTTGCTAAAGACAATAGCCTGAAGTCGGGTTAGAACAGACAGCAGGACAGTTCCTTGGGTTTGCGATTTTGCGTTATTTGGATTGATATCTTGAGCAAGGAGTGTTACTGCAGCCTTACTGCTTTGAACTGCTGGGTCTTTGTCAACAGGGTTGAGAAATAACTAGTTACTGCTCTGAAACTAGTTTAGTGACAGAGCTACAAATAGTCCCAGTAAAGGAAATCAGTCAGAAATGTGAACAGCTAACACTTCTGCTTGTTTTGAGGAAGGTAACAATGCCTTATACCCAGCAACATTCCAACAGCATTGATCAGCGCTCTAATTTTTCATGGAGAGGAGAAGTTTGCAGAACAATATGAATTTAACAAGGCATCTTAATGCTGTTGCTCTGATCAAGTCCAGCTGCAGCTTCCCCAGGGAGTAACACCTGTGTGGTGTATCTTTACATAGTACCCCTTGGTACCTGGGGATAAAAGCCCCTTCTACTTCCTGAGCCTCAGGAATATGGGTCCAAAAAAAAGACCAAGACAACTGTGCAAGGGTGGCTTAACCAAAACCACCTACATCCATGGCGAGAGGTTCACCAAGCCAAAAACTTTTCAGGGATGCAAATACATTTATGTTATATCATATTGCACCATGTCCTCACTCAGTCATCTTCTAAATTATCCTATGACTGCATCCAGCTGTGCTTTCTTCTATGATTTTTCACTGGAAGAGGAGTCTCTGGGTCACTGAAAATTCAACCAGAATAGTGCATAAGAGTGACTGTACTTGGGGAGGGGGGTGGGGGGAGGTGGGGATAACCCAAAGGCTCCCAGCATGGGTTGGGAAAGGGGGAGCTTGTTTGGATAGCTGGGGCAGTTGCTTGTTCAATGCATTCCTCTGTGTCCATGGCCAGTTTGCAGTGTGCTCTAAGACCCTTAGTAAACTTGATGAGGAAGCAGGAATAGAAACAAGACTGGAATTCCCAAGTAGGTCAGGGAGGGTAAAATTTCAGTCTGCCGGCATTATTGGAGAACACGTGAATGGACAGGACAATATTCATGAGACAGAACTGGCAAATTAAAAGCCAAATTAACAACATAAAGTTTGGGGGGTTTTTTTCTTTCTTTTTTTTTTTTTTCTTTTTAAAGGAACATTGGAGCCAAACTTCTAGGAAGGACCACAGAGAATTAGCCTTGCAATTCCTGCTAATAGGAGTCTGGAGACCCTTCCAATATGTACTCTCATCTTCTCCCCCCGGTCTATGCTGAAAACCTACCCTCTGAGGGTTATCTGAATGCTGCTAACAGGAAGGCAGCTAAACATTTGTCTTGCAGCAAGGACAGAAAAAAAATGAACCAGGGTTTTTCTTCTCTTCCCCATAAAACTTGAGCACTCATACTTGGAGTGAATGCAGACAGCCCTGGGACCTGTATAAAAGACTAGCAACTGGCTGTAAGCACCATAACTTAAAGCACATTCCACACTAAAATGAGGAGAGCTTGGGAATAACAGAAATGGAATAATAGAAAGTGCCTCATCAAGCAAATTCCCAGCACCCAGCTCAGGGAGAGGTGAAAAGTAAAGGCAATTAATTGAAGGGGATGGACTGAGATCTCTGTGGCCAGATGAGGGAAGAGAAAACATGAGGGGAGAATGGGAGTATGTAAAAGCAGTTGATGCCTTCCAGTAAATCTTGCAATGTTTGCTCCTCAGGAGCAGTCCTGTTCTGTACGGACTGCTGTTGTCCGTAACCCCCCCCCTTTCTAATGATGCTTCCTGCTAGGGATAGCGCTAGGGATAGTCACCGAATGAGCTCTTCTGTTTTCCATTGGCTTATGCTCAGGGAGGAAGGCAAACATATCTTCCTTATATACAGTTATCGTGGTGGGGAAGGAAAAAGAGAAGAGTATTTTGAGATATAAAGCAGAAGTAGCGTATTTAGTATCCTATTTTCTAAGTGGCCCAGATGAGACTTCTCCTGGGTGTAAAATATTTGTGTAAGTTTACTTACATCTCGGGGGTTTGCCTGTTCTGTATGCAACTCTTTGTGTGCCTCTGCAAGCACAACTGAGTGACCTTTGGAGTGCAATCATGAATCTTAACCCCCTGCAATTTGAGCCCATGGAAATTGAACCCCATCATCTGAAAATCTGGTACTTTCAGATCAGCTGCAGCTTCTTAGGAGCCCATAGAGCACACAGCTTTCGGGCAAGAGATCCAAACTTCTCTGAATTTCTAGCAGGAAGGTTTGGATGCAAATCTGTGGAAGAGTGACTGTACTCATAAAGAGCGTGTACTTAAAGATCTCAAAGGCATTAATGTCCTGTGGGTGATCATTCATTTTCCCATACACCACTGAGTTTGGAGAAGGGAGAGGTTATTCCCAGATTCTGTGGAAATTTTATTATGAATCTGAGAAAAGATGCTCATATTCTGCCTAAACACACAACAAATTTTCCAAAGTTGTTCTCACAGTTTTTGTAACTGTTTGCCAAAATCTGATTCTGTCTTTAGTTTTTGCTTTCCTACAAGTGTGTATTAACCTGAAAAGCTTAAATCCAATAGCCCCTGCTAGGGATTCCCTCTAGGAATTACACAGTTCTACAAAAGAGACTATCCATTCCTGCTGAATGCATTCCCAACAATGTTCTCCCAGCATTGTTTGTAGGTCACTTTCTTTACCAGAAAAGTCACTGCAACTTGTTTAACAAGAGAAGGAATGAGAGCTCCTTCTTGAACTCCCTTATTTGCTAAATAAGAGCAATTAAAGATGTGTCCATATAACCTGCTTGTGGCCTCTCCCTTCATAAATAAAAATACTTTAAACCACATTTCTATAGGGAAGTTGCAATACAGACTTTTGCACCCCACAGTCAGAGGCCATGCAAACAAATAAGATCTCTCAGGCTATCATCACCTCCAGCTAAAATTGTAATGACTGAATTATTTCCAATTTACTCAAAGTCAATGTTAGTTGGAAAGATGAAAAGAGTTTATTTTTGTCTTCTGCTTTTTTTATTTAATCTTTTTCAAAGAATAAATCTTCATTTGGGGGGGTGGTGTGGAAATTTCTTCTAGCACTTGGTTGAGAAGACACACGGGACAAAAACCCACTTTGTCTATTTATATTTTTAAAAAATTAATGTGGTTTAATCGGTCACTTCACAGGAATGCTTCGGCCTGTTTGGTGCTGATGAAATTGTGGTGAGGTTAAAGAAAAGAGGAGGTTCAGCACTTACTTATACAAACTGTCCAGTTTCTAAGGCATCTGGTGCTGGTATGAAAATTAAATATGGATATCATGCATCACACATGATGTGACCCAGTTTTACTGCTGTGAATCCAGACGCTATAAACCAGCCACGTCCTGCAAGCTGATTAAGCACAACTTGGTGTGCCCAAATCCAATGAAGAAAACCATGACCTTGTCAGAGCAGGAGCCAGGCATATCTCCTATTGTAATTTTTCAGTTCCTTTTGAGAAAGGACTGGTGTTGAGGATTTCATTGGGCAGAAAGAGGACACACCATTGCGCAAACACACCAAAATACATCCTTCTGTGTCATTTATAGCTTCAGAGTAGCATCATAAGGCAGAGCCAAGAAGTCATTGACTAGTGAGGGAAAACATGGGAAAGGTGTATCTAGCACAGCCAGGTTGCAAGGTGGTGGGTCTGACAGACCCGTGTCCAGATGTGAGATGTGAACCTTCTTCTCGTGGGGGTGTGATGCAGCTGTGCACCATTACGTTTGCCTGTGAATTTCGTGCCCAAAGCCAGGAATGCTTCTACCCCAGAAGCAGTCTGGTGGTTGAACACCTCCAGATGGATCATTTAAGTAAATTTCTTCCAGTTGAGGCTTGACCTGGGCCAGGTTTTAAGCACTTTCTTGCGTAAGCACAGTTTCCAAGCACGAATGCGTGTTTTGGTCACACTGTGTTGAATGCACATGCGCTCTGCTTGAACACATGGGACTTTTCAGGGCAAGACCTTTTAATTGTTGCATTTCCTTTTAATGGGTCTGTTGCTTCCCAAGTAGCATTTGCATCTGTCCTACAAACTCTCAGCCAGGGCCCTATTCTGAAACAATGTGCTTGTTGCAGGGCTAGAGTCTCTTCCCAGACAGCAAGCCAACAAGTCCTGAGGGCTTTTTAGAGTGTGCACCATTGTGTACCAAAAGGTGGCTGATGCCTTCACAGTCCATGAGGTGATTTAGTGAGCTAAAAGGCAGAAATAGGTGCAACCTGAAGCTTATCCGTAAAGAAGCCAAGTGGGTGAAAGGGAGGACATTGTCCTCCTGGTTGCTCGCTGGGCTCCTGGAAAAGAGCTGTGTATCTATAGCCAAAACAGGACGGGGGACAATCTGAAACTGAAAGCTGCCCACCACCCGGTGTGGAATGAGAAGCCAAGATACCAAGATGGGGTATCTGCAGCCCCATCAGCACTAAAGTAGCTGAACTAGACCTCAATCCATCATCTGTCTATCCTAGTGGAAACCTGAGGGAATTAGCACTTAACGTGCTCTTCAGCGTCATTTCAGGCTGTTACTCCTGATCTCAGCATCTTTTTCTTTAGTTCACCTTTTCCTTTACAATATCATCAATAAGGATCTAGTCATGGCAGTATCCTTTCATCCAGCTAGGATATCCTGAAAGGCTCCTGCAGTTTAAGTAGGCAGTAAATTGCTGTGATATTGAAAGGCAATTTTTCATCCGTAATGTCTTTTTTCCTCATCTTTATGTCTCACTTTTTTACCATCAGCATTTCCCAGCCTCACTGTAATCACATGAGACTCATTTATATTCTTTGTTGTTGGGTAGATATGGTGTGTTTACCTTGAAAAATTTCCTATTTTTCAGACAAGTCCAAGAGCGTCCATCAAATTTCACAAAGGTGCTTTTGGGTTCTCAGGTAAAATCTGTTCTTCCACAACTTTCTAATTCCACAGTTTGTGTTTTAGTGCAGAAAGGCCAACAAAATAAAGAACTAAGCCAACAAACAAAGATATACACACTCCCAAACAACCTTCCCAGTGATATTCCTGGAGATGAACAGCGTCCAACTCTCCGGTACTCCGGTCTGTGCCTAAAACAGCAGAAGGCTCAAATGCAGTTGTCAGCTTTACTCTGCTACAGTGACAGCTCAGGGATTTCATGTGGCATCGTATTTCTGGTAGATGGTTCCTGGAGAGTGGACCTGAGCTCCTGAGAGAAATTACTGGACTGTGTGCTTGCTGTGCTGCAGAGACAGCTATCTGCATGGGAGTGATCCAGATGTGCGTCTGCACTCAGACTCCCTGCTCCGTAAGCAGTCGTCTCCCTGGTTTCAGAAGATGAAAGCTGGATGCCTCCATGAAGACCACACTCTGTATACCTATAAACTAAGCGTCTTTTGACTCGTTTTACATGCAGGTGTTACCGACTCTTCTCATGGCTCACACAGCGTCGCACGTGGCTGGTCCCATGCCCAGCTGCCACTGACCACCCACCCAACGTGAACGGGTGGGATGTCCAGCCCTGGCTTCACCCACAGGTGAGCCCAGCCAGCCACTTGCCCAGGGGCAAGCCTTTCTTCTCGTAGTTCTCAGGGCAATGGGCCCTTGCTACAAAGGTGCTCAAAATCTAACTTGGTGTATGTCCGTCTCTTAAGGGCTAGGAAGGCAGATAACCACACTAGCGCAGCTGACAAGGGGTAGCCCTGTTACACGAATACAGCGCCATTTTGCAGAAGTGGTGCAGAACAGGAGCTTTTATCCATGGGATCCTTTCGGGACCGCGTTGGAGTTAGGCTGGTTTTATGCATATGCTATGAACGGAACCCATCCCTGTTCCAAAAACCACCTGCTTTTATGCTGCCGTGGCACAAAAGGATTGTTTTCTTCCTACAGCCTGATTCAATTTGAAACACAATTTTTATAGCTCCTATCTGTATAGGCTTCCAGTAAGACTATTCTCATCTGAGCAAAAATTGGTTTGAGGAAGTTTTACCACAAACCCTTAAATACTTTGATATGACAGTATCCATTGCACTGACAAAGTCAAGGTTAAAAATAGAGTTTACAGGCTTAATTTTGGCATTCAAGTTTACTGCAATATTGCAAAATGATTTAAAGTCAGCAAAATAATGTTTAACATGTCCCGGATCCCAGATCTCCTTGGAGGAGCAAGAAAAAAAGAAGAAGAAAAAGCTAAACAACCACAACATCAGGTCAGATGGTAATTTACTGCTGCCAAGCCTCCTCCATACAAAATCATCGCAGATGCTTCCTAGTCAGTGACAGTCTAAACAAGCAGTGAAACATTTACAGCTGTAAGCCCGCATGGCTATTTGAAACAGCCTTCTGGAAGGGAAGGTGCATGGTTTCAGAGAGGACCCTGCTGCGGCTAGGATCCTGTGGCAGGATCAGGGCAAACCTGGAGTTAAGAGAAAGATTTCAATGAGGAGATGCACGGGTCTTTTTGTGGCTTCCTGCAAGGGAGGGTGAGAGTATTTTATTGATACCTTGTTGATCCTATTTGTGCTGTTGCTTACAGAGATTGTAGGGTACTCACGTCAGCTAGACAGAGGGAAAAGGAGGATATTATTTCCCATGATTCATAATCCCAATTCTGTCCCTTTTTACCCATTTTTCTCCTGGTGCTTTGGGGCTGAGCTGTAGCTAGAGACAGGGTATGGTGCAAGCATCCTGATGCTGCCAGAGATAGTGAGAGTTTCCCCTGGACCACCGCAGGTGTGAGGTACTCGTGCCATCCAGATTAATCCCATTGCCAGATTTGGCTTTGGGAAGGAATTTCTTTTTTTCCCCATTGCTCAGATCTGGCATGGATTATTTTAGAGAGATTTTGCTTTTCTCTGTGAAGTAGGGGTAAAATCTTTTCTTCAGGACTCCCACCATAATAAAGTCCTTGCTGAAAGTGAAGGAACCGGGGCCAGACTCTGTGCTAGCTCACACTCTGAGTGCAGGATGGTCCTCATACCCTTTCAGCATTTTACAAGGTCTTAAGCTTCAAAAGGGCATGTGTGGGTTGTGCTGGGAGAAAAGCAGCAATTCTGAGGATACTTTTTGATTACAAGTTTCTACATAGTGGCTTGAAACTATCAAGATGGGGAGGATTTGCCACCCAGTGTGCTTTTTTTCTGTCCATGTTGTGTTGTAGTTTGGGATGCCTGGCATCGCACCGTCACTGAAAAGCCTCAGCAAAAAGTCAGGTTGATGATGTGCTCAAAACTCAGTGCCTTTATTAGAGGCTGACTTGGGAGCACTGGCCACTTGCAAGGCTCCCCAGTACCTCCTATTACAACACATGCTGCTTTCAGTTGTTTATGATTTTGCCAAATCTGAATGTTTGGGTTCAGGTTTTCCATGCTGGATGTATGCCTTCGGGCTGAATTGCTTTTTGTTGTTCATTTTCCACCCTCCAAACACCTTTCTCATCTAAGCTGACCTGACAAATGTCTAAAAGAAGTCACACAGTCCCCATTTTCCAGGCCTGGGTCTGAGCAATACTGAGGAGAGTCTGTCAATAAGCATTGCTCCGCAGAAGGAATGAAACCACTTGCAAAAGGTCAGGAAGGAAGTTCTTGGGAGAGCCAAGAATCGCAATCAAATTTCCCAAGCCTACGAACTGTGTCTTAACTCTCAGGCTATTTGTTCTACTTGTCTCCCACTGTAGGACTCATGATTTAAAGGGTAGGATGGGGCTGGCGTTCAGAGCAGTCAGAAACTCTGGGTCAGTTGGGTTAGGGGGGATCGTTATTCTACGAAGAGTTTCCCTTGCAGGGCTTGTGTCAGAAACGTCTCGCACCACAGTATTTCTGCACACTAGCCCCATTCTTATTTGGTGCCCTGCAGGCATCTGTGGTAACTACTCTCCTTGCTGAATTTCTCAGCGATGAGTCCAGAGCCTGCCCAAACAAGAAAAAATAATAAATCCCCTTTCACAGGAAAGACTGAGTTGGCAGCAGGTAGGGGACAAAAACAGAAAAAGGAGGATGGCGTGAGGATAGCAGAGCAGAGCCCCCACGCAGCACCTAACCTCTCCATGAAGAGGTCCAAGGTATCTGTCAGTACTGCCCGGTGGTGTTTAGTCTGGGCCAGAAAAATGGATAAGATAGACCCCACGGTTGCCTTGCTTTCTCCTCCTCCCTGCTCTGGGGATGGCCAGCTCGGACCTGGCCTTGCAGTTCTTGAAGGAAGGATCCTGTACTCCCCAGGAATGGGGAAGAGGAAAAAAACCATATCCTGAACCTCAGTGAAAGGTCTCAGGGAGCTTCATGGGACTTACAAAAAACCCTTTTGTGATACAACTGGGGCCTCAGTCACCTGAACTTCTAGATGGAGCGCTTTGGCAAACCAGCTGCTGGAATGAGGTCCCAAAACCTTGGGTGTTTCAGAAGACATCTCTCTAATGTGTGAGGAAAATGCCGCCAGTCGAAAGGTTTTTCACATAGGAAAGATGAGCAAAGCTGGCTGCCTTCTCTCCCAAACACACAAGGTGTGGTTTGGTTTACTTTAGAAATCTGTAAGGACTCACCATCCTTGGAAACCAAAGCAGAAGTTCCTTTAGAGGATGATTCAGAGCAGAGACTAATTTCTTGTGCCCTGCATCACCACTTTCCACACTGCATATGACACAGATGAAGGCAACCAGACAGATAAGTTACACGTCTTGTAGCTGGATGCTGGGACATGAATGCTCCACGTAGGTTATGTAGGTCCTGTTCTACGCTATGCTCTTCTTTAGGTTGTAGTGCCTTTCTCCTTCCTGCTCTCAAAAGCGATTGTAATTCACACATAGGTGAAGGGTAGAGGCAGGCAGCCAGCTCAGTCGTTTCAGACACATTAAATCAACCCTTTTCCTAGGGTCGTCTCATTGTTATTGTGGTCAGGAAGCCTTGAGGACTCAAGATCCATTGCACAAGGATACCTGAATCCGCACAAAGCAAGCAGGCTTTGGAGGGAACAAGGGATTGCCCTTAAGAAACCAGTGCAGATGACTGTCTTACGTGAGTTGCAGTCTCTGGCTTATGTCTTTTGCCTGGTACAGCAGGTCTGGGGGGGTGTTGGATATATGTCCCTGTGATCTAGATGTAGCAGCAGCAGCCATAGGGAAAGCTTCAGCCTAGCTCCTCGTCAGAATCGCCCAGTGCAAACTCTGCTGCCACTGAAGGAGAGAGTCCTGCTCCAGCCACGTGATAATTAAGACTGGAAAGCTCAGCCAACTGAAACTGAACTGCTTGCATACTTCTACTCATTTTCAACCAGATCAGATCCCTAACTCCATTCATCGTGAGACCACAGGGATGCCACTGTTGCTACAAGAACAGAGAAGGGAATGGGAGAAATGTGGGGTAAGTGGATTTACCCCTGCAGATTAATGCTGGCTTTGCTTACCCTGACTCAGGCTAGTAGTCACAGACAGACACATCTCTGTGATGTGCTCTGGCTCCAGAACAATATGCTTCTGTGAAATTTCCTTATTTTGAAAATACACCAATGAGCTCTAGTTCAAATTTAAAGTAATACATAAATCACAGCAGATTTTGGCATAAAATACAATGCCTTACCAAAAAAAACAGTATATGTATGTTCACTAATCCAGCCAAGAACTGTAATAAACTGTCAACATCAGTCTTGTTCACTTCATTTTGGGGTCTTGCTAGTCCTTACAGAAAGGTTCTTCATCTGTGATCTCCAGGCTGGTGGTCTGTGGAGATTTTTCCGTTCCTGTGATTCTGTTTTTTCTATCTGAATCTGATAAACTTCATTAAAAGAAGTCAGTACCCTATGGGATGAAATGTCAGGCCTGTCTTCATAAAATATTGTGCTCTAAATTGACCCAACACAAGCCAGCTCCATGCGGGAAGTAATGCAGTAATTTTAGTGCATTGGTGAGCCCAGCTAATAAGCGCTTTTGAGAAGTAGGTATATTAGTTGTCACTCAGCACCTTGTGATTGCATTTCCATGGCTGTTGGACCAGTTTGGAGTGTGGGCAAAACATGTCCTGCTTGCTTGCAAAAGACTGTGTGGATCTATGTGCATGTATATCTAATCACACAAATGAATTCTCTAGGCGACATGAAAATCCTTGCCCAGAGTACAGGAATGATATAAGAAGCCATATCATCCTTGCTTTCCAGAAGTGCTGGGGTCACTTTGAATAGAAACCTGAACATGGGAAATTTGCCTGAGGGAGGGACAAGCCAGAGTATTTCAGAGCTACACAAGTAATATAAAACAGCAGGAACATCATAAAGATTTACGGACAGGCTGTCCTCTGTTCCCAGGTAAAAGAAAACAAGTAAGTCCACAAGAAAAGGAGGTGGCAGGGGAAAAGTATAATTCTTGCTGTAAATTTCACTTGAATTAGGAGTGCAATATAGAAACAGCACATGTGGCAGCTCAGCTTGGTTTTCATGGTTCCATACCTTGTTTGGTTGGTTTTGGTGGGCTTTTTTTCTAAGATGCTGTTCTCTCCTGAGCCATCCGTGCCCTAATCAAGCCTGTGTCACGGTGTTTGCTGTGTTAATCGGTAGCTGCCATGCCACATATTTGTGCCTGCTTCCTGCACCCTGTGCCAAGCCTGCCTTGGTTTTGCTTGAAACGCAGTTTCAGCCTTCACTCAGCTACACCAGTTTTTGCCAGTACAACTTGTCATCAGCTCTAAGGTCAGTTCCTCACCGACATCCCGTTCACACGTCATCAGGCAGCCATGGGCTCTGAGCTAAATCCAACCCTACAAAAGAAAGGGCTTAGCAGTGCTATAAAAATTAAAGAGGTGCCTTTGTTTGTGTTCATCACCTGCCAGGTGACACTATATTGAGACCAGCAGTTCCTGGTCTGAGGCTTGTGCCCGTCATGAGTACTACATGGCAGGCAGATCTAGTCCAAGAGGCAATCAGCATGGAGCTAAAAGTCCACACCGGCAGCTGCTGTTGTAAGAAACAACTTTTTGTTCAGGTGTTTTCTTACAGCAGGCTGTGTCCATCCAGCGGTATTTTATTTACCAGTTCTTAGTTGTCTCGGGAATGTTTCAGACAGGTGCGGTTGGCTGCCAAAGAAGACACCAAAGCCATTCTCCCCTTGCCAAGGTTCGACTCCATCCCAGCAGACTTGACGTGTTCCTCAAAGCAAATGGCACGTTTTGTTTGCCATTCCCACTGACAGGGGGTTGGGGCCACCCCAAGCTAATCTCTGACTTGCAGGAGCAGGGGAGGGTGCGCCGAGAGGAGGCAGTGACAGTGAAAAGATAAAGCGCAAGTTTTGGTCACGGCCATCAGACTCCGGGATGCAGTTTACTGACTGAGGGAATCGACAGTGATGTTTTCTTCCTGCTCATTCCTACAGGATAATGTTTTTGTCACAATGGGCATTCAAATGACCACGCAGCACCAAAGGGTTTCAAGTACGTTGAGACAGCAAATGGATTTTACCTCCAGAACACTCCTCCTCTTGGGAGGAGCACCGAACTGTACTCAGCTGCTGTGCATGTTTTTGTCGTGCAGGCCTGTGCATGCCCGCCTTGCGCAGTGTCACCAAGCAGGTCTGACATTGTGAGTGTCCCCATGGTCACATCTGGTGATGCGTTGTGCCACTCGCTCACCTGCCATTGCCCCGGTCACCTTAATCTCACCTGGAGGATGAAGAGCAAACAACTTCCTGGTTTCCAGGTTTGCTTGGGAATGACGTACACCTGGAAAACGGACTTGAAAACTGCAGTAATCTGAACCAACTGCAAGGCCCTAGAACCTGAAGTAGATGGACCCTGGTGAGTCAGTCGTCTTTGTTCTCCGCAGAAAGGGGTGGCCTTTTACTGCTGGCCTACAAGCACCAGTCCTCCATGATGCAAGGGGGTTGTTGCTTCAGTGTGCAGTTGTCTGTCACTGCCGAGCTCTCTGTGGGAGTGTGGCTGTAAACGTGCTGAAAAGCCAGCTTGTACTCAGGAAGCACAGGAATGCCTGCAGAATAAATAACAATGTAAATTAGACAGGACTGGAGCTCACCAGCCCCAGCAGGAGTTATCCCCTTGTCCAAACATCCAGCCAGCAGCTGATGAGCTTCCTTGTGTGCTCAGCAGTGCTCCTGCCAAGCTGAAAAGATTAAGAAGGAAAACTTGCCCCAGCTGAACAAATAGCTCAAAGGTCTGCCTGAGGCTCCATAGATGACCGAGGCGGCGTGGTCAGGCGTTAGTTTCTGTAGCCTGAGAGACAGATGCGACTAGCACCACATCCAGCAGCAGCTGCCACGCTAGCCTGCAGGACCTGCAACACACCTGAAATTGTGCCCCCTGGAAAAGGTCTTCACTCAGCAGGTGAGAGCAAGGTTGAATTCCAGAGACGCAAATTCAGATACCCCCCGCTCTTAGTTGTGCTGTCCTTTTAACCACAAGAACGGATACCTGGGAAACTAAATGCCTCTTGCCTTCCTTGTCACTGCCCAAGCACAGGAACACAACTAATCTGTAAAAGAGACATCGTGTCTTCCAGAAATGTTGACAGTCATGCATGTTTCACCACTGCTGCTGAGCCCAGGAGTCAAGTTCTTCTTGGCTTATCTAGCCTAGGATGGTTGATGGCTCAGCAGGGACTGCAAATCTATGGCTTCCAGCTAGTGAAGCAGCGCTCAAAAATATTTTCTAATTTACAGCCAAGCATTTATGCAAACACCATAAATCCAGGGATGATCCACAGGGACTAGTGTAATCATACATTAAGAATAACAGAGCATTTTGAAACGCTCATGACAGGTTCAACCCCACCTGCCTTAAATCACCCTTAATGGTGTTGGCCTCATCTTAGTCCCCAACTGAAATTAAACCTGCCATCACACTACTTTTTCTGAGTGCCTGCTGCACCTGAACTCATCACCAGAGACTGACAGCAGGGAAGAGACGGGGCTGGAGAACCCAATGAATGTTATCATCACAAAGGGAATTTTTAATAGGTTTTCTGTCATAGCCGTAAACTGAATGATTCAAGGACTTTTATGATGATGTCCCTATGGAGTCCCAAAGGATAGAAAATAAAACACATTTTTATTAAGCCTCTTGAAAGATATAACCACTCATTTTTCTCTGATGGAACCCTACAGATGGGAGACGTAACAACTATTTTGCTTTCTGAATGCAAGAAAGTCTGTTGTGTGGTCAAATTGAATGTTACTGTCATGGGTTAACACCAAGACACCCCAAAACAAAGTAGACAGGTTCTGGCACCCTCTAGACCCTCCAAGGCCAGTTTTGGGGTATCCTGGAGTTAAGCTGTGACTTTAAGAAAAATTGGAGTGGTCATTCCTATTCTCCCTGACAAAGGAACTAGAAATGTGTAGGTCTTTGCTTGCTGACAGTGGACATCAGCAAAGGTGACTTCGGCCTGTTTTCCTCTGCAACTCTATTTTCACCAGAAATTGCTCACACCACTATGCTGCTTGTGTTGCTGTCTGCCTGCACTTGCTCACTAGAGATTAAAATTAGACCCAGCAATTATTCTTCTGAAATCACTGGCTCTGGAGGGGTGGGTATGTTTTCTCCTGACCAAGTACAAACCACAGATCTTTGTTCACAGGAATGGCATGTGACAGAAACCCAGTGGCAAGTAGTGTTGGGTCTCTGGGAAGCCTTTTTGTGCTGTCCTCAAAGGCAGCAGAGAAATCCAAAGTCTAAAGGGAAAGCTCCTCAGATGAGACAAAAGCTGACACAGCTGATCTTTTCAGGTGAGGTTATGGGAATAAGAAACAAACAGAAGTCGTAACTTCTGTAAAGCATTTCATGAACCTGGATTCAGCCTGTCGTCTCTGAGATGCGTAAAACAGAGGTACCCATGTCATGACTGTTATCTAATGGGGATCCCCACCTGGACTGTGCAATGACATTAACATTTCAAAATTTTGTCTGGTTTAGATCTGTATTGGTTAGGAAGCACCCCTCTTTTGTTCTCGAATATATGCACAGAGTGTCTACAGTAACTCTGCTCCTAACACGAGTGCCAAGAGTTAGAGGAGGGTCAGTCTGGACACACAGATGTGTTTTCCTATCCCCACTCTTGAGGAGTTGCCGTCAGAGCATCTACAACCCATCTTAACAGCCTTGTTGATATCACTGCCCCTGTGTGAGAAACAGTAAAAAACATTATCTGTGGGCATAAAGAGATTTACAGTTGCAGAATGCAGAAAGCAGGACAGTGGTTATGCAGCTGAATATACAGCACCCAAGGATAGGAGGTGATTTAAAGGGACCTATAAATATCCAGGCACTTGTCACTGAGGGTGGTTTAAATGTGTCGTCTCTGATGCCTTCAACAAATCACATGAATAGGGAGGTTACACAAGCAAAAGTAAATGGAAAAGTGTTTTACTAATCAGATACTGTGAAAAGGCCTCTGACATGGCAGAAAGTTAAGATTACAAAGTTTGAAAATATTAACATGGCAAAAAGAGGGAAAACCAGTACTTTTCTCTCACTGTGCAGTTCTTTTTCTTTGTCCTGGCATCAAGCCACAAGCTGCATAATCCTTGGAGGCATCTCCTAGTACATGCATGGCTTCCGGACTAAGAGTGGTGTAAGTGCATCTTTAATAACAGAAGTGCCCATTGCTCCACTATAAATGGTACAATAGAGAAGTGTCAGCAGTGGGAGCAGACTTAGGGAAGGAATGACGACACAGCAGTAACTTGGGGTCACTGTGAGCAGCTCCCTGTGTGACGGCTGTCGAAGTGCACGTGCCTTGCCTGTATCCCTGCTCACAGGTATCTGTCTAATTTGTCCTTGTAAACCTTCAGCTACGGAGACACCCTGACTTAACCAGACAGGCAGTTGGGAGCTTCACTGCCCTTGATATTTTCCCAGTGCAAAGCTGACGCTTCCCTTGCCTGTTTAAGCCTGCAGTTTGTCTTCTTGCTCACCACAGAACCCAAGAGCTGTTCATCATCTTCCTCTATATCCATTCCGCTTTAAAACATGAAGACAGAGAGCGTGTTGAACACTGTAGAGTTTTCAGTCTTTCCTTTAGAGTTTTCTAGACCTTCGGTCAGCCTTTTATTTTTCCTCTGGATCTCACCAGTTGCTTTGTCCCTTTTTTGAAGTGCAATGCCCATAAAAGGGCACTGTCCTTTAGCTAAGACTTTATTGATGCTGAGTTGGAGATTATTGGTTTGGACGCCTTGCAAGGCAATGTTCCCCTTTATGTATTCATTTTTCACAGCAGCCTGAAATCCTGTCTCCCATTTTGTCTGGACACACACCCACCCACACCCCCCCATACTTATACTGGCGAATGCAGAACTGGTGCCTTCCCATTTATTCCCCATCTTGCGGATTCCCCATTTGAGCCATTGAATATCCTTTCATAAGCAGAAAATTTTGTGCCTGTCTTTGTGGAAGGAAATCACATTTATTTCAGTCTGCTGCTCCAACGGGGAAAGACTTCTGCAAATTCCTATCCCAGTCTCCATCTCATGATCGACAGTTATGTTGGAGTTTTCAAATCCTTAAGGTTCAAGCTAAGCTCACTTTTAACCTTCTGACCACTGGAAAAGATGCTTGAATATCATGCTCTGTACTCCAGCTGTCTTCCCATAAACTTAAAAAATGTGGCACATTCCCATCATTAAGCATGTCCTTGACTTCCATGGGATTCAGATCAGTCCCTTCTCTTTAAGAAAATACTAATTTAAAGGATCCTCTATGTCTGTTACTGAACCACGCTGGACAACTTCTCTTCCTTTTTTGAATAGTAAATGGATATTTAAAGGGTATTCTGCTTCTTCCAGTATCTTGTGTGCAGTTATTATGGTTTATAGATCAAACCTAATGATTCCTGATAAACATCTTAAGTTCCCCTGGCTGCTTACATGGCAATAAAATTGCCAGGCAAAGGTATCTGGCAAGAATTGCTTCAGTTCCTGACCTCATTACTCATGAATCTGCATACAGCTGCCTCTTATCCCCATCAAATGCAAATGCTAGAGGCCTGAGAGATGATTGTACACATTTGAACATGCCAAATTCCCAGTAGAATAGCCCCCCCCATGCACCACATCAGAGTCCTTTACCCATGCTTTGAAGGAATAGCTTCCTTAAAACGCCTCTGGTTTAAAGCAACAGATGAGTTCACCCCTGTGGCCCAGTCTTGGCCCTCATTCTCTGCTGAGGCTGACATTTTGTACACAAGATGATGTCTTCCAAAGGCTGTAATGCAAGAACATCTATGATCATCCTTCATGATATACCCAAACTTCATATACACTGTGCCCCCTTCGACGGACACATGTGGTCACTCGCCCAGAGCTGGGTTCTGTCTGACTCCTTCTTCGTCAGGTTCTTCTGGACCAAATGACTTGTGGCTCACTGACCTCCTGAGCCAAGATGGGGTATTTTGTTAAGATCCTTTGATTGATTTTACTCCTGTGAATTTTTCTAGCTATTTTTGAACCTGGACAAACTTTCCACAACAACAGAAACCTGCAGCAAGAAGTTCCACAGCTGAATTGTGAAATGTGTGGAAAAGCATCTTCTCTTCCTTTCTTTGTCCTGCCACCTAGTTTCTTCTGATGTCTTCTAGTTCTTGAATGGGAAGAGACAGTGTGAAATCATTCCCTATCCATCCTTTCAAAGATGTTCATAACTCTACAGATTTCTACCATACCTTTCCTTGCTTACCTTTTTATCTGAGGGTCTCATTAGCTCCATACAGATGGGCAAATTGCTCCTTTTCTACTTCTACTTTCATCACAACGAGTTCTGTGATGAACACATATCCTCCAGAAATGGACTGAGAACCATCAGCCTTATTGTATGTCATCACATGGTCATTCCAGTCACTACCAACACGTGCTGGGTTTGGACTATCGCCTTAGATCAGTAAATGGTTAAACACCTGTAGAAGAATGTGGCAGAACTGCTAAGCACCATTTTTTTCCCATTCCCAGCAGCATGAGAGGGCTCAAACTCCTCAAGTGACCAGGGTTGTGAGTTATCATGTCTCTCCTCAGCTGGGACAACTGCCTACATCTTTCTCTTTGCCTGTGGCAAACACACAGTGATTCATTTTAGCTTAGTCTGAAGTGTTAAATTACATTATTCTGCATTTGCCCAGGGATAAATTGACTCAGCATTCAGGCTAAGCATTTGCTGTAAGTTTTGCATCCAGACAATTACCTCAGTTTAGCTGATGCTTGGTAACTTGTTTAGCCACAGTATCTTAATTACAAGTCTGAGACCTAAGGCTCTCATAAGACAGACTGGGATTTTAAGATAACTTCGGCTTCTATTTTGGAAAGTTGGAATAACTTCCAGGGCAAAACTACTCTAGAACAAAGCTCTGCATTACAATCTCCCATCATGTAGTCAGAAGAGTTTTGTATATAAAACAGGAGTTGCAGCCATTTCTTTTCTAATCCAAACTGTCCACCAAATACAGAAATAAGATGAAAAACTACCCTTGGCATAGCTAATTGCAATTAGAGACTTTTGAAAATTCAAGCACTCATTCCCCACTTCAAACACAATTCAGCAAAGTGTTTAAACTCTGACTTGAATGGGATGACTTAAGGGATTAGAATTAACTCTGTGCTGAAGCATTTTGCTGAACCGAGACCTAAGGGGGAGAATAATGTCTTAAAACTATGGCAATTCTTCAGCTGAAATAACACAGAAGACCCTCACTCTGGGTACCAAAATTATATTTCTTACGTATTTTTGATGTCTAGAAACAAAAGACTGCTTTAACTAGGCCTATGCTGCAGTTTTTGGATACAGATGAGTCTAGTCCTTTGCAAACTGCAAAATAACTTCTTAAGGAAAATGTCTCCCCTTAGCAGTTAAGAGATAGTACATTACCTTTGATGACTACAATACTGACCGCAACAATTTAACCCAGATATTTTGCAATTTGATTTAACATGTTCCCAAAGGTGTGTGCACAACAAGGAATCCTGAAATTATTTTTTGCACTTTGCTTATTATGATCAATTTTGACAGCAGCAAGAGCTGAGTAACTTCGTCACTTCCTTGAGACTGACACCATATAACTTAGAGTATTTTTTGGCACAGTATAGCTCTTAATACATAGACAATGAAGTCACTCATGTTATGTACCAAGATGCATTCCTATATGTTGCCACTGAATTTGTTAATATTCTGTACTTAAACAATGCACATATACATGGAATAGGCCTTTAATAAGTTTGAATCAGTCCTTGAGGCTGGGCCATGATGTTTTGGGGGGGTAACATCAGAGAATGTGCTTGCTCCTCCCCAACCATTCACCACACATAACATGTACATCCGTGATTTTTATGACCTTACAAATTCTTCTCTCACTCATTTACGATGGTAAAAGGCAGTCATTTACCACGGTAAATGTGACTGCAGTACTAAGGAAAGAAACTGGAAAGACTGCAGCGCAAATTTAGTTCTTGTAAATATTCCAGGCATTCATGTTAGGCATCAGCTGTGGCTGAAATATGGGATTTGGGTGGGTTTTTTGTTTCCCTAGAAGATTGCTCTGTTTGGGATACTTACTGAAGCATGGCCTTGAAAGAAATGCCTTTACTCTGGATCTGGGAGAACACTCTTGCCAGTTGCAGTCCATCAGTTTAAGGGTGACATGTAGAGTCCTGCTTTTGAGAGAGAGAGTGGTAAGGGGAGCATTTTCTTCCCAGCCAACTTTCCTGCTCTTTTTGTGCTCTGTAGTAAAGGCAAGTTGGCTTCTACAGCCTACTGTCTTTCTGCTACAATCTCTTCATGGTCCCATTATCAGCAATTAATTAATTCAGGCCAATAATCCACTCGAAGGTCAAAATTAAACCTTAATAGCACATAAGAGGAGCAGGCCTCACGTATCCTGTGTCAAGCTCATAACTGTGTTGAGCTACCATGTAACTATCAGCATGCTATCTAATCTTGACTTAGGCATCAGGCAAAAGAGAACCCAGGCCATTCCTAGATAAACTGTTCCACTGTCAAAAAATGCGCAATTTATTCCTGCCCTCAATTTGTCACTCATCTTACAGTGTCTGGATTATGTAAGGTCTTCATTCAGTAGATCAGAGTCTTGTATTAATAAAGTACTCTAGCAAACAGAGCTGGAATAAACTCCAAGAGATCCTCTAGACCATTTCCCTGCCCTAAGGTAAGACCCACTCTGCCTGTGCCCTTCCTAAGACCTCCTGCAGTGACGACTGTGCCATCTCCCAAGGCCGGTAAGCAAGATATCTCTTTTCTATGTCAGTCATAATCCTTCAGGGAGTGTTATGTAGTTCAACTGCGTTGATGGTGTGGTGGCTCTTTATGGAGGAAGCCCTAACTCAGATGGTACACGTCCCAGCAGTGCTGTGCTGTGCTGGGCATCTGTCTTGAGTGTCTAAATGAGGTTCCTGGTTGTTGGTCTCTGGGGCTTGCTTGTCTACCTTCTCACGGAGACACCTCCTCAAGAACCATTCTCCTAAATGGCACTGACAGACACCTACATACACCTACATGTTTGGAAACCTTCAGCTCGTAACCCCCTCTGCCAGCGGGTGGGCTTCTGGCTTCTGTGGGGAGTCCTGTGGTTTTGCCCTGGGTGCTGAGCTCCATAAACTGCTTTGGTTTAAGAGGAGCTGAAAATGCCTGGCACACTCAGCCCTTGTGCACGAGGTCTGGCAAATGCCACAGAGGGTGAGGTTTCTTACTCTAAGGAAAACACTGCAATTAACACTACATTAATTAACAGAAGAAAAAGCAAGTAATTTTTGGAAGTAGGCCCCTGCTCACTCAGAAGCATCCAGGAGACCCACTGTACCCTTCTTCTAACAAAATCACATTAGCCTCCCAGACTAACCAGGTCCAGAGATGGGGAAAGATGGTTTAAACAGGGGCTACACACTGTGCAGATCCAGATTTTGAGAATCCATTTTCTGGAACCTTGACCCAAAATTCTGCTGGCATGGAAAAGGAAACCCTGGGATGCCAGTGGAAGCAGAAGCTAAAAAGTAGCAAGGACTGCCCTGCTTTTTAGGATTCTGCTGTCATGGGATAGAATAACCAAGGCTTCAGCACGTGCTTGGCTGAGAGATCTAAGTCTGCTTTTAGAAATCCATATTCGGCTCTTTTTGGACAGATAAAGTCTCTCTGAAGCAGAAAAAAAGTGTTTACAGAACCTGGCTTGTCTGATCTACCACTGTAAGAAGAGGTAGGGCTCTGCCTGATGTCACTTTTCACATCCAGATAAGAGCAGCATACTGGGGCAACTTGCTAGCTGTCTGTGGTCAGTGGCATGGTGGTCTCATAAGGAGGTTTCCTTGGAGAAAGAGATACATCATACATAAAGGTAAACCACAAGATAATCAGTTATAATGGAGGGAGAATGAAGCTATATGCTAAAAAAAAAAAAAACAGAAATGCTAACTGCTTGAGTTTAGTCAGACCTCTTTATGAAGCTGGTTCAGGTGGTGTTTTAATGGTTTAATGACCTTGGGGTAAGTTCATCAAAGGTGCAAGTCAGGAGTAGCAGCAGTGTCACCCTCACGTAGGGGTAGCACAAAGCCTGGTTGCTGCCATTCGTGAGTCTCAGTGTGGCTGTCATCTCACCAGCCACGTTCTGGGTACTGCTGGTTCTGTGAGCAGCTCTGGGGACTCGGAGAAGGAATAAATTAATGCTCATCATTGAGAACTAGGGAGGAATTTTCCAATGGAAGTGTTTGTTGTCGGAAAATGCGGGCTCATCGACAGCTGCACGCGTGGCAAGGGTGGACTGACTTCAGTGACACTTTTTTCTTTTTCTTTTTCTTTTTTTTTTTTTTTTTGACAAGAACAGTTTTCAGGTCCGGCATGGAATTTTTATGCAAAAACAGAGCAGAAAACAGCAGCTCCGGAGTGCTCATTTCTCCAGTGATTAGCGTGTGAACTCGGAGATGGAAAGCATGGGTTTACATCCCTGTTGCATCTGATATGCCTTTCAAGTCCCTGCACCTCTAGCAGGTCCCCTCACTCTGGAGGTGGTTATCTGGGGAGAAGAACATGATCCCTCTTGCTGGGGAGGGCTGTCTCTGTCTTTGTTTTCTTTGTTTGTTTGTTAAGAATACGGCATTATTTCATGCAGTAAGAGAAAAAGAAAAACAAAGTTCTTGAAATCTTAAGTGATGCCAGGACATATTTTCTACCCAGCTACTTGCCATAAATAAAACTGACATTTTATATCTTGGCCATCACAGCTAAATGACTGCCATGATTTTTTTTTTTCTTCTTCTTCTTCTTAATAAAATAGAAGCCATGTTAACACATACTCGCTACCAGAAAATTTGGGCCTGTTTCAGTTGGTGCAAAACAGAGATACTGAAATATCAGTTTAGAAAGATACTCAAGGGGCTTTTTTTTTTTTTTTCCTGCCAAGCTTAATTTTCATTTGGGTGAGTTGTCTGCAATCCAGATGGTATCTATGAGGGAGGACAAAGACAGGCACCATTTGTTTTTCTCTCTTTTTCTTCCAGCAACCACATTGCAAATAAATTTGAAAAGGGGGCCATTTAGAGAAGACCTGTTTCAGGAGATCCCAGTTTTAATTCTGCAAAGGTGACTAGCACAGCTCTTTTTCCATACAGTTCTTTTAATTTTTCTAAGTCCTCAACTGGACATTAAGTGACTCATCAGCTTTTAGAACATTTTATTTCAGCTGAAACATTTCTCACTGTGCCCTTTGGCAATGGATTTTTATGCTGCAATTTTGTCAAAAAGTTTGCATGAGGAACTGCAAAATTAAAGAAAAAAAGAAAGCTTATGTCTCCATCTATAACTCCATGTCTGCACATCTGGAGAATACCTGGGGATGGGATCTTACCCTTTCCTGGCACAGATCTGAGTTTGATCCTATGCTTCCATTGCATTACACATTTTAATGCATTTCTCTGCATTCTCAGACAGTGATTTTTATGAGTAAATAACATCAACAATGAATAGCTCAGAATGTCAACCTCTTGAACTCAGAATTGGGTTGCACAGTGAACAGTAGAGTTCATTGTCTCAGGATGAAAATAATGGGCTTGTATCTGACAGAACCAAGTTAAATTCCTGCCATGGATTTTTTCAGTCTTTGTGATGCCTCTGGAGCTAAGATTGGACTTTGCACATATATGCAAACACTCTCAATGGTATATTGCTTTTAGTAAGACCCTTTTATTTCCTCAGAGTCCTGGACTCTGTTCATGCAATGACTCATGAGCAAATAGCTTTGCAGAATATATCCTTTGATTCATAATGCTCCCTGCTGTGCCTCTGCAAAGTCTTTTATTTCTTTGCAAAGTTTGCACAGAACACTTTCATAACTACAATCTCCCAAAAGCTGAAATCAATGGGAGCTGTATCCATTACACTAGGGATGCATTTGTCTTGCTGTTTTGGACTTTGAAAATTAGAAGCTTTAAAGCATTCATCATTGAAGACAAGAACACACACTATCACTTAGGAGCCCAAATCCCATCAGCTTTCAGTGGAGATCAGGTACTAAATGGCAGATTCTTAAAAAATGTTTTTCAGATATCTAGCAGCAGTCTAAGGTGCTTAAGCCTCCTTTTTAAATGCAAATTCTCCAGCTATGTTTGTGCTGCCTCCAGTAGAAGTACTTGAGTTGAGAGCAAGCCAAATGCCTTGAGATGGTGGCACCTGCACTTAAGGTGGGACCCCAAGTCCCAGCCAGGTTTCACCACCTCAGAAATGCATTTACCTGACTGAAAATTCTGAATTCAGCTCAGAAGCCAGACCTGGCCTAGCTTTTAGCTTGAACTTCTGGCAAGGGAAGGGAGGCTGACAAACCCCATGTTTGCCTCTTTAGAGGAAGGGGAATGGCTTAGCTAACATGTCAGTAAGAGGTAGCCTTAGGTTCTTTCCATAATGTTCATCCATCTTTTCTCCCCAGCTCCCATTTCATTGTCATTTGCACATCAAACTTCCCCAGCTGCCCTAGGCAAACCTGGTAGCTGCAAACAGCACTGACAGCAACATATTTTCTCCCATCCTAGCTAATGGCATCTGAACACTTCATAAATGCTGAGGGATCTGGGCTTTGCAATACCTCTGTGGAGAGCAGGCTTGTATTACCATTATTGACAGATGGAGAGCTGAATGATGCGATTATTTAGCAGAGGTTGTCACAAAAAATCTCCAGCTAAGTGGAGATTGATATAATTTATTCTATATTTCTTTGGAAGCCTCCTTCTCATTCTTGCCTCAGAGTTGAGGGACAACTAAAACATTGACTGGACAGTGAGAGCTAGATGGGAAAATTTGTCCCAGTCATCTTTTGTTCTCTCTTCTTACAGGACACTTTGTCCTGTTGGGGACTTCAAAGGGCAGCACCAGATAAGGAGAGGAGAAACACAGATTAGCTGAGACATCAACAAGCATTGGATGAGGTCAATTAAAAGCCAAATTAAACAAATGGAGCTTTCAACTGCGATCCAGACAGGAAGAAGCAGTCAAGTTGCAAGGGTTGGAGATGAAAAGAATTCCAAAGGGCTGATGCAGAACAGGAGCATGGGGGTGGGAAGGGCAGGGGGAGCCGGAGGGGGGGGGGGCAGGGGGAGAAGTACCTTCCACCTATTGTCTTCAGACAGGACCAACACTCATCTGGATCTCTCCTACCCGGAGAAGCTGGAAGGGAAAAGCCCTGACCAAGACAAGAATTGCTTTGGTGCCTACAGAAACGAAGGTGAAGCCGGGTCCCGGCGTAAGGTTTGGGGTGGGTGAGAGCGAGGACGAGCTGCTCTGCGGCAAGCGGAGCCGTGGCCTAGCAGTGAGAAGAGGCAGGTTTTGTGCCAAGTGGATTCTGGGTCACGTAACCGGAGCTGAGCTGCTGAGTCACTCTCCAGAGCCTTCCAAAAGCCACTCTGTCCACCTCCTGCTGCCACAGTCAAACCCGTCTTGAAACAGGGGTCAGGACAGCCGGGAACCGTGCTATGAAAACAAGGTGCTGGCTGAATATGCCAGAGGGGACCATGTAAAGGGCTTGGTGCTGAGCCCACAGCCAGGCCCTCCAAGTCAACAGCTGAATATCCCTGAAATGCTGGGATAAAAAGACTGGGTTTGTGCCACAGTGGAGTTTTTTTTCAAAAAGTCTTGGCATTTTGCTTTGCCCATCCAATCCACTAACTTGTATGAGACATCAGACTGTGAAGAAGTATTGACATGATAGGACCTCTGAGGAGGTGATATACAGTGCGTGGACCAATAAATATTCTCCTTTTGAGGGGCTGTTGGCAACTCTGCCTCTAGGTCATACATGTAGGATATGGCAAATTCTGTCCTATCACAAGCAAATTCAGCTGGGTTGAAGGACAGGCAACTCTTTCCCCTGTATGCTCCAGCATCTGTCAATTTTTGGTCTTAGTTTGTCTTGTGGCTTCTAGGTCTTACTCTGCTCTGGTTCTACTATATCATAGAACTATCTGCTCTCTGGAATATAGTCCTCATACAGGTATTTGAAAGTCATGCTTGCTGTTTTATGGTTCACCTAATCAGACAGCATCCATCTGCTCTCTCACTTAGAGCAGGCTTCTCAGATTTTTAGTCAAACAGTGGCTGTTTTCTGAATTCTCCTTTCTGTTCTTCAAGGCCCCTTTTGAAGTGTGGACAACTGAAGCAAAAGCTGTCCTTGTAGCAGTGGTAGATGAGAGTGATTTGCAAGCAGGTCATATCCTTCCCCGAGGCTGCCTTGATGATATTTTTTGCTAACGTCTCCTGGGTTTAGTCCCCTGAGCATAAAAAAAAATAATGGTACTTTTATTCAAATGACTGGTCCAAACCACTTTCCAGAGTCATTGCTTTCCTTGCTTTGATCTTCCAGCTCTCAAGTTTGCCATATACTTGTAGCCTTGCTTTCTAAACAGAAATAATATTAATGATCTCAAAATTACTGTCTTCCAGCCTATGTTTCCATGTGGGCCATCTGAGTCCATCAAGAAACTTCAGGCAGTGGAGTATAAACTCAAAGACATTATGTTCCCCAATAAACAATGGCAGATTAGAGGAGCTAGAGGCTAACTAATGCTTTCTTGCCAAGCGAAAAGCTACAGTGTGATCCCAGTGATTATCTATTGTGCTTGGCCAAAGGGTCCAAAATTTGGAACCACCTGTGGGTATGTGACCGCTTACCAAGATCTAGGAACAGGAGAGGAGATGGCGAAGGGGCTATGGGATGCAGGAACATGGCGAGTGGTCATGCAGGAGAGAGAAGGTTGTTGCATGGTAGGAAATGGCAGGGGAGATACTGGGTGCAAATCCATAGGGAAACAGTTTTCGTGACTTTCTGCATCCAGGGGACATTTCACTTGCCTGGATCAGAACAGTTTACTTGGACAAACTTTTCCTTGCAAAGCAATCTAGTTCCAGTGAGATGCACAGCATTCTTTTTTCTGCCTATTTACTGCCATTGCAAAGACCAGAACTTGGAGGCCGCTCCAACCATTTCCCTTCAGTATCTAGTTTATCTTCCTTTTCTTCTTAAAAATCACAGGACAAGCCTGATGTCAAACTCTTCCCTTCAGGCTGATTTCCATCACTCCCAGAGTTATGTTCAAACACACATATAGCCCAGTAATTAACACAAACTATCATGAGCTGACATGCACCTCTGTCTGTGTGTATCAGTATCCTCCACGCCTCCAGAAGAAGGATGGATTTAAATAGCATCTTTGAAGACAGCTGAAGCAAGTTAATTAGGGATTGACTAACACAGTAAAGCTATTTTTAGCAGTCAATTTATATCTGGTTACCTTGTTACGGGAAGCTTATGCAATGCTAGTAAATTCTTAACTAAGGAGATAGAGTGGACATCAAAATTATTTCACTGTTAACTCTTTGAGTCTCTCCTCAGAATAAATATAGGACTTCAAAAAGTAATACATTTGACAGGGAGAGATTTATTTTCTTCCTGGTGTTGGAGTTACAAGGGGTTTATTTTTTCCTTCAAGGTTTCCTCTGAAGCTATGCAGGCTACCAATAAAAAAATGGAAATTTGTGATGAAACACCTGCCTCCAGGAGCAATTTATTGAAATAAACTTCCAAATCTCACAGTCCTCACCAGTGTTTTATGTGACCTAGTAATACCAGCATTTTGGGGAGTGCATTTTTAAAAGACCGGTGTTTTAGCATACGCACGCAAAATAAACTTTTCTGGGCAGCAGGGAAGCATTGGTATGGCCACACGGATCCGAACAATCCTGAGCGGACGGTCCCAGAAAGCGAATAGCTTTTCACAGACAGAGAACACTGGGCAAAGCAAGCTCTCATTAATCTGCTTCTCCCAGGAGGGAAGGAGGGTGGAAGAGGGTGCCCAATTCTAACTTTGCTTTTACCTTTGTAACTCTGCTAAGATTGTCCCTGGGTCCAAGTAAGGGCAGAGTTTGGCCCACTGATTACTGAGCAGAAGTAGGGGCTGATGCAATTGAACTCATATGCAGAGGCAGCTGGCCAGTAAGACAAACTGTCTTGGGAGCCAGGGCACGATGCTGTGAAATGCTTGATCCAGCACAGCAAGATGTTTTCCTTCTTTGCAAGGCCTAATATGAGAACAAGGCACACCAAGTATATATAGTTCTGGGGATCTGGATGGAGAGCGTTTGTGTCCTCAAAAAAAAAAAAATAATTAAAAAAAATTTGCTGGACAAAGGGTGACAGTGTTGCCCAGCTTGGAAGGAAACTTTTTTTGGAAGGCTCAAGGGAGGGCAAATGGCACCAAGCCACTTCTAAAAATTGATGCGGAGGGCAAAGCATGTGCAGGTTTCCAAGAAATGAGTAAGCGCCATGACATCAAGGAAAGGTTTTGTCAGTAGGATGAAGAATTCCCACCAGTGACGTGTCTTGGGGATGCAGAGCCAGGTAAAAAAGAAGCTCCCTGGGGAGGGACTCTTGAAACATGATATCACATAGCCCTAGAAGATGCAGTTCAGACTTCTCGAGAGAGATAGGGCAGATTATTTCACAGGATCACAGACAAGGGCAGAAACAAGGTCTATCTGATGCCATGTCCTGGTTCAAACAGCAGCACCAGCACTGCCCCAGGAGTAAAATGTTAGAAGCGCCCTTATGGGACGAAACAATCCCAGATCCTAAGTCAGGTCTTTGTCTGATCTTTCTTAATAAAAATTGGCCTGCACTAGGTAACAATGGGTCTAACACCCCTTTCAAAATCACAATGATTCGTTCCAGTCACTGTGAAAAAGCTTGTATTCAACAGGAAAAGCAGAAACTTTTTGTTTTCCCTTTAACCTTGCTAAACATTTTTGTAGATACATCCCATGGCAGAGAGTTCTGCAGTTCACTTATATGCTGTATTAAAAAATAAACACACACACATATTTACTCTGTCCCAGTTCTGAGTTTGTGTTGCTACTCGATGTCACTGATAGAAGGAACCCACTGCCGTTCCCAGACTTTTAGCTCCTTTGACGGGTGCAGGCGCGGAGGCAGAATCAGTGCCTTACCCCTCAATGGCAGCAATTACCCTGCTGGAATAGACTCACCTCCCAGCTTCTGGCCTCCAGCTGCAGTCATCAGCTCTGTTTTCCAAAGAAAGCAGCCCTGCCTGCAGCACCTCCCTAACTGTGCACCAGTGTGGGTGGATGGAAGTAACTTGACTCATGCTGCCAGTCAACACCAGTAGCGAAGGAGGCACAAGGCTTGACGGCCCTTGTAACTATTATCTTATCTGCTGGAGCTGATGGATGCTGTTCTTACGAGTGAAATACCTAATCCTCTTTTATCTCTCCTAAGCACTGGGGCCTCCACGTTAGCCTCAGGCAAGCCCAATCCCTGTATTAATTATTGGTTGCATTTTTCTTAAAGCCCCTCTTCTTCTTTACTTTTCTTTTTTCAGATTCAGTCACTCCTAAGTGAAATCCTGTCATGCACCCTTCCCTCATAACGGGCTCACGTCGGTTCTGTAGTCACAGAAAGCTCTGGTTTTGCAACAGTAGGCAGATTTGGGGGTCTGAGGGCATTTGGGGGGGGGGAAGATTAAAGATGCAGGATTTGTGATTAACAAACTGAACAAACCTTCATGATGACATCAGACTACAAGCCAAACTCTCAGAGAGCAAACTTCAGTTCCGCACCTCCAATCTTTCTCCTTACCTGCTTATACTGGTTCTACTCCACAGTGCTACTGTATTTACACGTGAGTCCTGGGGCTTTACATACCAAAACAAACAAGAAGGAAAAACCAGGTATGTATCTGGCCCAGAAAACACCTCCCCAACTCCCCTTTGCTGTTCTACTCGCCACAGCTTCAAAAATGAGAGCTGGTGAGGGTTCACAAGCCTGTGAAAGGAGTACCATACTACTTTCTCTGTAGCATAGCACAGGTGCAAGTAAGAAAACCTCAGGCGTGTGCATTTCTTATTTCCCAAATGTAAATCATATCTCTGTAATAACCCCAGGCCCAAGCCTACAGCAGCTCCCGAGAATAAATGTCTTTTGCTGTGCTTGCCTCTCTGTCTGCACCGTCAGCACACAGGATCCTTCAGCTTTACACCTCCTCCTGCGTGCTTTCTATCCCTTTCCAACCACCCTTGGCGTAACCTCAGAGAGGTCACATCACAGCGCTCACTACAGTAGGGCCATTTGTTCCAGATTTGGGATGGATTCTTGCCCAATTTCCCCCCACCTGCAGAGCAGGCACCCGGGGCCACCGTGGCTGTTCCCAGCTGGAGCTGGATTTCCAAGGGTAACCTTCATATGAAGGCTTTGATCAAAGCACCTGGGTCACCCCCCTTTCCTCTGCTTCCAAGGTGAAGAAGTTGGAAAGCTTTGAGGCTCATTTTCATGCCCTCAACTTCTGGAGAAGCAACCCTCCCTCTCCTCACCTCCCGTGTGCCTGACACGGACCAGAGCGGAGGAAGCAGAGGTGGCAGGTCTGATTTCCTCCCATCATTTACCCCGGCAAAGAGACTCCCTGGGTTTGGACTATCTGCTGCTTCTCCTGTTGAAACAGCCTCAACTTCACCTCCTCCACTGGCCACCCTCATGCTGAATCATGGCTCTGCACATCCCAGCCCCTTACATATCTGAAGGCATATCTTACATGAGGCAAAGGAGATGTATTACATGAGGCAAAGGAGATGTGTAACATGAGTCTGTCTATTCTCCATCTCCAGAGAACTTCTTAGTGCCATGGTGGAGAGGGACAAGGAGTGGAAGTGTCCAAATCTTCATGACTTTTTAGAGAACGACATCAAGAATATGTTCTTAGTCATCCCCCAAGACAGCCTGTAGAGCACAACCCTTATTAGACGTCAGAAAATCTACATGAGACAGAACTTCAGGGAAGTCCCAAACACAGATCAGACCAACACAGGTGCATTTCCTTAAACAAAACAGAATTCAAGTAGTCTCCCTTACCAAGGCTTCATGTCCTTGAGTTTGCTAATTCCACTGCTCAGAACCTCATTTATGTAGTTTCCTCCAAAGCTTTGTTTCATGGTTCAGTTCCACTAGGATTGTGCTGGTTCTTGAGATGTCAGACCTCAGTATCATCTCATGTGTGCATGTGCCTCAGGTTTTGGAAAGCAGTGCTGACAAATGTTCTCAGAATACCCTGGCATTGTACTGAAACAATGCCAAAAAAAAAAAAAAAATCCTCCTCCTCCTCATTTTTGCAGCAGAGATGCTGGGTCCCATGCTGTCTATTCTTAATCTGCAGCACCATCTTTTGAGGGGATGCTGTATTCCCAAGCAAATACACTGAGCTTTCCCCAGAGGATCCCCATGGGGCCTTGCTGGCCACAGTCAAAGCTGGCTGAAAAAAATTGTGACAGAAGCTGTTTTCCATTGGAAAGGGATGTTTCAAGGCAAAATGCTTCTTGGGAACGTGTGATGCTGAGTGAATTTGTGACTGAAAAACGGCAGGCTGCTACAACAGCAAGAAAGTCTCACTTTGTTCCAAGTTTCTCAAGTCATTCAGTCCCAACAGTTTTTGTCAAGCTCACATTTATATTTGGGCAGAGGGTGCCATGCTTATTGATACTTTCTATGCAATATTTACATTGCTATATTCAATGTTTTAGTATAATATTTTGGCATTGCTAAACTGTATCATTTTGCTTTCAAATGGAATTTTTTATTCTGGGGGGAAAAATAGAGAAATGTTGACCTTCCTCATCCATTCTTTCTCCACATTGTTAATGGCATCACATCCATACAAAGACAGCTTCACTGTCTGTCCCAAACCTGTTTCGGTTAATAGCAAATAATTGCTTTACTTCACGCTTAAGCTCTGCAGGACTTTACAGGGAAGTGAGTGAATGTCTGTGTGCAGCGTGTGCCTCCCTTCACTTCATCCTGGGTTTCAACCGAGGCTGGGGGAAAGACGCAGCAATATTTACAATGATGTGTTAGTAACCTGCAATGATGAGAGTGCTGTGCACTTAGTGACTCTTCTACCCATACACTGCTCTGGGGTGAAATATTCACACCCAACAGATAAGGGGGAAACTGAAGCATGGGAAGAGAGGTGATTCTTCTATAGTTACTCTCCAATATCTTCACTTTTGCCTTTCAAAACTTCATGAGAGGCCATGGAATAGAAGAGATCTGTTTCAGGGGAGTCATTTCTCATTCCCATTTAGGTAGGCACTGTGTATCAGCTCAGGGGTGCTGCTCTGAACCACCTGCAAAGTGCTCCACAGACATGTGGAATGGGTGGTCACCTGCTGAGCTGTACGAGACAGGCAAAGTCACTGAAGCCATAAGCCAGAGCTTGACATGGCAGAAGCTCGTGGATCCCGTGGTGCAGATAGTAATGGAAGCATCTTCCAAACGCTAGCCATGTCTAGAGAGGAATATGAGCGAGGAAAAGGTTTCCACTTTCCCTTTATTTTTCTTTCAACCCCTTTTATCTGTCTTGTTTTATAGCTTTACATTGGAAGGAAGCCTGTTTCCTGGTACGTACAGCAGCTTGACTGAGCATAGCTTGGCAACAGTGCCTGTTGCTTTAGGGTAGAACAGACCATATTCTTATTGTGCATGTTTTCCCTTGGAAACATTTCATCCTGTCTATATAATTCTACATATGGCTCCCAGCCATGCCACTACAAGCTGCAAAAACACCAGCTCTTATATACTAACAATGTCAGGCCTATTTAATGACTGGATCCAGGGCCATCAAGAAATTACCTGTGATTCTGTAGATGGTCTTCCTCAGGCAGAGTTGGGGGGTTTGGGCCCAGCATAAAGAAGGGAGCTATTTTGCCTTTTTGGAGTAGACCCTCAAGATCCTTAGTTCTTCCATGCTCATTGTATACCTCCTTGGCTGCTTTTCACGATGGTAAAAAAATTTAATTTTGGTGTCCCAGCTAAAGTCTAGTATTAGTAATTCTTGTGGTTCTCCCTGCTCTAAAAAGTTTCTTGCATCCATCTCAAACAGATTATGCAGAATGCCTGGGTCCCTGTCCCACAGTGCAAGCTACACATTTCTTTTGGGTTGAACTGGGTATGCCTGAACTGAAGGACCTAACTCAGTCTTGTTCTTCTGCTAACAAGCTAAATGGAAATAAAAGGGAAAAACATATCCCTCAGGAGCTGCCCAAGAGAAAAGATTCTTTGGAGTCCTGTCTCAGTAAAATGAAAAAATAAAATGTTACACACTCAGTTCCAGCCTTGTTTCATGTCTGGCCTAAATTCATGTCAATTTTGCTGTTGATAACCATGTTCATGTTAAAACAGGAATTAGAAAGTTAGCAAATTTTCTTAGTGTTGAAGTCATAGCAATGCTCTCATCCATGTGAGCGTGGATTTCATCTCTTTTTCAAAACAGCTGCACCACTCCGAGAAGTGCAGTTTCTCTGAATACTTTTTGGTCCACATCGTCTGATGCCACTCACAGAGCTCAGACCTTTTATGTGGGTTCTTTACTGCATCCCACTGGGTGCCCTCAGCTCCCGAGGTTAGTAATGGGAACTCCACGCCACTCTCGAGTTGATCTCCACAGGAGCTGTCGGCATAGGGAATCATGGCACAAGGGGGATGTTTCCTCCACAAATGGGCAGCTTCAGCTCCACCTCTGGCCTTGACACTGCAATCCTTGCTTGACCCATGCCATCCTCAGGCATAGCCTCAAGCTTCTGAGACCTCCTCTCTCCGGCTTCTTCTCTGCTGAGCGAAAGAGTGTTTCAATTCTGAGGTCAGTTTAATTTTTGGATGTTTTTCAGCTCCTCAACCGATCTGTCTCCCCAAACAGCATGTGCAACAGAAGCAAGAGGAAGGGACCCCTTGAACTTTTTCTTGATGTGCTCACTGCTGTCTCTTTGGCAGCTCTGCAGATGCCATGCTGTTCTCTAGGACATGGTGTTTGGCTGGAGAACACCCTGGCAAGAAGGGATGTTGAAAAATAGCAGTAGCAGCAACAGTAGCAACAGATGGGGCTAGCAACCTTTCCCTGGGTGAGTATCAGATCTGTTCCTCTTCTCAGCTGTTTGGCGGGTCATTGCTGGGTTACGTATCAAGTGATGTTTGCACTGTGCTCTGGCCCGGCAACGTATATGCCAGATTCCTCTGGTTCTCCTCATTGCTTTGCTTTAGAGCGACAGCAGTGTGCTCAATGCTCAGCAGAGGTTTTGCAGATTCTGAGCTGGAGCAGCCAAAAAATTTAACATCCTGAAGTTTGAAACGACTTGTTCGTCTCACAGACATGTATACATGTATCCTGCATAATTTCTTATCATTCAGCTTTGTCTTCTGCTGTCTGTAGCCATCAGAAGCCTCTACTTGAAGTACTGTTTTCTCCTGGGCATCATTGGTTGTTATCTCAGGGGTGACTCATTATCTGCCTGGATTGGTTACCAGAGGGCTTTTTTTGGTGTGCAGTCTTTCTATAGTGGAGTCATGGACTACAAAGCCAAGGACCATTTTGGATCACCTAAAATAACCTCTGAGCTGTTCATGTATTGAGCTGCGAGTGTTGGCTGGTGACTGTAAGGGTTTTGCATACAGAAATGGATGCTTGCATTTTCAGTGCAAGTTTGCACTTATCTGCCTTCCCTCAGTTACACTTTCCATGGTTTCATAATAACATGGATCCTAAGAGTCTTTCTGTGGCCCAACAATTATGGAGTGGAAGTCCTTCTCCCAAATGGTCATCGAAGACTGTGGACAATAAACATTAAAACTGTCATGGACTTTGAATGGCTTTGGTTCTCGAGAAGGACAGCTTATGATGATGTTTACAAAAAAGTGAAGGACAGGGATATTTTGACTAGGGCCCCCAGATGTGGCATCCACACAGCACAAGGCACCACAGAAATGTTGCCTTTTCATAAACTGCCTTATTAGCACAGAGCCACTCCCAAAGTTGTAAGTCCAGTTTTTCAGAAAAGGTCCATCCCAGATTCTACATCTATTTCTGAATCCAGGTTCCTTTGTTTTTATCACCAGGTGCCATTGATCAGTCTAGAAATGCCCCAAAGAATCTTGCTTGTCCTTGCAGTCTTCTCTGCAATAAAGAAGTTCCTTCCCTAACATTATGCAAAAGCTTGATACCCATGTGATTAATCTTCCCATTTAAGGTAGAAGTCCTTCGAGAATGAGACCATATAATAAGAGTTCTAAATGGCAACTCACGCTTAGGCTGAGAACTGTGTAGTGGGACAGGAGAGGAGATCTGTGCATAAGAAAATCACATTGGACCTATTATGTCAGAGTAATGGTCTGTTTGGATATGTTGTCTCTGATAATATTCAAAAGCAGGTGGCTAGGGAAGGATATTAGGACAGGAGAAACATCGTCCTTTCCCTTCTACCCTTCTAGCCTCCAGCCACTGGAGATCACATGGGATCCCATGGGAGCTAAGGATGCCGTGGCCCAAAAGTGAACTGAACACTGATCAGTATGGGTAAACCAAATTCAGAGAGGACTCCTGACTGGTCTCAGGTCACCCGAGAGCCTTACTCACCTGCAAACAGAGCAGCAAAACCAGCAGACCTAACCCAAACGTGAACAAAAGTGGTGGCATGCAGTGGCAGGACAGGAGAATTTTTCATCCAATATTTCAGTAGAGATCAAGTCAAGCATGGTATGACGCTGGAAGGAACAGAAGACACAACCCACTCTCCCAGCCATGCTGCCATCTCCCCATCCATGGGACAAGCTCTTTTCAATTTTTCCAATGTGAGATTTTTCCTGTGGATAATGTCGCCCAGCTGTCCAATTATGTTGTCCCGTTGGTGACTTAGCCCTTAGAGATAAAATGGTCTGTGTTACAAAGAGAAGAAACAGCTCTAGAGCAGGTCTGCTGCCAGGTGGGACAGACCTAATTTTTCCTTAGCAATTGCAATTTCTACTCTTCACTCTAGGGAAATAAAATTGCCTTATTCTGAAGAGCTTATTGGCAAGCAGGACAAAATGGGCACAGTATAGAAGACCTCCCTCAGTTTTACAAGAGGGAAATAGAGGCGGCAGTGCCAAGAGAACACATCCAAATTCATCCAGGGACATCTGAGACATGAAGCCATGTTGCTACTCTTGCTGTCCTTGGTGTGTGTCCTGCCTCAGGGGCAAGATGTTTTTCCTCTGCCCAAGATGACCCCCCTGAACACCGGAGCTCACCACACCAAGCCTGCTTCCGTGAACAACAGTATTTCCACGGCTTGTGGCTCCCTATCAAACCTAGCCCTTACAGGGCATAAATGCCTGTGCGAAGACTGACTGTGCCCTAAACTAAAAGCGTAGTCAATCCCCACGCATCTGGATGACATACTGCATGGCTGAAAATGTTTCTTTTGACCATGATTCATCCCTCTTCATTTTTTTCACTCTGTAAGCTTCTGTGACTGACTCAAATCTGACGCCCATGAAAGGCCTTTATTTCTTTATAATTCCTGTCAGACCACTAATTAATCGCTATGTTTGTTCTTTAATGCCTGACCAATTAGCATAAGTAAATAACATGGGTAGAACAAGATGGCATGCAGGGCTAATAAAACTGCTGAAGTGGTTTTAATTGCCAGCTTAAAGCCCTGTGAAGTCTTTAGCACAAAAGGAGGAGAACAAGAAGTAAATAGGCTGAGTGGCTAAGTGATAAGCTACCTCTGTGGGCTACATTTCCAACTTGTGGGCTACTTATAAGAGATCTACAAATAATAATACAAAAAAAAAAAAAAAAAGTAGTATTTTCAGCAGTTATGAAATCAGGAGGGCTGATGAGTCCACAAAAGTTGAAGACCAGTCTCTAAGCAAGACCCATAGCTGGGTCTAGATCCTCAGTACTGGGATCACTGTACTTCCAGGGAGATTGCTATATCTGTTGTTTGTTTATTTTACTTGCTCACTATATAAAATTACAGGGTGGAAAGAGCAGGAGTGTCTAGGGAAACCTTAGATGTCACTGTAACAGCCCTGCTACCTTTCTAGAGCTGTATATATGCATTAACACAGTATTGCTTTCAAACTAAAACAAACCCTGACTCCTAGCTTGGCTTCTTACCCCAAACTCTGGTTCAGCAGTGCAGGTACATGGTTTTTGGAATAAAACTGACATGTGCCCAAACTGATTGGACTAGGAGTAAAGCTGTTCAGATGTCTCTGTGTAGAAATGCCCTAAGTAATGGGAGAAGGTAATAAAAACCCAGAAGCTACTTGGAGACATTAGAAAAGAGAGGGTGGGATTTTTGATGTATTCAGTGAGAGCCAGGAAAATGGAGGGGCACAGGTTTGGGTTAATCATAAAATAAAAGGCAGGCCAAACATGAGGATGACGTTTCTCACAGCGAGAGCTATGAAGACACAGAGCCAGCTTGAGGGAAGCACCATCACTGACTCATTTCAAACTAGCCCGAACAAATTAATAGAGAGAGCAGAGAAGCAGGCAAGCCTGGCAAGGAGATTGGAGCTGACGATACTGCTTGATCCAAGAAACTGTTGGCCCTTCTCAACTTGACTTTTCTTTGATTCTGCAGAAGCTTTTAACAATTTTATGGATTTTTGCATAAAACAGCTACAGTGTTGCATAAGGTCTCTATTAGCAGCTCCAGCTCTGAAGAAGTGTCAGCAGTTCTAGTGTTGCTGCACTCAAAGGGGTTGGGGCTGCACGCATTGCATATGCCATGGAGATATCCCCCATCACCGCCTGTTTTTGAGGATGGGCTGAAAAAATAGATTTATGAATTTGCTCTTCTTTTAATGTGGGTCACCTTTCTCTATCAAAAATCAAGCATAGGTGTTAAGGACTCTGATTCTTTCATGGTTCCCTTCAACTGAGACATTGCAGCTACTGCAATAACTAGCTTAGGTGTTGAGATATAGTTCTTTTGGCCACAATTTTAAAGGCCTTGAGAGTTAAGCCTCTTAAAGTCTTCAATGGCCTGACAGCTTACTTTGTGAGCTAAATCAACCATTTAGCATGGAAATTCCCAGGTGTGAATCTGTGGGGCTTTCTCTAAGCTGGGGATTTCTGGAACTTGCGGAGTGCCTTTGGGATGTGTCACTGTGCATTTGCCATGGTCTTGTATTCTTCCTTCAGCATGTTCTAGCTACCTGTCTGCATGGATACTTGCCTGAATCTGCATGGCTATTCTTATGTTCCCAAGAAGACCTGGCACATACAGGAGCTGGCTACTAAAGCAATTCACAGCAGGCTTCATATGCTTGCAGGGAGCATCTTACAGGCACACGGTTTCCATGCTTATGTGTATAGACCTCATGAAAGTTTAACATCAGGTTTGACCCCTCAGTTATGGGACACAAGAAAGGCTGTTGGAAGCAGCAGGGCAGTTACAAGGAACATTTGGTATGAATTTTCCCCTGTTTTGCAGTTAATGAATCATTCCTGAGCCTGCCCTTCCACTGTTCTCATTATTCCAGTTCAGACTGTTGGGAAAAGAGCTCTTTAGGAGATGGTGCTGAGTCCGTTTTTATGTATTTAATTTGGTTAGCCAGAGACAGAGGGAAGATGGACTGTGTGTCATTTATTAACTGACTACCTTCTTGTCCAGTACGAGTTTAAGCTTGCTTTCAAGGCAGTCCTAAGCTTTCTTTCAAGGCAGTCCACCATTTATCTCTAAATTCATAGGCTACTGTGAACCTATAATGCTGCAGGGGTCCCAGAAGGTCTTTTCTTTTACTGTGACCTAGGTATCCCACCTTTGAATGCACCCTGCAGGAAGTTGCAAGTATGGCTATTCCAACAGGATACAGTGCACAAGGGCCTTCTCTTTACCTTGTCCTGGGAATTGTTTGCTTCAGCTCTGGCCCACAAATGCAATGAAACTGGATCAAATAAAGCCACCTGGTTTCTTTCTTCTTACTGGTGGCGGGGGGGGGGGGTTTAAATAAAAAAAAGACAAGCCAAGGCAGCTGAAAAATAAATTAGTCACTTCAGTGGTGAGGCAAGGTACCCGGGTTTTCCCTAGATCTTCTGCAAGCATGCTACACATGAGACCTTCTGTGCTGCTATCTCCATCTTGGGTTACTGTGATGGGGATCCAGAGAAGGAAGACAACTCTGTGGTCATTGTAGTAAATTTTGTGTTCTGTAGGGTTAACTCATCTTGGTTTTAAACATCCCAAGTGCAGAACATCAGCAGGGCAGGTAAAAGGGCCTTTCTGTTAATTGCATTTTTTTCCAAAGGAAAAATAAAACTACTGGCTTTTTGTTCAAAAACATCCACAGAACTTAGTTGGCATATATATGTGTATGTTTGAAAGCCGAGGACACAATCCCACAATCCAGGAAAGGGTTAACTTTAGAGAACTATGGAGCTAGCCAGGACCATTTATGCTGGCCTTCTTCTAGGAAATTCCCTGCAAGAGAAAATTAGAGGCAGAGGACAGTGTGTAGCCATAATCAAACCTTGTTTAGTTTGGCACTTTCTCTATCTATCCCATCTTTACCAATCTGACTTGCTCTGCTGTTTTTCTTGGCTGGATCACTAGAGTAGTTATTCCATAGATATATGTAATATTTTAACATATACAGCTAATGCAGTTGCTGCTTTGTCCATTCTTTGCGAAGCAAACTTCAGGGAATGAATTTGAGTGTGATGAATTTCCAGGTTTTGCTGGAATTCTGCTCCAGGGCTGGGTGGACACCTAGAGCAGAGGTTCTTCTAGATTTAGCATGAGAGAGGAGGGGAGAGCTTTTTCCTTCATGTGTCTCAGGCGTTTGAGCTCTCAGACACTTCATGGGCACCCTTGAGATATGTCTGAGATTTCAATAGAGGAGAATCTGAAAATACTTTCATGCTGCATTGTTGGCCCATCACAGGGAGCTTACCCTAAATCAAAATTTTGTCTTATCTATGCATGCATCATCATCCCAATAAGACTGAATTGCACCCGGCTGAGGTAGCAAAGAACCTCTTTAATGTGTGAAAAGATGACCCATAGGCAGGAATCTCACCAAAACCAGCTGAGAAGAGAATCTAGGGCATGACAGTGTTTTTCTCCTGTCAGTGGGCAATCTTTATATTTTAATAGCTTTTTTTTATTTTCCAGAAGTGATTGCCAAACCCCATAAATAAACATAGTATTCTATACACTAAGGAACTGGATTGACGTTCAATGGTATTTCATAGCATGTACACTTTAATTAAGACATGATGACCTGGATTCAGTGGGCTGACACGAGGGAGCATTAACTCTCCATTCTAACAGTTCTGCTGCCAAGGACAAATCCTCTGTTGCATCGGTGTGACTCAGTTCAAACAACAAACAGTCTTGCAATTTAAAATCCCTACAGGCCCTGGTCAAGTTTCCCCAGTTCTTGGATAACTTCCTTTTTTCTCCTTGATGTTTTTCTTAAAGTGAGATATTCTGTTGCTTTGTCCTGATTTTCCAAGTAACGGGTGGGTCTTTATACTCCTGACGATAAAGTTGCCTTCCAAATATTTATCACATCAAATAACATACTTTTCCATGTTATTAATCCTGGAGAATCTCCATCTTTCCATTTAGTGAACTATGTTGTCTAACATGGACAGATATTTCCAGAATTAAATTTTCTGGGATTTCACATTTATAACATACATTGAGAAGTGTATAAGGAAAAGAAATAGGGTTAAATTCTGCTTTGTTTACTTTTTGTTATTAACATTCATGTGGTTCTGCTCGAGTCAGTGGCTGTAACTCAGAGCAGAACTGGGACATATTTGTATGAAACTGAGTGGTTTAAACTGGAGATAGATGAACCTCCAGAAGAGCCATACGCATAGTCTCCTGAGAAATAGAAGTGAAATTCTTCTGGATTCTGGCTTGGTAGAAGGACTATCCATTGACCTCCATCGTACAGACTGCCATAGGCTTGTACCGTCATTGTGCTTCAGGTGCCTTCAGCACAGTATGGAATTCATTGAGTTAAAACAAACCAAAAATAAACTTAGTCAGAGCTGAGCAAGTTTCTCTACTGCAACTCCATGCTACTGAGGCCTGAGCTCACCTCCACGAATCTCCCAGTTTATCCTAAATCTGCCCTTGCCTTCCTCAGAGAGCACCCGTAAAGGACTCTGCAGTCCTTTACTGAAAATGAAGTAGGGTGAAGTTCAGTGAAGGACTTTGAGAGCAGTGATGAGTTTTTGCAGTTGTCCCAGTTCCTGATGTCGCTGAGATACAGGAAACCAGAATCTTTTCCCCAGCCCTTCAGGCTTCATCATACAAGCCTCCCTGTGGTCCAAAAAGCATAAACACGTGGAAAGAAGGTGAAAACTGAATCAGAAGAACAGCAGAGTCCTTCTAATGTGTCCAACTCCCAGCATTAGGCAGAAGGTCCCAAGGAAACGTGAGCAATTTGATGACCTGACATACAATGCATGCCTACCCACTTTGGTGAGAGCAAGCATTACATGAGGTGGTTTGCTACAGAAGTTACTGGGGACAAGCTGCTGCCTGTAATGGGACCCTGGCTTCACTGGCCTGGAGACTCTATGGGTTTTGATGCTCTTCTGGAAGGCTTTGAATCCACCTGTGTGCCAATGCCACCACTAATAGTATAAGGATGGCATCCACCCATGGCAGCTGGCTCCATATTTCCTAACCGCTCTTAGTAGGGTTTGGATAATTCTCCATGCAGAGCTTTGAAACCAGGCCCGTTTGTAGCCCCTGGAGTGGGCCAAGAGGTGGGGCTGCCATCTGCGCTGGGATGAGTGAGGGCAGTACTCCTCCACAGCACTGCCGCAGGTGAATTCCTTGCTCCCAGCTTTTCCTCATCTGCACAGATCAGAAGCTTCGAAGATACTTCTGGTTTGTTCTTGTGTTTTAAAGACGCGAACTTTGCAGAGCCCTTTTTTTCTTGGCAGGTTCCTTAAAAGAGGCGTACTCCTGAAGCTCGTGTAACCATTACCGTAGCTCTACAGGCACAGAGATAGAGAGCTCATGCATATACACAGCTTTCCCTTCTGCTGGAGATTTTTTTATATGGCTCTGAATACCACAGGAGCTGGCTGCTTCCAAAGGCAAAGGCTGGCTTGCAGTCCTTCCCGACGGATAGAGCTTGTGTGCAATACGACGGCTCCTGCGAGGAGTAGTGGTAGCTCTGCACAGCCAGTCTTCTGTTATCCTGCCTCGGCCAGGTCCGTGGGGTTCATGACAGCTGATACCAGGGAGTCTGTGGAGCTCCGGAAGATGTGGAGAGAATAAATTCCGTGGAATGCACTTGTCTCGCTTCTCCATCGATAGCTTCAGACCACACACCAGTCGTCCGTGTGGGACAGCTGTAAACACCGCCTGCGATAGAGCTCTGGCAAAGAGGCCAGTGGTCCTCCAGTGAATCCAGATGGGTCTCGGAGGAGAACAGCTGTGTGTGAACAGGAAGGGAGAGCTTCCTCCTGCCTCTTCCAAAACCTACCATTCAACCGCTAAATAAATCAACATCAGCAGTGACTCTTCACAAGGCAGAGTGAGCCAAGCCCAGGCTGGGAGTTTACCTCAGTACACAGCGAAGGGAGTGGAGCTGTCTGCAGCAAACCGGGGCTTTCCCGACGCAAAGCTTTAGGGCATCACCAACCCAGTTTTGCTGTGTTTTCATATAGCTTCTCTCCTAATGCTGTTTGTGCAGCCTGAAGTTACAGCAACGACATGGCGTGTATCACTGGATGGAGACAAGGCATCCATAGTGTAGAACAGGTGAAGCAAAAATTACTTTCAACTATATAACAGTAAAAATATCAAGCAGAAGCTCAGAAACATTTGGTTTGGGTAACGCAGGAGGTCTGACCACTGTTGTCACTGTCGAGAGCTGTGGAAGAAAACCTTTCCTGCCTTTGGACAAAACATGAGACATGTTAATAGGTTGCAAACAGGTTTTATTTCTGCCAGGGCATGTTCTTGAAAGAAAAAAAAAGCAAGACCCAAGAAGCTAGACTGTTTGGATCTTCTATTCCCACAGCAGCCAAACAGAAGTGTCCAGTTTGGCATTAGACAACATCTGAAGTGACAAAAGAAACTGCAGTTCCTCTGGTATCCTCACAGAGCAATGTACTGACCATTCTTCATTTTAAAACAGCACTTGAAGTCCTTTTAACGTAAGTGTCTTGTAATCAGCGCCTCAAGCCTCCTATCTGATAATCTCATCTTCATCTTAGGGTGTATAATTACAAGTGCTTAGTTCTCATCACCATGAATATAGTTAAATTACAGTAGGATAATAGGTGTTTGATGGGTTTACTATGTGTTGGGTATGGTATGCTGTGCTTGGAATGACAGAGTCATTTATATTGGAAGGGACCTGGCGCATTTTCTGGTCCAGCTCCTATAGCTTAGGACAGTCATACAATGTACCAAGGAAGAATTGTGCAATGTACAAATCAAGGATTAAACTGTGTAACACCATATTCGTTAACTTGTCTGGAGGTATCCGTATGAATGGCTGGATAGGACAGCCTGGCCTTCCTATTGCCGTATAAAATGGTCACTCTTGTTTGTCTGAAGAAGAGATTGGGACACATTTATTTGAGGACGATATTTTCCTGTTGAAAAACTTCATTTGAAGGAAATACATTTTCATAGAAATATGTCGGTTTGGATAGACACTTGTTTAGAAAGAAGAGTGTGAAATGCAGGACTTTAAAGCCAAGGATCTTCAAAATACATCATTTCACTGTGGTTGGTTTGGGAGGGGGAGGGTATATCTTGAAACAATATTTTACCCCTCTCTTTCTAGGCTGATTATTAGACATGACTGAGAGCTGAAAATCAAACAAACAAACAAAAATAACCCAAAGAAATTTTTGTCTTCATGAAAGGGAACTATTTAGCTTTGTCCAGAAGAAAACGTTTGTGCAGAAGCTTTCAAATTTGGTTGTGTTTGCCCCTGCTCAGAATGCATCTGGCTGTGGATTCACAAGGTTTTATCCTTGCTGGAAAGATGAGCTGCAGCAGCTCGAGAGCCAAGATTCCCTAGCTGGGTACCTCTCTGTCTTTGTATTGGGTTCAAATAGGGAGATTGCAACTTCCAGCCGGGAAAAGGGTTTATGCTGATGCTTCTTAATCCTGCCTGAGATCCCAAGCCAAGGTGGTCCATCAGGGCCACAGGGAAATGCTACAGCTGGTATCACACCTGGTTTTGGTTTCCCAGTGAGAAAGTCATGTTCCCACTCATAGTTGGGTGAACTTGGGCAAGATCAAAGCAAGGCTTAAGCACAGGCATCTGGCTTCAAAGGAGCAGATGCCATACAGCTCTCTGGTACCCTTTCTCTAGCAGCTGAATTTTACCCCTGCAAAACATATTCAGGATTTCAGGTACCTACAAATTTTAAATATTTCTAGGGTGTTTTTGATTTGGAAACCTCACCAGATTTCACCATTCCTGACTCCCCATAGGACAACTCAGCAAATTAAATTAGCCCTTTCTCATTTGTTTAGATAAAGGGGCAAGGAAGAGGCTTGGGCTTTTTCATTTAAGGGAAAACATATTTTTCTGGCCAGGCTGAAGCTGTTCTTCCGCATGAATCCCAATAAAATTCACATTCAGGCATGGGCTACATTTGGAAAACTTCAGCCGAAAATGTAAATGCTCTGAAAAAGAAAAAAAAAAAATATGAGAATGAATAAAAGAGAGGTTTAGCATGGAAACTGCTCTGCAGCCTTCACTATAAAGCGCTGCCAGATGCCTCCTCTAAAAGAACTCATACAAGGTATTGCTCACAAGGCAGTTCCATTGGCCCCTTTGAGTCTACGAACATAAATTAGGGTTACTCGTGTGAGTAAAGCATTGTGGGATCAGACTCATCTTTTGCCCAACTGTGAGCATCTGTAAAAAACCCTTTTGGGATAAAAGACACAGAAGAACTGTAAGACCCTTATGGCTGTCAAATACAATTTCCTTTACTTGCACTTTTTTCTTCCATTTGGGCTTCAACCTCCATCTGTTTATGGAAATATTTAGATCCCTCTGGTGTATTTTTAGCAGATCGTTTTGCTTTTGCTGCCGCAATACCATTGCATCATCATTCTCCTGTTGCTCAGTTCCAATTCCTTTGCATTTTTTTTTTTTTTTTTTTTAGTCTTAAGCTTCAATCATTCCAGCAGACACACACACAAAAAGTAAATGCTACACTGCGTTTACACTCTTGAGTGCTCACACACAAACATGTTGGCAAAGCGCACACGGGCGCGCACACACACAGCATGGCTTGTCGTGAGTGTTAGTATTGGGCTTTTTTCGATGATATTTCCGTTTGTGAATCACCCTGCCTGAGACATTACGGAACGGTTGCCCTGGGAGCTGAGATCTCATGCTCTTAGAAGTACCTCCCATAAACAGCTAAAGTAGGAAGGTGGGCAAGCCCGTCACTGTCCTTTGAAATGTTTGGTGTCACATTGTTCAGTCAGCCTTAAATACACCTGGTCTTGCCACGTTTCCTTTACCAGTGTTCAGACCTGCATGCACATGTGTATACGAATCACCTCATCCGTGTCCGCATGGTTTTCCTCGCGTAGATATGGACCTTCCTTTGACAGTGCGTGGTACTCCTTCCCCACCATCCCTGTCTATTCTGTCTGCGGACGTGTCACAGCTTCAAATGTTTTCAAAATCAGGAATCATTTGGGCCTGCTTTTACAAAGGCACCAACCCTCTGGCAGACATTAAGTAGAACACCTGCAGTCTGGAAACTCAGCTGAGACCAAACAATTCATTAAATAATCCCCTTCGTCCCTCTTCATCAGATAACACTCGCTGGGTTTTACAATGTCATTACCTGCAGTCTGAGATGACCAGGCACAACCTAAACCCTGGAAGAAGTTTTTAGGTGGACCCTGATGAAGGTCTAGGTGAGATCCATGGGGATACAATTAGAGCTGATTTCTGCATGTATGTTTGGGAGACACCAAGAATTATGTCTTCTGGGTGAAAAGCTACCCTCTTTTTTTATATAACCTTAGGGAAGCAAATATATGACTTGTCCCATGGATTCGATTTCATAACCCTGTATTAGGTAACAAAGTAGAAAGAGGAATATTACATCACTGGGAGGCTATGTCATTCTTTGGCCTAGCGGTGTTAGTTTTAGGAGAGACAGTGATTTATGACTCATACATTAACAGACCTGCACTCAGGAGAGGTCAGGCTCCTTTTGAACACCTGAAGAGCCTCTGACTACTAATGAGCAAACCCATGAAAAGCCAAGCCATGTTCAGCATCTGCTCTTCCTAAATGCCTCAAAATTGTGTAGCCATTTGCAAAATTTCAAACCACAATAGTCTATTTATCTCTCTTATCCCAGATAGAGAGTGTGTGATGCTTGCTCTGGACAAATCAAACCGCTGCGTGTCTCAAAATGCTTTCTTTCATCATCATACTTATTTATTATTATTAATCATCCCTGCCATGTGTTATGTTTTTTCCACACACAAAGAACAGGCAGATGTTTTCCATCTGCATGATTTCTTAATTTTAGATCTCAGGAAAAAAAAAAGAAAGAAAAAAGACGCTGTCAAAAATGAAGACACGCACGATATGCCTGGGAGTGGCCCTGACCCTCACGTACAGGTATGTCCACGCATGAGGTCTCTGGAACCAGAGCCAACGGCTTCACCTTTCCTCAAGCTCTCAGCTGCCTTGGAGAAAAGTCTCCTGGGACTGCAATGGGTGACTTCACCAGAGCACGGGTCCTAAGGGAGCTGTACACCATGGCAACAAAAGACCTGCTTAGGAAGTTACTCTGACCCAAAATGTTGGGATGAACTTGTGCAGACCTGGGTTGCTGTGCAGGTCTGCTTTCCTCCATGTAGACCCTTTTTCATCCCTCTGACCTCTTACGACCCTCCAATTTCTCCTTTGCCCATAAGCTCTATTGTGTCCCCAATTCCTTCTCAGCTTCTTTCCCTATACACAGGCTATGCTCTTTCTTATTACCTGATGGCTCAGATTAGTAAAGCTTTTGACTTTCTTCTCCCCACCATGTGGGAGACCCATGGATCAGGTCAAGTGGCCCAGGATAATCCCCTGGCAGGAGGAGGTGGTATTGCCCAGCAGTCTCAGCTTTGGCACAGCTGTAGTCAACACTGGCTCTGCTGGGAAACCGGAGTTTTGATTAAATGTACATTTTCTTGAAAAGTGTCTTCTTTCCACAGGAATTTTGACTTTTTGATGATGACCAAAAAAGTTTTGGCCTAAACCTTTGGGGATTTTGAGTCTTTTTTTGGAGGATATGGAAGGCAAGACATTCAAAAATTGCCACAACCAAATTCCAAATGAATTTATTTTGGTTTCCTTTCAGAGTTTTCCCAGAACATCTCTCTCTTTTCTGAGAAACTTTAGTGCTCGATGTGAACAAATAGCTATGCCATACAATCTACCAGCAAGGGAGCCGGCAGGATACCAAACTGGGCTGATAGAAAGGTGAAAGGACTTGTATGATATATCAGTCCCCAGAGCAATCTAGTTGCCCGAGAGGAAATAATGCATAAATAATAATAAAATGATGGGAACAGGAGCTATATTAATAATAACGCACTATAAATGCACATGGCTTTTTACAACCATATTACTAACAGACCATATCAAAGACCTTGCAAGAACAGCTCAGTGCCTCTAGGGCATTTGGAACACAGACCAAGATTTTGCCCATAGAAACTGATGCGATACGTGAGGTGACAGTTTAAATTCAGACATCTGGTGGGTTGTGGGGAATGGGGTGCTGTGACTCTGGTATTAATAGCATGTTCCCTCCATTCACTAGTTCAAACAAGTTGCCGTGTTGTTGTTAACTTCAGAAAGCAAGCAGGCTTGTGAAAAATTAAGCTGTTTTCTTTCTGCTTGACATATTGTCGAAGAACTGAACAGACACAGTAACAAGTTCAGGCACTCTGAAGTGTTTTGGTTAGTGATTATTGCTATAAAGTCCTCTGTTTCTTCACCCCCACCACCCTTCTTGCCAAAATGAGAATTTGATGACAAGGTAACTTGACTCTGCCTCACCCTCAAAGAGATACAAAGATTCAAAAATAGCTGTATGCTTCAGGCTACACAGAAAGCTTGCAAAAAAAAAAAAAAATTACTTGAATGAGTAAAATGAAAATTTGCTGCATGGAAGCTCCCAAATACATGGTTGACCTGAAAACCACGAGAAACATTTGACTGGGTGAGGAGCGGGGAGAAGGGAAGGGGTTGGGGAAGGTTAGATCCTTCCTGCTTTTGGTTGTCTTTTTGGTGGATTAGAAGTCCACCACCTTGGGGATTTCTTTTTATTCATTTTCTCCCCAGTGAAAATTTAGTGAGTATATTTCCAGCCTCAAGAAGCGAGGAAAGAAGAAAATCAGATGAAACAATTTTATTAAAGTGTAGAAAAAGGGGGATAGGAGGAACATCTCAGTCAAGATGCAAGTGACAGCAGGAAAAGCCAAAAAAGTGAGGGGAAAAGATCGAAAGCTCTTTCAAGAACAATTTGTTTCATGGGAATTGAAATGAGCCATCAACTATTATGTTGATTTGCAGATGTTTGGCTTATTTTTCTCCCAAGGAACTTCTGGAGGCAGAGACTTCTCTGAGGTGCTACTAAGCCTGACCAGAAGTGTTGACTTTTGGCAAAAGGTCTCTTTTGCCATATTTCTGTGACAAGATGAGCCCACAGTCCTGAGTTTGGGGTTTAATTCTCTTTTCTTTCTGCCCCACCCTCCCAGACGAGTAGAGACATGTATGCCAGGTGATCTGATGGAGAAAATCTGTTTGTCACCTGCTGCATGAACACAAACTCATAAGAGAGCCTCTGCTGGGTACCTTGAAGACCTTGGTCTCTGGGTGTTCCCATTCCCTTGTCCAGCGGCCTGAAGGCAAGGGTTCTAGGAAACAGAGAGAAGAAGAGTTTATACACTGAACTTGATTTGGATTCTTGGGCTTCATCAGTTTGCTCCGAGATGCAGCGAGACCATCATTTTGCAACAGAAGACAATGTAAATAAAAAACAGTATTTGGAAATAAATATACAAATTCAGAGTCTACCACTCTGCTTTTCTGTGTGGAACAGCTTCCCCACTCATCCATTTCATTGTCCCCCCCATGCAGCTCACTTTTAAGCTTCCTCCTGCACAGTGCTGAGCAGGACCTACTTGGTAAGGTGAGGTGAAGAAGAAGAGGTCACAGCCGGTGAACTGCGACCCCTGTGGATCCAGCAGGTCTGAAACATTTCAAAACCAAACTCCTCTGCCCTACCGTGTTGCAAACCTTCAAGCCTGCCCTGAGAAGGTGCCTCAGACCAAGAGCCAGAGGTTTCTAAAGGGTCCGAGTGAGGTTAGGCATGGCAGGGGGGAGGCCAGTGACAGACCCCGACCATGAGTTGAGCATGTTGACATCCAGATCTCCACCTCGTATCATTGGCCTTGGCAGATGCACAAGGTGACTCGGCACAGCAAGTCTGGGATAGAGTGGGGAACTGACTCTGGAAAGTGGAAAGTTAATGTTTCAACAGGTGGGTGATCCTGTCCCACTAGAAAGAAACTCTGCATTCCATATCTGTGAAGCTGTGTTCAGAAGAGGATTACAAATATCATCTGTCTGCACTCATTTCTCTGATTATCCCAAACAATATATAGAAAACTTTTCTTCTCCTTGCCCCAACCCTGTCTCATTCTTGATTTTTATTTCCTTTGGGGATGCTGTTTCCTATTCCTTGCAAATAGGCTGTGTGGAGACGGTCAAAGGAACTTCTTCACAGCCACAGAAAAAGAAAAGAATCACCTTGTTTGATATATGTTGCCTATTTTTCTCTCCTCCCTTCAAATTGGGAGTATCAGTCCCCACTCCCAGCCTTTTGACATGATGGCTTAACGCTGTCCATGAGGTAGAAATTTGTTTATTAGCCCTGTGGAATTTCCCACTTCAGTTTACCTTAGAAAATGTGGAAGGCTAAGAAGGTACAATTCCATCTATTAAGTCTTTCCAAGTGGTGCCATGATGCTATTTAACCTTTCCCCACAGATGTATAACACCACAGCTGTCAACCTGGATACAGCAAGTCTCTGCATGTACTTAATGCATAGACAGAGACCAGATCTTTACAAGAAAATGTCTGCATAAGCAACTTCACATTCACCTACTGGTGGTTTGTTTTAACTCTTTCGCTCCTGAGATGCACTGATGCATTTTCCCCTCTTTCTATAGCAGTACGTATACGTGTGTGTGTGTGTGAGTGTATAACATTTATATAACATCATGTTCCCATTTATATAACTTCATGGTTGGATCACCTAAGGATATCAAGTATTGCAGGTCATTCCTTAATTCTAGTGATGGAGTCCAGGCTTTGATGTTAAAGGTCACAGGTTCATCCCTTTGATAAGATGTTGGTAATATGCAGTGGCATGTGAAAACTTGTCATCTCCTAATGTAGCAATGAAGCTATAGAGCTTAAATTAGTTTGGGGGGTTGGGGTTTTTTGATTGAGCGAAGACTCATTTTTGAGAACACTGCCCAATTTTTCAATTAGATAAATATAACTCACATAAACATGAATGATTTGGGGGAGAGGGGTGAGCTGGATTTCTCCTCCCCCATGTTCCCTGACAACAAACCAACATATCCCCTAATGGCACAGTTCTGGGTTGAGTTTCAGAAGTCCTGAAATCCAATCCTGTTCTTGCTACTATTTCTGGTGTGAAGATGGGTATGCTATTTCATTTCTCTGTGCATCTTCTTTTCCTGCTGACTTTTGTTTCACGTGGTCTTAGCTTGTCTCCTCTTTTATCCAGCAGCTATCAAGAGCAGAGTCCTGATGTCATCACCACGCAGCAGCAGATAGTGATATAGAGCTTCCCAATAGGTATTGGAGTCTCAGCTGGGATGAATGACAGTGGAGGCTGGAGACCAGTTTGAGGGAATCTATTTGCTTTGCTTGAACCATTTGTGCCTTTAAGGGAAAATTCAAGGCATGTAAAAACTCTTAATCTAGAGCTGCTCAGATACATATATCTAAGGCAACTGTATGTTCTGGAGTCATTATCAGACCAGAAGTCTTTGTTAGGCGAGTGGATTACTAGGGAATAAACTAAAACCAACCAGATCTCTAAAGAAGAGGAATTCAATTCCCAGGGAAATTGTAGAATCTCTTTTCCTTTGCAAAGTAGAATGAAAAATTTTTTTAAATTACATTACTGAATTTCTCTAGAATGAGGATTCCTGAAGGCATTTGATTCAGAAACATAGGAATAGGAGGTTTGGTTCTGAAAATATAGAATATTTCATATGGAATGTTTCACAACTAATTTAAACTAAGAATTTCTGTGCATAAAAAAATACCATTTGGTGCTTATGAAGCTTCATGTATGCTAGGAGCACCTACCTGAATAACTGTTTTGTTGTTATCCACTGCTACACAGTCAAAGAAGAGAAACCCTTCTCTTCCGGTATATCATTTTCCTTCCCTTTCTATGCAGAGGTAGTATGGAACCCCAGTTATTTACAGGCTCAATGAAGGAGCTGGGTAGGTAGGAGCTGGGGGGTGGCAGAGTAGAAAGAAAAAACAATCTTTGTAGAGGAAATCCCAAAGAAATACCATACTTCTGGACCACAGGCATGGTATGCATTACTTTCCATATCTCAAACAGTTATGATTTTTTTTTTTTTTTACCAAAAGGGAGAGATAGGTTAAGGCAAGGAACAAACCCAGGATTTTTCAGAAAGGGATAAAAAACGGAAGTTCTCGACACAAGGAGAAGTTAGTTGGGCACATTGGCCTGAAGGCAGGCAACCCAGGCCAAGGAATGAGAAAGAGAGAAAGAAGAAAAGCTATGTGAAAGCCAGCACACCACCAGGATGCAGCTGGGGATTGGCTGGCAGTGATGTCATTGCCCTCCCTCCCACGACCGACTGTGGGTGATGTAACCTCTTTTCCCATAACACATTCTAACAAACAACATGGTGCAGAGGGAGGTTGTCCCTTTTTCTTCCTATTATTATTATTATTATTTTAATTTCAAAATTAATTTTGTAATAACAGCAATTAGACCCTCCTGCCAGCCTGTCCCTGGGGGGTGATTCTAGTTCTTGTGCAGCAAAAGTTTGTTCCTAAAGAACGTCATAGCAGGCATGCAATAATCACCCAAAAATGCACAGCCTGTCGTGTCTTATTGCTTAATTATCCATCTTACCTTCTTTCAACCCTCTTCTTACTGTACCTCGTGTGATGCTTGTTTATTTTGTTTAATTTTCCCCAACTGCCCTCCCTCCCTGCCTTAAGGTTATGAGAGCTGAAAACATTTTTCCCTTTCATTCTGCTGCCCTGAGGTTCCTCTTGCTTGGTCTCTACTGATCGTTCCCATGAGGGATTACGAGCTCAGCAATCTCTGAGAGCTTTTCCCACTTTTAAGTTCTTGGGGACCAATTCTACCAGTGGTAACACCGCTATATTGACATTTCACCAGATGTGAATGTGATCTTTTGGTTTTATGCCCTCAGAATACAATGGACCATGGCCCGGTTCCTGAGAGGAACCTCTCCTGAAAGAAAGGGAGATGAACCCTAAGGAACGTAACATGCAGGAGCCAAAAATACCGTATGAAACAGTGGCTAGGAGTTCCTCACCAAGATGTCCTGTGGTTGGCTTGGTAGGGCGTGTGCAAAACCACAAAAAACCTGCTTAATGGTTTTTTGGGTGTGCCTTGAGATCCCTTGCACTAGAAGCTGCTCCGGTTTAAGATAGTTGCTAACCTTTGCCAGATGTTGAAATCACAGCCAAGCATCTGAGTGGTATCAGAGTGGAGCAGCCCCTGCCCCTTCCACCAGACCACACCGAACCAAAAATGTCCCTTCAGTTTGCATCATTTTGCTCTCCCGGACCTAAGCGATGCTCTCTGTGGAGCAAAATCCGTGCCTCCGTATGACATCTAAGCAAGATTCTCAGGACAGTCTGCGAGTAGTTTAGAAACCTAAGTCTGAAGTTGAAGAGAGGAAAAATCTGAATATCTCACTGGAAAGCAGTAGCATTTCCATCTCTCAAAAATAGGAATTAGTCTGTGAAGTAGCTGGGGTAAAACTAACAAAACTGATCAGTTTTGTATCCATGTTCCAAAGTCTCTTTGGTTCCTTGATACCCTCATTTCTTGTGCTTTGTTCAAACGGAACGAGGGTCAGGAACGGCTGTGTGAAGCTCTTGAGCAGTTCAGCTGAGACACCTGGGCCCAGGCCGAGAGCAAACCTGTCAAAGGGAGCTGGGGCAAGCCACAGCGTTCAGACATCCCACTGGAAGCCTCATAGGCAGGCTTCACAATAGAGGAGGAGATTTAGGTTGCATTTGATTTCCTCCTTTCTGTTTTCTTTGGGGTTTTTTAGATCGATAAAACAAAACAAAACAAGGAGGGGGAGAGAGCTCCTTCTCTGTTTAAGTGAATTTTTAAGAAGATTTTTACTGAATAAAAATGAAAATAAACAGGCGTTTTTATACTGACATTTTAAATTCAGTGTCAGCCATCTTTAAACACATGTAAAAATACAGAAAGGTAAATTAACTAATTTATTTTTAAATGAAGACCTATTTCCAAGGCAAATAATGGAAAACATTTATTTTCCAACCTATTGGAATGAAACGATTGGACGGGAAGGGGCTTTGGTATTATTATTGGGTGCTTTTTCCCTGCCTAAATGAACTGCTCAGGGGAAAAGGCATGAATTCATAAAACCTTTTGGTACCACTAAATCAGGCGGGGATTTTTTTTTTTTTTTTTTCTTTTTTCTCCCGGTAT
>JAVJGG010000001.1:36327163-36415745 GCA_035590195.1 Aviceda cuculoides | reverse complement strand
CCAGCAGAAATTAATTATCAAGCAAGTTGTAATGATCTGTACTTGAGTATGGCCAGGACGCGGGGATTTTTTTTTTTTTTTTTTTTTTTTCTATTTTCTCCCGGTATAAAAAGCATTAAACGAAAAATATCACCTCGCTCAGTTTTGGCACTGCGGCTGTCTGCTAGGTGCTGGGGTTTGTACCCTGAGCTTTACCCACCGTGTTCAACCGCCTTGAGAGCCAGGAGGGGAAGTCCATAACTCTCCTTGGCAAGCCAAGCCCCTGCCTGGCCCCCCTGAAGACCAGGTCTGCTGTCGCCTTCGGCGGGTGGTCAGCCCTGGGTGGGACGGGGAGTTCCCAGTGCTCACATCCGCGCCCACGGCAGCGCTTTGTGAGCAGTGCGGACACAAGCCCGGCCAAGGAACATCACTGGTAATTTCTCCCTCCAGCCTACCAACTTTATTTTTTTCCTTAAGATATGCAAGATACGTCAAGGCTCAGCTTAGGAAGGGCTTTTAAGAGATCTTTACTGTTCAAGGCAGGCTGTGGTTTCATTATTTTTATTATTTTGGTAGAATGAGTAACAGGAATAATAGTAGCTGAGGGTTGTTTCTCTTCATTGACTCTGTGTTAGGTTTGGAAGCCGTTCGACCAGGACAGTCAAAACACAGACAGGAAATAATCTGTGATAATGTCCAACTGGGGTATCAATTACGGCTTTAGAGTTTCATGTTAAAGGGATATTGTCAGATCAAATTTAAACCAAAAGTTGTGGGTTGCGTTTTTCAAATACATATACATACATATAGATATGTATACATATGTGAGAGAGAAATGGGGACTAGTAGAAACATTTCCAAGTCTCTTCTTTTTAAGTAAAAAAAAAAAAAAATTCTAAAGCAAACAGTCTCCTCCCTGCCATGTGTGAGACTTGACTGCTGTCCCCGGCCTAGCCTGACCTTATGAGCTCGCTGACGTTTTTTTTTAACATCCTCTCTTAAAAGACTCTGGTGGGCAAAGCGACTCTTTCCGCAGAGACTAGAGGAGACACAGGGTTAATCTATCACAGTAGCCCCGTGGCAACCTCTGGAGCAGGAGCGGGCACTTGCCCACGCGGAGGCTTGGCAAGTGCATCTCTGAGCAGGGTACGGTGCACCCAAGCACAGGCATCAATGGAGCCTTTCCCCAGTTCACTGGGGCTGAAAGAGGTGTCCCACAACGAAAGCCGTGGCAGGGGAACTGGGAGGGTGGCGTTTCAACCCAGCTTTGCTCAGCATAGTCAAGTCAGGTGAATATGGGAGGGAAGGGGATGCTGTGGCAACCTTTGTTTTGGCCAGGGTGGGAGAAATAGGTGGGACTGGTGCTGATTCTGTTCAAAACCAGTTTCTTTCCGGACATCTGCTGTCAAGTGTCATAAAGATAAGACAATAACTGCCACTTGCTGTTACACCGACAGTCACTGGGTGGTCCCCAGAAAACCATGAAAGAGTCCTCCATGTTAGGCTCACATAGTTAAAAGAAACATGGAGGAATGCTATCGCTTTCCTTCTCCCTCTCCCTTTTGTCACCCAGAAGTTACAGAAATAAATACAAGGGAGATGTATTTACAAACAAGTTTGTGAAACCAAACTCTGGCAAACATGTGAGAATGAAATCCTGTGTCCAGTCCTGGAACTGAAACTTCAAAAAAAAAAAGCTTGGAGAAAGCTCAAAGAAGAGCTGCCAGAAAGATTTATAGCCTGTCGAACATGCTTACCAGTGAGAGAGGAAAGGAGAGATGGCATATGGGCTAACAGGTTAATAAGTGATTAGGGGACTTACAGAGTGAAAAACTGATATAAAATGGATCTTTGATCTAGCAGCCAGAGGCATGAGCGACTCCAAGGGCTCCAATTTGGAAATCAGAAAAGCCCACAGAGGAAATACACAGCACATTTCTGCACAGAAGAGTAATGCAGCGCAGGGAGAGCTTCGCCCAAAGGGACCGGGTGGATTTACTGTCATTTGGAGCCATGGGATAACATCCCTGGTGCCGGCCCAAATGAACATGAAATATTACATCCCATGTTAAGCAGAGGGCCAGATAAACTGGTGAGAGAGATGTTTTCCAGATCATCAACCTGAAAGGTCTTCTGGGAAGTAACCGTCGCTGCCCTGGTGTCCTGGCTGTGTGACCTCTCCAGTGCTGGAGCAAAGTTGTTTTCTGTGTGTATGGACAGAAAGGGATTTTTGAATGTGTGAACAGAGGGAAGGGACCAAAAGCCCTTGGGTAATGCCTCTGTGCCTAACAGGTTACAGCTGGATTTCGCCTGCACACCAGCATGGCTGATCAGGCCTGAAGAAGCTTCACAAACATTTGTCAAGCAGGGAGGCCAAATGGGAGGCTGTAAAGAGAGAAACAACATGGAAAGCCTTCCTGGTAGCTGCTAAATATGGCTAAATGTGAGTTCCTTGGCTCACAAAGAAGGGACCTAAGGCATTGTTCAAGTGAGGTCCTGTGCTGGCATGGTAGACGTCTTTGGCCTCACATAGTGATTTGCATGGGTTTGGGACCCTGTTAAAGGAAATGAGAGTTATCTTTCTGCTCCAGGGGACTGATGTAGAGAAAGAAGTTACCAGGCTCAAGGTGAACGCTAGAATAAGGGAGGTTTTAAGCATATAGCCACGTGTAGAAGATAGTGATTTTCAAGTAGGAAAAAGCATCAAAATGAGCTTTTTCTGCTTTTTCTGTTCTCTGGGAGAGTTTTCACTAAGCGGACATGATAATGTTTCCATTAGATCTCGTTCTTTATGAAGGTCATGCTACAAAGGACCAGTAGCTACCCCAGACTCATCTCTCACATATGTCCGTCAAGTTCTGGAGAGGGCCTTCCATCCTTAGGAAGCCTTTAAGTCCAGCATGGTTGCAAAGCTTGCTCAGCCTTTAAGAGGAATGCATGAAATTCCAGGGGCATTCCAGAAAAGCTGACTTGTGTGGAGCCAGGTTTTGACCCCAGGATTTGATTATGCATGAGGATAAGGGAAAGAATTCTGTATATTGCAGAAATATGGAGGAAGGGAAATTTCCAAACTCCAACAAAGTCTGGAGTTTGTTCTGGGATCTGTATGTTCTTCCCTGTCCCCTCTTCTCACAGGTAATGTTAAAATCTGTGTTGGTCTCTGCAGACAAATAACCCAACAGTGGCAAACGGGGGGGGTTTACGTAGATGATGACTGAAACCCAGAACTGCTTTCTAGGATCTCAGTGTAGGTGATTGGACCAAGACTGTAAAGGCTGGACCCATCTGGAGTATAAGGGTAGGTGTCATCCATCCCATATTCTTCTCAGTCTAAGGGAAAAACCTCCCAGAGCCACTAACTGATGGATGCATTTGAAACTCTGACCTCAAGGTAAAAGTTCCCTTTTCCATTGCCTTGCTGTGGAGCTTTCCTGTCCCCAGTGAGGAAGCTTTTTGTCTCAGCTCCCCTCCTTTCTCTCATGCTCCCTCTCTCCTCAAGCTCTCTTAGACAGTTCGTGTTCCATGTGACTAGAAACTGGAATGATTAAAGAGGGAGCCTCTGATTATAATAAAACAAAAAAGCCAGAGTTAGTTTTGTTTTCCCTGAAAGAAGATCCGGTGGTTGGCCATTCTTTAGAGAGTTACAATTTGGACAATTTGTCAGTGTGTTCAGGGCAGAGGAAAGCATGTGACAATGGGTTCGGGGACCATGACCATAGCTTGGGACAGTGAGAGGATACACAGTTGACTGATCCTGACAGCCTGTTCTGCCTTTCTCCAGAGGTGATAAACAGCCCCCAGTGAAAATTTAGCAACAAGTATCAAAAACACATTTTAAACTGTTTTACCAATTTTTTTTTTCCTTACTCCTGGCTCAGGTAAAGCTTTATGCCAGATCCTTATGTATAGGTGTTCTCGGTGTTTCACACAACCTGAAGGATCATCCCAAACAACCCACCTGCTGAACTGGGACATATCCCAGAACCGGTCAACAGAAGGTCTTGTATTTAACCCTTTCCCCAGAGCCAGAGTGCCTATAGGAAAGGATTCTTCTCCACCAATTTAGCAACTAAAAATCAGGCTTCTAGCCTAGGCTGAGCACTTCTGGAAGCAATTCGTCTTACCTGGGGTTAGGTAAAGAAAATGAAACACCATTTTCCATTGACTTGCTAAAAAAGGTGGCATCTGACTTTAGGTGCTGAGTGTAAATAATCCCACATTATTGGGATGTATGCATCTACATACATAGTTGTATGCATTATTGGGTGCATACTTCTACTCTAGGTACCAGGACAGAGGAACTAAAGTTGTCTGAAATATAAGTTTGATGATAAATACAATTACATTACATTTAGGAGATCTTCTGGACAGTAGAGTTGTGGCCTAAATTTCCAAGATAAGGTACCTAACCTAGTGCCCCTATTCCCATGTCTAGACGTCAGGCTCAAAAATGACCTGGGTCTCACAGAGGTCACACAAAAAGAAAGTGAAGAGAATAGGGTTGCTAATCACAAAGAGGAGGTGAATTAAAATAACACTTTTAAAAAGTAGGGACAAATCTAAAAGAGACAATCTGTCTCCCTTTCTGACGATAAGGGAAGGCTCAGCCACGGAAACAGAAAAGTGACAAATTCCATCTTAATGAAAGAAATTAATGGTTTGGTTTCTTGGACAGTGGGACTCGTTGCTACAGGAAGACTGGGATGCCAAGAGCTGAAGGTTTAAGCCATTGCCTAGTTATGAACAGTTGGGAATTTTCCCAGTACAGAGGGAGGAAAGGGCTTGACAGATCATCCAACAGCTCTCTGCTTTCGATTGCATGACTTCCCTTCTGAAACACTGCTATCAATCATCACTGGAGACAACCTCATGTTCAAATGGACCAGGAGTTCCTTGCATCACCCTGATTTCAGCAGGAGGCACGTAGAAATGACCTGTCAGACAGACATAGGGAGAAAATCTCTGAAAGAGACTTTCAGATGCCCCTGTTTTGCCCATCCCATACTCACCACTTTTGTATTGTCAGGCATCAGATCCTAAAGCTGGGATCATGTTCCCAGAGTATGAAGGCAAGTGAAAAAGGGCAGTATCTCCTACAGAAAGGTGTAAGAGTGGGAGATGAACCTGGCATCAATAGAAAACTTGGCGTGGATTTTCAAGGAGCTCCAGAAATAGCAGACATGCTGTCATTGAAATGTAAGAGGAGGAGGGCAGAGCAAAAATATATAGGTTTTATGGGGGATTTGGAAGATTAGAAGAACAAATAAGTAACACAATGGCTGGATATTGACTCAAAGAATACTTGAACTAGATTTGACTGGCAAACAGTCCCAGTCTCTATTTGCCAACTGCTTGGAATTGTTTGAGCAATGACCTTGAAAAACATACAGCAGATTCAGAGACTGGGAAGCCAGAAGGCCGCACTGCACTGGTCTGATCCGACCCTCTGCACAACAGCGTCCCTCCAATGTCACCTAGTCTCAACTCTGCTAACTTTTTAAGCCAGCAAAAGTGGCTCAGCCACTTTAAGATGTTAAACTGGTTTAAAGAATTAAGTCCTCTTAAAACTTGAAAGCAGTTTAGCAGATCATGCTGCTTTTAAGACACTAAATTCTTAAACCACCCTAACTCTGATGGAGGAGCTGAGAGCTTAGTACGCCAGAGTCATGCCAACTTAAGAGTTTAAACTCTTAAGACACTTTTCACATTATAAGCCAAATTCAGGATCAAGTGTAGTGCACACGTTCTTGCCTTGTGTCTGTTCAGATGTTCAGCATCCAACTGCATCACCCCACACCCGGTCAAGAGACTTGGGGCTGAATGTCTGCTTTAACTCATTGCCTGCTTTGCCAAATCACTTGACTAGTCTTCCAAGAGCTTTTGTTCATATCACTCAGTCTTAATCTATAAAGTTTATCTCTATCTGCAGATGGTTTTGATGTGGTATAAGAGTGCATTGGGTAAGTTCAACTCATGTCAAAATTTTCTGATGATAAAGACCAATATAAGATCATACCCAGATCAGCTATAAAGCTCTAAGGAAGAGGCCTGACCCCAAGACATTTTAAGAGAAGGCTCTTGCTATGTTTTTGCAACTGGAGCAGCAGTTATGCAGTTAGGTTTTAAGAATGGAAGGAGAGGATGGGATAGTTAGGAAATCAATTTGATTCTTTAGCCAGCACCAGTCCAACAAACTCACCTTTCAGCAGAAAAGTTTTATGACTGGTCACAAACTACCTTTCCCCTGGATATACAGTGTCCATATTTACAGCATCAGAGCTGATCTTTCTTGTGCTGAGGTGGGGACATGCAGAAGAACATAGAATCCAATTTTTCCCATAGAAATGGGCTCACCTGGGATAAGAAAACCTCCTGTGGTTTAGTGGGATGTGATCACTCCTAAAACAGTAGCTAACTGTGGTAAAATAAAAATGTAGTTTACCAAATGGGTAATATATAAGAACACTGAGTGCACAAAAAGGCTTGTATTACACTTTGGAGGTCTCCCCGTTGTCTAGAGAGAATCATTTCAGGGGGAGAGAGAAGGACTCTTTGAAAGGGTGGCTCAGAGCAGAAGTGTACTCAGGTTATGTTTGAATTGAGGCATGCGAAATCACGCCCGGACAAATCTGGACCATGTGGCGTGGCAAGAGATTTGTGTGTGCACCAGTCCTCACTGCAACTCTAGTGCCATCATTTCAAGAGGAAGGAAACCAGGCATGTGGGCCAGAAGGAAGCCACAGTGTTCTCAGGGTGGACCATCAAGGGACAAGGACCGCTTTGTGCACTCCTCCCACAGAGTGTCCCAGAGTATCACACACATATATACACTGTGTATGGCGTGAAGACCACCCTCTGGAAATGCTTCACCGTTAAAGGGTCCTTTGGCTTAAGATCAAATGAAGGCAGGTGTTCTCCAGGCTGGTAGTGAGTCCTTCAAACGACGCGTTGTGGTCATCTACAGAGTGGCTCAGCCCTAGACCATATTTTCAGCTTGTTCCTGCTGCACTGGGGTCAGTGGTATAGAGCTGGTGATCTGGCTGTCCATTTCTTTGACTCATATACTTTGCAGATTTGTTTAAGGCAAAAGTTAAAGCAAGCCACAGTTAAAAGCAGCTTTGTTTTCTTGAGGTAACAGGTTTGTTCTGTACAAACAGTATCTCTTATCTAATAGCCCTAGAAAGGCATGTAGCGTCAAGCTGATACTGTCTTCATGCTTGGCTTATTTTTGCATTTCAGCCCTGAGATATGCAGGCAACCTGCCATCAGCTGTAAAACCACAAACCCCAATCTGTGATGGGGACTGATAAGAGAAAATATATGAAAACAAACTCCTTAGAGCTTGACTCCTTTCCAAGAGGCTCTGGACTGAGATCTGGCATTTGAAAGTGATTGTTCATGCATAAGAAACACCATTTTTTATGTTTCGTTTTTAAGGCTGCAGAAAGGTTAAAAGAAAAGTGAGTGAGGCGGGGGGGAATCAACATGATGTTATTAAGCTCCCATCATGACATTAACAAGTGTGACATCCAGTAGAACAATGGCTTTGACCTGCACAGCCCCCTGTGCTCCTGGGAGCCTTCTCCCCACTTCAAAATGAGAGGAAATATCATGTCAGCGGGTTGACATGATTCACAGGGACAGAAAACAGAACACAAAGCTGTCAGCTTCCACTCTGATGGGCTGTTTATCAGTCCATCTCTCCCTTGCTTGCTTAGTCTAAATAGCCACTTACTGATCCTAAACTTTGGAGTCTTCAAGTTTTCTCAGACTTCCTGCTCCCAAATAATACTTTGCTTGTTGAATATAGGAATTAGATAGCATTCCTTAAACATAGGTGCTTGTTTGTGATGCTGTCTGGTTCATAACAATGCAAGACCGAGAGAAATGACCCAGTGTACTTGTAGTACCTGCGGTGGACACGGTGTGATGGTGTGCATGCTCCAGGCCCAGGGCACAACCGGACCTGCCTGCTTCCTTCATGTTGTTTGTCAAACTCTGCTCTTCCTCCCAGAATTTCTGCCTAAAGACAGAACTGAGACAATGGAAGAAGCACTCTTCTGGGTCTGCCTGAGTCTGAAAGCAGAAACAGCAGCTACTGCTGCTACTGATGTGTGAAATCTGCTGCCCAGAAGGAAGTCTTTGTAGCTGTTATTTAGCCTGCCTCCATCTCAAAACACCAGATTCCCCTGCAACTTGAGCTAAGAGGGTATTTCACCACCTGCTTGCAGAGCAGGGCCTGAGAAACACTCCCAAGCTGTTGTGCTGCTACCTCCAAGCGGGCAACACTACCCCCACACTCTCCCTTGCCTGAAAAAAATATTCAGTCCTTGCATTTCTTTCTGGGAGCAAGCCCCAGCCATGTGTCATGAGCAGATCTTCCACCCTTGTTAAACTCGTGGCATTGACCTATCCCCATACTTTGCCTTTCCAAAGTCCTTGGGAGAAGCACCCAGCTGCAAAGCAATTTAAATGGATGGGGATCCAACAAGTACGCTAAATGGCTTATCTGATTCTCTGGGGAATCCATCTGGAGCCAAGAGCTTTTCCCCATCTGCATAAGAGCGATTACACTGCCTTCTCACCCTCATCCTCCATAAACTCTCATAATCCCCTGCCCTTCCATCCAGACAAGGGCAGCAATTCTCTCTGGAGCAAAATGAGCTCACCAAGGGAGGGAGAGCTTCGCCTTACCGGGAACACACCAGCCCCCGGTGTTTGGTTAAAGGGCCACCACCCAAACGAAACCTCCAAGCAGAGCTCTTCCTCCCTTTCACCAAGTAGTGGAATCAAACAGAGTTTTGCTTTGAGGATACTCTGGCTGCAAAAAAATATTCTGAAGATTATTAAGAACCTGTGACAACAGCACCCACCTGGCACTACTCTGGACCATCTATTCCGCACACCCTGAAAACTTTACTTTTTCAGTGCGCTTGGTTATCTTAGGACCAATGCAGAGGACTGACACCGTCTTTCCACCATGTACTGCTTACAGGTATTAAGGACATGTTCTTGACCTCCACTGTACTGGGGAGAAGCAGTTCTCAGCATGCTGATCCATGTGGCTCCATTTGGTGGTTCTCTGTTGAACCTGTCCACTTGCAACAACTCTGAAGAAAGGAAAATGAAGAAGAGGACCCAGAGCTGGGGTGAGGAAATCGGTGTTGAGGATAGCACCAATGTACAAAGCCTAAAATGGCTTTTTTTTCTTTGTGGAGCATTTGTGGGAATGGCTGGATCTGCCCAGTGCCAGCTGCAGGCCACTCTCCAGCAGGCCATGACCAACGAAGAAGGCCAAGGAAGAGTTACAAGAAGAGAGCAAGCATGTACTGACACCCTCCCAGAACACTACCCCCGGCCCCCGACATTTTGAGCTTGTTGACTCCCTGAGCCACCTTTGGTGCCTTCATACTGAACAGCTCTTGATGGATTCACAGACCGGTTGAAGAGATTACTGGAAGAAAAATCTTTAGCACAGAGCATCATGCAGCAAGGAATTCCACAGGAATTCCGTATCTTCTGCTGTTTGTTTTATACTTGCCTTTTAATTTCGTATGATGGTCTCTAATTTTTCCACCTCTTGATTAACTCCTCTTTTACATGTGATGCTTGACCCAAATGGGTTGCAGAAGCTTTTTTTAATTAGTTTATACAGAATGATAAGCTCTATTTGAACATAGAAGTTGCAAATAAAGACAAGATCTGGACTAATTTCCTCCTGAAAAGCCCATGGCTGCCTAAACATACCTAATCACTTACCTTCATCCAGCCCATATTTTTCTTATTATAATGATTTTCTGTCTTTGACTGTATAAGACTTTATTTTTGTATCCTGGGGTAGCTAAATGAATTTGAAATGAATATGGATTTCCTGCTGATCTCATTTAGTTTTGGTCTTCACCCTAGAATTGAAAACATCAATGCCAGGGTGTGTTAGAGGTACACTTCTGGAAAGGCAATTATCCTATAAATGCTCAGCTGTAACTTATATAATAATTATTTCTTCAACTCAAGTGCCTTTTGAAGTACTTTCCAAAAACTCACAATAGCCCTAACCCATAAGCATTTTGGTGGGGCAGGGAGACCGAATTCTGCACTCCATCTGAAACCGTTCTGCAAAACCTGAGTCTGAAGTGAGCTGGCATTGGGTATAGCTGGATCTCTCACATTAGGTGTTTGGAAATCTGTCCACAAAGACGTATGCCCTGCAATGTTTACTTTTCAAATATTACTTGGAAATTATATGACGGATGACTGATCCATCTGGGGTTTTTTTCATTCCCTCTTGGCTGAGGGTTTCCCTGGAACTTGAGACATGTCTCTGCTGAAAAAATCACTCAACAATTATGAAGAACAAAAGAGAGCAGAAGGTTATTCAGTGTGTCATGTAGTTTCACCTGAACCCCAGTGGTTTCAGGGTGTATGTGATCTACCAAGCATCTTGTCCAAGTCAAAAGCAGACTGCTTGTAAAACCTAAACTAATTCTTGTGACGCCAGTCGTCTGCATTAGCTGGTTAAATAACTTCTCTCTAATACAGCTGTTAACTGAGGGGAGAAGGGTATGGGCTGAGAATCAGCAGATTGGGGGGGCAGTAATCTTTGACTATTCAAGGAATCTTGGGAGCCTCCCTTCATTTCTCTGGAGCCCTTCCTTTCTCTCCTCATCTGAAGCCTCTTCAAGTCAGGGATTTGTTCTGCCTTGTTCTCGCACAGCACACGGCACAGAGAGCCCTCAACTGGTGTTGGGATCCATTGTAGGCACTGGCTTAATTTAGAAATGGTATTAGGCTGCAGCATTTGGATGAATGACCTTGGTGAAGAGCAGCCATCAGGCGAGGCTGGGCTGCAGCATGAAGCTGAACAGCTGGAGCAAAGTAGAGTCTGGCGTTTTGAGAAAAGGCCTTTTAAAAGCCAGTATATGCTCAGGATTCAGAAAATAGTCGCAAATTCACGCTTGGCAAAACCCCGGCCCAGGGTCACATTGGAGGTAAGCGTGCTTCCCCTCTGTCAGAGAGATTTGCAAGCAGAAAGAATTTTAACAAGGTCTCCAGACATGGCTAAAGACCCTGTTTGGTTTAGATCAAACTCCCTCCACCCCAGAGCCCTGAGTATATCTCTTGTTCATAAAATATCACAAGCTCAGATACGTGTTTGTTTTCAGGGGTGACTTCTCCCTCCCTGCTCAGCCTGGTTCACCTGTTAAAAGCTCAGGAGAAATCGTAGCCACAGCATTCCTGTCCCTGTAACACTGGCGCGTGGTGGAAGTCAGCAAGCTGGTTCTCCTCAGACTATGGGAAAACATTGTCTTTCAAGCCTCCCTTCATCTGAAGCACACTGACTCCTTTCCAGGGCCGGCATGTGATACTGAGTTCGTGAATAACAAAACACTGAAAAACTTTTTCAGAGGCTCTTTAATAAATAAAATAATAATAATGATTATGATTATAATAATAATAATAATAGTAACAGCCTTTGAGTCTGCTGCTGTACTCCCCACAGCTCCTTCTGTTGGGGGGAATCTTCTTTCATGGGCTCAAACAGAGGAGTCACAACCAATTCAATTACTCAGGAGTAATATCCCTCCTAAAGAAGAGCCCCTACTGCTGTTCCTTTGGAGGGTTCCCCTTTCCTGCTCCAAGCAGCTGTGTTGGTATTTAGACACAGGATACCAGCTCAGCCTCTACTTCCAGCACAACCTCGGCTCATATCCTGCAGGCTTTATAAGTCCCCAGCTGGTCCGTAATGCTCGTGTAGTAGTTCGCCAGCCAAACAGTGCTTGCTGCTTATCTGGTGTATAACTCTCTGGAATGCGTGTGTGGGGAGAAGGAGAAAAAATGCCAGATCATCTTCCCACAGAACATTTCCTTTCTTGTCCTCAGCCTCTCCTCTCTAAGCCCAGACAGAAACAAAACACCAGCTAGGGAATCGGCCGCATTTGCATCGCAACGGACTTGATCCTCGCGTCTTTTCAGAAGCAGCCTGGTGTATTGTGGCCGTGAACCTTTGATGCCAGGGCATTTATGCTGATCTCTGAGCGCGTGACAACCCATTTAGCTCTAGCTTAAATGACAGCACCAGATGGAAGTCAGTAACAAAACATGTCCAAAGCTAGCCATTTTCAAAACAATGGAAATTCAGAGGATTCCTGCTAGCAGTGGAGGGAGGACAGTAATGTAACAAGAGAGAAAGAAGTTATGGGGAAGGGTCCACCATGCTGCTGGCATTCGGGAATCTTTGTGAGGGTCTTTTATTAGATTACCCTTCAGTCTCATCTCTAGCTTGGCTTTTCCTTCACCGTGTGAAGAGCCACACTGATAGCTCCTGAAGTCCCTGGTTCAGTCCCTGAGATTGGCCAGCAGACATGTCCACAGTGAAGGAAATGTTTGGGGCAATAAATAAACCAGGGATACCTACAGTGAGAAAGAAAATAACTGAAAGCATCTCCAGGGCCAGCTTATTCTGCTCCCCCAGCAGAGACCTGGGTTTGCCTGCTTGTTTGTGTTGTTCTTGACTTAACCGGTACTGGCAACATTTGGATGAACCCCATCTTAACACTGTGGGCAAATGAGGCATTCATGTCTTTTGCCAATGCTGATCTGTTTTGATATTCAGCTACCCTGGAGCAGAGTAGGGAGGCCAGGGGAACACACGGAGACACAGATGGAGGTTTTCGTTTCAGATTCACAGCTTCAGAGATTCCACTCCAATGCAGAAAGGGGATCTTCTGTTTAGTGTGAAAAAACAAATAAGTAAATGTTGCTGTTGTTGCTCAATTTTTTGTTTTCACGAATAACTGCTGAATTCAGAAAGCGCTGGTCTTGAACATCTCTTGTGGCTGGGCAAGTGGGGTGAGCAGTGTGTACACCTCAGGAGAAGGAGGAGATTGCCAAAGACCCTAATTCTTTTTACATTGTTACACCTAAATAAAAGGCGACAGGGTCAACAACTTTGCCCTGGGTTCCAGAAACACTGCTACATTCCCAAGAAGGAACTCTGGACACTAAGAAGCATGACACCAATTAATAAAAAATACAAAGGCATTAAATACAAAGGACAGCAGTGGCAAAAGAGAAATTTCATATTCTCTTGGTGTGACAGTGGCAACATATGCTGTGACACTCCAGCAGGTAGCCATCCCCAGCATCATTACCGGGTATTAAATAAACAAATGGAAATATATTCAGCCTTCTATTTCTCAGTGGGAACTAAGGTTCTTTCTAACTTTATCTTCTGTGATTAAGACCTTACATAAAAGGGACTGTGGACAAGGTTAAGGTGGAACTGAAGATGAGTCACAGGAAGATCATTGAAATGTTTTGGTTTCTTTTCTCCGTTGTTTTCAAAGGACTTTAGGAGAACACTGACCTGATACAGAACACTAAAACCCTCAACTGCAGGTCAGCAAAGATATTTAATCATCCAGCTCCAATTTCAATCAGTGTCTGAGTTTCCTTGGGTTTTGCTACCCAGACCCTGACTGACGGTATGACAGCCATCTAACTTCCACTCTCATTAATTGTTCCCTGATGGCTGAATGAGCGCATTGAAAGAGTTCATTCAAAACATATCCTATTGTCTTGATGTTTCTGTCTTTTATTGCAGGTTTTTCTAAGTGTTTACATACAGTCACTCCTCTTCCGCATAATGTGACCCATACCTAAGACACACAGCTGAGCTGGCCAGTGAGTGCTCTCCCCCAGCAGCCCAGCACTCACCTAAAAATACAAAGCTTGCACTACCATGCAGCAATACTTTTGCCATGTTTTGCTGTCATGCTTTGGGAGTGGCATATTACTTCTCCATTTCCCCTGAAAAGATTCCACAGGCTCTAAGCCTCCACCAGGAAAACAGGGGGGGGGTGGGGAGGCAAAAAGCATGACATTAACATTCAGATGCCAAGTTCAGTAGCATGAATAAAAATTGTCTTAACCTCTGAGGTCAGGAGGTCACCAGCTGGAAGCGGAAAATCGCCACCAGTAAATTGCTGTGGGTTGGAGTGATGAATGCTAGTTAGTACCAGTGAATTTCAGAAGAATCTCAGCTGTAGGGAGACAGGGCATCTTGGAACAAGGCTGAACAATTCCTGACTGTTTTCTTTCTTCTTTAGTCTGCCTTGTGCACTTTCTGCTTCCACAGATTTCTCAGTTGAGGCAGTGAAAGATTAAACCCTTGTGGGAAAGTCTTGTGGCACATAATAGGGGTGAAAGCAGTGAGATTCCATAGAGATTGAGTGGTATTGTAAGCAAATTGCTCTTAGATCCTATGGATGTCAAGAGGGACGGAAAGTGCCCCAGTACTTGAGATTTGCAAAGCTGACTGGAGCACAGAGAGAGGTGCATCCATTGCCCTAGTAAGCTAAGATCACTGACCCTTATGTCAAACTACAGCCCAGTCCAGCAGCAGGCACCCTGTACCATGTACGTTCTGCTTGTTGGAGCCCAGGCTATAAACAGCCCAAGTTGGGAAGGTGCTCAGTTGATCTTTCTCGGCCAGTCTGTCTTTCTCTTGCAGGGTGAAAACGGGCACGTTTTGTCTGGGTTCCCCATCAGCTTACCGTCATTCATCCACCCATTGCCGTGTACATCAGCTTACAGCCCTGTGGGATGTAGTCGCTGCTCAGCCACCATCTACAATAATGGGTTCTTACTCTGTGCACAGGATGAAAGGTAGTGAAGTAATACCAATTAATAAATGTCTATATGAGTGATGAGAAGATGCATCCAAATCACTTCAGCTAGTCCAAAATTCTAGGGTAGGGAAGGTTTCAGGTTGAAGAGGTTGGGCCACACCAAAAAATGCTCCAGTGATGATACAATTCTCTACAACACTTTACGGGACACTTGAATATAAGCCCCTACTATTAAATTCACTTTGAGGTTTCCATAACGGAAAAGGGCCAGCTTGCATTTCAGATGTCATTTGTGTAGGGGAAGCTGGACAAAAAGCAGAAAGTTGGCAGCAGAAAGTACCAGGCTCCTTTCTCCTTCCAGCCACCCCTCTCCAACCTCTTTGGCTAACCCCCAAACCATGGCAGGAGCTGAACACTGCTTTTCATTGAGTGACATACCTGGCTCTAGAAGAACCCGCCCTTGTGGAATTGGCACCCGGGCAACATTTCCATTCCCTCTGCACAACACTTTAATGCCTTCCAAACTAAAACAAAACCCAGAGGATTTGCTACCATGTTCCGCTCATTATAATGGTTTTATGAGGGTGTGGAGCTTTCTTGCGTGATGGCAGGATGGATTTGTCCCTGAAACTTAAAATACAGCAAGAAAATACAATAGATGGGGAGTTTTTCTTTTTCTCCTTTGGGCTTTTTATGGTTTTGGTTTGTTTCTTGAATATTTATCATCTCACCCCAAATCAATCCACAATCATTTTATGTCCTTTTTCAGGAATGTGTTCATCCTTTGGAGCTAGAACAGCAGTGGGAAAATCAGACATCCTGGACTTGCTATGGGGAAAACAAAAAGGATCATAGCAAACAAGACTGCCAGGGACCTCCAAAAGTCACTGGGAGAAGTCACTGCAATGCAGGATGGTTATACTTGTACCATTTCTAACCTCTTGTTCCAGCTTTTAGGGCTTGTGATTCCACAAGTTCTGATGGACACATCTCCCCCAAGCTGCTAATGCTGTTTGCTTCAGTTTTAACCCGTTGCCTCTCACCCTGTCTGCATTGACAGGTGAAACAGATTGTTCCTTTTTCTTTGCAGCTTTAAATGTGCAGAAAGACATCTATCATAGATCCTTCAGTTTCTCGTCTCTAGACTAAACAATCCTACTTCTTTCAATCTTTCTTTCTAAGTCATTCAATCATTCTTGTTACTTTACAGCTGGTCTACATCTTTCCTGAAAAGCAGTAACCAAAACTGCACACAATATTAAAACTGAGACCCTACTAATGGCAAGAAGAGTGGAACAATTCCTTCATACTTGGAGGCAGTTCTCCCACCTATCCATCACAATATGGCACTAGTCTCTTTCCTAACACCATGATGGTGTTGGATTATGCCTGAAATCCGACCTGGTGTAGACAATCCTATTACATCCTCTGACAGCTCAGCAGATCATTCTGCTTAAGGGCAACATCCTGCATTTTTATTGACATGCATCTTATTTTCCCCCCAACAAGCAGATCTGGCCCAATCCCCTCTGAAGCCAACAGAAAGAATACACCCTCTACTTGCATTATAATGTGTAATGAGGCTGCGATGCATCTTCTGTGTAAGCGTTCTGCACAAAATACACACTACTTAGGTTGCACCATTTACCAACTGGACATTAGAGGAGTATTTAGAGACGTAGGTAAGAAAGCCATGTTCTTGACCAGGATACACCACTCTGCTGTTGCGTGGCACTTCATTCTGTTATCCTTCTCATGAACTTCTGAAGCCTGATCCAGTCGTAGGGAAGCTAAGAGTCCATACAGATATAAGGAAATTGCTTTTGGGTCTTATGGACTGCAAAAAGGACTGAAATAGTCCCTTGAGCTAGTTGAGAGAATCTCTCTAGTAAATCCATTAAACATGTGTCTAAAAGGATGTCTATTGAGACCATGAATTTTGAAAATAAACTCATAGTTCCACATAGGGATTCTGTTGACTTTGCCACTTCCCACACTGTGCAAAGGACTTTGAGATCCCTGGGTAGGAAGTTGATGTGGGAAACCAAGAAGTTCTTATTCCTTTAGCTGGCTGAAGGCCTGGATCTCAGTTGAAAGGTTTTTATGGTACATGTACTGCATGGTACATTTGTTTTTCAGGGGTGGGGCAGGTTATTTCAAGCTCCCTCATGAGTAGAAGACAAGAGTAGAAGCAAATTGAGGCAGATGGCTTGTTTCGCTAAGCTGGCATTCCTAACAAACAGCTGTGTTTGCACAAAGCTTCAGTGGACACATGGATGGGGAACAATATAGCTGGAAAGGCAGCATATCAATACTGCCACCTTTGAGCCTCTCTATGGGTTAAAGAGTCCAGCACGCACCATTGCTCCTCCTCCTTTCCTCTCTTCCTAAAAGTCTTGTAATGTGTTTCACAGAAGATGCCTTTTCTCTTCCTTTTAGTGTAATATTAATCTTGGGGGGAAGGGAGGAGAAGTTGGGGGAAGGGACATAATGTTTTGAGGTTCATATTCCCCTTGCACTTAATCTCTTTAACAAACCCCTTTAACAAATGAAAGGTCTGACAGGAGGCAGAGTCATTAAAATGAATTAAAATGCATCCAGGAGAGATTAGTAATGAAGGCACTCAACAGACAATGCCCCTTTTCTTCTCCATGTGGACTGTTAGGAAATATCCCAGATTACAGAACAAAAGGCTTTGCAGTTGAAAATGCTGATCCTCGAAAGATGCACCATGTTCTCTTCTCCTCTCCTCGACTCCTTGCTCTACACAAATACATCTGCAGCCAAGGGATCCAAGCACAATCTCCTCAGGGGGAGGATCAGAGGGATTGGGTTTAAGAACCATCGAGCCTTCAAACCCCCCCACACAACAAGGACATGTCAGCAGGCAGCGATTGCGGCCCCAGTGTTGCAGGATGGTGCCTGCCATGCTGTTGTGGTGAGACGGCCAAACGCATCCACTCCTACTGGGTACCAGAAGAGTTTCAATCGGCTCGGAGGGATGAAGCTGGAGAGTATGGCAGAGGAGGAGGGCCAGGATGGGGTCAGCAGCGAGTGTTGCACACATGCAGCAGATGAGAATTTGAGGGGCTAAATGATGCAGGCAGGGGAGGAACAAGAGCAGTCGCCGGTGCCCTGAACAAGGGGGAAATAGACAATGGTAAGGAAAATGCAGCTGTAGGGAGAGGAGGTAACTGGATTTTGAAAGTAGGTTTTCCTAACCCAGACAGTGTCCTTAGGATACGGAATTCATTCAGTAATTCAAAGGTGGCCACAAAACCCTCTCTGCTTCAAGAAAGCTGTTGTTTAGTTGATTTAGCTGAAGCTGTGCTGATTTCTGGTCTGTCACGGAGACAGTCCCCAGAGGCAAAGCTACCACATGTGACAATGCTAACAAAGACATGGAATGCCTAGATCATGTTTTCCTCCAGCTCCTGCTGAAGGAAGAGCTGTACAACCAGACGTGGGAGTAGGGTCTCCGCTCTCAGGTGTGATTCAGTCAACCTGTGATCCACGTCTGCATCTTACCAGGTACAGCGACAGAGCCAAGGCAAAATCCAATGGGCTAAAGTTGCTCTGTGGGGTTCACTCCACTGAAGGTGTTGAGAGGTGAGAAAATCAACAGGAGGTTGAAAACAACTCCTCTAAGTGAAAGATAAAACAACAGATAAACAGAAACTGAATGTCTAGAGGGAAAGAAAACAGATTTTGTAAAATCTCTTAGCCTTTAATAAATATTGTTCCCACTGGGGGTGGGGTGGGAGTTAGAGCCCTTCCACCATAGCTGCACCTCAGTTCTTTCAGATCTCTTCTGCTTTTCTTTCCAGTGGGAAGGGGGGGCAGAAGTTGCCCAAACTGCCACCCACATTTGCAGTTTCTGCACACCAAAGCAAAACAACTTTCTACTTTCTAAGATGGCAAAATAATAGTTTTGAAACACAACAAGAAAAATGTGTTTTGTTTTGAACTGTTGATTACAATTGAAAGAGCATCAGTTTCCCAACCAGCCCACAGATCTGCCTGGAAAATGGCAGCTTCTGTATCAGGTCAAGGTTATTGGTGAACAAAGATTCCCTTCTGCAGCTGGAAACTCAGCAAAACTTCCAGGGAAATAAAAAGCTGTAATAAGCTACTCCGCTGACATGAATGAAACTCTGAGCTACATCGGCTGAGACTATGTCCCAAAGTTTGCTGATGACAGAAAAACAATGAGGTAGGGAATTGTTGAGGGACCCATTTCACTTGTGGTCTGCAGAGTTATTATATCAAATCATGTCCAGCAGAGTTTAACAGTGTCAGCATTTAATGTTCAGTATAATGTCATTCCTACAGACCAAGACAGACACTTCCCAGAGGTAATTAATCTTTTACAGGTAATTTAGCCATCGTAAGCAAAAGTGGATGAAATGTATTAATGGGGAGGAAAGGCTGGGGGCAAGCTATGCATGGAGAAACATTTCTCTGCATTAGTCCCACAAAATTACAAGTGAGTTACAGCTGATAGATTTAGGACAGTTCCTGTTGAGTAATTGTATTCCATGAGGGTTTTCAATACAATGTGATATTCATTTTCACTTTATACAGTAGAGACAATAATGGCTACAGGTGCACAGGCTGCTCTTGCTGGGAGGAATAAAACTATGATTGTTTAACATCTGACTTTTCTCACACAGTTACAGCCTTTAGATTTGCACTATATTTTGCACATATCTCAGACGTGGGTTGTTCTTTTTTTTTTTTACTCCAAGAGTCTAGCTCTAAAAAATGCAGACTCTAAAGACCCATTGTCAAATGAAATACACTTCCCTCATTTGATTTGTTTTTTCCTCTCTTGCAATATCAGCTTTCACTACAGAAATGCAGACAACCCCATGGTTGGGTAGAGAAATGAAACTGCCAGCTCATGCAGGGTGTACGGCTGCCAGGCTGGGCTTTCAAAACCCAAGTCCCAAAACAGGAACTTTTGGGTGCACTTCTGAAAACCTGGACATCCCTGTAAACTTCTCTCCATTCTGCAGGACTTTGTACCGTTGCTTTTTGCTTTGGCATCTGATCACAGCTCTGCCGTGTCCTTCTGGGACTTTCCTGGTCTCTCAAACAAGAATAACAACAACAAACCCAACGAGCCAAGCAAAGAGAGAGCCTGAACTTTCTCCTGGAGAAGACCGTATGGCTTTTCTTGGATTTTGCCTGCCAGCTGCCTTCTGTCTCAGAAATAAACTCTCCTTCCGTCTTCTCCCCAGAGACACACCAACTTTGCGTATGACGTGACTGAAGCTAACCACATCCACCTGCCAGGGTGACCCTGCTTCCCTACAAAAGACCCGGTTATCTGAGCTGAAGGTGAGACGGGAGAGAAGCCCGGTAGAGTCTAGCAAAAAGTTACTGTATGGTTTTCTCTCCGCTAGAAAAACTGTAGGTTCAGTCTGATCAGGAAGTGATTTGGGGCTTTCTTATGTGAAAAACGTGCATCATTTTATTTTATTTATATCCTCTATTTTAGTTTAAGGAGAAAACTGATTGCCCCTAAAATTGTTGTGGTTTCCTGCCATGGAACACTGAATTATTTCTTCCTTCATACTTTAGAAAATTAAAACACAGATTTAAACACTAACATTTTCTATTTTTCTGGGAAAAAACAGTGTGGGAAAAATCAGGTTAAGAAGAGCTTCAATTTTTTAAACAAAAAGTTGCACTTCTTTGGCAAAATGGATTCTTTTAAGTTTTTTTTTTCTTTTTTTTTTTCCCAAAAAAAAAAAGCCCTCCCTTAAGTTCTTTGATTTAGGGAAATACCGACTTTCAACAGATTTATCTTTTTTAAGTGTCTCTGGGTTAACTGCCTCTGGACTTTGCTCTCTTGCATCTCTCCAGGAAGAAAATAAATCCTGGCAGTTTTGCTTCTGGGCTTGTAGGGACTGGCAATAAAACTTTCCAAACCATCTTGGTGGCCTGGGAACCTAAGCCCTCCATCCACTCCCTGGGCTGAGTACCCAGAGTCCCCTTTTGACCATTTTCCTTGTATTCTTGTAATTCCTGCTACATGTTGTTCACAGCAGCTCTGTAAGATCTGGCACTAGTGTTGATTTCATATAATTTTGCTCTCCATCGCTCTCCCTTATGGTGCAAGTTCCCATCACAATTTTCCCCGTGGATGAAACAAAATGTCTCTGTGGTGTGTAAGAAGCAGCATCCTCATGCTCCCACCTGTACCACAGTGAGAGCCCTGGTCTCACTAGCTGCCGAGTTTTCTCGAAGCTTTTAGGAAAGTAGCGTTGTTGGTAGCTGTGCTACTCTCACAGACGGGAGGCAAATCAGGACTCCGAAAGTCCGGGAATGGCACAGACAGACTGACACACACAGAGCCATGCATGCACAGACACGGAGCCAGCTAGCACAGAGCTTGCTTCTTTAGGAAACAAGGCTTAAAAAACAACCAGATAAACCCATGCACCCAGTATAAATCACACAACAGCTTCCACTCGTGCTAGGATTTCTGAACCTGGTTTTAGAGCATTATGCTTAGGCCCAGCATTAGCTGAGGGTCTTGTCGCTCGTCTGAAACCGTTAAGCTGTTCCCCTCGTGAACTCTAATCAACATCTGAACCCGCGTATCCCGACCATAATGTGTCACCTACCCCACTCTTGGGAAATGAAGTCCTCCAATGAGCGCTACAGGGATGAAATATGGGTTGCAGATGTTAAACCAGGAAAGGGCACAGAAACAAGTTTGCAGAGCTGAAATACAACTTCCAAAACCTGTTTCCCTTTGACATTTCAGTCAGCTGTTCCACAAGTCTTTGGGGAAAAGAGAGACTGCTGTTTCTTCCCTTCTCCTTCCTCCCCCCACTTTTTAATTTTGTATTTTTGGACTATTCTTTATTCACTTTTAATTATTTGTACTCTGTGCTTTAACATCTGTATACATTTTGGAAGTCATCTCCAAAGCTTAGCTTTGTCCTCGCTTGTTGAAATGTGGCAACCTTAAATAGATCTGCTGAGGTGTAGGCAGAGAAACTGCTGGGCTCTTCTAGACCCTATGCATTTGTTTGTTTTAACTGAAATTCATCTTTTATAGGGAATAATTCTAGTGGATACTGAAGGACACAGCTGGGCAGGTGTGGCATGCATCCAGGGCAGGAGAAGGCTCCTAAGCCAGTCAGGTCTGCCCACTCCCGCAATCCAAAAGTAGGAGTTAAATTGAAGCCATATTGAGCAGAGCAGGCTCTGGAGCCCAAGCAAGTCATTAGCAGTCTTTCAACTTGACTTTGAAGCAGGTCTTTGAGAACCGGTCTATTTTATGTGGTGGAATGTGGAAAAACAACCACCGTAGCTTGTAAAAAAGAGGGGAACAAAGCAATACTCCTGCGCGCCTGCCAGCCCCGGCTTCCCCAGCCCCGGCTTCCCCAGGCCTTTCGGTGCCTGCAACTGGCCAAACTGCACACCTTCCCCACTTGTCTCCTGTAATTTTCTGACCAATTTAAGCATGACCTGTAACTTCCCCTTTTACATCATTCACGAACTTGAATGCCTCCTAATTTTAGCTGCACCTTATAAATCCAATGGAAGCGATTGTGTGATCGAAAAGCCTTGGACTGGCTCCCCGAGGAGCTACTCCAGTTGTGAGCAATACGGCTGACATCAAAAATGGGTCCCTTTGGAATAAGCCCGCAGGCACACACCCCATACACTCTATACGTGAGGAAACGTCACATGCACACCCATGTGAGCTAAAGATACAGATAAAGCAGAAGTTGCAGGTAAGAACCGTGATTGTGCACATGCAGCTTCCACATCATACACACACATTTTTCAGCCTCTGTCCATTTCACGGCCAGTTCTTTCTGGACAACTTTACACTTTTCTAAATAAAGGGCATTTAAAATAGCTCTCCAGGTTGCAGTGCCCTGAAGGCTCCCCTGAATAAAAAAGTCCAGGTCCAAGGGCCGATACACATCAAAGCAACGGAGGGAGAAGGTGCTGCCTTTCCAGCCTCGTGGCCCACGGCAAACACAGAAGCGTCAGCAGTCGGTACAGGTAGCTGGAGGCTGACGTTTATTTTGGCACCTGCTAAGGTGGCTGTTGTTGGGATCAGGGGCTTGGCCAGCAAACTGTGCTGGTAGGACGGCATCCAGACCAATGCAATAAGCCGTGTCTTGAGGGAAGCCAAAAGAAAAGACAAAAAAGACCACACACAACTCAGGGTTGGTGCCTGGATTTTATGGGGGGGAGGTGTCTTCTTTTTTTTTAAAAAACCTCCTTTCCTTATTTTTTTCCTTTTTGTGAAAATACTTAAGGACCTGGGAAAAGATTTGAGTCATTATGAAAATGTAATTCTAGCTCACGATACAGCTGTAGTGAGCCAGGGCAGCCAGGTCTTGGGGAGTCAGCAAATCAGGCTCTCTGATTAGGAAGCAGGGAGGCCTTTGGTCAAATTTAATAAAAATAGACTTGTTATATTTGGAACATTTTATCTGAGAACATGTTGTCTCTTTAATGCTGTCTTATATCTGCTTGTCAGGCGGTAGGACACCCTGAGAGAGGGGCAGGCTCTCAAGAAGACTCGGAGCTGTGGCTGGGGGAAGGTGTGGCTGCTATGGGCAGAAGGAGCTGTTAAGATGATTTCTGGCTATCGCAAAACTTTGCCCAGGCTGAGGGGGAAGGTTAACTTTTATATGGTATGAATCGCCTACAGGAATCTCTCTCCCTTCAGTGACATACAGGGAAAAAATCCTTTTACTTGTCTCATCTGTCAGCTAAAAGCAAGGCAAAACACACCCCATGATATTTACAGGTTAGTCTCCTATTTACTGGCTAGTCTCCCTCTTCCTTGGTGAATCACTGCTATTGATTTAATGAGCTCTAATGCAGCATGCAAACAGCAAAAGTCAGCCCAGCCAAAACCATTGAAACCACTGGGAAATCCTCAGGTCTTTGCAATGGTGTTGTAAGCCTGTAACAATGATGGACAGAGACTGTTTGGCAGGCCAGTTTGGGGGCAAATAAGAAGAGATTTGCACTGTACTTAGCAGCTCTAAGTGACTATCTATGGAGAGGAGAAACAGCCAAGGAGGCAGTGAGGCAGTGGACTTTAAATGATTAGAGGAAGTGATCATTCCCCTTCATGCTTTACTCAAGCGGCTCCATCTGAACTCCTTTGGACAGTTATGGGCCCCCAGTACAAGAGAAATTTAGGGCAGGTGAAGAGGAGTCAGCAGAGAGCCACTGAGGTGGCCAGAGGCCATGAACACAATGTTCAAGGAAGGGCTGAGGCAGGAGGTTGGGCTTGAGACCTCCACCAGCTTCAGAGCATAAGAGGGAGACTGCCGAACAACGTCCTTTATCAGGAGGAATCTGTATTCCCAGACCCCAAAGCTCCCATTGGACAGACTGTGCTAGATTCTGATGGAGAAGTGCCAAAAAAAGACGGTTACAGTAATCTGGTTTTGTTTTCCTTGTCTCTCATGACAGACCCTCACGGAGTCTATATCTCCTAGGTCTCAATCTTGTGTTTAGTCAGGAGCCATCTCTCTGGACTTGCCATCCACTCTGATCTCAAAAACTACACTGGGCCTCCTTTCAGAAGTGTCCTCGCAGAAACTTTCCTGTGAAGATTTCTTTGACTAGGATAAAACTCTGATCAGCGACTGCTCCACGTTCCTCAGAAAACAAAACTAAGCTAAATGAGGAAAAACAAACAGTGTTTTTCATCTGATGATAAATACTATCCACTGTGAGGAGCTGCTTTATCGCCACTTTATTTTACAGGGCAGGTGTCCCAAAATGGAAAGAATGAGAAATATGATAAAGCCCAGGATGGGGGAGACAAAGGAATCGATCGACTTTTGAATTCTCCTTTATACTGTTACATTTGATAGAAGAAGTGTCAGACTGAATCCCTCAGTATTTTACTCCTCAGGGGCGTCATCACCTCCAGGCAGAAACAACAGGACCTCTCTTCAAGTTTGGGAGCTTCTCTAATCTGTACTCGCAGTCTGCTGGGTTCTTAATACCATATATGAACAGACTGAGATACTAACAACTTTCCTATCCTTCTCTTGTCTAATTTTATCTGAGTAGTCTGAAATGTCCATCGCTGAGGGTATAAAAATGGTTGCTGATAAAGCCAACTGTACATATTTCCATCTGTTGTTGTTTCTTGCACTCAGACATTCTGCCTGTTTGGAGTTAATTGCACCTCAGCTTTACTTCTCATAAAGGACCCAAAGGACCTTGACCTTTGGCACCTATACAGCTTTTTTAGTGTAGTCTTATGCACATGGATTATGCGGTATGTATGGAGAGGAAGTAGTTGGCTGAACCTAGCTTTGGAAGTCATGAACTCCAGAGCATGTACTGGGATCTGTAGTACAGAGGAGACCCCAAGAATTTAGCATTTCCATCTCGTCTTGCAACATGAGTATCACCGTTCTGATACAAAACACCTACAGACTTAATCTACCCTTGGGTGAAATGAATTCTCTCATAACTGTAGCTTAGCCCAAATAATTGTACACGCTGTAGACACTTGACACGGTGGGGTAGATTTAATAAACCAGAGCTGCATCAACCATTCCTGTGGTTTAGCTTTAGAACCTCTCTATCGAAAACTTAGGAAATGAAGAGTTAAAAAGGAAATCCACATGTGTTTATAGCCGTACGGACTGTAATGAATGTGTGAAATGAATTACCAAAGAAAGCCATTGGTAAATTATGGTTTAAGCATCAAGGCCAGTCAAAAAAAACAGACTGAATGAGAAAATGAAAGACATAAGGTTCAGAAGGTGACAGTTACAGGCAGCTGACGACCTTGTCAGAACCAGCATCCTTCTTCCCTACAGTGACTCATGGTTTTTATCTCAATTACCATGTGTATCCTCTCAGAAAGAGAGCAGACCACCTGCGTGACGCTGAGCTTCCCCTCCACGTGCATAGATATGCCCATACACTTATAAGCAGAAGGCTGTGTGGTCTAAGATTTCAAGGGGAAAATAAAAGTTGGATTCGAGATCCTGAGTTTTAATCCCAACGGTTCCCAAAGGCTTATTGCACCAAACTTGAGAAAGTCACTTGCTTCTAGCTACAATTAAGGAATATGAGACCTTGGGGGAACCATGTTTTCTATTGAGTAGATCTTTCTTGTTTCCTTACTTCTTTCTAAGGAGGGTAATAAATGTAAAATGGGCCTATTTAGATGGTCTATCTTCATGTTTCCATTCATTTGCTTGTTTGTTTGCTTGCTTTGCCAAGTGGTCCAGGCTGCAAGTAGACCCATTAAGAATGGCTTGCTCCTGAGGGCCTGAGAATAATCTCAAAAAAATTTTAAAAAAAGATCTTTAAGAGATGCCCAGATTCATGTACAAAATTTCTCCCCGAAGATTTCGCTGCTGCTCCTTGTGAGCCAGCCCCAGATCTCACGAGTACTGCAGCCCTGTATCTTTGCCCTACTTGCCTGACTCTCCTGCAGACAATCATTGCTGTTTGCCCAAAGTCCTGGGCTCCTTCTTGCTAATGGCTAAAACCTTGTGCAAGTCCCAGCTGAAGCAAAGTAAGAGACATCTCTTACACTTTTCTGCTGAGGCATGCTTGTTCTCTTTCAGTGCTTTCTCCAGGTTAGTTTTGAAATAGCTGAGCAACAAGGAATTTTCACCCTTGCAGATTACAGGGTTGCAGACTGATGGGTTCTTCTTGCCCTGGCTTAGCAACGTAGTCTTGTCATTTCAAGCTGTCCTTACTCCAGTTTTACCTCATTTTCTTGCAACTGATGGCCTCCAGAAATGTACAGGTGGCTTGCCTGACGTGGTGGTGCATTTCCCCTGTGCCTCTCTGGGCCGATCTTCGAACCCATGAAGTCTCACTAGGCCTTAGCAGAAGTGTCATGAGTTGGGCTGATAAGTGTCCCTTGACCGTACCAGGAACCCTTGCTTGGCTAAGACAGGTAGCTGCACTGACACAAGCAAGGACTCCTGTTGCCCAGCGGAGGCTGGGGATGGCAGTAGGGATAATTAGTCATTTCCTGACAGCCTTGGGACATACCTCAGTCCTCTCCTGACAGCCTTGGAGCATCCTGTATCTGAATCTTAAGTCATTCTCTGACAGCCTTAGAGCCTTCCTTATCTGAATTGTAACTGATGTGAAACAGCACCAGTGCTACTGGAATCCCAGTAATTTGCTGATGACTAAAGCCAATCATCTCACAAACCTATAAACAGCAGTACTAAGTGAGATCCTTTGAGCTCTCCTGGAACCCAGTGGGCTGCGACCAACATCTCCCTCTGAGTGGGACACCTCTCAGATCTCCCAAACTCTTCAGTTTGCAAAGATTGGAGGTCTGTTGCCAAAAGCCGACGAGACTTGAGCTGATACCCTTCGCTCCTTGAGGCTCAACCCTTTGCCCATTGCGAAAGATGCTGAAGCATTTGACGTAAATATTTTCACTGAACTCAAGGGGAATTTTTAACAGGTACACCTCTTTTACTTGCTTATATGTATCTCTCTTAGTGTCTTTGGGCATGTGTGTATGTACTAACCTGAATATTATATGGCAAGTATATTACAAATATTGCTTTTCAAATCTATACATAAGTCACCGTTGTGAACTTTATTCAACTGTGAATGAATCTCAGGCTGCTATTATACTGATAATTGCTTTAGATATAAAACGTTGACCAAGTCTGGGACTAGGAGTTGATCCAGCCACACCTAGACTCCAACAGGAGTTTAGAAAGCAAGGGGGTCTTCTCTGAACCTTGTGACTCAACAGGAGGGTCTCCCCTACCTCTTTACACTCTCGATCTCTGTACCAATCATGATAAATCAACTCTAACCCAATTTTCCTTTATACATTTCTCTCTTAATCTTTTGCATCATCAGTCTCTGTATACATAATTTTAGTTTGATTCTAACAATTTTCCTTAATACGTTTCATCCATGTATTAAGTAATAGAGTAAACCTTGCCATCAAATTCTGTGAAGTCAAGCTTTTATAAATTCATATTAAATTATTTCTGCTGATACCCATGAAGGTGATTCTTTAAGTGGTCCAATCCACTCCATTTTGCAACACTGACCAACATACATTGGTTGTTCTTGGGCATGCTGAGGCAGATAATATGTGAGTCATACTGGAGGCCGAGGTGTTGCCAGGCTTGTATCATCTCCGGTGGAAAGGACAATTGTTTCTCAGGGCCCTTTTTTGCATCATGTAAAATATAAATTTCTTAAAAACTTCCAGCCACGGAAGAAAGAAAGTTTTTCCAACTGAAAATGCAAAAACTTTCCATTAAATGCCAGATTGTGTGATACAAAGCACTGATGGCCCTCTGGCCACAGCTGCTTCTGTTTAGTCATAGTGTGAGCAAAGAGACACTCAAATAACACATTTGCACTGGAACAGCCCTTGCCATAACTTGTGTTACTGCAGCTGGACTCACATCAAAACCCAATGCACCGTGTGGAAAGCAATTACCCACTTCAAAATGGTGGAATGAAAAGCACTCTTCAATATCCCCTTTCTTAATGGCATTGAACCAGATCAGGCAACTCAACAAAATATTTGAGACACTTTCACTCTCTCCCCCACCCCTTTCTTTCCCCCTTTTCCTCTGTTGTTCAAGCTGCATCGCAAAGATACAACCAGGGATACTAATCTGAAAGCAATTTTACCAGAGCTTTTATTGGCCCATCCAGGTTCTCGGCTGGCCTGGCAAGACTTGTGTTGCTGCTTGTAAAACTGTGAGGATCCTGGTTAGGGGCCACATTGCACTAATTTACAGGATATAAACAGATATTGTGAGACCAACCATGAGATACGGGGAGGATTCAGCTGAGCTTCTTGCACAGACTTTGGGGCCCAGCTGGTGGCCAGACGTAACCCAGCCACATAGTTTTGGATCTGGGAAGGGATGAGTGGGGGAGCTGTGGGAGCAAGGACTGCAGAACCCACGGCAGAAAAATTCACGATGTTGAGCCTCTTAAAAGAGATGAGTAAATTAAATGTTAGAGGTCCCATTTCGCAAAACAGGTGCTTGTTTTTCTCCAGCAAAAGACATGTATGAGAAAACAACTCGCTGGGACCAAAACAACATCCTTGTGATGCAAAGGAGGGAGTTTGCCGAAACAGCTTTGCATTTTCAAGTGTGTCAAATGGAGTGCCTTATTTGGGAGATGCAGCCTGTCAAGTTCAAGTGAAATTAGATCATTGATTTTCTGCTGCAGGAAGCGCAGCAAGATTTCCCATCAGCCTAGAGAGTGATTTGGTTTAGGTTGGGGTTTTTTATTATTATCATTCATATTTTTCCTAGCTGTTAAAATTTATGTCAAAGTACAGTGTCATTTGTAATCCAAATAATTTACAGTGTCTTTTATTTTTAATCTCTTTGTTTTGTTTCCCACCAGTCTGTGGGAAAGAACCCTACCTTTGGAATAAAACATCCCCATTCAGTAGCTTGGGGTCTTAGGCTCTTCTTTTCCCACCTTTAATACTTCTCTGTCACCCACTAGCAGGCTGCAGAGCCAGTCCCCCATCAAAACCTGTACCTCATGCTAGATGATACACGACCTCAACTGAAAACGTAGTCCCTGCCTCAAAGAGGTTGCTACCTACCCACACAAAAAGAAAAGGCTATGTGATTGGGCACCAACAAAGCAAAGAGCACACAGAACTAGTACTCCACATGGAAAGATATTTGGGCCACCCAATTTCAGACACCCCTCCTTGCCGTCCTTCACTGCTGTCACCCCAGTATATGCCATGAAAACACTCATATCTCCCAGCCCACGGCAACTGCTGGTTTGCTGTAGGTGTCTTGACCGCAGTCTTCCCCACAGGGCAGCACACCAACCACACCAGCCCGATGGGTGCATCAGAGCACGTGCCACCCATCCCAAGTGATAACCTGGGGTGGTAATTTGCAGGGCGCACCAATTACTCCTCACCAGCCGAGCTGTGGTGACTGCTGGTTTTCTGAGCCACTGTGGAGGCTGTGGCTGACTGACATCAGGGGTGTCTCCCCACCGAGAAGTGACTATGTGACAGGTTAGGCAGGGCCAGGGCCAGCGAAGGTCTAACCGGTCCACGGAAGATGCTAAAGGCCTTTTAAATGAGCAGGACATCTCTGCACCTGGGAGGTGGATACTCAGCAGTTTTGGGGGACAGGATGCAGAGCAAAGAAAAGGAGTTGCGTCTCAAAAGCTGCATCTGAGAAGCCCTGTTGTTGCGATTGCGCAAGGAGTCAGGGGAGGTTGAAAGGGGAGCGTGCCGGGAAAGCAGACGGAGCTAGCGAGAAGAGCAGCGAACAAGCGTGCTAATTGCAAGAGCAGCAAGGAAAATATGACAGGGGAAGGAGTTGAGGGGAAGCTGGAGGGGCCCCGTCAGCCTGCTGGTGGTTCGGGTGCAAATGGTTTCAGCAGAGGCAGCTCACAGCTGTAGGGAGCAGGTGCAAGGGCAGACGGATGCTGCCCTGAACCTGGGGAGAAGGCTGGAGGCAGGAAGGAAACTGATTTTCCCAAGCTCCAAACAACAGCACGCGAAAGAGGGAGAAGGAGAGAGAACAGCGTGCAGATGGAGGAGAAACGGCTCTGTCACTCTCCACTTCAGGAGCATGATGGGCAGATGAAAGATGAATTTACTTCAGCCAGTCCTGTCAGATGTTTCTGAGCTGTGGGACTTATCAGCTGTCAGACCAGAAAAGAATAAGCTAAACAAAAAGCTTTCACAACCCTCATTCCCAAATCTGTGCGTCATAGTATGCCAGGAAAAATGATTTCTAGCCTTTTCTTCTTCTTTTTTTTTTTTTTTTTTTTCCTTTTCTTTGCTACTACTAAATGCTTTCCCCTTTCTCTCACTGGACAGCTGGAGGGAATCCAGACGGCTGCTGTTCTTGTGGCTGCACACTGAATGCAATGGGGGGAGGCTTGCAAATGGCTTTCCAAGTAGCCAAACACAACGGTGGTGAGGGGCAGTCCATGTGTGGGGAGCAGAGGGCTTTCTCTGGACTGAAACGGCAGGGCAGTGGCAGTGCGGGCATTCAGGGCTTCCTGTCTCTTCATTCTTCCATTATGCCCCTCAAAACATTCTGCTCCTCTTCCTCCGTGCCGCCTCCTTTCAAGGGCCAGCCCGTTCAGATGGGTGCCACCACACAAAGCCCCGGATGTCTCCGCACAGCGGTCTCGCTGGTGGGTTCAGTTGGTGGCTCATTCTAATTAATTCCTTTTAAGCTAGAGTCTGAAGGTAATTGCCAGTCCAGATACTCTTGACTAACTCGGATGAATACTCAGGACTGGGCTGGAAGAGAAGGCAGTAAGAGGAGCTCTGCTGTGCCAGACCAACACTCCACTGATGCCCCAGAATCAACAAGTAGATCCACAGGACTCCTGAGGACTCTTCCAATTTAATTATCCGATGATCCAGTGTGATGTCTTCTCTGCAACAGAGGCCTGGGGCAGGTTGTTGGGGAATAAGACTCGCGTGGAGTGGTCCTTCCCTTGAATTGCTCATGTCTCAGCAGATAAAACTCACACAAGCACCTCTGAACCACAGGCTGCTCAGCCTTTCAATCATTCCTGACTCTTCTGATGGCATTTTAAGGTGTGTCTAGGTTATTTTCTAGGTTATGCCTCTTTTAGTGTCCAAGAGGGTCTGAGGAGCAGGGTTGGAGGAACAGAAAACGAATTAACAGCTTGACCTAACAGTGAGACTGGTTTGAAGAGAGAAACTAAACCTCACATTCTTTATCCACCAGAGACAAATGGGTCATGCTTCTTTCCAGTTTATCATGGCTTCATGGGTTACTAAGTATCAGCTAAGCTATTATATAAGTCTACATCGGCAGTCTTAGCTGTAACAAACACAAGGGAGTTTGGCAGGGCAGAGTATGTAAAAGAAGAGTCTAAGCTAAATTGTGTTACTCTGTGCTTGCTTTAGGCCAACAGGAAACACCCAGGTGGTTCCTTTAGCTCTGCTGACACCTGGTAGCTTGCTGTGCTCTTTTATCATTTGATTGTGACCATCACACTCACCCTATGGACTTGGTTGACATTTTTCCCTCCCTTGTCTTCCTCTGCACTTTGGCTGTGTCTTTGCATCCTGTCCCTGGTTTGTTTCTGTCAATTCTTTAAACAGCTGCTGGGTTCTGCTCCAGAGGTGGCTGCATTCCAGCAGTGGGGAATGTGACTCCTGACATATGGGAGAGCTGGTGCCATGCATCAGGAGCTGTGAAGCTGAGAGATGCAACACATCCAGGGTCAGCTTGTCAGCACGGTGCAGCCCCAGCAGAGGTCCCAGTTTGGACATCCATTTCATTTTCACGTGCCCCAGCTGGGTTTCTAGCAACAGTTCCTTGTGTTCAGTTCCCAGCCGATAACCGAGTCACCCCCTCCGAAAGTCTCAGCGGTTGCCATGCACTGGACAGGCTTCATATGTGAAATCCCATGCTGGAAATGACCCTCAGTCATCAACTGCAAGCAGCACCAGGGAACGGAGCGGCTGAGTGTGATTCTGGTGTCCAGTATCCAAGCAGCTGGGCTCTTTGCGTTCCCCATGCTGTGTTAGGGAGGGGTCATGCTGCATTTGCCACGCTGGGTTGGGTCTCCATTTTCAAAATACTTTCTGGGCTTCTCAGGAATCTCGCTCTGGCTCCCTCACTCATTGGCAGGCTCTTCCCCACATCCCTCTCCTTTCTCCCCCGTGGTCAGCTGGTGCCAATGCCCTCCACAAAGAAAGGCACCTTGACCCGTTTACTGCTGCCCCTTGTGTCCAGCAGGCTCCAGTGAGCCTGAAGCCTGCTCCACTTTTTCCCAGGACAGAAACTGGACGTTGGCTGTGCAAGAAGCCATCTGTTGGTTTGCTGTATTCAATCTTTTCTTTGCGGTTTCATAGGCCATCTTCTGATTTCTCATGGACCAGCAGTAGTCCATGAGCCATCAGCTGGGAGAGTCAGCAGTACAGAATATATTTGAATCAGTTTCCCACAACCCAGTTCCTTTCACGCCAGTACTAACCAGTATCGGTACCATGAGCTCCAAAGCTCCACACCCTGCTCACGAGCTGTGGACAGTGATGCTACTGGCATAGAGGAACACACCAGTATGGTAGGAGACCAAGAGCATGGCATGCACGACAGAGCTGAAGCTACTATATCTAGCAGGAGCTTTTCTTCTCCCCAGTGACAGCAGTGGGGAGAGCTCCACCCTTTCCAGCTGAGAAGCACCTGCCACAGCCCCTTTCCTTTAGCCAATATACTGCCTCTGCTTCCACTTCCCTCCAGAAGAGCTCTTTTCAACTGCTGCCTCCAAGGACTCTCTGCTCAGTCCTTTTTCCAAGCTGTTCACCCCAGCCTCACCCATAAAGCTCATCAGTTAAGCCTCAGAGAGCCTCATCTGCTTCTCCCCAGGAGCTGCATGGCCATTTCTATGGATAAATATCCCCACTCCACTGAAAGATCAGCCTATAATCAAGACACTTAGGGCACACTTTGTAGCAGACTCTCATAAAAGCTGTTGCTGGCCTCAGCTCAGCTTGAGGGGAGAGGAGCGAGAGGATCTTCAGCTCAGCCCACAGAACAGGTCCCACTGCCATGCCCTAGGCGCAGGAGCAGACTTTGCTCCAATGATCCCAATGCCGGGACATGTAGCAGAGAAACAAGCCTCTACAGCAGGATCAAACCAGAGTCTAAGCTCTGTGCACCTGGAACATGCTCTAAATTGCTGGAAGCCCAAGAAGGACCGTCTTGCTGGCCAAGAAGGATTGCCATCCCCAAGCAGTGGGGCGGTAACCCACAGAACTGCTGTGGGGTGGGGATCCAGTTATCCACAATGGAAGAATATAACTTTTCTTTCTTTTCATGAGAGCAGGATTTTTTATCATCATGTTCCCTGTGCTTGACTTCTGTCCTTTAGCTGGAATAGGGCAGAACAAGACAGCTTGTGTACTTTAGTCTGTAACAATGGGGACATTTCTTTGGGGATGGGAGAGAAATTCACATCAGATTAAAAAGGAGAGGCTGTTGGCATAGCCCAAAGTACAGCTGTGAGCCAGAGGTACTAACAAGTTCCCAGCCTCCAGGAACAAGGAGGAGGGCAAAAAAGGCAGGCACAGAACCAGGAGTCACACATGGGCACTCAGCACTTGGCTATCCACAGCCTACAAGTACCACTAAAACCCAGTCCACCACGCTTTTACAGCAGGAGGAGGAAACCCATTCCTAGCCAGAACCATTCCTTGGGAAATTTCCACATGAGCCTCTTGTCCAGTGAACCAGTGCAGCCTCTTCCTTCTCATTATTCACTCATGTAATATCTCTACAAACTCTGCTCCTTGCTTACTTCACTCCCCCCTGTTCATTCCCCTGCAAGATGGGTGGCAAAGCCCTAAGCTCCAAAGATAATATTGTGCCAAGGCAATTAGACACGGCTATGTCTGAACACGGAACATTTCTCTGTGATTCTCAGCACTATTGTCTGAATATGTCACTGCTTGCATGGAGATAGGACTTCTCAACCCCTTTCTGAAATAGGATGGGGCTTTTGCTCACCCAGGGAAGCTGAGGCACATTAGAATCTATCCAAACTGCCTCCCACAGCACCTAAAATAGACTTGAAAGCCTACTGTGATGTCAAAGTTCAAGAAAGCAATTGAGAGTTTCTTCCATCAAGGGTTTGGGGGACCTTGAATCACATCTGGGATTGCTGGAAGGGGTAAGGGTTGCATTCAAGGCCCTCATACCCTGCCCTGCTGTCTCAAACATACTAGAGCTGGAAGGTTGTTACCATCTCCAGAACACTGTTATATTCAAGTGCACAAGGAGAGGCATAACTTCAAGCCACTCAAGATGGCCACCAAGCCAAACAGAAGGACCTTTGGTACAAACAGAGATGGAAAAGAAGGATAAAATCATTCAGAATTAGTTGGAAGCTCTTCTGGACAAAAAGGCTGAGTGGAGGATTTTGCACATGCCAAAAAAAAAGCAAAGAAAGTGAGGAGTGGCACCTGTGGCTTATCTTAAAATCGTCTTGATACTGCTAGAGCATATGCGGATAAAACACAACTCAATATCACAAACTAACAACAGAGATGTTGGTGACACAAACACAATAGCATTATACCTACAGCAAGAACAAGAGGCTGAATCTACTAAAGGAAAAGTGTAAACTGAATCTATCAGCACAAGCCACAAGCTGCTGATTTGTGTTCCCTACAGCAATGATTAAAATGTCACTGCTGGGGTCACTGCTTAATATGTGCAAAGCCTTGCTGGAGGTCAGGGTGGTGCTGTAGAGTGATGCACCTGTAGTGGTGTCAGTGCTATACAGTTTTTCTCACCCATGAAGGAACATGCCATTTTACACAAAAGGATCCGAAGATTAATACGTACAGTTATTGCAGAGTCTGTGAGAAAACAACAAACTGTAGCACAATGCTATTCTTGTCATGGAGTCAAATGGGAGCAACTTCTTTGCTTGCCAATGCATTCAATCCCACATCTACAGGACTCCTTTCTTGGGCCAGAAAGTTCAAGCATAATATTAGACAACCAGAGATACTGGTTTGTTTGGGTTTTTTTTCCTTGTACTAAGCCAACACAAGAATATATTGCAGCTTATGCATTGTTTTCCCTGGCTTGACTTTACATTGGCTTATCAAATTGTGAACATCACCACCTGCCAGGATGGAGATGTTTTGGCAGACAGATCATCTAATTTATGTTATTATTTCCTAGGTTCATGGATTTTAGGACCACTGCAATAAACTATTCCAGTTGCATGAGTAGTACGGACTAGAATCAAGAAGGGTGTAAAATTTCAATACCTTCACAAGTAGGGCAAGAGCACATCCCTACAACTGCAAGGGGATGTTACAGAGGTCTAAACAGAGAAGACGAACAGGAGATGATTGTAGCTTGGCCCTCACAATGTAAGGCTGAAAGAAGACAGGCTCATAACAAAGAAAACGAAGCACTTCATGTAACGCATCACCGAACAGTTCAAGTCTGACACCAGACGTTGAGGAAGCAGAAAGCTTGCAGAGACTTCAAACCTGAATGGACAGATTAATGGAAAAACAGTCCATCAAGGGCTCCGAATCACAGATACAGCACCTCTGAGCCACCAGATGCTGGGAGAGTTACCTGTGAAGTATCATCCTTCCCCCGGTACCCACGGCTGACCTCTGTCAGAGAGAGCGTTTGGGGCAGCTGGACTTTTGGTTTGATGTGGCTCAGAGTCTCTTATATGGAAACCACTGACAGGCCACACTAAATTTTCGGGACTATCGTGAGCATGAGACCAGTCTTTTCATCTGTGCCTGTAGGCAGTGGATCTGCCAGCACGGTCCAAGGTTGTACTTCACCGAATCTGGGGCTGCATGTGTCCAGCAGCTTGATCCCTGCTTCCCCAGGAAGCAGCTGAACAGATGTAAAGTTGGTTGATCTGGGAGCTCTTCATTCTCCCGATCATTCCCAAAACCCTACTTCGGAGCAGTGTAGACACAGCCCTGGGGACTTGTGCTCCTCTGTTTGAAGTACAAATCCTTCACATCAGTTGTCCTCTAGCCTTGGAAAAATACTTAACATACTTAAGTGTGAAACCAAGCGAGTCTCCCCCTTTGTCCCTGCCAGGAAGCACTCCAGAGGGGTGGAATTTGTTTTTCCGATTAGACTTCACGCAGCACGACCTTTGCCATCTCCAAGCCAGGTTGGGCTGATTAATGGGCTGTCGTCCCAGCACAATGAGCTCCAGAGGGGTGTGGGGTTGCTAGGACATTCTCCTAACAGCTTCTGCAGGAGAATCACTTTTGGATCGCTCTGCACCATTAAGCAAAGAACCTGGGGGTCTTTAATTTATCAGGTGGGAAGTGAGGATAATTACTTTTCAAGCAGCCGATATACCCAAGGTGCACTCACAGCGGAAGCAAAGCAGGGAAGTTGGGGGATTCAGACACTGTTTACATTCCGGTGAAACTGGATCTCGGAGTTATACACCAAGCTTGGGAAGGGAGTGTCAGACTGGGATGGAGAGGAGGACAGGCTTTTATATAGAGTAACTGACAGATTAATCTAATAGTCTGGACTCTGAGTCTCCACAGGTGTTCAGACCAGTGGTCGGACCAACCAAATTTGCAGAAAATAAATCCAAAACCTGCATGGGCCCATCGTGACTAATTTTGCTAGGTGTAACATCAGGTGTGTGATAGGTTACAGGTCCCCCCCCGCAAGGACTGAAAGGATTGAGTGATTATTGAGAGCTTTTTGAAAAATTAATTTCTTGTCCCTTTCCTACCTTTTTTTTTTTCCTACCTCTCCTACCTTTTGATATTACACTTTATTGTCAGGATCTTTGGTCATTACATAAACATAAAGAGAATCAAAGCCCAAAGGGGGACGACACTTTACCTCCTCCTGAGCAGAGGGCTGGAAATATTTCCTGTCACAACAGGACTGTAGTTACTGTTTATTTAACTTTCAGGGGAGCAGTTTAAAGCATCAATATTAGATGATGGTCTCACCAAAGAAAAGCTTGTTTTATATCTTAGCCTGGGATCCAAGACCTCTTTGTGCTCTTTTCCAAAGGTGGAGCAGTGGTTTGACCAGTGACTGGTCTCTGGAACTGGGATGGGTCAGCTGTACCCCACCTAGTAAATCATTTGGGATGAGCAGGGATGGTGAGGGATGATGGGTTCCTCCCAGCTAACCAAGGCTGAGAGGCAGGACCAGCGAGGCTTGCTGTTGTGATCAGGAAAATAACAGTTGGGAAGGAAGCAGCTGAAAAACAGAGAATCTGAATGTACTTTTAAATCCGTAGGGAAAAAGCTTGGGAGCTGACATATTTAGCAAGTAGGCAGATCTCTGTAAGAGGCACAAGAGGGATGGGGCAAACGTAAATCCTTTACATGAGAGGAAGAGTGACAGAAATCTTGCCACGAGTGGTGCTGGTGAGCCTAGCATACAGCCTTTCCTTCCACCCAGTGCAACCAGAAGACACAGAAGACTAGGTATTTTGAGAGCTGGAGCCTCTCTGAGTGCCATCCCTCCCTTGGATATGGAGGGCTATCACTGAGCAACAGCCCTTTCCCCTGCTCTGTGCCATCCCATGGGAGCCATGTAAATGTCGTACCTCTTCCAGCCTCTAGGTGAAACCAACTCATCAATGATATCTTAATAATATTTAACAGATGCACGCACCTCCCCTGGGCTCAATAAATACATTCTGGGCTCATCTCCTATCCCTCTTAAAAACACTAGTTAAAAGAACAGAAGGCGGGGGGGGGGGGGGAATAACCCCAGATGCAGCGCAGTGCCCTGCGGGATGAGGCTTGGGTCTCAGAGCCTTCCTCATGCTGAAACCCCCCACGAGTGAAATATGTCTCACCTGGGGGGAGAGGTAAAGGGGTGGTGATCTATCAGCTGCTTAAAGGCGTCAGCACCAAGCAAAGAAGGGGAGAAGCAGGCCCTGGGGGGACAGGCGGGGATCATTCCGCAGCACAGGCAGCGGCGCTAGCGGCAAAGGCATTTACGGAGGCCATCAATCCTCGTGTTTCTAGGTCTGGGCGGCCCATCAGCTGAGAGCAGGCAAGAGTTTCCTCCCCTGCATCACCCAGCACTGGTGCCAGAGACCTGAATTATGATGCTGAGTGGTGTAGGGGAGAAGGGCTCTTGTCTTTTGAAATATCCAGTGTTGGCTCTCCATCAAAAACAGTATAACAGGCTGCATGGAGCACCAGACTGGGATCTCCAAGTCTTGAAGCAGCAGGATGGCCGCATGTGGCTGCAAGACAGCTGTATCTAAACATATTGCATTTGTGATTCCAGCACCCTGGGAGGACAGATGGGATCGTATCATTACACCTTTCTCTAGAGTGGCAGTAGAGGTCCACAGAGATCACAGGAGGCCCCTGAATGACCAGGGAGCCTCCTAATTTCTAGTCTTTCCCCTGTCCTTTCCCCAGGGTGGTGGAAGGAGTTCCTGATCCATGAAAAAGGCTGGGCTGCAGGTGCCTCTTTCACCTATTGTCCTGTTTCCCCATCTTCCACGGCTGCCCTGTGCCCCAATTATATGTGAGATCTTTAGGCAGAAGATCATGGTTTTGCTCTGTGCTTGTACAATGCCTAGCAGCTAAAGCCATTCTCCATGCAGAGCTCAGATGCACTAGCTCAACAGTACTAGAAATGATAAAATATCGCAAGCACAGTGTAGCTTCAGTAAAGAAATCTAACCACACTTGAGCAAGGGGAATTCAGCTTTCTGGTGGAAATAAAAGGGTAAAGCAAAGCTCTTAAGGTTAATGAAATTTTCCTGGCTGTCATCGGGGCTGCAAAAAAAAAAGGCCTTTTCCCGTTGATTTTGCTATTTCCTCAAGTCGGTAATTGTTTCCTTCGCTTGCTTTAAGCTCTCACACCTTCTCCTAGTACTCTCAGAGGCTACAAGGATCCCACTTTGTGTATTTATGGGAGACATTTTGACAAGGTCCGTTTAAACACAGGAAACTTCTCGGTACTTTTATATGGGCAAATTGTCAGTTCCTTTGGGAATTTATACGGGCAAAAAGTCAGTTCCTGGTACAATGACACTAGACAGGCATCTTTAACTTCTCTGGTTTTCTTCTTACTTAACAGTAAACTGTCATGGTTTTAGATGATTAGAAAGAGATGGGCACCTCCTCCCCACGCACACCCCCATGCAGTTTAACCTGTGAATTTAATTGAATCATGAACTTACCCGCATCTGGTAAAATGGGATCCTGACTTAGGACATGGATCTTCCAGGGACCTTAACACACATCACAAATCATCATTATGCTACACGAAGCTTTGGAGATTCAGCTCACTAAATCACCGATCATCTCTGTATTATCTTAGCCATTTACAGATCCTCACCAGCTGTGAAGAGTGTGATCTGGGTAAGGCTGGAGATAACTTCTTGGCCCTTTGTCTTCTGAATGGAGCTGCCTGGTCAAGGTACAGGAACCATGACCTCTGCGAGGACATTGAGGATGGGCGTTAACAGGGCAAAATGGCACTTGACAAGTCAGAGAGAAAGCCGTTGTGCTAAAAAAGGTGCAAAATATTTGTAGCCTAGTCAAGAGCTTTGAGGGAGCAGATGGCTTGACTGCAGCACTACCAAGACAGTTGAAATGGTTTCCTGGCTGTGAACATCTTAGAGGAACCTGTTTGCAACACCCACCATGGTACATATGCTTAAATAACACCACTTGACCTGATAAATACACAAACAGAATCCCCTTTAGAGGACCATCTTGTAGCACCTGTCAAAGATCCTCCTGATCTTCTAACACAAGGTCTGAGTGAAGAGATGGGGAATGTAACACCACACCCACATGCTGTCTAACCCTACAGAGAAAACACAGGCAAAGTGAAATCCTTTCCAATCTGTCATCCACAACCAACCTGCCAGAAAGCAGCACATATCTGTAAATACACTGTGGGAAGGAAAATGCATTGTTACTACACAAAAAAACATGCTTCCATTAGGAGAGAGGACCAAAATGTGTTAGAGGCTAGCCAGCAGCAAGAGGGTCTCCAAAGCATGTGATTCCTAAGAGCTCTCAAACCTTTCCACTGTAAGCTTTTGGCATGGCTTGAATCAATATTGCCAGTCCAAAATCTGTTCTTCATCAATGGCTTGCCTTTCTGTTGGGATGGATGTCAGTCCTCATGCTAGGATCATGATCTAATTCTCTGGAAGACAGCAACGAGGTTATCGGGGGCAGTTCGTTAGTGCGGGAGTTTTTCTGCATTCGTCACTGGACAGAGGTGGGTTTATGCAGTAGATCATACCTTTTACAACCTTTCTGTTCCCTGGGTAAGTGCTGTTCTGGTCAGAGCAGCAGAATTTGACAGTCCCACTCTGAACCTCTTTCTCTCCAGCTCCACCAGTTTAGTCAACAAATGCTGAGATGAAGAGTTCAGCTTCTTTCCCTAGTTATGTCCCAGGTCTAGCACAGTGGGGCTTTTGCAGTTTATTTTCAAAATAAACAAACAGTGGCTTGCTGCTTACAGATGTGGAGCCTAAGTAGAGTGTCTACATGCAAGCCATGGGACTAAACTCCCACATAATCAATGGAAATATAACAAGTACTGTCAATACATGACCAAAGAGCTGGCCAGATGCTCAGACTTAGGTGTTCACTTTATCTGTTTATAAAACATACAAATATGTAGCTTAGAGAAAAGAAAGAGGGGATGAGATGTCTAGGATATCTCACAAATCCATGAAACAAAAATATTTCCTAGGTAGAGATGGCAGCAGAATAATTCTTTCTTACAGAAGAGGTGATTCATCTGAGGTAGAAGATGAGGTACGGTCACCGTAAATAAGGGAAAGATGAGACATCCTGGGATAAAAGAACTTTGTCCATATATTTGGCTTCAGTATAACGCACCTCAAAAATCAGCTGTATTGTTGATTTGAAAATGCAGGACAGGCAGAGTTCACTGGGGAGGCAGTTCATTCATAGCAGAGGATGTTAAGTCACTGCTCGGAATTAACCAGTAATGGAAAGAGGACACCAGTAAGGACTGTTTGTAGGTATCCTTATGAAATATGCCATGGAAGAGATGGAAGAGATCGCTCAGTCCAGACCAGAGACACCTCCATCACCAAAGCTACCAGACCAAGCCTACGAGCTCAGCCTAGGAAGGTGATCTACCCTTCCTTTCTCGAGGCTCCCCGCTGTGATGGGGGAAAGCCATTTCCTCTTTGAGTCTCTTTGCCTGGTCTATGAATTAAGACGCTGCTCTCCAGGGATATCCATCTGGAATGCATCTGACATATTTCTCCGGTGTTGCATTTGGCTCATGGGAATTGCTGTCCTCCCGAATAAGATCAGGGGTCCATCTACCCCATCTGCCTGTCTCCGAGAACAGACAACACCAGATGCTGGAGGTGAAGCTGCAGGAAACCCCTGTGGTCAGGAGTTATAGGATAGCCTACCTAGGGAGACATTTTCCTTCAAAAATCCTATTGCTGAATGTTAACGAATGGGCTGGAACGTGAGGTTTCTGCCTTCTCTAAGAATATGTGCCTGTGAGCAAACACAAGAAGTTGCTATTTATGGGTTACCCTCCCTCAGCTGAGCTGCTGTAAATAACCATATATGCCGATGGCCTGCTCCTGCTGAGAGAGAAAATGTGTTAGCTTAAAACTCAATGAACTCCTAGTTCAGCCCTGGCTCTTCCTAAAGAAATAAACTGCAATAAAGTAAGAGTTTGGCTCATGTTTGATCAGCTCCATCCATCTGAACACACCCCACTCTTCCTGAATCAAGTATGCATTGAAGCAAGATCATACTGGAATTGCACAGCAAGTGAAACTGTGAGAGCTGGCTGTGTTAGGTACAGCTCTTTCACAACAGGGCATAAATCTTCTCTGAGAGCAGGAGGACAAAGGGAAAGTAAAAAGGAGAGGAAAAACAAGGTGCTTCTCTTATTTTCTATAAAGGACCTAGACGGAAAATGTAAGCTTGAAATCTTGACATGATGTGCTTAGATTCATATTTTACAGAGTGCAAAAAATAATAAAAGCTTTACATTCCACAGCAGCAAGTCAGGACAAAGATGAGACTGAAACCATGTCTGCAGGAGGAGAAACTGCAAAGATGCAAGACAGTTACTGAGAGAAAAGGAGCCAGCACTGTGGGGGTGTGAGCTGTACCTCCAGGGCTGACTACTGGGAGACTGGAAGTAACCTTCCAGTAAAGGCCTGGTCTACAAAGCAATGGGGGTGCCTGAATCCATGGGTTCCCAGTGATTACTTCCTTGCTCTGCAAGGGAGTTCCGTGAAGATAGTGTTTAGGAAACAGAGGGAAAATGCACCTTCTGCAACTCCGTGGACTTCAGCACTGAATGATGTGGAAATCAGCACAGTATTTGTTTGCATCTACTCTAGAGCATTAAATGGTTGAAATCTTGACAGCTGCAGTGGGAGCAATGGCCAGGGTTTGAGAGGGAGAGGTGGTATACACCTGATGGATGAGAAACAGTTAGATCTGATACAGTGCTGTTGGACTCGATCACCTTTATCTACCTTGTGCTAGTTCTGATCAGGCAAAACCAAACAATACAACTCTACGGATTTTCGGATCTCAGCAAGTGTCCTATCTTTGGCACTGCTGGATGGAGACAGGCTAACTTAGTCAACAGGTAATGAGTAGCTAAGCAGGTCATTTGGCAGCCAGGATGACTGATGAATCCCAGGTTCCCATGGCTTTGTGCCTTGTGAGTCCTCACCTATCTCGATTAGCTGGTGTTAGAAAAAGGCTGAGCCCATCCATGCCCTGGCTTTCCCCAGACATAGGCACTGTAGGATTTTCCGTCCATAAGCCAGCTGCTCATCTCATAATATGATCCAGTACACACGAGATGATGTTATGGGGGAAGAAAGACAAACCCACACAGTGTAGTCTTGTTGCTTTAGGAACCAGGGTGAACAAGATAACAGCCCTCCCTGAAATGACTGCCTCTGAGAAGTCACCCACTCCTGGTCCGCATCTGAGACAGAGTCAACTCCACCAAGCCTTGCCAGAAAAACTCACTGTCCTGCTCTTAGGGACACCCAGACCTGACACATTTCCAGCCTTTCCCAGCAGCTTGTAAGGTTTCAGTGTTATACTCCTCACCTTAGGAAGAAAACACAAAACTGGATGGGATAAGGCCCTGAGCAACCCGACCTAACTTTGAAGTTAGCCCTGCTTTGAGCAGCAGTTTGGATTAGAGACCTCCTGAAGTGCCTTTCAACCTAAACTGTCCCAACCTAAACTATGTCCCTCCAAGGAGACAACCGCCACTGGAGATGTGCCACAATGTTCCTGTTGTCTGGATGATATGCTGAGCCTCCACAGCAATGTGCTGGTTTGCTTGCTGAAAGACAGCTGCCTCCAGCAAAGGTGGAAAAGGCAGTCTCCATTTGTTGGGTTTATTTAATCCTTCCCAAACTTGTGCCAATCAACACAAAAGAGCTTCTCTCAGCAGAAAAAAAAAAAAAAAAAGAAAAGAAAGAAAGAAAAGAAAGAAAGAAAATTAAATAAGCCCTCATTCAAGGAGCTAACCCTCCTGTTAGCCTAATACTTGAAGCTCCTGAGGGCTACCTTGTATCTCATCTCTCCTCTTGCCTTCCAAATTCTGAATTTCTCTTCCCCTCCCCCACCCCATTACAAGAGCCCAGCCTTCAAGCCAGTCCTGGCATTTCTCTGCCTCTTGTGCAATGTTTGCCTACTACATGATCCCCTCTCCAGCAAGAAGTTTCTCCTGCTGTAAAGAAAGCTGACAGCAAACAGGGACCAAGGCTCGTTTTCTGCAGAAATGCACACACCTCACAGATTCTTACATGCTTCTTGCTGTTGGCCATAATAAACTCGCCTGGCAGTCATAAGCAGAATTAATGCATGTTTGAGTCCCCAGCTGGGGGGGCTGATGGCACAGCAGATAAAACAAAAACGACTATTGTATTTCCAAAACAGCACCGGGGGAGATGTCTTTCCATGTGACACCACATCGCAAGAAATCACATGGATTTTTGCTAATGTGAAGCTTCAGGGGATTATTGTGTGAAGCAGAGAGGCAATGGCTTTCTACAGCTCTGCGTCTGAGTTATTTCCAATTGTCTGTGCCCTCACACATATCAAAGGCTAAATCTGGAAAAATCTGGGCAGGATACAGGGCATTTGGGAAGGAGATATTTCCGGGATAAGATCTAATAGGTATCATCTTTGAGACCCAGTCATTGCAGGATACCACAGCACAGACCTTATCAGGTAAGTCCGGTGGGGTCTGAGATCGCTTTAGATCCTGCGCACTCGTGGCCAAGCTGACCATGGGGCAGGATGTGTCTTCCTCCCCCTTTTCCTTCTCCTTCCAGGTTGGAGAATGAACCGAGCTCCCACAACCACCTTCCTCCCAAGAGATGCCACACACATTTTCGACAGCAACCCTCTCTTCCTTACTGGATCCCAGATATCTGATGGTGGTGAAATATGGCGGCTATTTAAACGCAGTCTCAACCTTATAGAGCAGATTAACCCAAGGGGTACTTCCTCCAGCCAAACAAGCAGGATATCTTTGAGAAGAGCAGCACACAGTTACCCAGGCAGAAATTAGGTAAAGGCAACAGAAGCTTTTCCTGCAACGCTTTTCCACAATGCTTTTAGTGACTGAAAGGAGCTCTGTGTCCCTTTGCCATACATTGCTATGTGCTTCTAAGGCAAAGATCCACCTCCCTTTCTCATCCACTGCATGAACAGCTGAGTCTGTGCTAGGAGGCCACATCAACCCAAACTGCAGAGCTCTCAGGGCTGCAGTGAGCTGCTGAGCACTCACGTGGATGAACTAGGTGCAGAAAAACAACAAACCAAGCTCAGAGTTACTGGAGATACCTCCTCTTCAGTATCCAGCTGAAGACTTGACTGCTTTCCTTGCAGTCCACACTGCAAAAATTTGTTCAGCTTGGGATGCTCAGGAAATTTGCATTGTCATACGGACACTGTGCTACAAGACTCTTTGGAGACAGCTTCTTCTCTTTTCCAAACCACTAAGCTAGTGATGTGTGGATCTACAGCATAGTCCAGCCAGCCAGGTTTAGCACTTTTACTTCCAGTAGGTTTTAGAGAAGTAATGGAAAAATGCCACCAAAGATCCAGGGTCTAAGTGAGTTGTGCGCTGAGCAGACCCACTGTGAGACCATCCTTGCACTGAAGATAACAATACAGAGAGGATAATGCAATGAAAAGAGGCTGATATTTCCCCAAGGAAAATTCCCTGCTGTAGGAACAGTGCTGAGGGCAGGTTCTGGAGGTACCTGTATGTCTCCATTAGCTGGAACCTCAGAGGTCCCTTCCAACTTCAGCCATCCTATGATTCTGTAAAGAGTCCACACTACTGGCTTAGGTTAGGCAGTCTGTAGGCAGCAAATCCTATGGCTAAGTGACTTTCCTAAGCCCAAATGAGGTCCCTGGCTGAATCAGGAACTGGACCCCTCTTTTGCATCTATTTCCAAGTTTATCCATCTCTCCCATCACTTGAATTTGCCAATTTTGTCAAAGCTTCTTGAAAACCAGCAAAACTTCAGCATTCAAAGCCCTGTCTCTTTAAACACCACAGTGTCCCCACAGGGTGAAAGTCAGTCCCACACAAATGGCTAGTACCAGGAATTAAATGGCTTGCTGAACTTCTGCTAGTTCTGTCTTCATGGCTAATGCACCTTCCAAAAGCTGAGCTCACGCAAGTCTCTGTTTCTGCTCACGGTGCCAACACTTTGCCCTTCTCCTTTTGTTCAAAACTGCTGGGAAAGGAGGACTGTTTCTTCATCAGTTATTTAAAACCTTGGTGATTGTATTTTTCATTTCACAAGAGGATGGAGGGGGTGGAGATTAGACATTGCCTATAGCAAAGTAGCAATATTTCACTACCTCTGCAATGACAGTTTCCAAAACCTTCGTAATCTGCTCAGGAAAGAACACACTGACCATGAACTTATTTCTTCCAACCTCATTTGCTAGTTTTGACCTTAGACCTTCCTCCTGGTTTAGGATATTGGCTGAAATCTTGCTGTTGGGATTAATATCTCTCTCTCTCTCTCTAACTGACCTCTGGAAGGGAAAACAAGGTTTGCCTTACAAGGAATTAAGAAGAGGTTTGCAAAGCACCCAGAAGATAATTAGTGAGCCTTTTCTCTGTGCAAAGCAGTGTCACCGAAATTGAGACGTATCACATGAGAACTTGGACCCAAAAGGAGCAGAAAGCATGAAGTTTTTTCTGTTGGAATCTGTTTTCTCATCTCTGTGTTTTACTGGTTTGGCTGGGAGAGGAGAATGGGAGCCACAAGTGATGTGTCTGTAGCCGTGGAGCAACTCAGCTCTGGATCTTAGATGACAAATGCCCCTTCTCTTAGCCTCTTGCCTTACTCAGTCAAGACCGCATGATATACTTCGGCTGCCGACAGTTCCTCAGCAGCTGAGTTCCAGTTTATTCCTATACACTTTTATGGCTACATATATCATCCTGAGACAATTTAATCTCTCAGTATCATCAAGTTTATTCTCTTTGATCTGACAAATCCAGCCTCTTTTTTTTCTTTTTTTTTCAACAATCTTTGTGGTTAATCTTTTGCCCGCTGCAATGTTGTTGCTCTGCAACTGTAGCGGGTCAGGGAACTTAGCTGCTGACTCTGCAAATATTGTTCTTAATCACGATTTGATGGCTTTTCATCCACAATGACAGCCAAACAACCATGAGCAGGGATCCTGTTCCATCATGTGAGTTACCTAGGTTTGGATAGTTGGACCAAAAAAAAGAAAATATACACACAAAAAAGGACGTTCAGCAAACACCTAAGTGGCTGTAAGAGAAAGTCATTTTTTCACAGAAGCATCCATCCAGGGAGCTTATGGCCAGCTGGTCAGCTGAATTACCTTCTTTTCAATGACCCAATTCACTCTTACCGCTTGTGAATCAGAGGCATCCTTCAGGATTTGGCAAGAGGAAGGGTGCAAGATTCTTGGTCCAATCCCATCTGATGGACCAACAGTCCGTTATTCCCTCCATAGGCCCCAGTCCAGTAAAGCCCTTAAGCACGTGCAAAAACCCCCTTGACTTCAGTGGAATTTCTCACTGGCTTAACACTAAGCATACGGTTGCGTTCATACCACCGCCTCAGCGTGCTTCTCCAATGGCTGTGTAACGTGCCCATGACCTGCTAAACAGCTGACACATTCCACCCGGCAGCAGTTCTCCACTCTGCAAAGTGATTTCTGCATCCAGAGAGTGGGAGATCCTGCAGCACAAGAAATGCCTAATTGCTAAATGTCCTTTTATTTATTTCTTATCTTTGCGCCCAGCCCTCAGCAACATATTAAACTGTCAGAAGGGCAGGGAGGAGGGAAAAATCCCTGCTTAGTTTGCTTCTTATCAGTCACTGAAGCAGGTTGCTAAGAGGAGAGGGAGGGTGAGAACCTGAGTAAAACAGACCTGAGTAGGCTCACTATATGCAATGATCATAGAATCATAGTTTGGGTTGGAAGGGACCTTTAGAGGTCATCTAGTCACACCTCCCTGCAATAAGCAGGGACATATTTAACCAGATCAGGTTGCCCAAAGCCCCCTCCAGCCTGGCCTTGAATGTTTCCAGGGATGGGGCATCAACCACCTCTTTGGGCAACCAGTTCCAGTGATTCACCACCCTCATTGTAAAAACATTCTTCCTTATATCTAGTCTAAATCTACCCTCTTTTAGTTTAAGACATTACCTCTTCTCTTATCACATCAGGCCCTGCTAAAAAGTTTGTCCCCATCTTTCTTACAAGCCCCCTTTAAGTACTGAAAGGCTGCAATAAGGTCTCCCCGGAGCCGCCTTTTCTTCAGGCTGAACCACCCCAACCCTCAGCCTTTCTTCATAGGAGAGGGAGGGAGAAAGAGACTTAACACCTTGAGGAAAAGATACTGAGTTTAAAGAGAGCTGGGAGCAGGCAGGAATCTGCTCGTAGGAGAGCTGCCTGACAGGTGAGAAAATTCTCTCAGCAGATGACAAACCCATGACCAACACTTCATGCCTTCTTGCTCCTTTTAAGAACAACCATGCTTTCTCCAGCTGCTTTTCTTCATCCCTTTTCCTTAGGGTCATCCTGGCCCAAAAAAGATTGGGCAGAGATTTTCCCACCTGCAGGGCTGCTCCTCCTCTCCCTCTCCTCTCCCATGGCTGTGGTGGACATCATAGAAACGCCACAGTTTGGAGGCCAGCTACAGAGATGCCTGAGGAAGCATTACATGGAAATTCCAGCTGGGTCAGTACAGATGGGGCGGGATTCAGCACTTGCTACAAATACTGAAAAGTTCTTCTAGGAACATTTTATTTTAAAAATTGGTCAGCCTACAATCTAAGCCCACGTCTGTTCCGTCACATTTCCAGCTCCATCTCACCAATGCAAACACACTGAGGAGGATCTTTAGCAACCCAAACTAGCAAGATTTGTTAAAATGTTTCCCATGAGAGAAAGCTGAACCTGGCCAATTTCTGTTGATCTTTCACCTGTCCCTGTGCCAGAGGACTTAGTAAAAGACACTGACTTTGTGTTGCTTTTGTTTGTTGACCTCACTGCATTTTACTGCTACAGTTCTGCTGCCCCAGCCATGCATGTGCTTTGGCAGAGGGGGAATAACTTCAGAAATGTTGACATCTGCCCCATGTTTCTTTAGGGGGGGTTGGAGCTCATGGGGGATCTTTACTTCTAGAAAGCTGCGGGGAGAAAGTTGTTGACTGAGACACAAGTAACTCAACAAACAAAAAGCTTGAACTAGAAATGTGAGGTATATCGAGTTCTTCCCCATGCTAGAAGGGCTACAGTAACTTTGAAGAGATAAGAAAGCGGGTAAACTTGTACAGCCCATCCCCACCTTCCTTCTATTTGCTTTGCAATATTCAAGTTTAAAGTACTTACTTACTTAAAGTGCTTTGTGTTGCAAGAGCAGTCACCAGGCTTCAATTCTTCAAAGCCTTTCTGACTTCCCACTGACCAGTTCATCTGGAAATTATTTTGCCTTGTGAAGAAGCATCTGTCATTGGCCAGAATTGGCAAAGTGGTGACATGAATGTGGGGGAAAGACCCCATTTTGGTATGATGTTTCTACAGACCCAGGGAGCAGAGGTCTTGAAGGAAAAGAATAAGAGTGGGGTATGAAACATTCCCTTAATCTTCTCCTTCCTACAGTCTCAGAAATTTGTGAGATGTCTTTAATTACATGAAACGTTCTTGACTGACATCAAAGCTAAGTCAGGTTTATAAAAAGTCCTGATCTTGGCCAGGACCAGATTCCAAATATGTTGTTCTGATGCTTCTTCCACCTTTTTTCAAATCCCCAAACTAGAGAAGACAAAGCCTGGTTTGGATCTCCAGATGTAACTCTCCCACACCCAATCTTCTAGACAAATAGACAGATACAATAGATGTTTTTATGTCATGATATCCTTAAATAGTTAGCATCCCCGTAGAATGTGGGATCTTATCCATCCATCCATCCATCCATCCATTCACCAAAAATGCCACACTACTTTTTTCTCAAGTCTCAGGTCTTTGTTGTTAGAAGGGACACCGAACAGGACTGAGCTACTGCTTAAGCAGATATCCATGGGAAATTTGTATTTCAGATCCTATCTCAGAGTGTTAAATTAAGACTTTCCAGCTGAAGACTTTGTTATATAAAAATTGACAATACAAAGGAGGTGTTTGCCCTGTGTAGGTTACTGGCTATAGCTCACATGATGGACTGAAAGTTGCTGAGAGAAGGTAGGTGTGACTGTTTCTGCCACAAATGTGTGTCTGACTTGGCAAGAAAATAACTTTTTTCTACAGTATAAAAGGATATAAAAAAATATTTTGCCATAATCTCTGCACCAGGATGGAAATACATAGAAATAAATCCAAATGGTAATTGCCAGCTGGTCACAGAGTTTTCTTCAGGAGTAGAAAAATGGTTCTGTTGGTTTTTCAATTCCTTATTTCTTCAAATAAAACCAAGTTGAGAGCATGCAATGGACTAGTGGAAGATTCAAAAGTGTAATGTTGGCCTTCATAGGAATCCCTTTCTCTGGAATGAATATTTTCATCTGTCCCACTTACAAAATGTATTAACCAGAAGTAGCATAGTGTGCCTCCTGGTAAAAGATCTAAGACAAACATCCTTAGACTTAATGGCTCAGCCTTAAATTAGTCTCCCAGGGGGGAAAAAAACCACTGGTCCCATTTTCTAAAACATTCCAAACTAAGCCAATCCTATAGCTGTGATAATTAATGATTCATCCTTTCAGTGGACAGAGAGAACAGATGAGATGATTAATAGCTTTATTACATCTCTACTTTGATATCTGTAATTTCATAAACATGGTACTCATGTTGAGTGTTCATCAAAGTAAATAATAATGCATTTTGAAATCATGTAGAAAAATGGATAAATGTTCCATGACCACAGGTCTTCAGGGGATGGCAGAAAGCAGTTTGCTTTCAAGGGCTAGCTACATATAATAGAAGTTCAAATGATGCTCAAGAGATTTACTTGGTGACTGCGGCTTTTTTTCTTAGCAAATGGTCATGACCAAGATTCACTATTCTCAGAAGTGTTCAGTATGGGGGATTTATTTGTGAATTTCTTAAGCAAGCAAATTCTGTTCCACAAATTATTAATATCTCCAACTGTTTTAGACTACTAATACTTTTTGACTGTTTGGCTAGCCTGACATTACTGTATGGGAAGCCTTATATATTTTGCAAGTCTGTATTGTAAAACAAAAGAAAATAGATGGAAAGTGACTTCATTTTGCTCCCATTACCACCTAACTTAAACATTCACTTTAGAAGGGAGAAACTGATCCTCTAGAGGCACCAGTCCTTCAGCTGCGACTATAGCAAGAGCCTAGAGAACTAGAAAAGATTACATTTGTTTAAAGCTTGGGATAAAGTGTTGTGAAACAAATTCCACCTCTAATTTCATCCTGTGCTGCATTTCCTCACTCCTAGCCATAAGTGGATTTGCACTGAAAGAAAGTTTTATTTCTTGGACGTCATCAAACGTGATTGCCCTTAACCTATTTGAGATCTTTGAGGAGCACCTTCCCAAGAAACGCTGAACTTCCACAACTCTCAGGGAGATCCTCAGCACCTCGCCACATTGGCTCCTTCACTAGCTGGTGTCCTTGCTGCCAGCAGCATTGTATTTCAGTGGCGTGTCCAGTTCCACATGGTAAAACCAAGTAGCTGGTGCACACAAAGCATACTAAGCCTTGTCTCCAAATCAGCATACAGATGCAAAACATGACACTGATTTATTATTTACTAATTATTGTGTAGATTCACATAACGGAGGAGAGATTTCCTCTTTATCTTTGGTGACTGATTAGGCAAGAGTCATGAGGAACGAGAAATGTAATCTAGATACTACAACCAAAGCAAGAAGAGTGAAATTCTGGAGTAGATGGCCTGAAAAGTTTGTGAACACTCCATCACTGGAGGATTTTAAGAGCAGTCCAGGCAAAGGCTGCTTTCAGTTGAGTTGCCGTTGTCTTGGGGAAGGTCAGTGCAGTAAACTGCCTCTCAGGATCCCTCCCATCTGTTTTCTGTGGCTCTAAAAATTCCCTTTTCTCTGAAACATTCTAGGGGTATTTGCACACAACAGCTGCCATGCGCCAAGGTGTTCCGGAGGCGAGCACCACATCAAGTAAATGCTTTCTTGACAGATTGCCTTGCCTGACTAGAAAGCCGAATGGTTTTCTGGTGACTGAAACACAGACATTATCACGAAAGGCGCAGCAAAATCCACCACAGGTAGGGCTTTGGCCTACTGCAGCTCTCCGTGGAGTGAATATCCACAGAACAGGCATGATTTGCTAGGACGAGAGTTTTGACGGCGACGAATCCTTGTGGGTAAGTGTCTTCATACTTCCTTCTTTGAGGAGACAAAAGCCCAGAGCAGGAGAGCATCCACTGACACCAGTCCCAGCCACGGCCTGGGGGGGACACGGCAGCTCTCCCACCAGGCACACGGCAGCAGGGTGCACGTCACCTCTGTGCCCAGCCGCTACAAACGCTGAGGCACCCCCAGGCTGGCTTTAACAAAATACCCTGGCCCCAGTCTGGTTAAGAAACAGCACGCTGGACTTCCCCAGACGCAGCGGCGATAGGACGTCGGCACAACCGGAGGAGACCCCCCGGGCCCAAATCTGAGCTGCCAGGTCAAGGTCTCCCAGCACAGCCCTTCTGTCCCAGGCCAGAAGTGAGGGGAGAGCAGCTCTCCTTTCGTCCGCCACCGCTGCCGACAGCGTTTCTCTCCGGTGGGGATTACGACAAGCAGCCTCTCGCCCTCCCCGCCTGGCTGTCATCCACAGAGCCCCCCAAATCTCAGCCGTAAACCCCAGCCTCCCCCCGGCCACGCAGAGGAGGGGGATGTTTTGAAATGGCTCTTCACCGTTGACTCTTTGCTTCCAATGCAGAGTTCAGGTCGCAGCAGACACACTTGTTTGCTTGTATTTAAAAGGAGGGGGTGGAAGGGAGGAAAGGAGGAGGAGGTGGGACAGAAGAGGCACAAACTTTTTGCTTTCAGGCAGAGCAAGAGCACCCTCTGCAGCTCACTGCTCAGAGCACAGGCAGGCTGGGAAAAGAATGGATTGCCTCCAGCCCTGTCGTCTCAGGGAGAAGGGAATGGAAAGAAGCAAAGCACCAACTGACCCTCAGGTCGCAGAGGTTTCCTGTCCCCTCATGGCCCCCAGGCCCTTTGCAGTGGTCTCAGACCCATTAAGCAGACCACCTTAGCTTGCCCGAGGCTCATGTAGGCTTGCAAGTGTCTCGGCAGCCAGAGGACCTGGGGTTCAGGGGAGGGTGAAGGTCACTTTGGTTCATTGCTGTTCTGATCTGGAAAGGCATTTGTACCAGCTTCAGGGGCTGCGATCAGACCAAGGCTGGTCTGGCTCTTCAGTTGTTGCAGTATTTCCAGACATAAGCATTGGAGCACCCCAAGGTGGGCTCTCCTACACCAGGAGGATCAGAAAATCCCAGGGTTATGAGACTTCACAAGAGGGCAAAATGATGTTTCATTTGTTTGTTGGACTCTGGGTGCTTTTGTCATTATCTCAGTTTTTTCTTCTTTAGTGCAGAAGTTAGAAGTTTGTTGTCTTTCTCAAAAGTGAAAGGAAAGAGCCCTGTCATACGAAGATCACATGAATCTCAAAGCTGCAGCTTCATGGGAACAACCAAAAACGTAGACTGAGGAATAAGGAACACAGCTATTAGTCCTCCCACCTCCTCTTCCCACCTTCATGTATGAATATAGTTTTGTATCTTGCTTGTATTAAAGGTACAGAATTGGTAAGTTTTTCCATTTTCCAACAACAAAAAGAGGTAAAACGGCATTTTCCAAAACTTGAGCTCCAGCTTGTCTCTATGAAAGGACAAAGCCATTTTGCCATTGTTTTCAAGGACACTTGTTCAGTCATCCAAGTTCTCCATGATCAGCTACATGTCACTAGAGCATCAAAAAGAAGCCATGTTCCCTGTCAGCAAACACCAGCATCTTGTTGCACCTGGTGACTTGTGCAAAAGCCCCATAGAAGTCAATGAGCTATTTCTTGTGAAATTTTGTATCATTTCAGATCTATTTCTGAGGGGCAGGCAGGCTAATGAAATAGTAACCAGGAAACCCGTTCTGTGGCTTTCCAGAGCTAGGATTTGATCCAGTTTTTCTCTCTTGTAATAGATATTTGCAAATGGACTGATCATCCCTGGACTTTTCTTCAGCGGAAATATAAGCTGAATTTTGCTGAGGGCTGGGGCCCATTTGGCTTCTTTGGAGATCTGAACCATATTATAATAACTAGAAATGACACAGCTGCACCCAGGGACTCCAAAGCTTCTAAATTCTGGAATCAGACCTGACTCATGAGTTGGCTGGTCTCATGTCCAAAACTATGAACAACTCTTGCTTCCTCCCAGCTGAAAGGATAGGTTGACTTGAAAATGGACCAGATTCATTAGATCCCATTGTTTTCCCTCCTGCATATCAGCAAGCCCAAACTGCTGGCATCTGTCTTTTCTCCCAGCTGCAGAACCTCTGCATCTCAGCATGTGCTGAAAGGTCCATGTGACTCCTTTTTCATCTCGCCTCTACACACGCATTTTGCCTTTGTGAGAGGTCTTGGAAAGATGGACGATGCTCCCTGCAGCACAGTTGCACTTAAAAGAGACTCCTGTGGTAGTGGTGTGATACAGGGGTGCATCTGCAGAATACGGCAACTTCTCTACACCTTTTTGAGGCCAGGAACTTCACCCACATCCTGTAGGTGCTCTTGCTTCTCTCCCACAGCAGCCTCCAGAAATGCAGAAGTCAAGCCAGGAGGAACAGAGAAGATAACCTGGAGGCAGTCGTCTCCTTGCTCAGACAAAAGCACCACGTTTTCTGAAGGGACATAATGCCTCGTGCTACTGGGAAAGTCAGGAGGCCACTACTACCATTTGGGTGCTACGGGAAAAGCATCCTGAGCTGCAGAGACTGGAGCTGACTTGTTTGAGCCAGGTTCACGGATGCCCTGCTCATCTCTTGCACACACAGCTAGCTGCTCGTCCCTAGTTAGTTTTCTATGCAACTTACCCCTTAAGCAGGTGCTCTGATCACAGTCCAACCCAGACAAAGCCTCTCATCCCAACAAGTAGCAGCCCAGACAATTCAAACAGAAAAAAGTGCCCCTCAAACCACAGGGATCTGACTTTTCTTTTTATTTAAATTCTGTGTTCTTTTTGGATAATGCCTCATTTTGCATTTCAAAAGCCAAGCCCTAGCCTTTCTTCTTGCAGGTAATTAGCTGGAGAAATGCCAATATGTCCCAGTGTCTTTTTCAAGGCCCATAAGGAGTTACAATATTACTGATAACAGCTCTCTGTACCCCCTCATTAAAGTCAAAGGCATCCTCAGCAGCTGACCCTCAACACTTCGTAGGGCAAGTTCTTCTTCATGTGTGCTTTAAATTCCTAAATTGGGGCTCATGCATTGGTGATGCTCTACCCATGGTTAGGTGGAGGAGGACTTTCAAGGAAAGCCGTAGAATCCCAACACCACCATCCCCTGGTCAAGGTGAGACAGCAGTCTGAATGCTCACCCACAAAATGTCATTTGCAAACACCAAGCATCCTCCGTCTGAGTTTCAGCACATGCCTTCAAACAGGCCTGAGATTATGGTGCTGCCTGTGCGGCCTCAAAGGCAGCTGTTGGGGCCACAGAGAGCAGCTTAAACTCGTGGGTGACTATAGCTAAACAGTAGCCACGTGAGCCTCAGCTGCAACAAGAGGGGATTGTAAATTAAAGAGAAATAGACACCTTCCAAAGGAAAAACATGAAATTCCACTCACGTTTAGGCTGTGTCTAATTGACAAGAATAGTTAGGCATAATTACCTTCAATTTCCAGAAGAAGGGAGGAAAACATGGAGGTTAAGTTTTTTGTCCAAGGCCACTTTATGTTACATAGTGTTTCAAAGACCAGCATTTTGAGTTTGGACTCTAAAGCACTGGTTTCGAAACTGGGATTTGAAAGGGTTTCCAGGAAGATCCTCTGGCAAACCAAAGAACGTCACAGCCCAGAAAACCAGCCCAGTCTTTCTCACTCCCAACCAACAGCACAATGCCTTGGGCCAACCAGATCTTGTCTGAGATGTCTAATGTTGGGTACAATTGAACATCTAGCATAGTTGAGCCACTACTACAACTCCAGTGACAAAGAGTAAGTAAAGTCTCTGTTCCCCATTTTATGCAATTCTGATAGCTTCACAGCAATTAGTTGAGCAATTAGACATGCATTTTGCATGCACAATTGCACATCTATACTGTCTGAGAATCTGGTTCCGGGCTAATGCTTGCCAACAGTATCAGGCCATGAGTATCTGAGCAGGATGCAATGTGGCCCATATTCAAATGATATGTCTCACTTATATATGGATGATTTCTTTTAAATGTCCCCATCCAAACAGCAGCATTGTCAGCTCCCTGCAGCCCCCACTGTCCAAGAGCTAATGTGTCTCCTGGTCACCCAAGGCAAGAGACCTCTCTCTCACTCCGAAGCCAACTTACATGCTTCAAAATTTTGCCCTCATGTCCTTAATCAAACTGGTGATGGGTTTGAATATGATTTCTTCAGCCTGGAGACCCTCCTGTCCTGGCCACATGCTCCTCATTTTGCATGACATTTTTGCTTGCACAAACAATCCTTTGTACGTGCAAAAGCTCACATTTGTGCTTGCCAGTCAAGCTAGCCATTGTCTGCTTAGCCTGTCTTTGTGCCTGCAAAAATTCTAGGGCAAATGCAAAGGCTGGACAGGAGAGCCTTTGGGGGTCCCAGTTTTCTTAGCAGCCGAAGCCAAATGCATTTCTAACTCCCAACAACCTTGCCGCAGTGAATGTAAGCACACATCCATCGATTTCCGAGAGATGCCTGAATTTCCCTTCTGTGGTTTTTTTTTCAAGTCTCCCCTTAGCAGAAACGATGCTCCTCGGTTGCATGTGCTCTGCCACTTGCCGTGGCGGAGGCAGCCACATGACCCAAAGTAATTAAGGCACCAAGTGCTCCGTCCGGCTTGCTCTCGCATTCTGTTTGGTCACAAAAGAGCAGTCATGGACCATTTCGACTGAAAACAGACCTGAACACAGAGACTTCATTGTCCCGAAGCCAGAAGACATGGCTGCTGGGAAGAATTTGAAAGGCATAGGTTTCGGTATATATGTTGCTTTTCCATGAAACTATATACACTTTTGCAAATTATAAGCTGTTTCCTGTCTATGTTCCAGCACTTTGGGCTCAAATTAAAATCTCCTTAAAATCGGACCAGCAGGAGGGGGAAGAAGGAGGAGGTGTTTGTTGGAGTTCTTGAGCAAATGGGAGGAATTTAAGGTCTTGTCCTCTCTAATTCCTTCCCTATAAAGGAACGTACTTCACCAGGTTGCCACATATTGAAATAAACTTGGCAGCAGTGAGGGCTGCAATGTTTTCCTTTGGATTTTTAATGCTTTTGGCTTGGATTGCATTCTCCTTGCTTCTTCCTATTGCATTCTCCTTCCTTTCCATCCAGGTGCCACTTAGCACACTGGCCATTTTGCCCAGGGGCACAGCAATAAAAGAAACCGTTCCGCCAGGCTCTGATGTTTTCCTTCCCCTTTGCCACTGGCGACCAGCAGGCCTCCAGGCAGGAGGCATTGGCCAAGGGACAGGTAATGTTTTATATGCCCCTTGCATGGGGCTTGCTTGCATACCAGTTACAGCCTGGCCTGCCTCTGTTCCCCTGAGGGCTGAGAACATCTGGAAGCATTCACAGTCCAAGCACAATCTGGGCCAAGTCCCAAACTAGAGGGAAAACAAACCAGGGAGCCCGGGAAGTCAGCAGAGCGAGGTTCACTGAGGCACACTGGGGACCTGCCTCTGAAGCCTCTGCTCCTCCCTCTGCTGTGTGATGGGAGTGCTCTGGGGTGAAGATATCCACCTGCCTGCTGATCCCACGCTGTGCCTCTTTGCCATCTCCAGCGATCCTCTCATCAGCGTGAAGGGTCTAGCACACGGGTTGCTTTCCTTCTGTCCTCAAGAAGGACTCGCCGTCCTGGTCTCCACCTCAATATTCGCACATTTCAAGACTTGATCTTTTCCAGCCTCCTGAAACTGGTCTCCTGTTCCCCCGGATCAGATATTCCAGTGCATCCTGGGTGCCTTGAGAGAGCTCACAGCCCCACCAAGACCTGGACAGGCACTTCAGCTCCCAGGAGCGTGCCGTTCCCTCTAACACCAGTGCTCAGTTATGACCCAACTTCAGGCACCTCTTCCAGTCAGTGGAAAGATTCAGCACCTGCCAGGGGACAATTCGGGCCATGCCCTTTACACACGAGTCTGGGGTTGGTGTGGTGCCTTGAGGAACCAGTCCTTTGCTGATGTTCCTCTGCAGGGATGGACACCATCTTTCTAAAGCAACACTGCTACAGTGACTGCAGTGTTGGGCAGAGGTAGAGTGCTCGGTGCCAGTTGGCTGTGCCAGTGCAGAGCTCAGCATAAGGTAACTCACCCTGCTTCTGAGGTGGGTTTTCTAGGCCACGTTCAGTTCCATGTTGGCCTGGCCGGACCAATATTCTGCTGTAAACATCTATTTTAAAAGCTGAAGCTCAAAAAGGTAAGGAAGCCAAAGAGAACAGTTTGGTGTACAAGAAAATATGGACTGGCTTTCATGTTTTTTCCCTGATAGTTGTGTTCATAATGAAAGATAATGCCATACCAGAGGCATCTATGGTCCAAATATGTGCATGATTTATAGCCCATCATGCGTTCTCAATGCAGATTTCCATCCAATATTACAGAAACCAGGAACAATCATTCTAGGTGTATCCTTGGTGGAGAAAGGTGAAAAAAAAAAAAAAACATGTGGTGAAAGATTTTGGATGATTTACTTTGGCTTCTTCTCTGTTCCACATAGACATAAAGACAAAGAGATAAAGCCAGGAGGTAGGCAGTTAATATGTTGGCTTGCTACTCCAGTTGGAGTTTCAGAGTTCTACAAGGCAGGCAGCACAACTGTGAACTTTTCCCACCTCCGCTTTGCTGATTAAATTCAACTGTACCAGGCCATTCCTTCATTTGCAGGTGGCTCAGAGTAAAGTATATATCAGAGGAATAGCAGCAGAACCTATGTCCTCCTAACTTGGACGAGGGAGAGGAGGCTGGTTTTGCAGTGCCTGATGCCTACAGCTCATGGTCCCACAGGACCCTGGCCATGGTAATTCCAAATCTTAAGATCCTTGGCTCTTCAACATGATAAGAACCGCAATCTGTGTTTCTTTAAGTCACGGGTGGACAGGGATGTCTCTGCCAGCTCTCTTTGACCTGTGCTAATTTACCCCACCTTGCAGACTCTTGTTTGCACCCGAGTATTGTTCCTTTCTCATTTGACATACCTGCAACTTTGAAGGCAGAGTGGAAGGTTGCTATAATGAATCCAGCCCAGGACAGAACCAAGGAAAGAAACAGGCAATCTGATGGGGAGACCACGGTTTATCGAGAGTGAAGGGGGTAAAAGTTCCTCCACCAGGACACAGGTAGCCTGGTAGACAAGGACGTGCATTCATTTCAGACTATATAAATTAGGATTCAATTGTGGCTTCATGTTTTATGTGGGGAATTTCATGGCAGCAGCTAGACTTTATAGTCTGGGAGATGAAGACCGCTTATGTGGTCATCACAAGCACATACAGAACCAGCAACAACAGTATTTCCCTTCCTGTGCTCTCAACTTTCTTCAGCTCTGCTGCTAAAGCCAAGCAGTGCTGAGAACAAATAAATTCCTTCATTTTTGCCAGCTTCAGCTGGAAGGCCCAGAAGTCTGAACTCAGCTAAATAAGCCAATTTTTCTAAAGCTGAATTTTATAAAGGAGGAAAAATAATAGAGAGAGCACAATAATACAGAAAGCATGCAGTCACTCCTCCATGCCAGTGGTGTGCCTTCTGCTGGAGGATGCAGAGGTGCAGAGTTGCACCTCCATGCTGAAGGCAAAGGAAGTTGTAGCTGCAGCGGGCAATTTCCAGAGCTACCCAGTCCTCATCTGCTCTTGGGACCACCTTGCTGCTCTGTTCTCCCTGTCCACGGTCGGCTCCTTGGGATGCGGTGTGCAGGTTCCCTTGCTTTGCACCTCGTTGCAACCTGATGCATTAGTCCCAAAAGGGTTAATAGCTCTGCCGTGTTGTCGTGGGGTTTTTCCCCACACAAAGCAAAACACAAAAGCCTGTGTTGAGAGTCCTGTTGCCCATAGGTATATTTTGTCTCTAGTTAGGGTGCTCGGAAAAAGTACTGAGGCAGCAGATTTTTGCCTAGTGAGGGGAAGAAATAGAGGGAATAAAAAAAAACCGGGGAATTCCCTTCCATTATACTTCCATTATATTTTCCACTTGAGCAAATGAAATAAGGTAACTTTTGGTACAGCATTTGGGGTTTTCCTCACCAAGACGGTTAAGTGCAGTCTGAAACCAATGCAGACAGGGTTTCCCTTCGGTCTTTCAGCAACGCTCTGCATGCTGACCTCAACTTCTACAAGCAACTGTGGGTTTTAAGCGTGCAGTTGAATTTGGCCATGCCCTCTCCCCATTTGCTGAGAGCTCCAGGTTAAAGCCTGGCCTGTGAACGCCCTGTGCATGCTAGAGGAGGAACGTCTAGATGTTCCAGTAGAGGCTGAAGATAAGAGAGATTTAAGCCAATTAGACCTGTTCTAGGTCCCTGATCATGCTAGGACTCTGGAGACCTACCATCAGCCAGGGCAGAACTGATCAATGTTATACCTGGCTGCCCAAGCTCTGCAGACAGGGAAATCATCATCTCTGGAGATCAGTTTATCCAGCCTTTCTTGCTTCATTCCTGAAAGGTGATGAATCTTTCCAGTCTAAACAAGCTATTCTCTATTAATTGATCCCAAGCTTTCCTATGCTAAGCATCACATGTCTCTATGTACTCTTAATTTGGGGTCAAAAAACAAACAAGCAAGCAAAACACCAGTGGATGCAAATATTGACTTTATCTTATTTCTGATTCCCCAGAGTGGCAAGACTCCTTTAATATAGTACACTTTCCTCATGGAAGAGGAGCACAACTTGATCATATCAAGTTCCAACCCACAGAGAGAGTTTTTGAGCCAGCTGTAAGAGCCTGAAATGTGACTCCAAGATGCGTCTTTGAGAATATTGCCACTGAAAGCCCCTCAGCTGAAAACCCTTCATATAAAAACCTTCATTGGAGCAGCCAAAGGAGAATGCTGGTGTCTGAGTACAGACTGAAGAATCAGCAAATTCATTTGAAATTCAGATGCCAGCACTAAGACACATATGGAAACAGGCTCTACCCCTTCTAATCTAGATGATCGTGGGGATCGGGTTCCTTGCAGGACCCAGGCCTCAGACAGACAGGGGATTTAGGCAATGGATGACCTTGAAAATGCCGCAGCATAAATCACCATGCAAACCCAGGAGGGTGGGTCTGTTTTCCCCATATAAATATTCAAAGAACACTCATTTTTCTCTAAGTGATAGATGACAAGCAGGTGGCCTGAAAACTGGAAATATTTTTGCCATTTGTTCAGGGAGCTTTCTACACAGGTTTTGCGTTTACTTCTTTATCTATCTATTTATTTATTGGTGTTTTGCCATGTTATTCTCCAAGGCCAGGAGTTGGTTTTGGAAACTTTCCTGGAGAACAGCGCTCCTGCTCTGAGATTGCTTTCTAAGCCTGGTTTTGATTTTAGGCAAGCAAGATCTGATTTCCCTGCTTTGCACAAAGCTACCTTGCAGACCACGCTTCGAGCCAGACCCTCAGCACCCGCTCCATGGTCCGGATTGTGCTGATTTCATTAGCACGTGAGTATAGCCCGGTCCGATCAGCCCAAAGGGCCCAATATCTTTTCTTTGACGTTGGGCTGTAACAGGTGCCCAGTGAAGAATATAAGGGCCAGGCAAGTGCACAGTGGTGATTCCCTGGAGCACTCTCCTACCCTCCAATGATCAAAGACAGCAGCTTTGTACTCGAAAGCCTTTTATTTATCCAGTTAGTTTGTGAACTCATGCCAACTTTCAGCCTTTATAGTCTCCTGTGGCAAGAAGCTCCTTTGGTTAACTTTTGGGAGTTTTTTTGTGTTTATATTTGTTTGCTTGCTTGTATGCTTCCTTCATACTTCTCCTGACTTTACAGATATCTATAAAATCCTCCCTTAGCCATCTTGTTTCCCAGCTGAAGAGTTCTAGTCTGCTTATTTCTCTTACGAAAGCCCTTCCCTGCTTCTGACCATCCCTGCCAAAGGAGCATGAGACACAGGTATGAAATCCATCAGTAAATCCCACCACCTGATGGGTCTGGGAAGCAGGGCAAGGCTGTTCATACTTCCACTGTGGCAGAGCTTGTATCTACACAGACACAACACATCTCCATCTAGCACAAATGTACTATAAAGGGGATCTCTACCCCAGTGGTTTTACAACATAGATAGGAACTGGAGGGAACAAGACAAGACACAAATTGTAAGGCAGAGGGCAAGATATTTTCTCAGATAACCCGGTGACTTCAAAGTCCATTTGCAGGGTAATGAAACAAATACCTGAGATATATTATCCAAGCATTGATGGAGTCATCCACCAAGGCCATTTCCTGGACCAAAGCAGAGTTTTGAGAGTGGGTAGGTGAACAGCACTATAAAAGCACTCTCCATGGGATGAAATGGTGCTGGGACAGGGCCTAGAGAGAGACTGGCAGGAAGAAAGCAGACCATGAGCCTCGGTCTGCCCTACTTTATTTCCTCCCCCTCCTTGTTAGTATGAATAACAACAACATAACACAAGGGAGGTTGCTGTCGAGGGTGGTGGCAGGACGTCTAAATCCCGAAGGAGAGTATATGCAATTATCTGAATGAGTTAAGACTGAAGCCAGAGATAACCAGTGTGAATAAATGAGCAGAGATGAGATCAGGCTGACGTCATTCACCCCAGGCAAATTTTGGACCTCTCTCCAGGTGGAAGTTTCACTAACCAGCGCAGTGGAAGTAGGAAATTAAAAACAAGCCTCTGAACCGTGAATTTCACCATTGAGTGCTAAAACAACTCTCTCCCCAAAGCCAAGGAGGAGGCCAAGGGGGGGAGAAAAGATCAGGTTCCCATTTATCTCAGATCCGTCTCCTGGTCCCCAGCAGTTCTTTGACATGGTTGAGTGGCTTCCGATGAGTCACTTCCCTTCAGCCTACCCTTCCAATTTTCCTCCACCTTGTGTAGTTAGACGTTGGGCTCATGGAGGTAAGACAACTCCCTCTCCAGTGGTCAGACCTAACAGTCCTGACACTTGCCAAGCCTCCAGCAGTTGTGTTCGCAATTTTTTGGAAGTGTTAAGCATCACTTGACAGCAACAGGAGTCAGAGGGACTCGACAAGCTTTCAAAGCAAAGCCAGACAAGCAAATTGAGTTACTGCTGTCCTTTTTTTTTTTTTTTTTTTTCTTCAGTGGAAGCATGTATCTGGAGAGGGAGAGTGGAGCTGCTGACTGGTCTCCCAGTGATTGACATGCTACCACTTGGTGAAGCCATTGGCCATGGAAGCGCAATGGTTGTTTCCTTCTTTTATTTCACCCGCCATATTTATGGATTCGCAGAATGCTGTCTACAGTTTACAAACGACTGCTTCATGCGGCTCTCTCCATCTTTAAGATTTTTATGACGTGGAGCCAATCCAGCGTCTAGACCAATAATGATAGCCCACATCTCAGCCAAGCCTTTTCTTAATTGTCCACAGGGCTGGCAAGGAAATATAAACATTCATAGAAACGGCGACATTACTAAAAAGGCTTTGACCAGCTGGCATCTTTCCCTGCCAGTCCTGGGGCAGCTTCTTCCTGTATATTTCCTAGAGCTCAATCCAGTCTGGTCTTAAAATAGCTCAAATGATGGTGGTTCCCTGAAAAAGAGAGAGTTTCTGCAGAAAATGTAATAGCCAGAGACTTGCCTTCTTATTCTGCCCATTGGGGTAAGGCTTTGTTACTCCTTTACTCACCTTCAGACCTCTCAGCTTCTTTTTGACACAGTGTGGTAGGGCCAGGTTCTTGGGTGTCTTTTGGGAAAACCTAGCCTCCTCCCTCCCCCATCCTTCTACCCCTTTGATGGGGCCACATCTCACAGGCTGGAATATCAGAGTCATGAGGTGTCCAAGTGTCAGCTGCAAAGTGCCCCTGCTCCCATTTAGGGTCTACAGGTACTGCCATGGTGCAAAAGTATCCTTGTCTCAGCAGAGGATAGTTTGTATTGGACGGAGCTTGGCTCTGCCACCAAGGCATATATCTATGCCACCCCTTTCTTAAACTGTATTCTTTTCTTCTGGACCATCAGCATCTCCTGAATAAGGTTATGTCCTTTGTTCGCAGCACAGCTTTCTGCCACTTCTCTCCCCAGCCAGCTGTCCCGCAATTTGGTGATCTTCTCCTCATTCTTCCACAGTTTATACAGCTCAATTCCAGATTTTTTTGATTGTCTCTCCTCCCAGCTTGGCCATGCACCTTTGCCAAAAGCATGCCCAAGGCCAAGGGTTGTGGTTCAGGTGTGGCTGTACCGGCAGCCCTGACAAATCCTTCCCTAAATTTCTCCAAGACCAAGTTGTTCACAAAGATCGCCATGAAACCTTGACACTGCATGGCCTTATGCCTTTGTGTTCACCTCTCTATATCCACCTATTGTATCTCTCAAGTCTGTCAACTTGCTGCTATGGGATATCACTCTTAATTTGGGGGTTTAAATAGCACCAGGCAAAAGGAAAGAGGAGTGGGGAAGGGAATGAATCAGGTTCCTCAGTGTCCCCTCCAGATCAATGATTATTAATAAGAACCCTCAAACTGTCCGTCTCTCTTGCACTTACAGAGAACCCCACCTCACCAGCCCAGACCTTGTGTACCCCATCCCAGCAGGGGCTAAGCTTCGTTCAAGTCCAAGTCAAGCTATACTTTGTGGCATTAAATGGGAGTTAAGTACTGAGCAGGCTTTATGCAAACTCTGGGCAAAGAGGGAAGTTTCACCACAGAAGCATTATCAGAGATTGCTGACTCAACCGCTGCAGCACCTCATTTTCAATTGCATGAAAGCTGCAGGATTCAGATTCCCGTGTCGGGGGGCCAGGGTCTTCAGGGTTTTGGTTGGGGCCTACGTCCCCTTGCAAATTACCCGCTGAAGACACAAGCGAAGCTGTGGGCTGTCGTGTAATATGAGGCATTTCACTGCAGCCGGATTGGGGTTTTAAAATAACATGATACCATGCAATGAGCAGTTGGGGAATGGAGCTAAACAGAGTGCCACTCCAAGCCTTGTCCGTTGGGAGCCAGCAGCAAAGACAGGAAATAAACCCACAGCTCCCAAGACCCAGACTAGCAGCTGAGCCACAGGATCATTCCTCTCCCACTCCTGCAATCACAGCAACTGCCCCAGCCGAGGGCCTGCAAGCTCCCCAGCATAGCAGGACCCCGCAGGCAGAGCAGGCTTCCAAAACATCCCTGCCAGAAAGACTGAAGTGATGCTGGGGCTTGTCCCCATGCTGTAGAAAGGGCTCTCGCTGCTACCCAAGACCTACTCGCTCTGCACCTCTGTGCCATGCTTGCTGGCAGGCCCCGAGGAAGCCTGAAAAGCTGCAGTTGCTTCCACCTTCCAGGTAGTCAGCTTCCTTTCTCAGATATAAGAAACCCAGGGAGTCCAGGTTCCTCCATCCTGTACAAAGTTTCTTCCCACAGTACTAAAAAAATGCAACCATCCCGTTTCATTCACATGTTTAGAGAAGAAACGTATCGGCCCTGCATGCCATCGTGTTGTCAATGTCACGGAGTAAGAGAGGCGCAACTGGAAGTTGAAACGCGTGGTACCCTGCACAGGAAAGCATCAAGCTGGGCAAGTCCATCGAAAAGAGTTTTCACCAGCAGTCACCATGTGTTCTCTCTGGTTCCTGACAATCCGTTGGAACCACTCAGGTGCTGGGTTACTGCACTGCCGAGCACTCACTCTGCAGCTGAACTCAAGGGGAGATGGGCAGCAAAGGTACACCAGTGAGCAATGACCGCTGTGCACCAAGTCATTCAGGGACCTCACAGAAAACAAAGAAAAAGCATATGCCACCATGTCCAAATGAATGTTGCACAGGAAGCCTCTTGCCAGGTACTTCTGATCTCCTGACCTTGAGTTTGCAGGCAGAGCCCTCTATGCACTCCATTTTGTCTGGTGTAATGCCAGCAGAGTTCCTTCATGCCTCTCTTACTCAAAGGATTGTGTCAGCTCTTCTAACCACATCATTGCACTAGGAATGTGTACTCAGCTGGACATTCACTGTAAACCCTGTCTTTTGCATAGTCACCATCTTTGGGAGAACAGCTTTTCCTTTTTTCCAATTCGCCTTCCCTTTTTTTTCCATAGATAATATATGCATAGATACATGCATGTGGTCCTGTTAAAACCCACTTCCACGTGCAACCAACTATCGCTGTTCAGCTGGTTATTAGCAGCCGAGGGGCTGAGCCAGAGGGACACTTCACTGCTAACTTGTGGTAATGACAACATTGCCCTGGCACACAAATGATAGGGTTTCTCATCTCATCGGCTTCATCGTTCCCTAGAAGTCTAGGTCTTCCAGTTTGCAACCTGGTGCTCTAGGTTACTAGGGGCATTGGTACTAAAGAAATAAAAGAGATGGGTAGCTAGGTGGTTGGAGACTTGCCAAGCCAACAAAAATAGCTGAGCAATGCCACGCCTTAAGCCAAGAATGGGTAACTTCTAAATTCTTGAGAAACTCTTCTATTGCCAGCCAGGTGTTCAGGGACCAGGCAGATGCAGCTTAATGCTGCAACTTTTCCTAATAAACCCTACCAGACCTAACCTGGGTCTGCATTGCTCCCACAACAAACACACCCCCAGGATGGTAGGTCCACCTGTGAACCAGATACTGGGGTCTGCATCCAGCTTTTGGGTTGCCTGTTAGTCAACCGTAAACAATCTAAACAGAGAAAGCGAACAGGAGGTACAGCACCCTCTCTCATGTTGACAATGCTGTTTATCTTGGATAAAAATCTCCAGGCTTCCCAGCTCCATAAATCCTTTCCATTTGTAAGGACACAAGGAAAATAACACACATTAAGTAGACCATAAACTGCTCCAGGCATTGATTCCACACAAAAATTCTCACATTTGGAGCATGACATCAATTTGGCCCAGTGGTCACATGAATTCCCAGGCCTGCATCTCTCCTCTCCTTTTTGCTTCTTGGGTTATTGCTTACACAGACTCACATTGTCCCCATTCCCCAAAGACTGCAGAGAAAGCCACAGCAAGGGCAGGGATGTTTCTACCCTGAGGCTAGAGGCAGCTCCAGAAGTGTGATGTAGAATTGGCAAGTCCATCTTCAAGGGAGGGAAAGAAGAAAGGAGACAACTGCTTTGGGACAAACCTGGCATAGCTGTTCTTTGCTTGCCATCTGGTGCCCAGCCTGCCTGACCTAGCCAGGACCTTCCTGCAGAAACGTTTTATTACCTGTCTGCACACACACCACGTGCTGCAATCCTGGATCATGGGTCACCTGGTTCTGGTGACGCAAGATTGAGGTTTAGCACGTCTATTCCTCACAGGGCCACAAACCATTTTGGGGAATGTAAATAAATCCCATTTCCACTTGTAAACTGTAGATAATATTTCTTTTCAGACCGTCTTTGCCTATTAAATTTATAATCCCTTTATGGCCGGGACTATGTCCATAGAGCACTCCACACCATGCATGCCCAATTTCACATGAGACACATCATCCCCACCTCTTCTGACCTGCCCAGTCAGAGCAAAAAGCTACGTTTTTAATCACAGTTTGCCATAAGTGTGAAAGAACATTTGAACTCACAGCCCTGGACCTGCAGCAAAATACTTGAGTTGCTTTGGTATCACATTCCACCTGGAAATAGCAAATTACAAACTAGAAAAAAAGAGCAATGTCAGTTCTAGTCTGTGTATGTACTTGGAAAAATGTAACCCATAGGTCTTCAACAAGTGCAGCTCCATCTCCAGTAGCAGTGATGTAGGCTGTGGGTAGCTCTGAATCCACCAGAGCACTTAAAGAAACGTTATGGTAAGCAGCAAAGTGGGACAGTCATCCCTAGAGCCAACAGCAGGAAATTAAATTTGACACCTTTCTGGATATAAAATGCAAATTTTGAATACTGTACCCTCACTTTTGGAATACATTCGCTGGGACTGCAGCAGATTTTCCATCCTTTGAAGACCGAGACTGGGACCATATTCAGATGACCTACTCTCGACACCTCATTTAATCATTGCGCATGTTACTCACTCAAAAAAAAAAGCAAGAAATTCTGGTCATTTTTGCTCCAGAACTATGAGATCCTTGGATCCCTATGCAGTCAGTGAAGAGACATAGTCATAACAATGAAGTTAGCTTCCTAGAATTGTTGGCCTGCAGTTGTTTGTGGCTCCCTTTCTGCAAGATAGGCTTTGGCTTTGCCTCAAACTGGTGGATTCAACGTAAGAATCGTCAGAGAAAATTCTCCAGGGTTTGGCTTATCTGCCACATGTCAGGCTTCATCCTCATAATTGTCCTTTCCAACCTTCCTTCTCAGGGACCACCGTGCAGAAAGCCTTCGGGAAGAACTGAGGAATGCCATGGAGATTTTCAACTAGATAAACAACCATCAGCTAAAACTTGGTCTGTTTGGGAACTTTCTGCTGGGGTTACAGCTTTGGCTTTTTAGTTAGCTAAGAAGTCATGACAGGTAAAGGGAAAAAAATCAGAACAGTCACCTCCCCTTTCTGTGGGATGAAATTATCCAACAGCTCCCTGATCTGTCGGCACTGGGAACCACCCCTCTGCTCCACATCTCCACCACACATGAGCACCATGACAGGAGTAACACGACCACCATTTGTCCTCAGCAAAGAAAGGGTTAAGCAGGGATCCAAGAGCGCCTTGTAAACAGACTGGAAGTGTAACCTTTGCTTATAAATCATGTGTTCAGCCCCAGAACATGCCTTTAATCCTGTAATTACATTCAGAACTTGCTGTTTCAGTTAAGGAAATACGAGCTCCTCTCCAAATGGCAGCGGGGTTGACCTGAAATGATACGTTAGCTCCCTGAAACGGCCGCAGAGTCCCACAGCTTCCAGCATCCCATTCCCGGGCGGCGGGGCAGGGAGGAGCACACGCCAGGCTGTGTCACCCTGGGTTTTGCAAAACTTGCTTGCAGGGGCCCTGCCTCCAGCCAGCAGTTCCCTGAGAGAGAAAAACTGCCCGCAGGCGTCGTGTGGGATTTGCAGCTGCGGCCGACCGGAGTCCAGATCCCCGGCAGCTTGGGAGCACGCAGGACCTCGGCAGTAGGGCAAGGGGACGGGCATTACTGGCGGAGCGTGGCGTGCCCTCTTTTGCAGCTCTCCTCCTTTTGTGGGCACAGCCCGTCCCCGTGATCCCTGGGGAATGAGCAACGGTCAAGAGCAAGGCGAGGGCAACCAGGCAGCTCCCTTTCTGGTCCCAGCTCTTTCTGCACCAGCCTCTCCCTGGGAGCAGGCTGATGTCCCCCTCTGGTCACTGCATGGCTGCAGCAGGTAACACAGCTCATGAGACCATCCTCAGGATGGCCTCCAGTCAGGGTCCTGCCTGTAGCTCTCGACTCTTATTCACAAATGAAAGGCTGGGAATGGAGAAACAAGTTTCCACCACAACAGCAATGTGCAGGCCGCTGGTCAGCCCCGCGCAAGGCCGGAGCAAGGCTCCTAGGTGGTGGTGCCTGCAACTGCTGGACCCAGCTGGAGCAGGTCAGAGACTGCACAGGTAATCCCATTGGGCACAGCTCCCAGCACTGACACCCACCCAGACAATGTCAGCCATAGACCAGTATTCCCAGGAGGAAGACTGGGTATGGCTCCTCTCCTCTGGAGGGAAAGGAGCTCAGCTGCACCGTTTGGTTGCAGGGCTCAAGTTCATTTCCCAGCCCATTCTAGTATCCATACAGGGTCAGAAGAGGAGCTGGAGGACCTGCAGGATGTCTGCAGCAAAGCAGATCCTGAAGCTAGACCCAAGGCTCCTGAAAGGCATTTTCCCCAGCCCAGGGTGCAGAGACATCTGTGCAGGGAGCTGCTCAGCATGGTGGGGTGATCACCTGCCCTTGAGCAGCTGTAAAACAGTAACTGTGCGACCAAGGTTTTCATTTATTCCCAGGGCATCTATATTATCTTCTTTTGGTTAGCCCCAGGATTATTTTCACCCCCATTCACCTCCTCTCCATATCTGTTTCCTGCAGAAAATGTGCACCAGCATCTTCTTACACATGCTTGGGAAGATTTTTCACATCTGATCAGGAACCTTCCACAGATTTGTTTTCTCCAGTAATTTCAGAGTTTCTGCGGGTGGATCGGCAAGAAAAAAAAAAGGGGGGATGACACCATAATGGCATATGACCCCTAGCTCCCAGCTGGTTTGCCCTGGGATAATTACTTGAGCTAAAACTTGTTGAAAGTTCAGCAGAGCTTTCGGTTTCCACCGGGAAGCGAAGCAGAGTTGCTTCCTCCTAGACCCATTTAGTCATCCTTAGGATCTAACAATGTGTTGTTTCCAAGGCATCTCAAACGGACAAGAAGCACAGAGCTAGTATCTCCAAAGGGTGGCTGGCGAGATCCTGCAATAAGCAGATGTTCTGCCAGCACCTCCTGAATTTCTGGAGCTCTTAAAGTAGTAAACAGGGTTATCACATTGCAACGAACTCCCAAGATCTCCCTGGACCGGATCCATTTTCCGTCCCCTTCATGGGAGTGATCCAGGAGCTGGATGATTCATTAGCGGCGGCTGGCCAGAGCATGCAGCAGCAGCACACCTCCTGGATTTTTATGGGAGCAGTTGTATTGTCCTCACTGCAGAAACACTGGTGCATTTCGATTCACAGCTGCCTCACTGCTGTCCTTACCGAATCCTCACTTGGAAGACCTTGCCTTCCCCTTATATTTGCTTTGCCAAGCCTTTAAAGGGCAGGGAATGCCAAAGGCAAAGCTGGACCAGCAGATCATGGTCTGTTGTTGGTGACATCAAACAAGAGTCTCAGATGTCACTTTGCAAAACATGCACCCACGGTTCCCCTTTAAATCACACATGTATCCTTCACACTGGGCAAGAAATTCAAATATTCAAACCCCTCTCCCAAATACCTACCACATCTGCAGGGATGATGTGGTGGCCTGACCAGCCATCTGAGGTCAGGTGAGCCCTGATGCAGGGACACCACTGCCTTATCCAGGGTCTGTAGGTAGCACATGTTTCATCGTTTGTACCTGTTGGGACACAGTAGCCTGTTGGCCTAGATGGCTCTAGAAAACCAAGCTCCTGGGCTATTCTGCTTTGGAAATGGAATTAAATCAGTAAGGGCAGAGGGTAATACAAGCAGCACAATGCTGGTTGGTGCAGTCCTGTAGAACTGGCTGTTGGAGTGATACTTGGCTCTCAAACTTGCTGTTGAAAACACTTCTTGCAATTGAGCCAGTTTATATCAAATTCTTGAGTCCTAACCTCTAACTCAGCAACTAGAAATTTACTCCTTTTCTCTTAGGAATTCTAAGCATAGTAGTTCTGCAAGGATCCTGAATTTCTGAATGTGTGATAATCTTTCACCTTTGCTCACAGTCAGGTAATTTCTTGCTTGAAAAAGCCTCCTTCAGCTTTTACAACCCATCTCCCCAAATACACTTTTATTTCCTTCCTCATCCCATTGCAATGAATCAGCATCTATACTAGATCCGTGCCTTTCCAGCAACGCATGGCTGATGGCCTTTGAGCCTTGGCTCCCTCCCTGGGCAAGATTACCTAAAACTGATCTGTCCCTCAGTGCTGAGGAGCAGGGATTGCAGCTACACAGCCTTTTTCAGAGTTACATCCCAACATTTTTCAGTCCAGAAGTATTCATCCTTGCCTGAAGCACCAGAGAAATCTTCCATTTTATGCACAGGGTACATACCACTGAGTTTTACCATGTCTCTGTAATTCCTTCTAAGCCCATATTCCTGCTGACAGCAAAGCAGATCCCATAGTGCAGGGAAAGGAAGAACGAACAACCTCTTCTTTATTCTAGGGTCTCCATCCTATTACTGCTGCTCCCACAGAATGCATTTGAACAGGTTAAACTGTCCTCCACTAGTGCCCTGTGCTGGGAGAATACCACAACACCATTATCAATTTAGATTGTCAAACTTCAGCTGCAGTGGTATGGCAGGACTGTCGTAGAACTGATTTATGTGACCAAATGGATGTGGTGTGGTTGAATCTGGCTTCAGAAATCACAGCTTTTCCACAAGACCTCCTCCTCTTCCCTCTAGGTCTGCTGTGAGCTTTTAGCACAGATAGCTCCAGGACAAGAGGAAGCAGACCTCACATAATGGGATTTTTCTGCCATGCGTTTTGGGGAAGGCTGAACCAAGGAAAAGGAGAGTTCAGACTCTACTCACTGACTCGTGGACGGGAGCGGAAAATTGGCTGCAGAGCAAGAACGGTTGGCTAATTCTCAATGGGATCCTTTCTAAGCGGGAAGGAAGTTGCTTGTGGAATACCACAAGGATTAGCACTGGGACTGCACAGCTTTTAATTATTTATATTGTATAAATTAGAGCTGGGGAGCACTTGGAGGGAAAAAATAAAAACCCTTACCTGGCAAGCCAACTCTTCTTCCTCCAAACCCAGCTTTCACTCTCTTTCATGCCTACTCTTCCCCTCCTCCCTTTCAGCCCTCTGCTCTCTGCCATTACCCACCGTTCCCCCCCCCCCTTTTTACCTTCCTTTGCTCTAAGACTGTATGAGATGATGCTGTGCTCTCCTACAGTCTATATAAATTCCACTCCACCAGCTTTTGAGCTCAGAGGTAGACACAGTCAGGGCTGTGCTGGCATTTTTTACTTTTAACCTGTTTATTTCCAGTCATTAGTGATGCATAATTCATTGGATCCTTGTTGTAGTCAGGCACTGAGCCTTCCTATAACACAAGAGGGTTTCTGCCCCAGTGAGCCACCAACCAGCTCTAGGCAGGAACCTCACACTGCAGCCAGCCTATCTGTCCCCAGTACTTCCCTAGTTATGTTCTCGTGGTACCTTCCCACAACACAGTCCAGGCTGAATTCCTTCCAGGACATGGGTGTGGACAGACAAGAGTACAGAGGAGCTGAGACTTGGATTTAGCAACTGGGAGGCCGTCTCCTCCTGAGAGGTGGTCCAAGGCTGGGCAGAATGACACTTCCATCACTTTCAAGGGGCATTTTTATTTTCCAGTCCCACTGAAACAGGGGTTTGGGCCTTGTTCTTTAATTGAAAGAAGAAGGGATAGTAAACAGTGAGCCCCTTTGCTTTGTAGAGGTACGACCTGTGTTTTTCTCTAATGTTGTCCTACTTCAGTGGGTCAGCTGGCTGCAGAGGTTCAGGGATGAAAATGAGCCACCTGCAGAGTCTGATTTCTAGTGTTTGCTCTTTTCTAACTGGTGCAATATGATTATTCTGCGAGCAAACCAACTCAATCTGCAGCTTCACGGGGTGAACACGCAATTGGGAGGAAAAGTCAAGAGCCATGAACTTTGCAGTGAAAAGGAATCATCTGAGCACTCATCTGACTCATCTTGCATTTTCCCAGCAAAGCTTTTTTTTTTTTTTTTTAAAGGGATGAACTAAGACACATGAGAAAGAGACACACAGCCTTGATTTAGGGGCACATGAACTGCTTTCTTCGCATAAGACTAAAGAAATAAACTTTCTGCCCGGGAGTAACTCCATCAGCTCCTACGCAGTCACACCAAGTCTGAGTTTGATTCACAGAACGGAAGAAAACAAACAAACAAACTCCAAGAAAGTCAAACAGCCAAAGAAAGTGAGAAGAGTGGAACTGGAAATCCAGTCAGCGGTTTCCTTTACATCCTGAACTTCTCATAGGCCTGAACCCTGAGCCCACAACGTAAGCGCAGACATTTCTCATTACAATAGAGCATCAGGATCTTTGTCAGTTGAGCTTAAAGCTGCCTATACAGCCCCCACCAGGAGCCAAACGGGATCAGTTTCATAGCTAAGGTGGCTAACCAGGATCAGACGAGGACTGAGGTTTGGGATTGCTTGCCCCTGTGCTCTACAACTACTCATCCAGCAGCAAGGCAGGTAGAAAGTGATGGGGTGGAAATGGGTGTTCCCCTCAGACTGACCTTTCCTGGGAAAAGCAAATTCATTGAGGCAAAAGCTTTTCTGGCCCCAGTACATTCTTATTCAATGAAATATTGGCGCTTCCACTCACAGGAATGGAGATTTTCATCCCAAACCAGTGTGCTGATATCCTTTCTCTGATGGCAGCCAGAACTTAGTGCCTCTGAGGAAAGCAATAAACTGCCACAATGCACCTGGCCAATTTTGTGTGGCTGAAAGGAGCGGAGAAGGGGCTAATTCCTTTCTGGCTCCCAGGATGATCCCTCTGCTAATGCCTGAGATCTCATTACTTTCCTCTTTCCTCGTACGGCTCCAAATGTTTCTGACCCCATGTTTATCCTGCCACACTGCTGAACTCGCAGCAGGAGTGTTGGGTTGGATGAAATTAATGATCTCTTGTTCGCCTTTGCTCCAAGCATGGGAACCTCTCAGAGGGGACAAATTCTGACCCAGCTGTGCCTTCCTCCATCTAGAGATTGAGTCTTGTTCAAACCTAAGACTGGCACCCTCCAGCCCCATGACAAGGTTTCCTATCAGCCTCCTTGTGATCTTGCAGTCATCTAGTCCTGGATAGGATCCCAGCAAAGGCAGAGGAAGCACGTGTGATCAGAGGAGGCCCAAGAACAGAGTCAGAGCATCTGAGGAGCAATGAGAGCCAGTCGGCTAGCCCTTGGCATGTGCGATGTTCTGCAAGGGCTTGGGGAATGGCTTTCAGCTATGCTTGGAAGAGGTCCAGAAGTCCCTCTGAGAATAACGTGTTGCCCATTTCCATCTAAAATATATGCTGAGCTAAGGACACAGACAGAGGCCATCTGGTTTGCATGCCATAGAGATGTTTTCCAGCACACCACCAGCTATCTTGATCACCACCACCAGCGAGGGAGGCTGTCAATATGGTTGTGATTTGACTATGAGAGTAGGCCAGGGGAAACTGAGGCAAGGCATGTTTTAAAAATAAGTGTCTCTGACAAGACAGGAGAAACAGCCAGACCAAGAACACAACCCAGCTCTCCAGAGCCTCCCCAGTCCAGTTCTGGAGCCAAAAGATTTTACGTCTTCCTGTTTATACACGTATAGTCAAAACCTCTCTCAAGAACCTGCCAAGCTTGTCAGTGCAAACTCCAGTCCTCCTCATGGACTGAATAGTTGTTAGCTGCATCTCCCAAGCACACTCCATCCCAGTGGTCACACAACACAGGCATCAGCTGATCCACAATCACAGATAGACTCGAAATTATGAATACGGACATGCTACAGTGTATTTTGCAAGCCCTCTCAGGTGACATGATGAACACACACATCTGCATTTCACCATGTTGCAAACCACCGCATTCATGAAAGTTTCTGGCGTCTGCTCTCTGTCCTGCATGCAATGCAATTACCACCCCAGCCGTCATGACCAGCTGCACCAGCCAAACCACTTGTGTAATCACTGAGGTGGGAGCAAGAGCGTCCTATGTGTCCCTGTGGACATGGAGTAAACAAAAATGCTTGGCACAGAGCACATCACTTCCATGCCCACAGGAGGGTTGTACGGGCATCTCATCAGAGAATGACACTCACCTTGTGCCACGCAGCCACAGACCATAACCAGGACTTACCTGTTTTCTTTCTCTGCCATCTCTTGTTACTTTGACTTCCTGGTGTCAGGCATGTTTGCTCTGCCACAGGTAATTTTTAACCCAGCTGTTTTCTTTCAGCCAGCTTCCATAATGGGAGCTCAGAGTCTTCTCTAGATACCAACATTTGGGAGTGTTCAACTTGAACTGAATCCTGCTCTTATAAGGGAAATGTGTTCAACCCTAATTAACCATCAGAGCACCTACATGAGACACCACATGTCCTTTGAAGAACCTCAGCCATGGGACAAGTTTCAGCAGGAACCTACGCCTCCTGAGAAACCAACGTGAGCCAGCTGTGAGGCTGCAGGCACTCAGGTACCCATCACCCTGCCCGGTACTGTCCCCTTCCGACACAAAGTGATCTCTTAGAAGGAAGCAGGATGAGACAGAGCATGGGAAGCAGCAGTAGTGCCAGAGCATACCCAAACAGCAAAAAGAGCCCTGCCCGGGAGGATAATCAACCTGCCCTCAAGTGGCTTAGCCCAAGGACCACGTAGAGGCAGGGCGGAAAGGCTCCTTCCAGTCAAGTCAAGCTGCAGTGGAAAAGTTTCGGGTAGGAAAGGAAAAAGCTTTTGTGTGGAGGTTTAATTACGCGCACAATGCATCCTTTCTGACGAAGGCTGAAGGGGGCAAAGTGTTTCCACTGCAACAGTAACAGAAGGGGAAAGTTTCCACAACCCTGTTCTCGGGATAAACAGAGGGGTGGGTGGCGAAGGCTCATAGTCTATCGTTTGCTGACAACTTTGCTTTGTATTTCTGAAACCAAGCAGTCAAGAACCCAGATGGCTCCCAGGCTGCCTACGAACCCCACTTTCCAGTCCCTCTTATTTTACAAAGTGCCTTTTATTTTTAACGTGGTTCCCTAAATGAACACGCTTGTGCAATCTCACTGTCTGCATGTCACACTCTCTCCATCTGTCTCCCCACCCTTAGCAGCTCTGGAAACAGTAGGCCCTTTCCATTGAGTTTGCTCAAAGGCAAGAGATCTCAAAGATAGGAAACTACTGCCAGATTTGTGAAAAGAAGCATCCAGAGAGAGGATACAGCCTGTATTAGGGATCCCGCTGCACAGTAGCATGAGAGATTAACTCAGCCATGCCAATCCACATACAGGTGCACCACCACTTATTACATTAAGGCTCTAAGGCCAGGCTGCCCGAGGGTCACAGCCTTGATGAAAGAGTAGCGAGAGCTAATATACAAAAAGCTCGAACCAAACCATGTTCCCCACAGCATCTGAGGTGCTGCACTCCTCTGAGCCCAGACAGCGTCAACTTTGGAGATGCCTCTGGGCCGCCCATGGGAACACAAGAAGGCTTTGCTGGAGGAAAACAGCTAGCAGAACTTTGCCAGCACCCACAGACAGGACTTGAAGTCTGTGCCAAAGCAGTCACAGCCTGCAAAATTTCACCTTTGAACACCCCAACTACCCTGCTAGGGTTGTCCCTTCCCAGAGAGGACAGGAAGAGCCGGCTATGCCTCCTTACGGAGACCCTGGCAGAAGCTGGTGGCTGCATTCGGGTGGCCTCACTCTTTGAGGGGAGGTCATCTCCAGCAGAGCAGAATCAAAGGCATTACAAAGCTTAGGCTGAAAATGGGTGCTGGGCTCTGGGGTTTGTTTCTAGTGCGAGTCCCTGGGCAAGGGGAATAAAGACTATCCACTGGGATTTCTGACCTGGCCCCTAGGAAACAATTCATAGTAATGTCCCTCACAGACTGGTTTAATGTGCTTGTACCTCAGGGCTGTGTCTGGTGGTCTCAGCCTCTCCGACTGATAGCTGGTTCCCCTCTCTTCCCACAAGGAAGATACGATGGTGCGATGTTTCCATCATCACAGAAGGGGAAAACCACAAGCTGCCGCATGGATCTATGGCATGGCTGGACTTGAAGCCACTCGGCCAGAGGTCCTGTACTGTTAGAAAGGATTCCTTGCCAGCCCCTCCATGGTTCATTTTTCCAGCAGAGCCCTCTGAATCCTATTGCTCCTGCAGCTGCAACCGTCAGGTCCCAGCAACAGCACTAGATTTGTTACAGCCTCCGTCATTTTGCAAGACTGTTTCAGGCGCTCTTGTTTGCCTTGGGAATATTACTGATGCATCCAAACAGAATCACCAGCCCAGACCAAGTTTCTCAAGCTGCCATTCCGCCTTGCAGCAGCAAGAAGCTAGATGAACAAACCTTTGCTTCAGGGAAGGGGCTGAGCCGATCAGCTCTGTCTCACCACCATGGGAGTGCAAAGCTGAGCAACCCAGCCCTTTTTTTTCTTTTTTTTGGTACCACCCCACGAGTGGGTGCTGTGGGCATAAAGCAGCTCTCCATAGCTCAGAGAAGCCAGCTTCCTGGCAAGGGGTACCCACAGTGGGATGGCATCCCAAAGTCTTCCCACTTCTGCCTCTTTGCCAGCCAAACTCCATCGCCCTAGTTGCTGCTTTCTCATGTGCCTGTCTCGTTCCCAGCTGCGCTGAGGCTCCTCCATCTGCTCTCAGGCAGTGGAGCTCACCACAAATTACGGACTTCACGTGTCTGCAGGAAACATGCCCCATCGCTGGGGGGCGGGCGAGAAGAGGACAAGGGGTTGTTAGCTCCGTGCCAAACACACACGTGCAGCGCTCCCTCGAACCGCCGTTCTTTGCCCTGCAAGGCTGCCGTGGCTCCGAGGAAAGCTCCCTGAGCCCGCGGAGCGACTACCAGTTCACGCGACACAGCTCCGAGGCGCTGAGCCCAGCCGCGGCTCCGTGCCCCAGCCCGTGCCCTCGCACACACTTTCCGCTCCGCGCAGATGCCGCTTAGCTTACCAAAGACCAGGCTGCGGGAGTCAGCAAACCTCCGAAAGGGAGGCCACGAAGGAAGAGGGAGGCACTGCTATTCGGCTGGGGGCAAGCAGCCCCTCTGGGCTGAGCACACCTCCCAGCAAGGAGCAGCACTGCATGCCAAGGTGCCTCCACAGGGAGCATCTCCGCATCTTGCCGATGGTGAGATTCAAGAACAAACCTCCGTCTGCGGCTACTTTACCTCCCCACGCTAGCTGCAGAGCAATTTTCAGCCAGTGCCAGCATTTCCTTTTTCTCCTCTTTCCCCAGGACAACTCTGGAACCTGGCTGAATCCCATCAGCCCTTTCCTGGGACTGCAGGCACCTCTTGGCCTCTCTAGGATGGGGAAGGCCATTTCTTGCTCCTGCTTCACCAAAAATCTGTGAGAAGATTCAGAGCTTGGAGCTTTGCTGCTTTCCTGTTTTCTTAAACAAATGTCACTGGAATTGAGGCTGAGGGCAGAGGCTTCAGCTGGGAGCCTTGGAAAGACAAAAATCATTAACCATCAAGGACTGATCTGCCAGAAATGCTGTCTAGTCTGTTCTTCCAGAGGTTATCTGAGAAGATCTGGGGTGCTTATCCTACTTGCCAGACTGTTGTAGTTTAACCCAACAGGCAGCTAAACACCACACAGCCGTTTGCTCACTCCCCCCACAGTAGGATGGGGGAGAGAATCAGAAAAAAAGGTGAAACTCCTGGGTTGACATAAAGACAGTTTAATAGGACAGAAAAGGAAGGGAAAACAATAATTATGATAAAAGCATATGCAAAACAAGTGATGCACAATGCAATTGCTCACCACCTGCTGACCGATGCCCAGACAGTCACCAAGCAGCAGGCCACTGCCCCCCAGTCAACCCCGCCCCTCCAGTTTTATTATTCAGCATGACATCATATGGTATGGAATATCCTTTTGGCCAGTTTGGGTCAGCTGTCCCAGTTGTGTCCCCTCCCAGCTTTTGGTGCACCCCCAGCCTCCTTGCTGGCAGGGGAACATGAGGAGCTGAAAAGTCCTTGACTTAGTGTAAGCACTTCTCAGCAACAACTAAAACATCAGTGTGCTATCAACATTATTCTCATCCTAAATCCAAAACACAGCACTATACGAGCTACTAGAAAGAAAATTAACTCTATCCCAGCTGAAACCAGGACACAGGCTAAAACTGAGCAGCATCAGTGACTCCAGATTCCTTTCCTTCCTACGGTGAGGGACCAGGTGAATTGTCTTGCCCATAAGCTTGGCGTGAGGAGAGGTGCTGGGAAAACTCTCAAGAGATCTATGTTTTTAGTGTGCTCGTGGCCTCTTTCAGAATAGATAAAATGCAAAAGCTGGTATCTCCCCCAAAACCACTGAAACCTTTTATATACACGTACAGCTGTCAAGGCCAACCCAGGGTAGTCAAGGCTGGTATTAAGCAGACCTTTACTGGTTGGATTCACACCCCAGCTCTTCCTGCCTGGACTGTGGTATCTTCCATTGCTGTTCGTGCTCCACCATGGCCTTTGCTTAGAGCTGAATCAGCAAAGCCTGGGTTTCTCCAGGAAAGCACCTGAGAACTTAAGCTCTACACTGAGACTTGAGAAGTGAGTCACAGTGTCCACCTGAGCCACACGTGTTAGTATGACCAAGGTCACATTTGGACTTAAACTCCTTGGTGAATAATCCCTTACAGCCTCTTCCCTGCTCCTTTTGTTTTATGACCTACACAATATGGGCTTCTTGGTGCCTCCCAGTATCTACCCAAAAGGGTTCTTAAATACAGAACTGCTAAGCAAACAGGGTTGAGTCTGGTGCAAGGGGAAGATGTATTTTGCTGGGGCTGACTTTGAGTGAACTACTTCAAATACAGAAAAGGCTGTGAACACCCCCCAAATCTCAGTGTCATTCACCAGCATGCCTCCCCCACCCACCCATGAGCGGAAAGTGTCTGGGTTTGCAGCTGCTGGAAGGTGACTGGGTAAACATGCAAAATACTCTGGGGAAAAAAAAAACAAACAAGCAAAAAATAAATAACATTTTGAAACATAATGATGTCATTTAACCAACACAGTCACGGTCTCAGTGTAAGATCCACCAAAGGGCAACCAAGACTCCAGGAAGGAAAGCAGAGCTCGATCTCGTCTGCAGTTTCAGAGCCTGACATCAACAGGAAAAATGAAATCCCCAGACGGGTGAGAGGTGAAATGCATTGCTTTGTCCAATGTTCGCTGATGTCTGTAAGCATGGGACAGGCAGGAAAGGACCCCAAAGATATTAAATGAGGACTGCCTGATTAAAAAAAGAGTGTTTTCAGTCCTGACAGCAGGCTTTTTGCTCTGCCTGGCTGCAAACCGCTTTCTTACAGCAGAGTGGTTTTTCATTATTGGGCTGAGCACCAGCAAAGGGGAGCACGAGTGGTGTTGGTCTCCACTGGGAAGGCCATGGAAGGCTTGGCTGGCTGAAGGGTTAACACACATTATAAAGGCAAACAGCAGGAACCCATGGGCCTCACACCGAGAGAAGAAGCAGAAGAGCTGCGGTCTGGTCCAGCTCTGCTCACCTAAGACTGTCATCAAGCCAGGTTTCCCAATTCTCTCTCCATCTGTCCTCTCCCTGCCCAGATGAGTGAGCAATGCTCCAGCCAGGACAGCCTGTCCAATGGGCAACTGGACATGATGCTACTGTCACGCAGCTCCCAGAGATGAGATAAGCTACCTGTGCTATCCAGGACCTAACTTGGTAGATAGGGGATAGAGAAGCAAGAAACTTGGGTTTCTGCTCTGTTCTCACACATTGGGCAGGTAGCTCACCTCGGTGTCCCCAGCTAGGAAGTGCGGATGATCTGCTGACATCCTGTGCAGTTACACGCCCCTCCCAAAGTGAAAATATAGTGAGGGGTTTGCACATTTTCCCAGTGATTCCTCATGGCTTATAACCATCACAACGTCCTCCGCGTGTCCGGGCTCTCAGGCATCCTCTGCAGCATGGCCACACGGTGCTGCCCGGGAGAGTTAGCGGCATCGTTCCAAAGCAAATGGTGGTTGGCTTCATAACAGCATCTTTGCAAAACAAATCATACCGCTGCCTGCCTTCCCCATCCAAGAGCAGCATTTATAACCAGAGCTTTTATTTTGTGAAGCAGAGCTGCACCCTGACCTCTGAGAGGGGAGGGAGAAGATGCCTCCTCTCTGCTGGAAGGAGGTCTGTCCTTGGTCTCAGTCTGGAATGGCACAGATGAGTTCAGCAGAGGCAGCATCCAGTGCTGGGAGGAACAGTCCCTTTGACACAGCCCATTTGAGGTTTGGAGTGAGGAATGGTGGTGGGAAGGAATTAAACACCATAAAAACGTAGAAGGAGTGCTGAAGACATCCGCTGCCATTTAAATAGGTCGGTGTGATTAAAACCCGATGTGTTTTAAGATCTTATGGGCATCTCATTAAAAACCTATTACTTAAAAAACACAGCTTAGATGGGAATGTTGTTAAAGGGCAACTTAAAATAAAACTGACCATCTGGTCCTCATTAGGCAATTGTCTATAACCACCGTGTTATTATAAAATCCACTGTGCACTCCACATCTGCTTATCTCCTGCCTGCCCCTAAAAGGGCAACATCGGCTGAGACTCAAAGTCTGGAAGGGTCACGGTCTGGGGGAGGCATAGGGGGTCTATGCTGGTGTAGGATTTCTAAGCGATAGTGATCAGCTCTTCCCACATTACCCATCTGTCCATGCACCCCCTTATTCTTTTATTTATCCCCATGCCTTCTACCCATCCCTGCATGGTATTTCTGTTGCAGCACTCTCTTTCTTTGTCTGTCCCCCACCATAAACCGCTCATTTTTGTACCTCATCCCCGCTTTCAGCCTTGCCCAGTGCCCACAGCACACCCAAAGCACACACAGTTAGCAAACCCAGCTGGACCAGGGAGTCCAGGCTCTTTCACCCCAACTCACAATAGTGTGATCTCAAGACCAATGCCCTAGTCTGCATTCCCAGACTGCCCACACTGCAAAAGCATGGAGGTTATCGGCATCACGGGAGGAACATGAAAGACAAGAACCCATCCTCAGTAAACGCTGGCCTGGCAAGTCCAACATTTCCTGGAGGTGTTGGATCACATGTGGCATCTAGCTAGCAAGCGCGGTTAGTCCACCAGGGATTCCTTGTCCCAAGGCAGCCCCAGTGGAATAACATAACCACATTGTCAATACAAAACCTACATGCAGAGGCATCAAGATTTTTATCAAAAATAGGACAGGAAATCCCATTCCAACACAGGATACCCTCCAAATGTGCCCAGAAAAGTTTTTCTGTGTAGCAAATAAAAGGGATCATCGTTACCAAAAAACAAAACAAAACAAAAAAAAACCCAAACAAAACAGGACTAGGCTTTGGTTTTGTTAGTTGCAAAGTTTAGGATGAAGGGGCTTTGTAGAAACAGCAGAAGGAATTTCCACCTAAGGTGTACACTGACAAGAGTTGCCTCCAGAGAAGCTTGTCTTCCAGACTATGCCTGGGAGCAGGACCACGTGCTGATGATGAGGTCCAACAACAACCCCAGATGAAGCAAACAACTGACCCATCCAAGGTTCATGCAAAGAACCCAGTCAGGATTAAAAGGAGAAAGGGCCAAAGAGAGCTGGAGACCAGTTGCAACCCACATCAGAGGAACACATACAGGAGAGAGGTTACCTGGAGCGTAAGTTCAAGGTCTGCGCAGGAGGCAGGGCTGCAAACAGGTACACCTACAACACGGCTCAGGAAAGAGCAAAGCCCCTGGGCTGAGCTGAAATGGGGCTTCTGAGGCACAGACACAGGGTGTGGGTGGAGGTCCCAGGTGAGTCTAGTTAGGGCAATTAATGCCTATCAGGCAATTAATGCCTGAAGGACCTGCCAGAAGAGCTTCTGTGCTAAGGGAGGTTGGAGACAGGGGTGTTGTGAGAGGAGGCGTGATTTCAGTAAAGCATTGAGACTGCACTGGAACAACTCACAAAATCGTTTCCTTCATCTCAGCACAATCTCCAGATGCTCCAGCTAGACCTGCAAGAGGATCCCTGCCTGTGCCTTTTCTACATATGTGTAACAGGTCAAAATACACCCAGGACACTCAGCCACAGAGCTCATACATATCCAGAACATCAACGGCCCATCTAGATATGGTAGAAGAAATTGTCTTCCCTCTATGGGTCCCTTATTTTCTGCAAGGAGAATAATTGAAACTAAGGGGTAACATCTCTGTGTTGACATCAGCACTTCAGCTGCCACCTGGAATAGAGCTCATTATCTTTTGCAGCTGCAAGAGCAACGGGGATGCACAAGGCCTGCTATCCACAGCTGTGGCTTCACCTATGTGCCTTACATCAGTAAAGGCCACCTGCTTTAATTCGTGTAGTGGCTTCACTGCCCCCCCTCAAACCTCGGTAACAGACATGCTCTTTAGAGGCAAGTGGCCTTCCTTTGAGCTGGCTCCCACAGAAGCGAATTAACCTGAATTCTTCTTTTCTGAAAGAGCTTGCAGTAAAGTTAACCTCCGCTTCCAAGCTCAGGCTAACATTTGGATAGACAAAACCCTGAGCAGATATGACCATCTCCTACCTCGTCATGGCAAGACAGATGTATTGTAACTACGCCACCCCTTCCATAAAAAGCAGACACCTTTCCCCCCGCCCTCAGCAAGAAGAACCCTTTTAGACTTCAGAAAGTGATGTGTAATGTATGCACCTCCCTCTGTACCGGGCTGTGAAGAGGATGACTGGGCATACCTGAGAAGTGCTTACAAGGGTGTTCTCCAAGAGCATCTTCCACTGCAGGAAAATTGAACTTTAATAGCACTAGTGGTGAGGTTTACTCTTCACTTTCTCCTTTCCCTTGTCCATCAGCCTGCATCCTCCACAGAGTCAGCTTACTTGATCCAGAATGAATTCCTGCCCACAGTGTCTTCCTAGCCTTCAAGCACAACAGTGAGAAAAAACTGTGTCCTTCCATCTGGTTTCTCTGAACCCACAGATGGCTCAAAGCATTTCAGGAGCACAGGCATAGCTGCATGTTGCCACTCCAAGGACTGGGCTGCATCTGCTGTGTGGAGACATGCAGAGACAGGTTGCAGAACTGGGGGCAAACCACAGAGAGATGACTCTGTTGCTCTTTGGGGTGTGGAAGGTAGGGGCAGTGACTGCCCTTCTGGGAAGAGAGGAGCTGCAGGAAAGCTTCAAGAGCAGAAACCTCACTCTTTCTCCAGACACAGCCAGCCTGGCATTTCTGCTCTGCACAACAACTCCCTGCCTTAGACAACCACTTACTTGACTTGTCACTAGAGTCTGCCTTGTCTGACCCTCCCCACAGCATCCAGGTAGCATACTCCTCCATGCAGAAGATGTGGGACCAAACTTTTGTGGTGTAATACATTCATTCATCCATCCAGCACACACAGGACCAAACCGATGGGGACTCCTCCATCTATGGACCTTGGGCCCAGGAAGTGGAGAAAGGACCACTCTGAAAGTCCAAACCATCTTTTCATGTCCAAGGATGGGGCTTCTTCCAAGAAGCAAGGTTCGGAGGAGGAGCCATTTGGCAGATGCTCAGCACTTGCCGTGTAAAGCACAGGCAATTCTGACCAGGAGGAACACATCAGTAGCCCACAGTCATGGCGTATAAGCTCATGACCCCAGGACACACCGCCTGTCAATCCCACCTGAAGCTGTGGAGACACAGGTTTCCAAGAGAGAGCCAACACCATTGGTGAAATGCCTTTTGGCTTGCTCAGAGAAGGAAGAAGGAGGTGAAGGAAACAGGCGCCAGTCCAGTAGGAAATGGCAACTGTAGGAGCAACATCCTCACCCCGTTCTGGTTTAGAGGGACTGGGCCCACGGAACAGGTTCTGCTGGAGTTTTCTTCTTACCTCCTCTGGGAAAAAGTCAGTGATTTGCAGTTTGCTCCAAGTATTCTAACTAACACAAGTGCTCTGTGTTTATCGCAAACATACGCCTCCTGCCCCCGGGCTCTGGACAGCAGGGTCAGATGCCATTTCGGGAACACGGGGGGGGGGGGGGGGTGGTTGGTTGTTTGTTTGTTTGGGTGCTTGTCATTGGGATGTTGTGAGGGCTGCTTGGTTTGTTTGTTTGCTTCTTAAATCTCCCAGGGGAAGTTTTTGGCAGAAAGCACCTCCTGAGCAAGCTTGGACCAGGGTGTGCTTTGGCTGGGTACTGAGGCAATCTGCGTATGAAGAAACAAGAGGTGAAGAGAAGTGTCAGGCCAGAGGGCTGAGGATTTGGCTTTGCTGTGTAATGTGGTCATCAGGCAGGGACAAAAACAATCAGAAAATCAGAAACAAGCTTTGCCCACAACACAACTCAAACCTCAGCAAAAGCCATGGAAAATATCTTCATTTTTACTTTTTGCCACCATTGGGCCTCCTGTGTGTTTTATGCAACAAGGGCTACGCTGGTTCCTCTTGAGATCAGTGGAAAGCTGCCTACTTTAGGCTGGAGCCATGTGAACCCCCTGCTTGGAGAGAGATCGAGAGATGTTAATGCCACCTAATGTCTTGGAGATGTTAGAGACGGTTTTTCTCGGAGCTGCATCCAAGGCAGTTAAAATTCCCTAGAGGGGCACCTGTCAGCCGGCCGTACCTTTGCCACTTGTTGAAATACTTCTGTGGGGACTTTTCCCACACAGAAATCCACAGAGCTCCAAAATATGCCCGATGGGGAAATCTCCAGACACAAGAGAGAGCCAGAGGGCTGGCTTACTGGTGTCACAACAGCCAAAGACACGTGTCCAGTGGCTGCTGAGCTATCACAAAGCCACAGGAGCTGTGGTAAGCTGCAGCAGTAGGCAGGAGTTTTTACGTAGGCTGGCTCTGCAAGCCACCTTAGCTGACTATATTATTGGATTTAAAGTAGCTGGACATGTGGAAAATAGAGCTACCTTTCCTGTTCACCATTTCCCTTGGGATAAACGAATATTGCACAGGTCACTACAAAGAAATCTTTCTAACGAGATGCCAGGTCCCATCTGCTCTGGCAGAAATCACAATCCTGCATTCAAAAAACGCTGATGGAAGTAACAGATGATGTACTAATGATCCTTGGGGCTTTTAGACAGGTTTACTTAGGAAACCAGGCATGTGAGATCACAGTGTCTTTTAGTCTGCCAATACATTTGTCTGGGTCCTTTCTAATAGCTTTTTAACTCGCAGGTCAGTTTTAAGAAAATATAACAGAAGAGTATAAGTCTCCAAAACTGGAACTTTCTATGAGTTTCGTGAAAATTATTGGCCAAGTGGAAGAAAAAAAAGTATAGGTCTAATAAAAACACCCACTGCTGCATGAGCTCAACCCTTTACAAGGCTTCAGAGAATCCACAGAGGTGCTCACCTTCAAGTCACACGAGAAACAAAGCTTCCTTGGTTTTGCTGTTCACACAATGATTTAGGACATCTTTAGGCTTCAGGTTCTGAATAAATGGGTGCCCTTGTCCCCTTATCATGCAATGCATCGGTCTGTTCAGGTCAGGACAGAAATAGCTCAAGCCTGCCCAAAAGATGTTGCAATGCAGGACATATGAGGTCATAAGCAGGTAAGGTTTGTGGAGCTCATGTTCGGAAAGCAGCAAGGGAAATATCCTTACAATTCTTAAACCCCAAGAGGATGATGCAGATTTGGGCACACTGACCTCATTTTTGTGTTTGAACTTCGTTTTTCATCCCACAAGCTCTAACGTAAAGGATTCTATTTGCCTAAAAAACATGTACTTACACATTCAGTGCAATTTCCTTTGGAACGAAAAGCAGCGTTTAAAAAAACCCCAATCTAAATCAGGTTGAAAAGGGCTAGCAGAATGGGTGTTGCAGACCATCACTGGCAGAACCGTCATGCCACCCTGTCACGAGCCCACGCGTGCACGCACGCGCACCGGCACGCACTCGTTGGTGTAAATGGTGCTCTGGGTGGTGAGGGAGGAAACACGCGAAGGCGAGTGAAAGCTGCAGACCCCCGCGCCCAAGGGATCAGCGTGGTGCTCATTAGCGTAGCTGGTACTAACGTGGGAACGCTAAAGCACAACTCTCATGGTAGCATCTGGGACTACATCCCTGGGGAGGTGGCAGGGCACTGATGCCAAACAAAACTCTTTCCTTGTTTTTAAAACAGTGACAATCCTCCCTCTCCCCTTCTTAGCACCCCTCTTTCCACCACTCGCATCATTGGTTTGGGGGACAGGTTTCTCCAGTTTTCCCTCCAGAGGCTGATGCAAGAGGAGACCCAACAGAGTTAGCGTGTGGCCGTGTACAGCAGAAGACTTGATCTCCTCCTCCCACCTGCTGCTTCTCATCACACACCCGATACTCCTCGTGTATTAATGTCTGGAATGCCACCTCTCCTACTTTATCCTGGGCTTCCTTGCCCAGCTATGCCAAGTGCAGAAAGCCTTTTCCTTCCCTGATTTCCTTTTGGACCTGGCAAAAATGTGTGGAGAGCGGAAGGGATGAAGAATTTTCTTTTTTTCTTTTTCCTTTCCTTCGTTTTGTATCATCTGAAGATTTCAATGATGAAAGAAACTCTGGCAGTGTGTGCTGTGGGTGGTGAACTGTAGTGTAGGGTTAGCTACAAACAGCGAGTTGTGGTTACTGTCCCCAGCCAGCTGGGAATTGCACATCTCCTATCATATTTATTGGTCACCCATCCTCTGCCACCTCCCCCTTCCCATTGTCCAGCTGCTGTATCTCATCTTTTAGATCTCCAGGACATGGAGATTCAATTAGGATGGTTATAGCCATGTAGGACTCTTCAGCTGCCTTCTAACATACATATTTGTAATTATATTTACATGCTCATTTCCATTCAAAGGCACTGTCAAACTTGACTTTGTATGCTCATATACATAAGCAGAAAGTTAGAGATCTACCCAAGACGCAGCAGCCCAAGAAACATGGAGTTAAAGAGCTGTAAAGTACAGATTCACACCATCGGCAATGACGTACCCTGAGATATTTTGGGCACATCTTGAGTGTATGATGATGAATGGATCAGCCTGCACATGTTTTAGAAAACCCTTTGAACTTTCATTAAAATATTCTAACAATGTTATACATCAAAATCAGACATTATTCTTTTTCAGTAAGCAAATTCCTGGAGCAACTCAAGGGAAGTACTCATTCAGCTCATTACAAGAACTATAAATAAGATAAAAAAGCATATTGCATATTGTTTCCCTTTATACCCAAGCAATTAACAACATGGGGTACATTTTGTGATTGTCTCCATTAGAAAAAACTGATGATACAAGAGCAGTATACTCTTGACATCATCTT
>JAVJGG010000001.1:36308076-36325495 GCA_035590195.1 Aviceda cuculoides | reverse complement strand
CCGTCATCCACTGAGCAGGTCGCCTTGTCATTGAAGGAGATCAGGTTAGTCAAGCAGGACCTGCCTTTCATAAACCCATGGCTGGGCCTGATCCCCTGGTTGTCCTGTACGTGCTGCGTGATGGCACTCAAGATGATCAAGATTTTCCCACAGTTGTTCCTGAAGGACAGAATAAATTCTTCTGAAATGAACACTAGAGATGGGAAAAGAACCATAGCAGAGAAGTTGGTGGGAATTCACCCCTTATCATAGTTATGAAGAAGAAGGGACGACATGAGCTGTGTATTTCACTGTGATTGACATACCACCAAAAGCTGGAAGACTTTTCCCAAAGGCAGCCAGCCTTCTGGCATACCCAAATCTCCACATGGCCAAGAGATGTAGACTGAACCTCTGAGGGCTGAGGAGCAAGACAGTTTCAGGGGAAGTCCGCAGTCAGGAGATAGTAATAGCCGTCCAAGGGGGTAATCCACTCCATAATTGGGAAAAAGCTGAAGAGGGTGTAATGCTGGGTCCAGGGCAATCCAGAGATCTCTGAGTTAACATACCTGGAGGTATTTCTCTCTGGCTGTCTTCACTCCAAGATTTCACATCACCAATATAGCCAAGGACAGGTCATGCAAAACTATGACTTCAAATGCTGCCTCTTGCAATACGTGCAAGAAACAAAGCAGGTGACATTTTAACAGCCACTGGAGCACCTCAGCCTGGATGTGTCTGAGCACTCAGAAGTCATGTGGGCATCTGTGGGAAGGAGAAGGCAGCAGAGATCCTGATTTAGAAAAGAAATGAAGAGATGAAGAGATGCTTAGGTGCACTGGAATATGAAGGAAGGGTACCTGGAGGAAGAGCCAAGCACTCTTCTTCTACACTAGTCAAGTGTAGGAGTCCCTCAGCCTAGACCCAGCTTGTGGAACCTATCTGTGCTGCATCAGGATGTCTTTGGGACCATACCAGAAGTAGACCTTATTCTTCCAAGCTTACTTCAGAGATTGCATGAGCATAAGGAGGACAGTCAGCATTTGGCCATACATGAAATACCCCAAAAATGCAGCAGTACAGGAGCAGCAGAAGTTACCTGTCTCTGTGACTGCTTTTTGCTGTGCCTACAGAACGTCTTTCTATCTCTTATTTCCCGTGCAGCACTTCGTCTTTGAGGGACGCTGTCAGGCATGGGCTCGGTGGAACTGAGATCTATTCCAGGTGCAAAAGGACCTTACTTTGGGGCAGCCTCCAATCCATGTTTGACCCTTTGGGCACAGCTTTCCCTTTCTGCTTCTGGACCCACTGTACCCCTGCAGCTTCCTCTCTCCATCCTGGTGTTTTCTTCTCCCAGTCATGCTCTGGAAGATGTACTGTGCCCATGCACTGCCTTCCCCTCCCCCTCTGCCATCCCTTCCCCAGGGTTGCTCCTGGTGGCCACAATAAGAGGTTAGCCAGCCTATTTCAATTAGTGGCAAACCGTGTGGCGTGACTCCAGGGCCTCCATGTGTTCATAAGTATATGCAACCGCACTTTCCTTGACGCATTCCTCATTCCAGGGAAAGGCCACATCTCCACAGCTTGCTGGCACAAGTCACACAGGCAACTGCAGAAGAGATGCGATAATAAATACACACTCACATATATATACACACACACATACGTAGGAAAACTTGGCACCCTCCCACCCTCTCCCGTGTTGACTGCCACATGGTCCCCATCAATTTTTGTCAGAGCCAGCAAGCCAGCTAACTGCTCACGGATGCTGACAAAGCAATTTCAACAGCTGAAGGGACTTCTCTGCTTTCCTCCTCCTACCCGTAGGATTTTGGTTGGGCTTTTTTTCTTTAAAGGCATCTGCTCCTGGGAGACATTTCCTAGCCATGGCATTGCCAGCTTCCCATGTGCTCCTTGGCCAGGGTGCCCCTCTCTGCAGCTGGGGGTCAGCAGGTTCCACTTCATCTTGTGTGGGGATGGGATGGGGTCTGAAAACAAAGAGGTCCTCATGATAAGCCATCTCTACTATCTCAAGCATCCCCAGAGGAGATTGAAGGTCTCCCAACCCAGTTGCTGCCATTTTCCCATATTGGCCACGAAAGTGCAGATTCCATCTACTCCTCCTCTACCCTGAACACAATTGCTACCATCGCATTCCTCCATCCCACTGCTTTCACCAGCCACCCTTCCCCTTCCCTAAAGCTGTTCCCCACCCCTCACTCACCTTTCTTCTATCCACAGCTTTCTTCGCACTCATCACTCTGTCCCTCCTTTGACACCGGTCTTTCTACCATCTCTTGACTGACAGTCCTCCTTTACACCATGCCGTGCCCTGAAAAGGTTGCTTTTACCCATGACCTCATCACCTTCACCCATCCATGTACATCTAGGGATCCTCCCTTAATTTACAGTGTGGCTTCCAGCAATGCTTCTTCCCCTTGTAGGCACTTTACGCTACTTGACTCCAAAGAGCACCCAGTGCTTTAACCTGTCTGGAGCCTCCTGTACTCTGGATAAATGGACTGTGCTCAGCACCTGTCCTTTGAAGGTCTCACACTCGGGCTTGGCCGTGCAATGAGATGAAGAGTCCAAGAAATTCCAATTGCTTTGGTATGAATAGCTTAAATCCTCACCCCTTGAGAACCCTGGAGAGATTGTCAACTTAACCACTATATTAACGCAACGCTCAAAGACTTCGATGGGGGTTGAGGACACATCTCAGTGTTCGGGAGGCCCTCCTGTGAGGGAGTCCTCCTTCCATGGGATGTTTTCTGCAGGTGACCAGGAGTTTGTGTCTACAATCAAAATCAGGCCTGAGTTAACGGAGCTCTCCAAAAAGATGTTTGATACATCTCAATAAGTTTGCTAATATTTAATGACACAACACATACTGCAATGATCCCTAGGCTAAGCTGAAGGGCAGGAACTATGCTCAAGAGAAAGGGGTACAGAAGTATTCGGGGGAGGAAACAGAAAGCAGTGGTGGCAGAATGAGGCCTTTCAATCTCAGTGAAATCCTGCTCCCACTGAAACCCTGGCAAAACCTCTCATGGTTGCTCACCACAACCCTGGGTGAAGCTCAAGAACATCAGTCTGGTGCCATATAGGTTGGTGTCTTCAGTCCCATGAGAAGAGGCATTTTCATGTTCTGGGCCTGGAGGTTCCCACCCTTCACCTGTGCAAATCCCCCATATCTGACCCTTCTTTCCCTGCTCAGTCCTACCCCAGGTCAGGAGAGGGGCCTATGTTTGGATTGTGGTTCAACACAGAGAGGAATCCCCCGGTCAGGCACCACCCCCCAACCAGCTGTTTGCAATACAGCTGTGGGGCTGCATTTTGCAGACAGGAACGCACTGCTCACTCAGATGCCTGGAAACATCTGTGCAGACAGTGAGACAGACAGGCACATGGTGGAATGGGAAGCAGGGAGAGAGCAGGAATGGGGGGACTGAAGGGAACTGTTTCAGATGAGCAAGCAAAGTTCGGCAAGTCTTCACAAGCAGGTCTGGCAGAGCTACCCAGCTAGCACGGGAGCACTCTTCTTCCTCCACCCCAACCATCGTGTCCATAATGGACAGGACAACTGAAAACTTTCCCGCATTGCCAAATGCCAAGTCGTGTCAGCCCTTGCCGTGCAGACCAAGAAACCACACGACTCGAGCAGCCCCGTTTCTCGGAGCTGGAGGCAGCTGAGTCGAGAAGATGCTTCAGGAAATAGAGAGTTCAGTGGGTGGCTCAGGCCTGGATGGGGTCACGGGTAGAGTCAAGGCAATTACAAGGAAGTGCTCTGACCACAAGCCCACACTGCCTGTCACTTCCACCAAGAGACACATCTTCTGACATGAACAGGGTTCTTGTTAGCAGAACAGACCCTGAAAGACATCCAAAGCTGACAAACCTTTTCCAAACCACTAGCCTGGGCTCAAGATGCAGCATCATGGGATTTCCCTATACCTATATTATGGTGCTGCTCAATTATATGCATTACGGTATTTTTATCTCTCTCTCAGAAGCCCCGGGTGTTGATCACAAGTGATGACAGAAGAGTGGGCAAGGATAACCATCAACTTGGATCTTGAGACTACAAGCTTTGGGAAGCAGGCTAGGCAGCCTGGCCTCACAGAGCAAAATACCACCATTTCCAAGGATGTACAAAGTGAAAGATGAAATGAGGCGCTGGGATGAGCTGAGGAATGAAGAAGCCTTGCAACACTGCATTTTGCTTCACTGCTCTGTCTGGGACTAAGGTGGCATGTAGAAACTTGGCCATGTCAGGGACAGGGGCTACAACTAGAAAAGGAGCTGGAGGGTGAAAGCCATAAAGACTCTGAATGCAGAGGATTTAGGCAGCTTTCCCGAGCTCTCTCTTGGACTGCCCACTGCAACTGTAGCTGTCTCATCAAACCAAAGTCTGGTGTATCAGCTGTGATTTGAGATGGATGACTGGGGCAGAGGAATCTGACAGCTGCCTCAAAGAGTCCTGACAAGTAGCATTGGGAAGTACTGTTTCATCCTGCAGCTAATGATGAGATCCATGCTAGAAGAAACTTGTTGCTCCTACCACAGTTCAGGACTACCAGTCCTCTTCCTGAGCATGGATCCTGCACTGGAAATGAAAGAGAGAGAAATTCCAGATTAACCCAGAGAGTCTTCCAAGGACAATAAAATTATGCCATGACATGGAACCAGTCCCCCGTATTCCACTCTCGAGATGCTCTTCCACATTCTTGCCTGCACATCTGGGAAGGTCAGAAAACTAGCAGGAGAAACTAGAGAAAGTTACAGAGAAAGCACAGTTGTTTTCAGATTCAACCCAAATGTGTAGGGAAGTCTGTCCCATGTTTCCAGATGACCAGTGATTTCAAGACATCACTACCATCTCAATGCCTGGGGTGAACACTTTCTTCCCCATTACTGCTCTGCAGGTAACAGCAGAGACACATAGTCCGAGAAAGCATGGATGTGGGAATTTTACTTCCATTGGTCCAAATCTTTCTCCAATCAGTCCTGAAACACCCACATCCTTCTGGATCACAATTGACAGCAGCAAATGTCATCTGCAGGGAAGGAGGCAAAAGAGAAGGAATAGTTTGATTTGTCAACTTTGCCGAACTGATCTAAGGCTAATTGCCCCTGTATCTGCCAAGGTCAGAGCTAAACCTCATCACCAGTTTGAAATCTCCCTTGCTGGCCATCCCTGCGCAGCCGGAGCCAGCTAGAGAACAGGGGCAAGCAGACAGTTGGAAAGACCCCCAAGTAGGGCTCAAGGAAAGATCTAGAGTTTTACTGTTGGTTGAATGAAATGAACTGATTTTGCCAGTTGTCAGGCAGCAGTCACAGCCCTGATGAATGACAGAATAAACCAAGTTCCTTCTGCAGCCAAATTCCATTGACACCTCCACAGAGCTGGCTTTCACCATCCATCACGCCATCTGCTGAGGTCCACAGAAGGGGAGAGGGTGTAGCTCTCCGTCCCACCCTGGGTTATTTTTACAGCTGGGAAAGGAGGTGGTGAACCTGGACGAGAAGGTTGGAGGCTTTTCCAAGGCAGCTCACAAAAGCTGTGAAACCAGAGCCAGAGCTTACAAGGCCCCAGATCCCCAGATCAGCAGCTCCAAATGTGTCACTGCCACTGAACCTAGAAGGGCCATGTGCCCCAGAAAGGAATTTCCCTGGTTCTGCCCAAGCAGAATTTTGCTGCACACAAATAAAGTCTCCCAGCCAAGTACCTGTCTCCCCCACTGCTGCAGAAATCTGAAATAAACGCTCAGAACCCATAAGCATCCCCAACCCTCCTGGAGGACACAGCATCAGGGGGCACAGGCAGGACATTGGGACAGAAAGACTATGACATGCAAACCTTATGCCTGCCCAGAAACAAGACTTTTGGAAAATACCCAACCAAGCAAAGACCACGAAGCTGTGCTGATTTACATCACATGAAGATGGGTCCCTTGAAAATCAATTCCAGGTGAGCTATGTGGAGCTGCCCAGAAGTTGCTTGCTAGTTTCTCTCTCTCCCCCCCAGTTGTTGTTGCCAAAACACGTTGAAGCTGAGGATTCACAGGCAATGCAGAATGGTTCCCTCAGGAGGAGCCGTTCCACACATGCCTTCCCAATAAGCTATCCCAGCGGAGTTGCAATGTTTAGAAACCAAATTGGTCATCGCTGACAATTGTAGAAATGGACAAAAATAGCAGAAAAAAATTGCACAATTTCCTGCACATTTTTTCTGATTGTTCCACAAAAAAATGTTGGGTTATCCAAAAGTGAAGCATGGTTTAAGCAAGCAAAACAACAGTAATCACCTGCTTTGCTAAGTGTTTGCAAATACCATAAACTGTTTTTCTTAGCCAAATGTCATTCCTTTCCACAACCATCACCCACTTCTCCCAGTTACTCACTATGACTAATGGGAGGGGAAAGAGATTGTTGCCTTTTTTTTCCAATGGATTTTAACTCAAAAACTTTCATTTTAGTTGGAAAGTGCTCTCCTCTCCTCCTCTTTGCTCCCCAGGATGGGTGACACTAGCACATTCGTGGCGTGAAATCCTTTGGCTTTGGTCATTTAAACATTCAGCAGTAGAAGACAGCATCTAGCTAAGTCCTCTCTGGCAAACTGGATGTGGTGGGACAAGACCTCTAAGTTTATAACACTTCTCCAAGACAGCCAAGGTTCCTTGGCACATCCTTCATCAAATTCTCAATTCTACTAATTGAGATATCAAAGCCATATTGGAGGGGAGAACTGTTTATATTTATTTCTTTCTGGGTTGTAGGCATTGCCAGTAGAGTCTTCAAAATAAGAAAAGAAAAACCCTCTGACTCGCTGCCCAGAAACTCAATCCCAAAAGCCTCCTCCCAACCTCTGTTTACAAAATTATAAGCTTTCTTTGTCCTAACCATTTTCCTGTTACAATAATATTCTTCATCTTCTATCTGACTTTTTTTGGTGCATGGAAAATATGATTTCATTGCAAAAGGATTTCTTATGAATCAATACAGCGAAGGGAACACAGAGATGTTTGCAGTAAATCACCCTCGAAGCAGAGACATGTAGAAAATGAGTTACAAGAAAAAGTAGATAATTCCAAGCCATTTCCAGATGGAAGACGGTTATATTTTCCATACACTGTATCTGGTTTTTGTGTCACAAAACACGCCGGTATTTATTTAAAGTATTTTTTCTTGTACCGTAGAGTTATGATTACATGAAATGAGTTTCCAAAAATTACAAAAATTGGCCTGCTTTAGGTAACAAATGGAAGGACTGAGATACTGAGTTCAAACCAGCTAAGGCTCAGCCCCTTTTGAAGTTAAGAGCTGAGTCCAGCAGCAGAAGGCTGACTTCCATCCAGCGAGGTTCCCTCCGCTGCTGGGACGGTCATGACCAGTGCAGAGATCTGATTTTCCAGCACTCTGCAGTTTCTTTCACCCACTTCCCCATAGCTGGCAGGGACAATGCTTGGAGGTAGGCTTGCTTCTCCCCTTCCATAAAGTGAACTCTGTCATCACCATCTCCTCGGAGAAGGTTTGGCAGGACTGAATGCCTGGCAACTTGAGGAAGCTGCTGGATCACCGAGTTCTTCGAAGCACTGGCTGGGGAGCAGCCTGTCTGAGCCACGCATCAAACTGGGTGTTAGGTACCAAGCCATTCTCCTAAAGGAGAGACATCTGAAAGCCATTTAGAGAGCATCTGGATGGAATCAGTTCTGGCTGCTCCCCAGGGGACTGAGGCACATCCTCCAAGCGGTTCGCTCCTGCAGTGACCTAAAACTTAGACAGGTAAATGAGGGAAATACATCCCCCTTCCAACAACTCCCTGAGACCTGAAAATCTGGTGAAAAATCATCCCATGAGCTTGTCATGGAACCGTGGTTCATCGACACTGTGGGTGTGTAGCATCCTGCAAGGCAACTGAAAAATCGATGACTGTTAAGAGATACAACCTCAGACACACAAGCAAACACGCGACCTGTGAGGAAATAAAAGTAAAACCAGACTTCTCTTAAGCTGAGTCTAGCTGTGGGCAGACAGTACAGGAAAGCCCCTGTGCAGACATTTGCGGGTAAAATGTTCTAGAAAGGGGAGAGAGTCCTTGAATTTTAAAAACTGATGAGAAAGATCATAGCAAAGAGGTGTGGGTCTGGGCCACCAGTCGCATCTCCAAACAGCTTGGAAGGTGGCTGGGTCCTGGCTCAAGAAGCCATTTGCAATATTGCTGGTGTTTTCTGCCTCGGTGTACTTCAGTCTCTGGCTCTCATGGAGCAATGCAGCTGTGTTGGGCCCGTCTCGTGTTATTTGGATAAAGCACCAACAAGAAGAGCTGGGGTCACACGAGCCAGCCAGGCAGGAGGGCTGCACGAACGGCGGTTTCAGGGGCAATAGGTGATGTACCAAAGCTCCTGCCCTTCATTACCCGGTGAATGCAACGTTCACAACGAACCTGTCTCCTGCTGTTCACGGTTTTGCTGAACTGAAGAAGGACTCCAAATAATACATGCTGTTTAATTGCAACCTGCTTTTTCCAGGTACACCAGGCCAGCCTCTTCCCTTGCTCTATAGGTGGACAGAACCGAGCGAAGGAGGAGCTGGATCTAGGCAATGGGACCCAGACCTAGTGGTTATAAAGGTTTCACTTTCAATGAATGGTCCTCAGGGCATGACCAAGTCCTGAGTTTCTGCAGGTCCCTGAGCAATGGGGGAGTGCAACCAGTGCTGAGACCCCTCTCCATGAGGCTGAGAGTGACTCTCTTCACCTTTCCGAAGGCTGGGGCTGCCTCTGAGGCTGCCAGACTTCTGTGTGCACCAGCTGCCTGCTTGAATCTTTTTTTTTTTTTTTTTTTTTTTTCCAGGAAAAGCTGGCACTCTGGCTATTCCAGCTCTCCCTTGCCCTTAAAGACCTGAATTTTTTTCTAGCCTGTCAAATACACCGATCTATAAGAGGAGCAGCACCAAGCCTGGAAAGCTGGCCCGGGGCCGGGAGAAATGTCAATACCAGAGGAAGTGTCTGTCACATACACACACACAAGGCTCCATCAGCCAAGCTGTTTGAAGTCCTCTTTGGCCTCCTGCTCCCCTCTCCTGCTGCCAGCGGTCCCATCGGTAGGGACCGGCCGACCTCTAGTGGTGTGAGCCCACAGTGCTAGCATCTTCCGTGTGCGTGGCTTTTTCCCCTGGATAAAAAAAGGTCCCACATGACTGGAGAAACCAAAAAGGGAGGGAAAGGGTGGGAGAGCATCTGGTGGGGCAGGGGGGGGGGGTCGCAGAGGGAACCAGTCACAAGAGCTCATATCACCAGCATTACCTTAGGGCTTGCGTTACCAAACCCTTCAGCATCTCTGAGAGGATGTTCGGTCAAAATCAGGTTGAGGGAGAGAGCAGAGACGGGACAGCGGGGCGCTGAATTCAGAGGGGGGTTGTGAGGCCAGGTGGGCTGTGGTTAGGGTCCCTGGGTTCATGGCCCATGCTCTGCATGGTCATTTTTCTTTCCCTCGTGCAGCAGTTTCTGGAGGATCTAAAGAGGGGGTGTCTCCCTATTTCCCAGCAGTACGAAGAGGAGGAAAGCCAGGAATGGGCGCCAGAGCCCTGAGAAAGCTCACAGCCAAGAGTTTTCTGCTTGCTGGAAGGTATGGAGGATCTCCCTCTGAGTGGGGCTGGGGCTGGAGCTGGAGGCCCTTGGGAATGAAGGACAGCCATCACTTGCAACCCAGCAAGCTGGGGCAGACGGCAGTCTGCCGGAGCCAGGCTGAGGTTTCTCTCACATGGAAGTGTGAGCTATGAAGACGTGCGAAACCCTATCTCCAGCGCTATCCATATCAAAGAGTTCAAGGGGGGGGAGGGTGCTTTAAAATAGGACCTTGGCACAGGTTCCTGCTTCTCCCCATATCTTACTGAGCAGCACTCTGCCAAAATGTCAGCTTGGCTGCTCCACATGTCCCAGGCATGTCCTACAAACCTTTCCGGTGCTCCCAGAGAGATCTCTGCCTCCACAAACAGGAGGGTCCTGGTGGCCCCTGAGCACCACCTCCCCAGCTGCGGAGCAAGAGGAGTCTTTCCTGAAGTGCCAGAAACAAGGGATGGGGACGTGCATGAAAAGGTCTTTGAAGACAGTGTTGGACAAATTGTGCTCAGGGACACCGTTTTTCACTCCCACCCTAAATGAGTGCAAGGGATTCATGGGGAACCAAGGAGCACAAGGCAAAGCTGGTGAGAATGAACTTGACTTTCTAGTATAAGGGGAAGAAGAGATTTCAGCTGAGGTGATCACAGCTATAGGTGTCCAAGGACCATGAATGCTCAGGAGGAGCCAAAGGCCAGAAAAGCTGTGGTATTCTGGAAACAACTCCATGCACATAAACCACAGAGTGATCTCCCAGAGGTCATCCAAATACCACAGTAAAACCCTAGAGGGACCAGAGTCCCCTCATGCTGTCCTGGGATACTGGCTCAATCCAAGCTGTCTGAAAGGGAGAAGACTATATCATGAGTCACCACAAACATATTGTCCCACCTCACCCAGGCTTTCCTCCTTGGTTTTGCCCTTCTCAGCCCAGTCCACTTGCAAAATCCCAGCCCAGAGAGGGAGCCCACATGAGCAGAAGCCTTTTGAGATTCCCCCGAGGCTGGTAGGTGAGTGTTTTCCCCCTGCTCTCCCAGCTGGAGGAACAGGCAAGGGTGGCTCAGCAAAGATACCCAGCAACACTGGAAAAACTGAGATCTCAGTAAAGCCAAAGGTGTTTGCTGAGCATCTCCTCTTAAGACAGATTGCTCTCACTCAAGCCACCCCACAGACAGCCAAGAAAACGAGGTGCTTTAGCAATAACCCGGTCTTCTCCTCGCCTCCCCAGCCTTCTTGAGTGACTGCAGTGCATCCCAGCGGAGCTCAGCTACACCAGGGCCAAGGTCACCGCTGCACTCTGCTTTGATTCGACGCGACCTCCCCTCCCACATGCTGTTTTCATTAGAGCCCAGCTCTTCTGGCAAGGGCGCTGTGCGCAGTCACGAGAAGCTGTTCACTGGTGGCTTGTTTTATCCAGTTGTTGGAGGCTTAAAACAATGAGCTTGCAAATATTTCATTCCTCCCCTGCGCTTTTCCTTTCTTTCTTTCATTCTTTTTTTTTTTTTTTTTTTTTTTGAGGAGAGAGGGGGGAGGTACATAGCGGATAGCATCGGAGCTTGGGGTTAGGAGGGATGAAAGAAAAGAGATCAGAAAGGTATTTCTGTCCTGTTGCGAATACACACGCGTGTGAGCATACTTGTGTGTGTCTCACAGCTGCCCTCTCAGAGGGCTCTCCCAGCTGTCTGGCACCGTTCCAAACTGCACATGTATGTTGTCCTGACTTAGGCAGGAAAGCTCAGAGCGGGACCCCTATCACCACCACCAGGATGATGCCACATGCTAAGACCACACGGCTGTCGCAGTGCCACCAGGGCAGGGACACATTCCTCTGTGCCTTCAGTCTGGCAGGCAGAGACCTGGCGAGGAGGGAGCCTGGAGTCCAAAAGGATAAGCCCCATTTCGGGGCCAGACACTCTCTTCCCTGCCATCGACTGGGAATTTCTGCTGGGACCAGTTGCCATCAAGACATATTGATGCCCTGAGCCTGAGGTGACATGTGGGGAAGGTTTGGTTTTGACTGGAGATGAACTGCATGCTTGTTTCTGCCAGGCGCTGCCTGAGCCCCACGTAGGGATGAGCGATGCAATGGGACAGTGCAAATTTGGGGTGGCAGGCAAGAGGTAGGAAAGCGTGGATCACCCTGAGACCATCGAGACATGAGGAGGCAGAGGACAGTTCCACTCGGGTTATCCCACCAGAAGGACACGTGGGTACAGCCAGCTGGAGGCCATCGGTGTTGCGGTTTCAAGCAGACACAAGGCAGGGCATGAATAAGGTGGGAAACGAAGAACCACTGAGCATGTTAGAAGAACCTCCTTGTCCTGGGCTGGGGCAAAAAGATTGTGAATAAGGTACTTCACATCCCTTCTCTAACTCGCATTGCTTTCTTTAGCCTGGCTGTAGCATGCTGGGACAGTCTGGACCCTTACTTGTCACTACTTCATGCCTGCCTAAAACTGCTGGCATAAGAGGCATCCAAGGAAGGACGGTGACATGGTGAGCACCAACTGACCAGGGAGAAGAGACTTGGCTAATGCTGCTTTTACTCACCTGAGCTTTTGAATTAGGTTGCCTGCCTGATTTGCTTGGACTATACGGTCCCATGGGAGCCAAGGCTGGATGGTACTGCCATGGGGACAGGAAGAGTCACTGGCACTAAAGGCCAGCACGGGGGCATCTTTGGGCTGTGCTCATGTGAAAGACAGGCAGGGTCATGCAGAGCATGCAAGTCTAGGACCGGCAGTGCTGGGAGTGCTCTGCACCCAGCTCAGGGTGCCCCTACTGTATCCCAGTCCTGCAGCCACCCGGCAGGCTCCCAGCTCCTTTATCTCAGGGATGTCCAAAACCCAACTGCATCTGAGCTTGTCGGTCCATCGCAGAGCAGTGGGAGCACAACTCAGAGGTGTGCTGCAGGAGACGACCCACAGGAGAAGCTGACTGCAGGCGAGGAGACATCACCTCCTGCCCAGCCTGCTTGGGGAGCGAGTCACTCCAAGGCCTCCATCACTTGGAGACACATCCCTGTAGATGGAGCCAGAACCTCACAAGGCAGTAGGACAGCACAGTCCTACCCATTGCCCTTCTCTGAGGGACAGACCAGACCTCCTACAGACCACTCTTGCTCTGAAGAGGGACTAGCCCAGCCCCTCTCCTCCCTGCCCTCGAACACCTCCAAGGTTTTGACTCCACTCCCTCCCCAGGTAAACCATTCCAGAGTGTCACGTTGTCCCTCTTTGTTCAATAAATCTTGTTGAATAAATGTTCAATAAATCAATAAACCCAAATCTCTTTCTGTTGCCTTTTCCTGACCACCATGGCCACGGAGAGTCGGTAACTCCCGCACCGCAGACTGCCCCTCTCCTAGCAGTAACGTCCCCCCTGGGATGATAAAGAAGACCTTAGAGCCATTTCTGGGATGGCTTTTCACATCACCAGCCCTATGATGGACCTCCTCAGGCCCTGGTGGGTTGGACGGCAGCACTCACACATTGTGTCCCCTACAACTGCCTTTGCCCCCTCCCACGGAAAGGCTGAGGATCTGGCCCAGGCAACAGAGAGAGCTCCAAGTGGGCTGCTGGGGTGAAGGAAGCTGGCTGACCCCTCTCTTTTACCTCTAAAGCTCCTGGTTCCCTGCTGCTCAGCCCCAGCACGTGTGTGTGTGTCGACCGGAGCCCCAGGCACTTGGGCAAGGGGCCCTTGCCCCTCCCCTAATGGGTCGGGGTGTCACCGTCGCACGCAGTGGTCAAGCAAGCTCAGGGATGCAGTAAGTCAGCAGCAGCATCCTGGACACCCCAACAGGGTTTGGAGCCTGCAGGGAGGCACTGCCCTTCCCACGTGCACGGCCCCCCCCGCCCCCGAGCGAGCTTGTGTGCGTGCCCACGTTCACCTGCACGGGATTTGCGGCGCAGGGGCGCGCGCGGCAGGCGCTCTGCCCAGCGCACCCACCTCCCTGGAGAGGAGCATCCGTCAAACTTTCTAGCAGGCTTGAGCGACTTCCACACCCAGAGACTCAGGTCCCAGTCTATCCTGCCCACAACACTGCAGAGCCTGAACCGGTCTGGGAAATGGGGCACTGGTGTTTGGCAGGCAGAATTGTGGCATCGGTCAGGCCCGGCTCCACCTGGAGGAGTCCCTCCCTTGTGTGGCGACAGGGCGAAGGCAGGTCCCGACCAGCGGTGAGGACGTGGCTGGGCAGGTTGACCTTGGTGGTTGCAGCAGGACAGGGGACAGGGACACTGATGAACAGGGTGCAGACGCGAGCACGGGTCACCCCAGCCCCACATCAGGTCTGCTCCTCCCTTCCCACCCTGGGTAAGCCGGCTGGCTCCTGGCCTTTGCCCAGACACGATGCTTGGGAAAAGCCAGGTTGTGTCACGCTTTCTGTCCTTTGGGGACATTTCTGGGGGGGGGGGGGGGCAGCACTGCTGAGAAGCCTTGGAAAGAGTAAAAGCAAAGGGAGAAGCTGCCCCATCCCCACCACCGTGATCCCGGTTTTGCTCCAGATCTGAGGGTTGTTTCTAGCTCAGTCAACAGAAAATGATGGCGGGGGGGCAACAGAGCCACCTCCAGGGTTCCTTCCCAGGAGCACTCCTCCTTGCTGGGGCTCCCCCCTGGGCTCAGGCTCTCCAGCTAGCTTTTATCTGTCAACAGCACCCCACAACCCAATAAGCCCATGGGTCCTGGGGCCTGGGCTTTAAAATCTGTTAAATAAAGCGTGCTCCGAGTCTGACCACATTTGCAAGGGAATCGGCTAGGTGTATTTGCCCTCGGTGAGGGTTTGGTGCCCCAATCCAGGGTTTCCTGACTGTCCGGCAGCGTGCCCACGCTATTCTTCTGGAGCAGGAGGCAGGGAGGAGTGAGAAGCTTTGCTGCCTTTCACAGCCCCACAAGAAATACTCCCTGGGTGGCCCAGAGTCTCCAGAGCAGGGGCTCAAATTAGAAAAAAAATCCCGATTTGGGAACCTGAAGGCGGGGACTCGATAGGCAGGGGGAGATGCAATGGGGGCAAGCTTTCCTGGCATGGCGCTGGTGGGACCTGCCTTTCCTGATGGACACACCATGGCCACCAGCCTGGCCTGGAGACAGCAGCAAGCTGCAAAGAGGGAGACCCTGAGAAGCCTGGGCTGTGAGGGGAAGTGGGTGGCAGATAAGAACACGTCGAGGAAAAACACAAACCAGAAGCTCCCGAGGAATTTTGGAAAGGAAATGGGGAATTAACTGCAGAAAAGGGGCGGAGGTGGGGAACATAGGGCAGTTTGTGGCTCGCAACAAACAGTCCGTCCGTGCCAACTCGCCAGGCACTGGCCACCTCTCCTCCCTGCCCGGGGGACACCCAGCAGCAGCCGTCCCAGCCGGGCAGGAGCACCGGGAACGGGCAGGCAGCTGGTGCCGGCTCCTGGGGGGGTCCATTCCAGCAAGAATTAAGGAAGAAACAAAACCAAGAGAAGCTGGCGAGAAAAATACCATCGCCGCTGTGTCAGGGAGAGGAGGCTGCAGGTCCTGTCTTGCTGGCAGGTAGACGGGGGACAACCGAGGCCAAGGCTGACAGATGCCAGGTCCCTCCCAAGGGAGCAGCCTGGCTCAGGGGGCACATCATTTGGGTGCCCACCCACAGCCCCACAGCTATTTCGGGGGGGTCAGAAACCATCCCATCTCCTCCCTGTTCTTTTTTTTACGTCCCCCCCCCCCCCTTGCCTTTGCCTCCCAGCACAAGCCCCACAGCACGGGGTCCCCACGCGAGCAGCCCCCTCAATCCGCCCCTCGCCCCGCAGCTATTTTGGAGAAAGGCAGGAGGTATTTTTAGTGCTGCCGGCTCCCAGGAGAAGCTCGGAGCCTCTGAGCTGCAGCAGGGCTGGCGCCAGAGAAACTGCCGCTGCTCTGGCTGATATTTCTTGTATAATTAAACTCAATCCATCCCGGGGGCCAGGTCTTGGCCACCAACTCAGCAAGGAGGGGAAGGAGCGGAGCCAGAGAGCCGGGGGCTGAGGGCTCTGACGGATGCTGGGAATTGCTCTGTGAACACTGGGAAAGCCAGGCCTGAGACTTCGGGGAAAGTTTTGCCAGGCACAGGGGAGCAGGACGGTTCCAAAAGTGGCAGGGAGTGGGATTTAATGGGAGCAGAGCCCAAACCGCCACCTCAGCAAAGGCAAAAGACCCCATACCAGCATCACACCATCCCACTCCCCCGCGGGAGAGGGACTCAAAGGGGATGTCCAAGGCTGGACAGACAGCACCTAAAGGCAAGCTGGGAGAAAGCAGCGGGATTTGAAGAGCACCCAGTGCCTGCGGGGCAAGCCGGAGAGATGCCTCCTGGTAAACAAAAGGCCAGGCTGGAGCTGGAGCCGTGTTGGAAGTTTGGGGGCTGCCTGGTTAGGGAGCATCTGGTGAACACGGGCTGCGGCTGGAGGCTGACAAGCAGCAGCACAAGCCTCCTTCTTCCCCAGCCTCCGTCCGGGGGCCCCAGTCTGCCATCGAGGAAGAGCGGGAACGACAGCCTGGAGAAAACACAGCACCCGCCGGGTTTTAGGTTTGGGTTTGGTTTTTTTTTTTTTTTTTTCCTTCCCCTGTGCAAAAAGAACAGAGCATTTATTCCCGCGCTCCCTTAAATTTCAAGATACATTTCCAGCGATCCAGACACCAAGCTGGCGTTCCAAGCAACAGTATATTTTATATAACTGATTTTTTTTGTTTTTACCACTTTATAAAGCCATACAATGAACTGCAAAGAATCCGACATCTGTACAATGGGAAGACAACAGCGGAGTCACATTCACACACGGACATGGTGCGACCAAAGTCATCCTTACACACGTGACGACATTATGGGCACAAAGATACAAAATATAACATATTTTTTTTTCCATCTATATAAATACAAAGAAATGGGCGAGTCTAAAAGTTTGAAACTGTTCATTAACACTGATTAGCAAATAAATCTGTAACATTCCCAAAGTAACAAAGACAACAACAACAACAACAAAAAACCCACGCATAACACGGCGGCACAGGATCCGCCAACAGAAACGTCAGGTTGCTTCCTTTTTTTTCTTTTTTTTCTTTTTTTTTCCTTTTTAAGGAAAAGAAAAAAAAAAAATTAGTAACCCCAAACCAACCTCGCAATTTGCAAAACAAACGAACGAAATGAAACAAGCCCCTGCGGGCTCCTTTGCTGTCTGATCCTCCTGCCTGCTCCAACGGGAAGGGTTGCCTTTTGTTGATGCTGCTGTCTGGGGTTTTTGGGGCAACTGGTTTCTTTACCTGCCCGACCTGCTGGGTGGGGATTTACTCTGCACTTCGGTTCAGGCGGTTGAGCTCTCTGGAAAATCAATGCCCAGAGGCTGGGTTGGGTTTTTCTCCCTCCCTGGTTTGTTTTCCATGTGTGGTTTGACCAGGGGGCAGCCAGCAAATGTTGCATCCAGAGCAACCCCAAACTTTGCTCAATTTATCTGCTTAAACCCACGAGCCCCCCCATCTCCACCGGCAACGAGGGGCTGGCAAAGACCATGAGATGGGTGCATCCCATCCGCAGACGATGACACGGATCATCCCCCAGGATAGCTCCCGGAGGGGGGCAGAGCCAGAGCCGGAGCCAGCCCCGCTGAACGGGAACCCCACATTCCGCACGTTGCAGGCGCTACCGTTTGGGACAGGCAGGGAACAACCCCCATGGGTAGCATTTTCCAACAGGCAGCAACTTTGACAGCAAAGGGAGGACGGGTGGGAAAGGGCTTCTCCGAAAAACAAACTGACACAAATAGGGCACGTACAATAAATTTACACACGCAAAAAAAAAAAAAAATATATATATATATATATGTG
>JAVJGG010000001.1:36290173-36306181 GCA_035590195.1 Aviceda cuculoides | reverse complement strand
CCAGCTGGCCCTGCTCACCTCCCAAAGCAAAAGGAAAAGCCGACGGCACTGAAGACGCCGGAAAACGACAGCGCGTTCGGGGGGCACGAGCCTCCAGCCAGCTGGTTTTGGGGGCGGCCACGTGCTGAGCAGGGTGGCTCTCAGCGGACCTGTTACCTCCCCACTGAGCCAAAGTTGCCCAGCGGCTGCAGGTCCTTTCCTTTTTTCTTTTCTTTTTTTTTTTCTTTAATTTTCTTCCTTCTTTTTCTTTTTTTTTTTTCTTTTTTGTTTTTTTGTTTGTTGTTTTTTTTTTTTTTTTTAACGTGGCCGCAAAAATAAAAGGAGAAAAAAAGCGCCTGAGTTACTTGTAGTCATTCGCCTTTCGTGCAACTTGAACGTCCATGCAATTTAAAAACCGCTTGCGCGTCTCCGGAGAGCGAGACAGGGGTAGCCGCGGGTCCACTGCTTCGCACAGGGAACCCACCTGTGCCAGCATCCGCTATTATTACAATTATTATTATTATTACAATGTTTTTCTTTCTGTTTTGGTTTTTTTTGTGTTAGGAGAACGTGTGACAGGCTGCAGGAGAAAACTGCCGAAGAGGACTAGTGACGGGAGGGAAAAGGGGAAGACGGGAGAGGAATTGACTTTCTGCATCCTCCAGGGAGGCTCCTGGGGAGCATCTGCCTTCCCCAGGCAGGGGGCGGCAGGAGCCCCCCCACACCTCCTCGCAGGCTGGGGGGGCACGAGCACCACCGGGGAGGTGGGGAAATGCCGTCACCCCCCTCTCCGGGTGGACTCACAGCGGCTCACCTGTGATGGGTGCTGGGCTCTAGGTCAGCAACAGAGGTCAGCCCGTGGCTGAGCTCCCCAGGGATGGGAAGGTTCAGGACCAAGCTCCCCTGTGGCCCCCGAAAGTTGCCGGGTGGCCAGCAGGTTTCGGGAGAAGCGTGGGGGCCGGTGAGGACCCTCCGCTGCAGCCAGGCAAGGGAAGGTTTCTGAGGGCATCTCCTCCAGCGTCCCACAGACCCAGCCTACGTCGGTATCTCCTACGGATGGTTTCAAACACACAGCAGATGTTTGCCGATGGAGCTGCTGGGATGGAGCTTCTTCCGTGGGTTCCGCCAGATGGAAAACACCGGTCATGGGCCCGCATTCGGTCCTGAGTGGACGTCACCGCTCCAGACCGTGATGTTGAAAGCTGGGAATGTGCCTCTCACTGCCGCCTTCACTTTGGTCACCTTCCCTGTGGTGGGACATGCATTCCTGTCTGGCGTGACTTTGTAGCTCTCTTATGTAGGTGCGTGCTTTTGGTTCCTTTACGTGTGTGTTTGGCTTGTGTTGAGTTTTTAAGGGTTTTGTTGGGTTTTTTTTGTTGTTTGCTGTTTTCCTCCAAAATTCCAACCCTTTCCCCCCCGATTCACTTCCCTCTCCCACAATGCACTTCCTCACACTCCTTCTCGGATCAGCTCCAAGTCCTTCTCCAAAATTCAAGAATCACCCGCAAGCGCCAGCTCATCTTTTCTGGCCAGAGCCAAGCATGACCCTGGAGACAAAGTTGACGATGGCTGCAGCCGGCTGGTCCGGGTCCAGCTCGGCAAAGAGGTGGCAGATGTTGTCTGTGGTGCTCCCTTGCTTCCTGGCCACGAAGCCGAAGAGCCTGGGCGGGGAGAAGGCAAGAGGCTCAGTGAGGTTTGCCAGCGTTGCTCACCCAAGGAACGCCACCACCCTCTTCCAGCACGGTCTTGTCCACCTTCCCCTCTTTAACAGCCACCTCGCACAACACAGAGGGAGACATCCCAAACCAACCTGCAGGAAGACCCATCTACTCTTCCCATTGCTGCAGTTTCTTTGAAGGCCAGCGCTGCACTTCCATCACCTCTTGGCCAAACCCCCTTGGCTCTGACCATCCCTGCCACCCTCCCCTAGACCGTCCCCCCAAAAGGACCTTCCAGATGATCACATCATTGCCTTCGTTTGGGTCACGACCCTTGAAACCCCAGAGGTGATGGGCTGGCCATTGGGGTAGACCCTGTACGAGAGGAAGGCCATGTGGGGACACAGGGAGCTGGGTGAGACCATGTGGTTATTTCTGTCTGTCTCTCCCCTGATGAATAAATTGTCCCTTTTTTTTTTTTTTTTAATTATAATGTGCAAACTCAAGTTATAAATACAGGGGAACAGAATGTGAGACAGGCCTAGGCCATGGCATTTCTAATTGGGGAGGGGAAATATCCCAGCAGCTGGGCATCCTAATAAAAACCCCTTCGCTAACACAAAGGCTAAAATTAGTGGAAATTGGCCCCTGGAGATGAGCTCAGGCAGTGTCTCTGTGCTCCCGTGGGTCAGGGAGGACAGGAGGAAAGGGAAGAGCTGGCTGGTGGCTCATGTGCCATCAACATAACCCCCATCTCTGCTCCATGAGCTGGCTCCCACTGATTCCACTGGGAGAGTTTCCAGTAAGACCAGTTCAGCAAGGGCTATGCCTGCTCTGACCAGGAATTTGGGGCTGAAAGATGCTTCCTGAGTCTCCAAGACCACGGTCTCATGCTTGAGTGAAATGTTCCTGCAGCGAGGAGCTTAGACCATCTCACACATGGTCAAGAGGCTGCCCTGCATGGGGCATCTTCCAGCCAATGCTCAAACACAAGCAGAAGCCACCCCGACAGCAGCTGGGAGGAATCGGCTGGGAAGCACAGAAAGTACTTACTTGGCTGGACCACTGCCATCAGTTTTAGTCCACCTGCAAGGAGAAGAGGAGGTGTGAGGGATGGTGCCTCCTGCACCCCACAGAGAGACAGGGCCATGATGGGGGCCACCACACCAATGCCGGAGGGCCAGCCTGGCTGTGCACAGGCTTGGCTCTATGGAAAAAAAACTGATGCACCTTTCTCCCAGCACGAAGATGTTTGGAGACACCAAGAAGTCACCAGGAGAAACTGGTGTTGCCCCGCAGTATCCAAAGGGACCTTCCCTCCCTGCCCTCCTCAAGAGCAAGGGGCACAGAGCAAGCAGACCCTGCTCCAAGCAGCCCAGGAGCCTGGGGGAGGGAAAGGGGCAGGGGACGTGTGCTCCCCCCAGGTTAGGGCACTCACTTTCGTTCCTGGGGGTCCAGGTCACAGAAGGTGACAGTGTTGAGAGGGTAGTGTCGTCGGAAGAACAACCTGAAACACAAAGCAGGGAGCGTCAGGGCCAGGGACACCCCACCTCAGCCCCACCAGCACAGGGTACGCTCCCATAGAGCTCCCCTAGGATGCTCCAGGAGTCAAGGACAAAGCCCAGCCCTGCCCATGGCCAGGCTCAAGCCACGCCAGGGACGTCCTTCATCAACACCCTCCCTGGATCACAGCCCCGTTGGCTTTGGGGACCCAGGACTGTGGCCAGGAGGGCTCTTACTTCCTCTGGTTGTCGGTTAAGGTGATGCCTTGTGCAGAGACTTTGAAGTGGACAATGGTAGCAGTGGGCGTGGGGTCAGCCACCAGCGTCTCGGCGACAGCCTTTGCAATGGCCTGGGGGCCCGTCAGTGACTCCATCTCCACCGAATTGATGAAGAGGACATTGCATGCTAGAAAGGGAGACAGCAGGCACGGGATCAACCACCGCTCTGAGCGACGTTCACCCTGCAACAGCCCCCCTCTACTCACCCGCGCCCTGTTTGAGGAGGTCTGTGGCCGAGTTGGTGGCTGACACAGTGTCTTTCTTTTCCTCCATGGGATCTAGAAGACATGGGATGGTTACTGCTGCTCCCTGCTTGGAAATCTAACCCGTCCCCGCAGGCTGTGGGGACGGATGCAATCCCTTCTGGTCCTGGCTCTTACCTCGGTCAGGAATGACCAGCTTGCAGGGCAGGGCCAAGGGCATGATGGAGTGCTGGTACACCAGAGCTGAGAGGCAGCCTGGGGAGAGAGGGGAGATGGTCAGCACAGCGCTGGGGACATGGGTTTCCCTGGTCTTAGGTCACTGTTGCTCCAGGTGGATGGGAACAGGCTTTTTGGTGGGTTTCTTCACTGTGGTCCTAACGTCCCATGTGGCAATTCCTCTCACTGAAACCACCGTGCCCACGGAGGGCTCAGGGAGGGGGCAGAGGTGCCAGGGCCACCTTAGGAACAACAAAGGGGGCAGAGATCCTCATGCAGCACGTCCAAGCGCATTAGCCATGGGATAAATGAGACAAGGGGAGCCCCTGCCCTCCACCCTGTCCAGCAGCATCATTTGTCTTACACGTGTGTGCAGAAAGGTACATACCTGTGCATATAGGCATATTCATGTGCACTCACGAGTGTGCATGATCCCGGGGGCTCCAAATGCCCACAGGACTCGGTTATGCAGGGACAAGAGGCAGTAACAGAGGCAGGGGCTGTCCCAGACACCTGGGGGCTCTGCTCTGGTAGTCCAGCAAAGGCAAGGCTTTCCCAACCCAACCCGGCATGTGGGAAGCACACTGGGAGCACTCACCAAAATTGGGCTCGTTGGGGCATCCTTTTAGTTTCACGCCCCGCGGGCTGGTCTCGATGAGGAAGTGCCTCACCAGCTCGTTGGTGATATCTCCTGGGAAGAGATGGGATGTTCTCGCACCAGAGCCACCCTCCTCCTCCTTCTTCTCTGCAGTCCCACAGGGAAAACAGTGCTCCAGCTCGAGGGAGGGGTGCCTGCCGCTCCACACACCCTCCCCAAATCCAGCCCTTCACACAGGGTCAACCTGAAGCCAGGTTCCCCCACGGTGCCAGTGGGCTGGGGAGGCTGTGCCCATTTCACCATGCCAAAGCCCAAGATGCAGACACCCCTGAGCCCTCCACGGCTCAGGGCAGAGGGTGTCTGGTGCTTCCCTGTGCCCTGGGACGGGGGGGGGCTGGGAGGGAGGGATGCTGCCACATCAGCACATACCCAAGGGCACGACTGGTTCAGCAGACCCGGCTGCCCGCTCGCCCCGGCCAAACGATGGAAAGCATCTCAGCGTGGGATGGAGAAGGGCACACAATACCTTTCTTGTTCTGCTGCACGACCGTGGGAGGCGGAGAAGCTACTTTCATGGCAAGGCCGTAGGCTCCCCGGAAGGAGTGGCTGTCTCGGATGATGAAAGCCCCCGGCTCCCTGTCCTTCAGCAGTGCAATGGCTGCAGGAGAGAACGGCAGACCTCAGAGCAGCCAACACCTCATCCAAAACCAGCAGGAGTGGGTCGGGATAGGGCACCCCAGCTCCACGGCCTCGCGGCCAGGCACCACAATGTTACCATCCCCCCCGGCACATTTGGATGGGGATCTCGGGTGGGTCTGCGGCCAGGCAGGGACTCATCTCCCCCCTGCCTCCGCTGCCTCCGCTGCCCTGGTGTGGGCATCTCAGAGCATTCCCACCCAGCCCAGCTCTGAGCAACCGAGCACTGAAGAGCAGGCAGGGACCAGGGACCAAATGCTGGGACTTTGCCCCTGAAGACACCGTGCCCCCTCCTTGTTCTCCCCACTTCTTTTAGCTGTGTCTCCCAAGACTCCTCTGAGCTCTCTCGGCTCAGGACCTGAGTGCTTTGCAGCCCAAACTGCATAGATCCACTGCAAGCTGTGGGGACTGGTGCTCTTCTACCAAGGGGAAGGCCTGAGGAGACCACATCGTACAAGCCTGCAGCTGAGCTGAGCTGGGCTTCAACCTCGCTCTGCAATGGGCTGAGTATCCACAATCCACCTTCACTCCTAACCCAGCCCCTAAGGGAAATCCTTGCTATCCCTGTGAAAATCCCTGTGGGAATCCCTGTGATCCCAGATACACCCCAACTCCCAACCACGGCTCACTCGGCCACATCCTTTGCCCTGTGCCATCTACCCACCCTGCTCTCTGGAGATCTCCGGTTTGTACCAGTACTTGGAAGTGTCCTGCACAAACTTGACGTTGGCACGAGTCTCAGGGCTGATATCTGCAAGGAAGGGAAGAAAAGACAAGAAAAAAATTAAAAGATGCTGTATCTAAAACTCCACATGAGTTTTTAGCAAATCCAGCTAAAGCATTAATACCTCCACCTCCTTTCAGCCCCAGCACACTGCTTTAACCTTAAGCCAATCCTCCATACCCTGGCAGGTTGATCATCACCTGGAGCTTATGGGGCTGCCGGGCATCAAAGCTAAATCCAAGCACAAGGGCCCTCAAAGGCCTTTGCATGAGATGAACCTCTTTGCCACACAGCCAGAGACAAAATGGGAATTCATCATTTAAAAGGGAGCTGGCCAGGTGAAATGAAAGCTGTCGGAGGAAAGAGATACGTCCACAGGGTGGTGGGGAGATCCTCTGACTTCAGGGGACCTTCACTGCTCTCTAATGTTCAGGATTTGGCTTGTCCATCATAAAAATAAATTCCTCCCCTTATCCTTGCTCCGTGCAGAGGAGCTGGACGGGTCAACCTGCTCTGGGAAAAGTAGCCCCAGCCCAACCCTGCCTTTCTCAGTGCCCATCAGTGGCACAGCCCCGATGGGAGCTGCTTCTCTGGCCACGAAGCTGACACTTTACTCAGGCAACACTTCCAACCACCTGCTTCCCAAAAACAACCGAGCAAACAACCCGGAGGGCCGGATAACATCTCTGCTGGAGACATGTTATCAGCCCTCTGCAATCTGGCTGCCTTCGAAGAGGCGGGGGGCTCGCTCCCCTGCCCAGCCCGCTCACTAATGGTTACAGGTTTTAATTTCTTATGCTTCCCCACCGGGAAAGGTCCCCAGCCACAACGAGTCACAGGGCCAGGGCAGGCGCCGGTGCGCCCGCAAAGGGCTGCCCACCCGGCAGCGAAACCGGCCCGGCAGCCGGAGCCACTGCTGCCCAGTGGCTTTATTCCCCTGGTCCTATCGGCCTCATCTTGACGTCGCCAAGGTGTCCCGTAACGGGAGCCGGCGAAGGCGCGAAGGCGTTCCAGGCGCAGCGGCAGCCGGGGCACAGCACGCCGTTTGAAATGAGGAGACAGTGCTCCAGCAGGGTCCCGGGGGGGCGGGGGGGGGTAAACCCTGCCGGGAACAGGGCCGGCAGGTCAGCGCATCCCCACGGCAGAGAAAAGCCGCCTCCGGGCGCTTTGATCTCCCCATACACAATTCTGGGCGCTGTTTACGCCAGCGACGCCGGGTCGGTGCTTTTCCTGTTGGGATTTGCCAGAAAGCGCAGGAAATGGCCCGAGCCCCAGCGGTGCCGCTGGTTTGCGGATGGACGGGAGGGGTAAATCAGGACAAAGCTGCAACCCTTTGCCCGCCAGCCACGGAGGAGGAGGAGGGGAGAGCCCTGGGGCAGGGCAGGGGGAACGCGGGGACCTCCGAGGGCATCGCTTACCCGGCATGGAGAACTTGGAAAAGTCTGGCAGGGTGTGGGAGAAGGCGACGGCACTCCCACCGCTGGGACTGGACATGCCGCTGGAGAGGGGCGAGGACGCCTTGCCGTTGACGGTGGCGTAGTTGGGGAGGCTGTTGGAGCGGTCCCCGGCCGACATGCGACGTTTTTCGGGCAGCGCGGGCTGCGGCGTGGGGCTGCCCTGGCGGTAGGCGGCCGAGTCCGGAGAGGAGGAATGCGGCGTGCTCGTGCCAGGGTAGTACGCCGGTGAGACGGGGAAGGACGGCGTGGAAGGAGGCTGGTAGCCGGAGGAGCTGCTCTGCCGAGACAGCGTCGGGCGCCTCTCCTCTGGGCTGGGGTAGCCGTACAGGGGGCTGCTGGGGGGGACGGCCGCCGCGGCTTGATGCCTGGCCAGGCCGGGGCTCCCCGGTGTGGCCACCAAGTTGCCGTGGGCCGCCACAGCGTGTCTGCCTAGCCCTGGGCTGCTGGGAGCGCCACTTCTGCTGGGATTGAGAGCTCTTCGCCCGAAACCGGGGCTGGGCGGCGTGTTGGTAGCCACTGTCCGGTGCAGGGTGCGGGGGCTCCCCGGCAGGACGTGGACCCCCACCACATTGACCTGTGGCTGCGGCCGAGCTTGGGGGTCCGGCTGGAGGCTGGCTCGGCCATCGGGATAGTCAGGGCTGGCGTACGCCGAGCCCGGGACCCCGCCTTGGACCATCGTAAAGGAAGATGGAGACGAATTTTGGTAGTTGCTGTGAGCAGAGGGCATCTGCGAGCCAACAGGCGCCCGGTAAACAGGCTCGGCCGAGGTGTGGGGAGGCGTAACCGTGCCGTGGGGGCTGCCCTCTGATGGGTAGCTGTGGAGGGAGGCCCTGAGGAGAGATGAGGAGAAGGAGGATTCAGCTCCACCGCTCATTCCTGCTGCTGGCTGGCACAGTCCTGCGAGTGGTGCACAGGGAAACTGAGGCACGGTGCCAGCAAGCTGCTCGGTTGTTCAGAAGCAACAGTGGGACGGGTCCTGCTAGCTGCATGAAAGCAGCTAGAGGCAGCTTTGGATCCGCCATGCATCCCAGTTCCCTCTCAAAATACAACTTTCTGGGGGAGACAGCCTTTTTCAGCTCCTCTCCCAGCAAAACGCCCGATTCATTCCTCCCTGCAAGTCTTGCCAGGCTGGGCTGGTGCAGGACACCTCATGGGCAGCCTAATCCAGGGCTAGGGGTTAGCACAGACCCCATCCCTCCTCCCGCCCCAGGGGCCGGGTTCCTAGCAAGATGCTGCTGAGGTCCAGCGACCAGCAAACGGTCACCAGTGACCACCAGGTGACCACCAGCGACTTAGCTTTGTGTCATCAGGGCAGTAAGCTGCGTGGTTGGCCAGGAACCCCCAAATCCTGCACGGGGAGACAGGGGTCCTTGCAAAGGCAATTTCAATGTGGGAGCAAGCCTGTGCACCAGGCAGGGTTCGGGTTCGGCCCCAGCCCCACCAGCCCCCAGGACCTGCACCCACTGCCTTACCCATCCACGCTGTGAATGGGGCTGCTGGTGGAGACGGGGCTGGGGGCAGTGAAGGAGTTGGTGAAGGTGCCGTTCCTGGCAGGCACCTCCGGGCCTCCAGGCTGGGTGGTGGGCAGGCTCCCTCCCTTGCCCATGGTGGCCGTGCGGGCCACCGACTCGACGTAGCTCCTGGGCTCTGCGGCAAAAGAGAAGGGGAAACGGATGAGCCCACAGCTCGCATGAAAGGGGGCCATGCCTGTCCCAGCATTCCCATTTCGGCCACTGAAGGTGCTGGAGCTGAGCTCCTCCAGCTGCACATTTAGGCTGCTCCAAGGGATGCTGAAGACCCCAGCCAGGGCACAGAGAGGAGGGTCGTGCCCACCCCTTTCCCCGAGGGGACCCAGAGCACACGGACCGCGGTCCCTTCCCACGCCACAGCCCCTCCACCCGGCTCTGAGTCAGCGTCCCTCTCTGCCCAGGATGCCACACGGCACACGTTGTGCTCCCTGCTCATCTCCAGCCCCTAAAAATAGAGCTGGTGACTCTGGCCCAGCCTGCAATGACCCACGTGGGACTGACGACGATGCCCTGCAGTCCCTGCCCTGCCCGGCCCACCTCTGCCAGCCATCTCCAGCAGCAGACCGGAGAGCAGCTCCAGCTATTTCCACTGCAGCATCCAACATTCTCACTCCCAACCCGCCTCGAAACCGGAGCCCACGAGCACGACCAAGAAAAGCAATTTTCCTTTGGAGCCGCCGAGCTGTCCCGTGCCAGGAGCAGCGGGCTGGGCTGGCCGTCACCAGCCACAGCAGCCACCAGACCCAGTCCTCCCTCCTCCCTTCCCCCCCCGCCTCCTGCTCCATCCCGGCTGGTCCCCATCCTTACGATAGCCCCCGCAGCCCCCAGCTCCCCCCCCAAAACACACTGGAGGAAGGGGCTGCAGCTTCAGACTGGGGCTGTGCTGGGGCACAGCGCCCTAAGTGAGACCCACTGGCGTCAAACACTGCGGGCCGGGCATCCTTGCAGATCCCTGGCTCCAAGCTGGCCATGCCCGAGGCGCCTCCGCAGTAGTAATTAGCATGACAAACATTATTATTATTATTATTAGTCATAACAGCCTGGCTCTGGCTAAGCCTGCCAGCAAGCTGGCTCGCTCGCAGCCAGCAACACCAGTGCACAGCTCCACATTCGGTGCCGGCCCAGGGGGTTGCAAGGAAAAAGGCTGTCTTGGGTCCCCCTCCTTCCCCCACAGCATCTCTGTGCCCCATCTGCTTGCAGACAGGGGAGGAGGAGTCCATCCCTTGGGCTGATCTCCCTGCCCAGCCCTCCTCAACCAACCCCAGGAAAGATCAGAGCCAAAACCAGACCGAGGACCTCGACACAGGCTGGGTACCAGCATCGGAGGCAGGGCATGTGACTCTGGGTGACAGGGATGAGGCATTGCCCAGAGGAGGACGCCCAGGGCAGCTGCGAGAAACTCATCGCTGCTTAGGTAATTAAATTAATTTCACAGCTACTCACTTTTCCCCCCCCCCAGCTCCCCACCCCAGACTAAAATTATCCAGACAGTACATATGAGTCAGCCTGCAAGAGGTTAAGAGCAAAGGGCTGCAAAAATGCCAGCCCCTCCTGCAAAGGTGGGGGTTGAAGGGAGGCAGGAGCCGGGGGGCCCCTCCGGGAAGGGGGGGATGGCATATGTGTGCCACAGTGAGGTGTGTGACCATGGGCACATGTTCAAGTCAGTTGGTTCAATACTGGGAATAAAGAAGGAAGACAAAAAAAAAAAATCTAGGAATCTTCAGGCAGGATTCTTTTAGGCTGAAAAATCCAATCTTGCCTCCTGGTGCTTTCTTGGAAGAGGCTCCAGAGACGGGAAGACAGTGGGAGAATAGAGAGGCTGTGAGTCACCACCAGGGAGGTGGGCAGTCGTTCGGGAATCCTGAATCGGAGCAGGGCTGCGCTCCGGCCAGAAATCTCCAGCGCCGCGACGGTGCTGGGCTGTTTTAAAGCCTCCTCGGGGGTGGCAGCCAAGCCCCAGCTCCTGTGCTGCCAGAGCATCCCCTGGCCCCAGGCACAGCCTGGCCAGGCGGGCTGGGATCTGCTGAGCAGAGCCCGGAGGGGCAGGGATCCTCGTGGGATGTGCGGCTGGGTGCTGAGGGTGCTAATTCCAAGTTTTGTCAAGCCAAAACACCGGTCCCTTCTCAGGACTCCAGATTCAACTCCCAAAAACCATCATGTTATCAGAGAGGATGAAGTAGGGCGAGAGGCTGGTGCTGGCCACTCAGCCCAGCCAGCGCAGGGTCACTGGTCCTCCTTGCTCTGGGTCAACCATCATGCAAGTGGCTGGAGTGCCACAGGAACAGAGAAACAGTGCGGCTTGAGCTCCTGAGGGTTTGGTGGGAAGGAGAGGAGAGGTGATGCTTGGGTCTTTGGAGGTTTAAAGTTGGACAGAAATGGTAAAGCTGGGGGGGTACTTAGGAGCGAAAAGCCTGATTTTATCCCAGGTTTTCTTCCTTTAATGCACCCAAGAAGCCATCACTGAAAAATCAGCTCTGGAAGCAGAACATTTTCTTCAAGGAAACACTGTCTCCAATATTACACACCGTTCAGGTTTGGGTTATGTGCATTTTGAGGAACGCCCAAGGAGAAACGCTGATGGCTCCCGGGGCCGCGGGAAGTGTCGCAAACTCGCCAAGACACATGCCCTCCCCAAAACCCATCTTGAACACACAGTTCCCCATCCCGGCCCCGAGGGCCCGAAGTTTCATTAAAGAAGAGAGCGAAACCACCCAACAACCATCAGATAGCAGGCAGCACTCCGGGGAATCCCAGCGGCTCCCAAAGCCTCTGTCCCCCCAGGAGACATGCCACCCCAGAGCCCGCAGTACCTCCTCCATCAGCAAAGCCAATCCTGAGCTGACGTCCCAGCTCAGCCCCATCCTCAGCATCCCTAGAGAGGCACAGCCCAGGAATGGGTGAGGTGGGAGGAATTTGGGCAGCCTCCCGGACGGCACAGCATGCACACCGGCTGCCGGCGCTGCGCCGCTACCCGGCCAGCTGAGCCAGTAGCATGCTGGTGGCCTCTGCGCCTGCTGACCTTTTGTGCTGCACTTTTTGGTTTATTTTCACTCCAAACGGCAGCGGCAAAGCCAGAAGGGGCGGGCAGGAGCCCAAAACCGGGGCTGCTGCTCCCAGCCCCCCACCGGGCTCATCCAAACACAGCGTGCCAGCATCCCTGGCATGCCACTGGCAAGGATGCCACGCACCGACAAAGAGGTCTCAACCCCCACGGACGATGACCACCCAATGTGGCAGACCTCCGGGTCCAATTTGGACACCGGGGAATCCAACCATGACACAAGGCATGATGGTCCCCTCCTCAAAAGGGAGCAGGACAGGCAAGACTCAGGCTCCTACATCCCTGGGGGCCAGTGCAAGGGAAGGCTGCTGGCACAGTGGGTATGACTGGGAAAGAGAGAGACAGAGAAAGAAAAGCCTTTCTTACCTTCTCCAGAGTCACCGCCCGCCTCCCCTTCTAGCTCTGAGATGGAGGGGCAGGGGAACAACGGGAGCGGGAAGAGGAGGAAGAAGGGAGATGCGAGACAGAAAGAAAGAGAAATCAGAGTTAAGCAGCTTTGTCTTGCTCAGGCAGGGGCACAGAGAGCGCAAAGGAGAGCCCCACGCCTTCCCGACACGGTGCCCCAAGCTGGACCGCTGGGCTCGGACACCCCCAGGGTCCACCTGGGCATGCCAGAGATGATGTCCAAAACCCAGGAGGCTAGTTTTGGGCAGGGAAGAGGGAACAGCCCAGCAGGGAGCCACCCTGAAAGGCTGCTCTGAGAAGCCCGGCAAGCACCAAAAAAAGCATCAGCTTGTCCTTGAGGGCAGAGAGAGAAGGGCCTCACTGGGTGGCCTCAGCCGAGCTGTGCCCTCCAGGCTCAACTGGGTTTTGGGGAAGTTACACTCAGCCCTGAAATGGCCCAGGAAGGGGACCTAGGTACGGGGGAGCAGCGAGGTCTGGCTCGGCAGGCTGCTCTGAGACACGTCCCCAGGACAGCGGGGCCTTTGCACCTGGGGACCACTCTCCAGGATGGAGAGGGCTCTGGATACTGTTCCAGCTTGGCTCCCAGAGAGCAAACCCACTCCAGCTGTGCTGGGGGGGGAGAAGGGATGGAGGAGATGAGGAGGGAAGAATATGGGGCTGTGCAGGAGGCAAGACCCCGGGGGTTTCCAGCCTCCACCACTGAAGACTCTGCTGGGCTGAGCCCCCCAGGGCAGCACCAACATCCCCCCAACCCTCACAGAGTCCCATAGTTCCCACAGGAGATGACAAGAACCCCAGGGCCACCTGGCCCGCAAAGGGAGACAGAAGTGCCTTCTCCAGCCAGGGGACCCTCCCAGGGGTATCCTCGCAGACACCCCCCCCCCCCCAAAAAAAAAAACAGCAGCAGCCCCCACGCCTGCACTCACCTCCCACTGGATGCAGCAGGATCTCGGCCGGGTTGTGGGGTTTCAGCCCCAGTGCTGAGAGCGGGGTCTTGGCCAGGCCGGGGGGAGAACGCACTGTCAGCATGGGGGACACAAGAGCATTAGTGGAGGGGTGGGAGGTAAAGCTTCAGAAAGGCTGGAGCTGCCCGGGGGTTCAGAGCCCCCCTGACCCATCCCACCCATCGGCTGCAACGGGGGGCTGCCGGGAAGAGGAGATGCCCTCATATGAAGCAATGCCCCAGGGAAGGGCACTGATCCTTCTCTCCATCTGGGAGAGGGCACAGGGTGGGAGGTGCCCGGGAACAAGCAGCCTGCCCCATCACAGGGCTGGCAGGATGGAGAAAGGGGGGAAATCTCACCAGGACAGGCCCAGACCCCATTTCCCATCCCCATAAGGGAATGGTCCCACCATAGGCATGAAGCCTCCTTCTTTGCTCCTGTGTGAGAAGCCATCCCCCCAACCCAGCTCTCCTAAACCTTAACCCCACTCTGCCGATCCCCACATCTGGCCGAGCTGGGACCAGGCTGTCCCACAGCAGCTCATCACCCCCGCGAAAGGTGCAGCGGGACTGCCAAAAAAACCCCCACCCTCCAGACCAGCTCGATGGGGGCGTGAGCATGTTCCCCGAGGGGTGGCAACGCACACATGAGGTCTGTACCTTTGGGCCCATACGTACATAGCAGGAGGAACTGCGTACGTATGTATGGCTACGGTATGGATGCACTGGCGGGGGGGGGGGGGGGGGAGGGTTTGGTGGGGCAGGGTGGACCTCCCTGAGCTGACTGCACCTCCTCTCCCCTCCTGCCCTCTGCCCCATCTCCCTGAGGTCTCATCTCCAGCAAGAGGGACCGGAGGGCACATCCCTCCATCAGCGTTTGAACATCCCCAACTGGTGGCATGAGCGCAGGGCCCACGGCGAGGCTGGGAGGCAGCTGGTGGTGGGAGCTCCAGAGGAAAGCCAGGTGCCCCCAGCAGCCTGGGGCTGGAGCAGCCGAGCCCCTGGAAAACTGAGAGGGCATCACCTTCCCTGGCGGGTGTCTGATTTCCCCAAATCTGGTCGGGTGCAAGCCACGATGTCAGCTCGTGCCTCTGTTGGCTGATGAGCAGCAGGGTCCTCCAGGGCTGGGAATTGCCCCAGGACTGCCATCTCCCCATGGAGGGGAATCATTCCTGCATCCCCTCGGTGGGAATTTTAGCAAAGCCTGCAAGCTGCAGCTTCGAACTTCCCAGGCCTCCCCAGCTGGCACTGGATAAGAAGCACTGCCTCCAGGCCATGTCCCCGTCACCTCTGCAAAGTGACTCGTCCCCCAAAAGGAGCCACTGTCCCACTGCCAAGGAGCTGCTGCCCTGGGACCAAGCTCGCCAGGTCCCCTGGAACAACAGGGCTATTTCCGAGCTGCCAAACGCCCCAGGGATGCTCCCACACTCCAGTCGCTGCATCCCATGAGGTGGGGCTCAAACGGCAGTGTGTTGCAGGGGAGGAACGGCGAGAGCGCAGAAGGAAACAGCCTTGAGCCCCGTGAGCTGAGCTACGGAGGGCAGGCAGCCCCACTGGGACCACTGGGACCGGGATGTGGCATCAGAGGCGGCTGTGCCCAGCCTGAGCATCCCGCAGCATCCAGGCTACAAAAGCGTTTCGGGGGAGGGCAGGGGGGGCTGCTGTCTTTTCTGATGGGTTTCCCAGTCGACAGACAGCTCCGTTGCACTGGTCCAGCCTGACTCTACGCTGTGCCGACACGAGGCTGCTCGTCGGGGTTCATCGCTCGAGCCAATCACACAAACCCGGTCCACGCAAACCCACCGCAACTGCGCGGTCAGGGTTAGGCAGAAAGGAGGCATGCTGCGCCGGAGGAGCGGAGACAAGCTGCATGCAAAGGGCTGGCATCTCCCAGCCTTTTCCCCTCCTGCCCTGGAAACAGCGAGCAAGAAGTGGCACGGTGTGCGAGGGTCTGCCCTGAGCCCCCTCCCAGTCTTCGGTCCCTCCTGTCTCCCCGTCACTGGCTTGCTACCGCAGCCTCACTGCCCTTCTTGCCATGCCGGTGGGAAAGATGAGGAGGTGCAGGACCGGGATGGGGCGAAAGGATCCTGTCTCAGACCCTGCCTCTCTCCTTACCCCACCTTGGGATACCATCCAAGAAATGCCACAATGAGTGGAGGGTGGGAGAAAGCCAACAAGTGGGTGCTGAGCATGGGATGCTAATGGCAGAGGGATGCTGATGGCAGCATGGAGTGGTGGGATGCAGAGGAGAGAGGAGGGTGGAGAGGAGTGATGAATGTGGTGGTGGGTGTCTGGAGCCCGGAGCTGTCTGACCCTTGGCAAATTTCTGGCTTGCCGAGAGCCACCCACTGCGCCCCTCTGCCTCCCGGAGCCGCGGCACTTACAGGGGTTGGAGTAAGGGGTTTGTGGCGAGACAGGGAAGGCTGGGGTGGGGGGAGAAATCTCACCGCCGCTGGAGGGTGGGCTGGTAGGGGAGGCACCCTCTATCTCTTCAAAGGCTTCCTTGTAGCTGTGGAGGTGAGGCTGGGGAGAGCAGGAGAAAGGATCAGTCCCCTATGATGGGCACAAACCTCCAGGACACCCCGAGGAGGGAGCAGAGAGGGCAAAGGGAAGGTTCTCATCTCCTCCCCGCTAACCACCACCACCACAAAAAGCACCATCGACCCCCAACCCTCTGGGATGCTGCAGATGCTAAAAGTCCCCCACCCCCCTCCAAGCCGTCTCCGTCCCCGGCGGCCTCTGCCCCCCCCGCCCCCCG
>JAVJGG010000001.1:36268713-36290073 GCA_035590195.1 Aviceda cuculoides | reverse complement strand
CCCGCTGGGATGCTGCAGATGCTAAAACTCCCACCACCCCCACCCAGCCTTCTCCCGCCCCGGAGGCATCGGCCCCACCACCCCCCCCACCCCCCCCCCCAACTCCAGCACACCCTCCACCCCAACACACACCTCTTTGGGCCTCCCTCCAGGGTTGGCCGCGATGGTGCTGACCACCTCGGGCGAGAGGACGGTGGGGCTGCGCGGCGAGCTGGGCTCCGGCGAGCTCTTCTCATAGTGGCTGTCACTGGGGGTCCGCTTGCGGGCAGGGACGGCACTCTCCTCCGGGGGCTTCTCCCGGGACTGCACCCCTGGGGGGCAAGCACAGGGTGGGGGACGGGTGAGGAGCTGCCGGCCGAGATGGGGACCAGCAGGAGATGCTCCAGGGCCCATCTGAGCGGTCTCGCCAGGGCTGTGGGCCACAGAGGGGCTCTGCCCAGCGGAGGTGGCAGCTTCAGCGCTCGCCTGCGTCTAACCCCCAGACCGGCACGGCCAGTTTTGAACTGGAGCAGACGTATCCTACAACGGTGGCCTGGGGCCAAGCAGTAAAGCAAGGCAGGGTTGTGGCTAGTGGCTGGATGGCTGCACTAGCCCTCCCAAGCACCACGAGACTTGGGCTCAGGGACAACGACCCCCGGCAGCGGGCGCGAGGGGCATGAGCGTCCTGCGAGCAGCCCAGCCCCGCAGAGCTGGGGAGGACCAGGACCTCCCAACAGCATCCCAGTGCAAAAGGGCTGAATCCCCCAGCACCAGGGCAGCTGCTTTCGGCTGCTTCCCTGCTCACACAGCTGGATGGGGCTTCCACCACAGCAGTGGAAAAAGGCAGACGGAGCACCGGGTTGGGAGGAAGGACCCCAACAGACGGGTGGTGCACGGAACCCCAACAAACCACTGCTGATCTCCTACCCCCAGCACGAAGCCTTCCTAAAAGGGGAGATCGGCATCTCCTCTCCATCTCCCCCCAAACCTTCTTCTCAGACCCCAGTGCCACGAGCCACCGGTGCCCATAGCCTCGGGGGAAGAAGGGAGCAAGCAAGTTACTGCGGGAGAATGGGTTTCTCCAGGCTGCCAGGGTCTGGTAGATCCCACTGGTGATCCCCGTGGGCTGGGATAAAGCCCAGGAATGGGGACAAAGCCAACACAGGGTGGGGGGGCATGGGGGGCTGGGATGAGGGGTGCAACCCCAACCGTCCCAGCACCCAGTGGAGCCCAAACACACTCTTCACCATGTCTTGCCTGACGAAGGGGTTAATTAGGGGTGATGGTGGTGGGTTCGGTGCAGCGGAAGCGTGCAGAGCGTCACGGGTGCAGCTCAGAGCCCCGCAGCACTCCCCCTCCTCCCTGGGACCCACACAACAGCGGGGTGCCCCCTGGTCTCAGCCCCACTAGCAGAGGTGACAGCACCATCCCCTCCACCTTTTCCATGGAGCCAGGGAGCACTCACGCGCCCCTTGGCCAGCACATTGGGGGAAAAAAAAAAAAAAAAAAACCCAAAAAGGCTAAAAAAAAAAAAAAAAAAAAAACAGGCCAGCATCACGCTCCAGGAAATGCACTTTTCAAACACCAACTCCTTTCCCACGGGCTGGCGGAGGAAAACCAGTCATCAGCTGCTTCCCCTCGCTCCCCGGGGCTCCGTGCGGGACCCACGCCTCACGCCCGCTGACCTCCCCTCTTCACCACTCCGGCACCCTCTCCGGAGCTTTCCTGGCCCCGGGGAAAGGGCTGGGAGCGGAGAAAGGGCTGGGAGCGCGGGAGGTGGCCTGGGTGCATTTCTAAATAATCAGCCCAGTGAATGGCAACAACAATAAAATCGCAGCTCTGGGGGGAGAGGCGGCCGGGCTGCGAGGCGGGGGACGTGAGCCAACGGGGCTGGCTCCAGCCGCGGAGGCGGCCTGGAAAATTCCACTAAGAGCAGCTTTGAAACACAACTCCCGATCCCTTCTGCAGGTGCTCGCCGGCGTGGGGGACGACCATTAAAAAGGCCCGTGGAGGGGACAGGGGGGTGGAGTGGGTCCCTGGGATGCATGGGCAGCATCATATAGGGCCACCCTATATCTTTTGCCCTGCTCTTCACTTTAAGGGACTGAAGCCCTGAGTTGTGAGCATAGGGAGAAAGAAAATGTTGGGGAAAAATAAAGCAAACTCTTGTATTTTCTTTTTGTCCTGCCACTTTGTGCACCGTGGGGTGTCCTGCATGCTGCAAGAGCATCACCAGGAGCACCCCTCGACCCATCCCAAAGTGAGCTGCAGTGACTGAGCACTGCAGAGAGGCAGCGACTGGCTCCCTGAGTCGTGCGTGCCTGCCTTGCTTTGTATTTTCCATTTGGGAGGCACAAACAGCAGCTCACCCAAGCCCGGCCGTCAGTGCACATCACACATCTGCAGCGTGGGACCCCCAGCTCCATCCCCAGGGCTGCATGTCAACCGGCCGCAGGGTGCTGGATCTGGCCCATCGGGACACCCAGGAGCTCACCGGGCTTTGGCTGCTCCATTCCCCAGACGTGGAAAGCGGCCGGGGCCGCAGGGAGGGGAGGGAGGAGAGGGGAAAAAAGGGACTCATTGTTCGGGAGCGGAGAGTGGGAAACTTCACGGGCCGCCCGGAGCAAAGCCTGGAGGAAACCCAGGCTTTAAGCACGGCTCTCTCGACCCCCTGGGTGATTTATGGGCTGGAAAGTACGCTTGAAAAACAAACTCTCCTTTCCCTCACTCGCTGTGCCCCCTCAGCAGACATACAGCCTCCCTTAGCCAGGCTACCACCACCAGCCCCCCAAGGATGCCCTGCCAGCCTCGCGGCGGGGGGGGGGTCCCATCACAAAGGGGGAACAGCAGCCTGCACCCTGCTCCCCACCATCACCCCCACCACCTCTGGCACTGCCACCCCTTCTGCTGCCCATTTAACTCCCTAACCTGGCAACAACCGTCCCCCAGCAAGGTCCTGCCCTTTGACTCAGCCCAGCTCTAGGGCTGGGGAAGGGCAGGAGCACAACAGCCAGGGGAGGAGGAAACAGGAGGGATTTAAACCCAGGTGGTTTTACAGCTGGGGAGTCAGGTTTCTAGGCCAAATCGGGAGGCAGCTGCTTTTTGGGCATGAGGTGCTGGAGCTACTGTCAGGTAAGAGCTGGGCAATAACCCCACAGTAGAGAGGAGAGGGCAAAGCAGCCTCCCATGGCCCTCGGGATGCGGCACCCTGCAGGTAAAGCCAGACCAGGACACATGATGCCCAGGGAAAAGAGATGCAAACTCACTCCCTGCCTGCATGAGGAACAGCAGCAGACATTGCCACTGCTCTCTGCCAGAGCCCAACTCACCCTGTCCCACCGGGCACAGACCCCCGCCTCCCAGCCTGATCACTGCAAACAGGCACAACAAGATACCTCACTCCGCGTCGGGGACTGGGAGGGTTCAAACCTCTGTGGTCCTCCTGGGGAGAAACCCAAGGTGCCAGCAGGGAGAGAAAGGTCACCCAGAAAGCTGGTGACTCCCCAGCCCACTCTTTGCCCCCAGCCCCTCTCCATCCCTCTCCTCCTGCTCAACCCGGGATCAGTGGGTGCAAACCAAGCACCAAGTGGGTCCCCGGCACCCATCGCCCAGAGCAAAAGTCCATATCCCCTGGCTGTAGACCGACCCATGGGGACCCCAGGATGGAGGCAGGTGAGACCCTGCCAGGCTGGGAACTGGCTGAACCTGGGGTCTGGGGAGCTGCACCCCAGCCCTTGCCTCCCCAAGGCATAAGCCACAGCCAGGGCAAAGCTCAGAGGGGCTGGAGCAAGGGTCCAGATCTGGCCCAGCAATGAAACTCCACCAGAGACCAGTGCCAGGCGTGGATGAGATGCAAAACCAAGTGTGGGCAGGGGAGTCTGTACCCAGGGCCAGGGGCTTCACCATCACCGGAGGAGGTTAAGGGGTGCCCTAAGCGTTGCCATGCTGAGAAAGGGGATCAAGCCTGCACGGGGAGGGTCTCCCAAGCTTCCCTCCATCCCACATCCATGCAACACACAGAGCACTCGGCAGGCAGGGATAGGGGAGGAAGGAGAGATGAGGGGGAAGGAGTGAGAAGAGAGAAGGGAAAAGGAAGGAAGGATGAGAAGGAAGGAGGGAGGAGAGGGATGGAAGGAGGAGGATGGATGGGGAAGGAAGGAGGACTAGGAAGGAGAGAGGTAGAATGAACGAACCGGAGAAGGAGAAGGACCGTTGCTGGTTCAGAGGAGGACGGGGGGCTTTGGTGCTCTTGTTGAGGTCCCTGAGCTTGGCGTTGTACTCTGCCAGCGTACCAGGACAGGGGGTGCAAGGAGGGTGGGAGGTCACACGGGACAAACACAGTCCCCCACGGGGAGAGGAAGGGGCAAGACGAGACAAATGTCACGAGATACAACAGGGAGACAGAGAGAGAAAACAAGAGAAAATATTAGACGGGCTCCAACAGCTGAGACTGGGGTCCAAGGAAGCTCAGACCCACCTTGGAGCTGCTTTCCCATCACCTAAATTGCCTGGCTCCAGGCATTGCTTAAACCCACGTGGGAAATCCGTGGCGGCTCCCAGCCACACGTGGCCTTGTGCGATGCCATAAATGCCCATCACTGTCCCCTTGGGGATGGCACCGTGCAGGTCCCCTCCATCATGGGACGCCCGGGGCTGGGACAAGAAGAGATGGCCCCAGATGCCTCACTGGGAGATGATGGGGACTTGAAGGACGGCGGGACCAGTTCCTTTCTGCAGGGAGGTGCTGGGGACACCAGCACCGTCCCCTCCATCACCAGCAGGAAGCGGGAACAGGAGTGCTCCCCTGCAGGGCACGGAGGAGGTGCGAGATGCTCCTCATCGCTGTGCCGGGACACGCAGGCAATTTATAGCAGCAGGGAATGTAAACAAACTCATCCATGCCCCACCGTCCCCATCAGCCATCCCCTCCCGGCGCCGGCTTCAGGACACCTCGTTCCAGCCGGAGGTCAGGCTGCCTGCCCGCGCTGTCCCCGCCTCGGCACAGAGGGCCCAGCTCCAGCAGAGACGGGTGGCCCTGGGCTGGGGACCGTCCCTGGGACGCCTCTTTTCCCTGGAAAGCCCAGCGGCTGCTCGGAGATGAGAGGGACCCCGACCCAGCCTTGAGGACCTGAACCCAGGGTTGCAGGGGATGGATTTTTCGGTAGACACTCTCAAACATCCATTTCCCACCCACTGCGAATACTGCTCCTCCTCTCCTGAAGGCTCTCCTCTTTTCACCCCGTTTTCTCCCCCCCCCCATAGTTGGCGGGGAGGATCTGCTCCTTATAATATTCAGTCTGGACATACAACATGGTTTGGGCATCCATGTGTCCATGGGTTTCTCTAAACCCTCTGCACGAGCCCCGAGTCCCTCTGTGGATCTGACCTGGATCACTGAGGTTGGGTTCGGACGGATGCAAACTGCCCTCAACACCTCCAGCGCCCACCCCTCCCTGCCCCTGGCACCCCTCCTGCCCCCCGCCCCGGTGCCGCAGTGACTCAGCCCCCACGCCTGGGAGGTTGGTGCTGTTGGATTTTTCCAGCCCAAGCCTTTCTCCCCCTCCCTCTAACGCCGGGCGAGTTTCTGGACTGAGTGCAGAGCTGGAAGGGACGGAGCTGCCAAGCCCCAGCATCACGAGCTGGCCCCCAGCCTGGCCGCAGCCCCGAACCTTTCCCAAATGTCGCTCCACGACTCAACAACTGCAGCCGAAGCAGCAGGGAGGGAGGGCGCTGAGCTGCCGCAGGGCCACGGCATCTCCTCCCTGCAGGGCTGGGACCCTCTGCGTCCCCAAAGCCCCGGAGCCAGAGCCACGGGAGGGCAGGGAGTCCCAAGACGCAGTTTCCCCTCTGTGGCACGGAGCAAAAGCCTTCATCTAGCCACGGCACTGATGCTTGGTGCTGCACCCAGCCAAGCATTGCTCCAAACCCCCCCTGGCAGGGCTGGGAAGACACTTCCCAGCCCCTGATCATTGCCCCAAGGCCAGGTCAAGCTTCAAACCACCCAGGGTCAAGGTGGCTGGGCCACCGGGGCAGAAAGGCTGCTGCCAGCCTGCACCCTGGCCCCCCCAGCTCCGTCAGCACCCCGGCTGCCTGGGGAGGAGGTCCAAGCAGCGGGGAGAACGTCCGAGCACCAAGCCCAGCACACTGCTGGGAAAGCAGGGACTGAAATCAGGGAGGAGCCCAGCTACGTTAAATACGAGGCAAATGCTCTCCTGGGACCTTACACCAGAGCACGCTCCAGGCAAGGAGAGCATCATGTCCAAGGCAGGGTCCAGGCAGGACACCCTCAGCCAGAGCTGAAAACATCTTCCCAAATCGGGCCATATTCTTCCCGAAAGGGAGAAATCCCCCCCGGGACACAGGAAACAGGCCTGCTGCAGGGGACATACCAGCCCCGTTCCCCAAAGTGGTGAGGATGGGGGGGGGCCAGCCCCCTGGGCCACCCCTTCTCCTCACCTCTGGGCGATGCTGCTGCAGACGGCGAGCTGCAACAAGGGGGGTTCTCGGCAAAGGAGAGCGGCACAGGCTGTCCCCTCGCCCGGCATGCCCCCACGGCGGGCGGCTCAGTCCCAAGCCCGGATCCGGCACGGACGAGGAATCGCCGCATCTCCCACCCCCAGCTCCACCATGCACGCCGCCGCCGCGGGCTCCAGTTTCTCGGGACATGCGGTCCCCCCCCCGCCCCCCCCCAAGGAATCAAAGCATCCTACCTGCCACCCTGTGGGCCACCAGGCCCTCCAGATTCAAGGGCTCTTCTGCCGACCTCGACAGGTCTTCGTAGCTCTCCGGTCCCTTGGGGGGCATCTGGGTTTGTGCTGGGACGGTGGGGGAAGGCGGGGAGGAGATGAGGAGCTGCTGAGACCCCACGGGGCTGTAGGAGGTGCTGAGCGGGAGGATGCCCATCGGTGCTCCAGCTGGGACCTGGCTGTAGCTCCTCGGCTCCGGCACTGGTGCCTGCTGGTAGCTGTAGGGCAAATAGGTTTCCCGGTACTCGTGCACCCCATAGTCCGGCTCTCTGGGAGAACTGGCTTTGCCCCCAGGCTCGGAGACCACAGGGCTGACGGAGGTGCCGAAGGACCTCGGCTGGGTCACCTGCGGAGCCGGCTGGGCGTAGAGACCAGCGACGGGCTGGGCGGAGAGGGAGGAGAGCAGGGGTCCTGCCGGCTTGTCCTGGCGGGAGGTGGCGGGCACGCTCTGTGACTTGTGGACGGTGGGTGCGAGGTCCAGCATGAGGACATCGAGGGCTTCGATGGACTGCTCGATCTCCCGGCGGGAAGGCGCCCGGGGGAATTCGGGCATACTGTGGCTGTGCGGGGGCACGGGCTGCAGCGGGCTGGGCTGGGGGCTGCAGCTGGAGATGCTGGGGCTGTGGCTCTCCATGCCGCCCTCCTGCAGGCGGGAAGGCGGCCGGCTCCCTCCTTGCTGCTGCCAGGAATTCAAGCCCCTCTGCACGGCCTCCCGGCTGCTGGTGCTGCGAGTCGGGGCTTGGGGCAGCGCCGGGGTCGTGTCGTACTTGGCTGCGTCCACCGCCGGGAAGGACCGGGAGCGGTAAGTGCCGGGAGGGTCGTAGCCATACAGGTAGGGCTGGGAGCTGGGCTGGAGCCAGCCCGGCGCGTGGGAGCCCGGCGGGCGCTGCGGGTAGCCAGCCAGGTGGTCCTGAGCGGATGCTGAAGGCCGCAAGGAAGGCGGTGGGTCACGGAGGGGGTGGCCCACCAGGGCGTTCTGGTTGTTGTAGGGGTAGCCGCCGTTGGAGAGCGGTTCGCCATCGTACAGCCCCTCCTTCAGGAGCTTCTCAGCCCCGTTGCAGCTCGAGGGGCCGTTGGGCAGGGAGGAGAGGCTGCCCACCCGGGGTGCCTCCTGGTAGCCGGCCTCGCTCGCGGTGGTGGTGCCATCCAAGGAGGAGAGCGTGCCCAGGCTTCCCACGCTGTGGCCATCCTGGTTGGGCAGCTCGTCATCCAAGATATCCGTCTCCCGCTCCGCCGCCAGCGCCGCGGCATTCCCGTTGACGTGCACCTGAGCCGGCACCACGTGGCGGCCTGGCATGGCGGGCAGGCGCGCCGGTATGGGGCCGGGCACGCGGTTGTGCATGGGCGGCACGCTTTCCAAGCCGAAGCCAACGAGGAGACGATCCAGCTCCCGCTTCTCCTCGGGGCTCAGCACCGCCTGGCCAGCGGGCGCCCCGGGCACCCCCGGTTCATCGGTCCGGTCGGTCTTGGTGGAGGCGGTGGAGTTGCCCGAGTCACTGCTCACCGAGAGCGTGTGCTCAACGTGGTTGGGTGCTGCCGAGAGCGGGAGGCGAGCGGCGTTGACGGCGCCGGTGCTGCCGTGGAGGGAGTCTTTCTTCTTCACTTTAGCGTAGAGGCTCCCATCCAGGGGCCCTTGCGTGTGCCCAACCTCTGCAAGGGGAGAAATGAACACGAGACCCCAGATCAATTGCTGGCTCTCTGCACGGAGCTAATGGGTCCCATTAGCCGGTGGTTTCGATCTCTTCCGTGCCGCCGGAACGCTTAATGACCAGCATCGCCGTCTCCTCGGCACCCTCCGCAATCCCACGGGTGCCACCGTGCAGAGACACTGGAGCCAGACACCCCCCATCCCCATGCCCCTACGGCCCCCACTCCACCTGCCGTCCTGCCCTGCCCCGCCAGCACTGCCTGCTCCACTGGGATTCACCAAATATCCCCCCCGCTCCCAGTTCCAGACATTGTTCCTGGCAATTCCCCTCCGTGGCTGGCAAGGGCTGGGGCTGCCCACACGGTTGGCCATCGCTGCTCCGCAAGGCTCAGCTGGCCCCAGAGGGCCCCGCGGCACTGGGAAGGCGAACGGGGAGGGTGGGGGAGATGCACCACTGGCCATAGGAGGGTGGGCGGAGGCCGCCAGGATCTCGGGATCTGGCCTCATAGCTCTGCATGTCTCCAGCTGGATGGCTGTACTCAGCCCACGGGTGAAGGACAGATGAACCACGGACCCACCTTCCCCTCTCCCTGCCCACTCTCCTCCCAGAGGATGCACAGATCCAGCCAGCCGCCCATCCTTGACATTTTCTTCCCTGGCTACGGACAGGCTCCCACCCTTTCTGCCCTTCCCCTTCCCTCTCTCGGGCCGGGTGGAGCTGCCCCAGACCTTTCCTTGCAGCCAGATGCTGCCCCAAAGCTCCCACACAGGCAGCGCCTCTGCCCAACCCCAAATATGCAGCATCTCCTCTCCGGGGAGGCACCGAGCACCCCCCTGATTCAAGGCCGGTGCAAGCAGCCGGTTCCATTTCACAGCCCCGAAAGGCCGGGGTGCAGCCAGGGCACGGCAGCGTCACCACCAGCAACCCTGCCCCCCAGCTCCGTGCCCCCCAGCTCCCACCACCCCTGGCAGTCCCAACGCCCCAACCAGCTGCGTGTCCTTTAAAGCTTTTCAAAAGGGGCAGCCAGATTTGGGGGGCACAGAGGTACCCTGGCCACCAAGAGAGCAACGGGGACAACCCCCAAGCTGTGTGTGTCCCCCACCGGAGCGTGCAGAGCACCGGCTAGGCTGCAGATTCCTGCTTTTCCAGCTCCCCGCTGAGGTTTCCTGGAAGGGCCCGCGAGCAGTGTTAAACACTTTCTTTTGGAGGAAAAAATGACTCTTCCCTGGCGGGGGGCCAGGCGGCTGACTCAGGGACGGAAGACGGCCCTAACGTGATAAGTGTGAAATCAGAGCGCTCCTATCTGCGAGCAAAACACTTCCGAAAGCCAGCCCTGAGCCGGGACGGCTTAACCGGTCCCACACCACCGCACCCGGGCCCCGGCAGCTCCCGCACCACCAAACCCCCTCGCCACAAAGCAGAGAGGGGCAAGAACACCCAGCACAAGTCCTACCGAGTCAGGGCCCCCTCCTAGCTGCTGATTTTCCACTCCCAAATCCCTGCAAGCAGCAGCCCAAGGAGGCAGCCAAGCCCCAAAGCCCCCCATTGGCTTGAAGATGCCCCGGAACCGCACAGCAAGCTCCTCTCTGGGTACTTGGTGCGGGAAAGGATGAGGATGGCGGTCCACGATTTCTCCTTGAGACTCAGAGCTCCTTCATCCAGCCGGTGCAGCCAGGAATCAGCAGCGTTTGACTCCGCAACACTTCCCGTACAGGGGAAAAGGGGGAGAGAGGGAGGGAAACCTTTCCCGTGGAGGAAGAAAGGAAAAAGCAGCATGTCCAGGGGCAGCACCAATGCCAGAGAGGCTGAGACATCGCCTGGAGCTGGGGAAAAGGCCCAGCCCTCCCATCTGATGGCAGCGATGGGTGCTGGCCAGACCCGGGAGAAAGGGCAAGAGCCAGGGTGGGGGCTGGGATAAATAGGGCAGAGGAATAGAAAGGAAAAGGGAATAAATAAATATAAATGAAAGCACGTGGCGCCAAGGGAGAAAAATAGATGGGAAAGGCTTTAATTAGACTGTGGGCTGGGCACCACCCCACAACTGGGAGAAATGTCTCGAAGCAGGGTCAGGATGGGGCACGACGTGGTTCACAGCAGAGCCAGAAAGCCCCAAGCACCCTGTCCCACCTTCCCCGGATCCTCCGGCCAGGCGGGGACATGAGGGATCTGGTGGCCCCCACCCCAAGAGCGGTACCAGGGTAGCAAGCAAGGAGGGGGCTGTGACCCCTCCCTCCGCCATCAGCCGAGCCCTCGTCCCACCGCTGCTCTGCCCCACACCTGACTGCTCACCCTGTCCTCGGCCCCGCACACCCCTCGGGCTCTGATGCCAAGAACCAAATCCTGCTATTTCCCACCACTCCCAGGCCCCCTCCACCACCCCTGGGCCACGCTATCACTTATACGACTGTCTATGGCTTGTCACCTGAGAAGTTGGATAAAATCCCCCCCCCAAAAGACCAGTGGAAGGGGGGACAGGCTGCCTTAGCCAAAGCAGCCATCCCCAAAGCAGCAGGCTCCCGGGCCTCTGTTTGCAAAGCGTTTGCAGCTCCCAGCAAGGTCAGATTTCGTCCCTGAAGGTCAGGGCAGCTCCAGCCTGGCAGGCTGTGCCATCCCAGCATGGACTGGGTTTGCCCAGGGCTCGGCCCCTGACACAGCTCTGCTCCGGCTCTATCTGCTCCGGCTGTATAGAGGTGGCTGGAGGGAGCGCTGAGCCCAGCCTGGTCCTACCCCCGCTGCCAGGCTCGCTGCCCTGGCAGGGCAACATTCTGCCCTCTCCCTCCCCAGCACCCTGCCTGGGAGAAAAACTGGTCCAGGGCACATGTGACAATGGGAAGGGGGGGGGGGGGTCAGCTCACATCCCCCAAATCCCAGCCATCCACTTCATGCCCAGTGGGGTGCACCATACGGCATCGTGCACCAGCACAAATCCTGGCTGGGGCTCTGCACCGGTGCAGAGGATAAGGATGGGGCACCACCGTGTCTCCGCTGGTCCTGCCCCCAGCAGCATCCCACCCGCTGCCTCCACTCCCCCCCACCCAGAGCCCTGGTCCCAGGGCATCTCTGGAGCATCAGCCAGCAGGGAAGATCTTGGGGTCCCGGGACCCTTTGTAGGACGAAGGATGCGGCCTGAGTCCCATGGGGAAGAGCTCGGCCCCTCAACTCTGGTTTCATCCTGCACCCAGATATGATGGCAAGAAGTAACCCCAACCCCTGAGCCGTGGGTCACCACGGCCATGAATTCCCCACCCACCAGCAGCCCTTTCCCCCATCCCATCCGGCTCAAAGAAAAGCAAAGTCAGGACTTACCGAGGGGGACGGGGAAGAAAAGATCCCAGGCGAAGAGAAGGAGCGGGCAGCAAAATCCCTTTCCTTCGCCCCTTCCAGCGCCAGAGCCTTCCGGGGCAACCTGGTGTGGTGGGAGCTCGAACGGCGTCCGCGGCCGGCTCCGTGTGTCCGTCCAGGACAGGAGCCGACAGCCCGGAGCTGGCTTTGCTTGGCGTTTGTCCCTTTGGCTTTGCTTTCCCTCTCGCAGAGGGAGCGATTCCCTCCCCAGCGCCGTGTCCCGCGGGGCCAGCGAGAGGGGGACCCCGACGGCAGCGGGGGGCCGGGGGCGCTCAGATAGGGGGTACCCCCCGGGAGGCGGGGTGCCGGAGGGGAGGATGGAGGAGACGAAGGCGGCAGAGGCAGGAGATGGGAGATGGGAGGCGAGGAGGTGCGGTCGTGCTCCACAGGGACGAGCGGGAGGGGAAGGGGAGAGGAGCGGGGAAGGCGGCCGGGGGCCGACCAAGCCGAAGCCCCAGCCCGGGTTAACCCCAGCGAGGTGCGGGGAGGGCCAGAGCCACCACGGAGGGAGGACAGCCGGACAGACAGACGGGTTCCTAGCTATGAATATTAACTACTTCCTCCACAGGCAGGGCTGCGCCGCGTTAACTGTTTCCTAGGCACGACAGACAGACGGACGGACCCCGCTGGACAGCCTATCCACCCCGCTCCGGGTGCTGAGCATCACCCCGCTGGATGACACCCCCCCCAAGCTGGAGACCCCCAGCCCTGCCCGGGTGCTGTAGGCACATGTCACACCTGTCCCCAAAAAGCAGTGACACATTTGGGTTGGGGATGTCCTTTCAGGCCACACGTGATGCTGTAACCCAGCCGGGTCTGCAATCCCAAACATCTTGCCGGAGACCCGACTTTCTCCATCTCGAATAAATACGCAGCCAAAGAGGAGTGGAAACCCGCCGTGGCCGAGCCACCGACCCCACCAGCACCAAACCCAACCTGTTCTCACAACACCCCTTCCCTGCCCCACCAGCACCACGGCACGGCATCGACATGCCAGCACTGGTTTCGGGATGGCACGTGCCACCCTGTCCCCTGGCAGGAGGCATGGCACGGATCCCATCCATCCCAGAGCTGCCTGCAACCACGCTGCTGCATCCCAGGCAAAATCCGTGCTGGGATGGTGCTGACAATTTCCAGGTCCAGGTAACGGCAAGCCCACCCCATGTCTGGTCCCCTGTTTGAACCCGTGCTCGAGCTTCCACTCCTTCATTGATCCGACACACTCAGCAAAAAGCAAGGCTCCCTCCACTCTAATCCCCCAAATCATGCATTTCCCACACCCCCGTGGATGACGGCAGGGGATGAGAGCAGTGTTTCCAGACGGCCCCCTGACTCACAGCCCTGTTTGCTCCCAGATAGTGGCACACGCCAAGTCAGCATCCTCCCAAAACCTCCAAGGTTTGCCTGCTTCTCTGCCTTTTTATTTTTTGCCCTGGGACAGCCCCAGCCCCACGCACAGGCGCTCCAGCAGCCTTTGACTTCAAGGGAAGTTTAAAGGGGGAAGAGAAGGGGCTGAGCTTCCACCAGCCTGTCCCTCTCTCCCTGCATCCCAGCCCTGCCTGGTTCCCAGTCCCAGTGGGACCAAACCCCATCACCCCCCCCCCATCACAACCCCAAATACCAGGTCAGAGGACAGTCCCTGCCCTGGGAGCAGCCACGCTCCAGCCAAAATGTCTAGCCAAGCCCGTAGATGCTCTAGCATTTCTCCCACGGGGAATAACCAGAAGCAAGGGGGAGACACTCCCCGCGGATCCCCATCCAGCCCAGCCAGGTCCCTGCTGCCCCCCAAAACACCCGTCCCGCCAAGCCCTTACCTTGCTGCGGCCGGAGCGGAGAGCAGCAGAGAGGGGCGGGATGGGGAGGGGGAAGCGGATTCCTTCAGCTTTAGTCAGCTGGCAAAGGCGAGAGGAGAGCCAGCGGCTCCCCTCCCCGCCGAGCCCGGCCGGAGGACGGATCCAGCCGCGGGGGGAGAGCAGCAGCCCGCCGGCAGCTCTGGCGATGGATTTAACAGCTCTGGCCTGGCCCATTTGGCTCTCCGCGTCTGCACAGCCTGGCTTGCCCTCCTGGGCAGCCTCAGCCCCAGAGAAGTGGGGCAGGATTTGACCCCACTAGGGAAGATGTACCCCACAAGGTGCTCACCCTCCTGGGGGACCAACGGATGACAGTGACCCCATTTAGGGGCTTGCTGCCCCACGGAAAGGTGCAGAATCAGCATCCAGCTCGATTTGGGGGCCCCTGGGACCCCCCCAGCCTTTGCCACGTGGGGTTCAGGCTCTGCTGTGACCTCCCCTCCCCGGAGGGGTGGGATGCTCATCCTGCTCCCCACCCCGGCCAGCCCTGTCCTGAGCGCAGAGCTGAGCTGCAGGGGAGCCCTGCGCCAGAACCATGACTCGGGTGGGGATTTAGCAAGTCTCCGGCAGATGTTGGATTTGGCCAGGCCCTGGCCACCCCCCTTCCAGCCCCGGTAAATAGCGGGGGGCAGGCAGGGCCAGCCCACGGTGGGGACAGGGATGGTACAGAGGTGGGAGGAGAGGGTGGGGGGGTGGGTGCTGGGTGCGGTAGAACCAGCCAGGGTGGGTCCAAGGGCCGGTCTTTACAGGGAGCTGCTGGGTCGGGGACAAGCACCTGGCCCTTCTGCATTGTCTCACACTGCCCCAGGATGGCAGAGCCTGGTGTCCCCCCACTACAGTCACACATCCTGGGGACGACCCCTCCACCGGCTCCGTGCCAGCCCCAGCACCCTGTTCTCCACCGGCATCGTTTTTCTCAGCAAAACCAAACCAGGCCATAGATGTTCCCCAACCAGATTTGCACACCCGCCTCTACAGAGGCAAAAAAAACCCCAGATTTCCCTTGTAGCAATCCTCCGATCAGCTGCAAACCCAGCAGCGCTGCATCCAGCCTCAGGTCTCCTCCTGCCTCCCTGGAGCCAGCCTGGCCCCCCGAGGAGAGCCACCACGGTGCCGGCAAAGCATCCTTCACCCACCCTGGATAAAGGACTTCTGAATCCCAAAAACCAGCCAAAGGAAGAAGCACTCTGTGACGACCCTTCAGCCTCCAAACATGCTCTCAGACAACGGACGGCGCCGGGGGCTGCAGCGGGAACCCACCACGCAGCCAGCACTGGCCCCAAAGCCCCTTCGAGGCGAGCCCCCGCTGCACGGGGATGGATGACGGGCAGCGGCACAGGGCTGTGGGGGTATCCCAGTGCACCCCACTCTCCCTAAGGACCACAGGGCAGCCCGAGCCCAGCGGACAGCAGGGACTCTGCCTGGGTAAGGCGGGAGGGTGAGCTGGCTGACGGGGCCAGCCTGTGCCGTGGGGGTGGTACGCAGAGCAGCCCCTGCCTGCTGGACCCAGCTGGGTCCCCTTGGCCAGAGAGCAAGATGTTGGGGTTCAGATCCCCCTCTCATGCCCCCTGCCCCGGGGGAGCTTCGTCAGCCAGCAACCCTGCTGCAATTCAGTTTCCCCTTCCCCAAGTCCCTGCAGATAAGCACAGCGGAGGCAAGGGGAACACCAGGACAGGCACCAGCCCCAGTCACCCACCTGCCCCTCCAGCTTTGGGGTCCCATAGGAACATCCCACCCTGTCTGGCCCCCTCCCCCAGCCCATATGGGTGCCCCACACTGAGACAAAGCTGCCAGAGAAAGGGCATCCACCTTCACCGAGAGTGGCCGCGGCCGACAGAGACGCGGCGCAGGGGGGACCCACCGTTTGGCAGGCGATCCCGATCCCGTTGGACTGGGCTGCGGCGCCCGGTCTGCAGGGAGCCTTCGCCGAGCAGCAGGGACGGGCAGTGGCAGGGACGAGGAGCAGCGGCTGAGCCCAGCCCAGCGTGGGCACTGGTGCCAGCCTCACCCCCCCCCCGTCCACCCCCGGCTGCCACTCGCTCGCGCCTGGTGGTGCCAAAAATGTGGCGTGCAATTCCCTGACCAAATAAGGCGAGAACAACCATAAACAGGGACCCCCCTGTTTATGGTACCAGCTGGGCACCGGGGTCCCCATCCCAGCCTGGGACAGGTTGGAGAAGAAGGAAAGTCCTGATGGAGAGGGAGGGAGACGGGAGCCCCCTGAGCCCACGCTGGCTCTCCCTGCCACTGTTCAAGGTGCCCCGTGGGGTGACAGGGGGGAGACCCCCCCCGTCTCGCAGCTGCCTGCGCTGGCACGGGTCAGAGGGCAGTCTCCTGCCTCTGGCTTCGCCCTCCGGCAGTCCTGGCTCATCCCCAAACCGGGGCAGCGTTTGCAGATCCAAGGTGCCCTTATTCCCCATCGCCACCCTCCCCGCGGGGAAGACAGCCCAGTCGGCGCGTGGAGGGACTTCCGCAGCCCCGACACCCGCCGAGACCCCCAGGAGGGGGCAGAGAGAAGCCCTGGGGTACCTCCGCAGCCCTGCGAGGGGCTGGGAGCGCAGCAGCTCTGCCCCAGGGGCCAGAGGCAACCACACATGCACCGAAGCGCTCGGGTCTCTGCAGGCAGGAGGGGGCTGCCAGCCAGTCCTGCCAGCTCGGGGCAGGGGCACAGCCACGGTCCGAGCTCGCAGCGGGGACACACATCCCCTCCCCTCAGGGACGGACCCACAGCTATCCAGCTCCCTGCCACAGAGCTGAGCCCACACGTCATGAGTTGCCTGTTTACTTCCCTGTGCCAAGGCGGGTGTCCCTGCCAGCTCCGCGCAGCCACCCCGGCTCCGGCCCCATAGCCCCGCCATCGGCAGAGACCCCCTCACCCACCCCAGGCACCCAGAGCCCCTACCCTCCCCAGTGAGCCCAACCGCCCACAGTTCCCACTCGGAGCAGCCGGTGACCTTCAGGGACATGGGGGCCCGCAGCTGTCCCCGATCCTGGAACGCCTGTCGGAAAGGGCCAGGAAAACTCAGGCATCTGCTCGGCCACAGGTGGCCTCGCCGCCGGGACAGGGGCCCAGCACCCTTCAACGTACAAGTACTGTCTGTTCCCGCTAAGCAGGTGAGGGCGGCCGACTTGCTGCATCCAAACGGGTGCTCAAGGGGCTTTTCCCAGCTCCGAGCAACGGTGCAGACTCTCCAGAGCCGGTGCGGCATCCTCGTCCCCCAGGGGAAACTGAGGCACAGCTACATCCCGCCATGCTTGCACCATGAGAAAGGAGTTGGGAGACCTAAAGGTCCCCCTGTTAGGTACCATTCCTGACAGACTCAGGATTTGGGTTTCCCAAAGCTCTGGGGCATAAACTGGGGGTTTGGACTCTGCTCCGTGCAAACAGGGCTTCGAGAGCAAAAGCACTGAAAAAAGAGCCTGACCTCCCTGGCACTGTGGCAAGAGGCGAAGTCCACGAGATCTTCCTCTCCCACCCCATGGCCATGCTCCTCCCAGCAGCGGCTGCCTGCCCCCAGCTCTGCTGCCCACCAGCATCCCCTTCCCCGAGGTGGGAGGGATTCCCACGGGGATACTTTCGCCACCGACCGCCCCGTGAGCCCTAACCTTTCTCCAGGTGCTTGCCGGGCAGGGGCGGCTCGGCCCAGGTGCCCTCCGCACTGTCCTCACGCTGGATGTTGAAGTTCTCGTAGGAGTCCCACCGGATGAGCGGGTCAGACGTGTTGTAGTCCACGGAAACGCTGGGCCCATTCTCCAGGTGTTCCATGCCTGGGAAGAGGCAGGATGGTCAGTCAGGGTGACGATGGAGCCAGGACGGGTGGGACAGGGGGAGGAGATGGAGAGAAGGTGGGCAGGAATCACAGGGCAAAGCAGGAGAGTCATGTAGGAAGGGGGACACCGAGAGATATGGATGGGCATGGGATCTACATCAAGACCCGCAAACAAGGTGCACAAGGCTGGCTGGAGCTTTTGGGATTGCCTAGGGACAGGCAGACGGACTGAGAGTGAGCGTGCCTAGGTCTGGACTTTTTGGGCGGGGGGTCCTCCATTCCCAAGCATCCCCTCCCTCCCTCCCAGGCAAGCAAGTGCTGCAGAGAGCGGTCTCCTAGGGAAGAAAGTGAGGGCAACAGGGCACCCATGGGTGCTCCTAGATCAGCATCGCTGCCTGGACCCCTCATCCCATCCCACCCTGGTGACAAAGGGACTGCAAACGGGGCAGGGGGAGGTTGCAAGGGAGGCAGCAGGGAATAGAGCTGGCGAGCGGGAAAGGAGCCAGCATCCAGCTCCAAACCCCCATGGCAGTGAGCCAGCCATACCTTGGATCTTCTCAGGGCCATAGGAGAACACGAACTCCACCTTCCCATACTCAGGGAAGCGGTCATCTGGCAGGGAGAGAGCAGAGCACAGGGACCGTCTCGACCTGTCCCTTCAACGGCACCTGGACGCCCACCCCAAACGTGCCCGCAGGCCAGCTCAAGGCCAGGAGCTGGTAGGGGGTATCCCGGCACAGGGCAGCACATCTCAGCCCCCAAAACAACCCTGAGGCAGCCCCTCCACCTCGGTACCGGTTTTGGCAATAACGGGGATGACGCTGCCAGCGGTCCCCGAGAACCCTGCAGTTGGAGCAGGGTGCCCTGCTTCATCAGGGGCGGATTTGGGGTGGGTGCCCAGATGTCCCCGCGACGGGACCAGCATTAGAGGGGCGGGTGGAGGAGGGAGTTTGGAGCGGGGAGGTGCCGGGGCAGTTACCTCTGAAGGCCTCGTCCAGGTCCTCCTTGCCAAAGACAACATCAAGGTCATGCACGGCGCACGTGTGGAACTGCACGCGGAAAATCACGTCACGGGTCGGGCTGCGAAACTTCTTGTGGTAACACTTCAGCTGCGGAGAGGAGTGGGGATGGGCCATCAGGATGAGCCCTCGGAGCTGGGCAAGGGGGAACCGGGGGTCCTGAGGCACGAGGACCACCCACCCCCCCAGCTGTTCCCTGTTGGGGGGGCTAAGCCAAGGCTCCTTACCAAGATATCGCCCTTGAGGAGCAAGCCAGGCTCGATGGTGATGCAGATGCCTGTCTGGCTGTCTCCTTGCACGTTGCTGCAGAGAGGGACAGCAGGAAGACATGAGCTGTGGTGCAGAGCCCCCCCCAGAGCTCCTAGTGGCACCCTCAACCAGCCCCTTCCACCCAAAACCCAGCCAGGAAAGGTGCAAAGCACAGAGCCGACCCTCTCGGTGACAGAGGAGGGTCCCGTCCCCCACCCCAAGGGGCACCCGTTCCCAGGGGGGAAGAGGACAGGAAGGGGAAACTGAGGCAATGAGGCTCAATGAGGGTGCTAAAACTCCTGGGTGGGAGGGTTTGACCAGGGTCTGAGTGCTGAGGGTGGGCTATCAGACCCAGGACGCGGAGGGAGAGCTCTCGGGGAAGGCTCCCCTCCTTGCCACACTTTCCCGGTCGGAAGCCCTCCCCTCCCCAGGGCGACGAGGGGCTGCCTCCGGGCGGTGGCGTCGGCAGTGGGGGATGAGGGAAGAAGGGAGTTGGATTTCACAGGCAAGATAAACCTGGAGTTTATTACCGGCGTCCCATAAACAGTCTATTAAAAGCTGAAAGGCGAGGCTGGGATGGCAGTAAATCTCAGCTAACGGGGACGCCCGGCTACAGGGAAGGGAGATCCTCGTTCAGGGGGGTTAGATGGGAATAAGCCCAAGGTGAGGGGGGCTGTGCTCCCTCCGGTAAGGCCAGGAGCCAGGGGTCCCAGGCTGGGATGTGGCCCCAGCAGAGCATCTGGGAGGCTGAAGAAATTGGCTCCTGCTTTGCCTTCACCAGCACCTGCTCCAAGAAGCAGCGTTGGAAAAGGGTGTCAGGGTAAATTGTGGGGAAGTTAAAACAGGGGGAAACTCTTTTTGGGGGGAAAAAAAGCGGGCTTTTAGGACTAATCTGGGCAGGAGGAGCAGCACTTTGGGCAGGGAGAGGAGAAACGCCTCCATCTCCCAGGGAAGTGTCCCCATCCCTGTCCCTACTCCCTGCAGGGACACCCAGCCCCAGGCTCTGCGCAGCCCCGGGCTCCCTCTGCTGATATGCAGAGTCACTACAGCCCTCCCAGTGGAAGGGCCCAGTATGGCCCAGTATAGCCAGTTACCACCTCCAAGGAAAAGGAAGCCACTTTTTTTTCAGTTCCCTGGACCCCAAACAGACTAAGCACAAGGCACTGGACTGCTGGGGACTTGGCCTTGACCCTCTCCATCTCCCCCCCACTTGCCAAGCCCCCCCATGCTGGGGAAGAGGGAAGCCCCCCGGCGAGGAGATAGTTACTAGATCCCCGAGGTGTAGACGGGCTGCATGGCCTGGTAGATTTTCAGAAACGGCCGACAACCTGGAAGACATCAAGGCGGGGAGAGAAGGCACGCTGCTGTTAGCCGGCAGGGCGGAGGGGCTGGGGCAGGGATTAGTCACGGGGGAGAAATCCAAACAGGGAGGGAGCCAAGGCAAACAGTCGCTCCCCGCCCTGGCTGGCCCACACCAGCCATGGGCAACATCTGGGATGGGTAGAAAGGGATGCTCAGGATGGGGTGGGAAAGGGGAAAAGGACCCTATAGCCCAGTTTGGGTCCTGTAGGACCTGGGGCAAGCACTGGGTTGGGGATGAAGGTGGGATGATGGGGACGGTGGTCTCTGGGAGAGAGACAGCTTCTGGGTACTGGAACCAGGTGTGGTGCTACATCCCAAATCGCAACACCAATCTGGTGTCATCCTCCAAAAAGCGACCAGAAAAGCCTTGTCACCTCGCAGCTCCAGTTAGTGCCCAGCCCCAGGAGCCCTTGAGGGGGGGCACCCCCTGAGGGCATCTCTGTGGGAAAAGGGTAGCACCCTGCTACTGCGAACAGTCACAGAGAGAGAACAGTCCCTGAGAGGGAAAGGGAAATTCGAATTGCCAAGGACATTGTGGAAAATATCCCCCAGGGACAGCAAGCCTGGCCAGGCAGTGCGGGGCGGGGGGAGAGGCGGAGGGGGGCACCTACCGCCTTTCGACTCGAAGTTGGGGATGCCGTGCATGATGACGTGGTGGAGGAAGAGGGGCTTGTTGTTCATCTTGATGCTGCCGGACAGGAGACCGCTGAAGTAATGGATGTACCTAGAGGGGGGACAGGCAACTCAGGGGCAGGACCCGCGACGAAGCACCCGCCTTGGTCCCCCTGCACCCAACCACCCTGGCCACAGGACCAAAACGCACACCGGGACCCACCTCTTCTGGGATGGTTGTCCCACCGGCACCACCTTGTCCTCATAGAAGCGCTTCATGGCAAACCTGTCCAGAGCTTGGTCGGCGCTACGGGGACGAAAGGGTAGATGAGGCTGAAGAAAACCATCAGCACCGGCACCCTGGCACTGCCGGGACGGAGGTGGGCAGCGGGCCCCAGGCCCACCCCAGGCCCACATGTTCCTCTCACCTGGCCGAGATGTTGCTGTAGTGCATGTAGGCAGCCACCACCACCCCCAGCCGGCCACGGTTCCCCTGCGGGCACAGGGCAAAGGGGTGTCACGGGGGCAGGGGTACGTCCCTACGCACACGCCGGTCCCCTACACACACGCACGGACACCCCCACACACCCCAACCCCTCCCGACGCGCGCCAACCAGCGCGCGCCTACGCCGACACCCAGACACAGCCCGAGCCACAAACCACCACGTTCCCTGCACCCCTTTAGCCTGTGAGGCTGCTCAGCCCCCCGCCCGGCAGCCCGCCGGCCCCCCCCGCCCCCCCCCGCTGTGTGCCCCCCCCCCCCCCCCCCCGGCCCCCGCGCC
>JAVJGG010000001.1:36255202-36268613 GCA_035590195.1 Aviceda cuculoides | reverse complement strand
CGTGGTGATGTACTTGGTGCGCCTTCAAGAGACACTTGAGAGATTTTTCTCCTACAGCGCCCTGTGTGTGTCCTCGCTGCTTGAACAATTAGAGCCCAACAGTATGTGCAACGGAGAGGGGAAAATCTGAGATTTATTGTGGAGCCTGGGTTTCTGGTTTCCCAAAACAGGAGTTTTCTTGTTGTGGTATTCAGCAAGTTCTCTTTCTCCCAGGAGCGGTGCCAGAAGATGGCATTGCTGTACGCAGAGCACTCATCTCCATTGCAACAAGTCATTAAGAGGAGTGGAAAAACTGCAGCTTCAGAGGCCATTAGACTGAGTCAGGCTGACGGGAAACGAATTTGCCTTCATATCGCATGTCAAGGACGGTTCCGTTAAAATATATCATGTGTTGAGGAGGGTTTTTTTTTTTCTTTTAATTGTTGCTGTTTAACAAGAAGCTTGTGTTTCGAAGTACAGATAAATCTGTAGGCTGAGGGGGTGTATCTCAATAGTGAGAACTCTTTTTTTTTTTTTTTTTTTTTTTTTTTTAATTTTACCCAAGTGGAAATAGAAGACACTATAAAATCCACCCCCCTGTTCACACTACCTCCTGCCAGCATCTTACTCCTTGGCTTCAGGATCTGCTCGTTTTCCTCAAAACACTTTCTCCCAACCATCCCCTAGGTGCAGTGGAAAAAGTATTCTCAAAAAATTTTGGTAGTTTGGTTTTGCTATGGTCTGTGTGCAATGGCAAGTGCAACTCCAAAGGCTTCTGCAGTGACTTGAATCCCAAAAGACAGCAAGCAGCCCTGTGGGGCAGGCGAAAGCCTTAAGAAACGTTGTACTCAATTAGCAGAAATGTGATTTTTTTTTTTTTTTAAATTTTATTTTTTTTTTCCCTCCCAAACTTTGTACTCAATAGCTAATTCTGTTATCTCTGCGAGAGTGCTGTAGCTCTGATATCTGCGGTCTGTAGGATGAATTATCTGATAAAAGACTATACCTTTTCTTGGAAACCAAGTCAGAATTGAAGTTTTGCTGGGTATTGTGGAGTAGATAGAGTCCGTGTGGATCTGGGTATCTGTAAGGATTGCGGTGTAGTCATCTCTGGTTCTGGCTCCCCAGGGAGTTTTTAGGTTTCGGCTGCTCATTCCTGTCACGAGCTTTGGAAATCTTTAGATTGGCTCATGCTGGTGGCTGAGCTGTAGGAACCACCTCCTTCAATTATATCCCAAACACTAAACAGAGATGCACAGTAAATTAATTAGAAAGACATGATGCTAGAAATTAAGAAGTACCAGGGAACTTTGTTTTGCCCACACTGTAAATGAAGTTAGATTCCATTACCAGTAATGCTTTGAGGGGGAGGAAAGGGAAGGCAAACAACAGTGAAGAAAAACAACAGTGAAGAAAAACAGAAAGAGTATAGAACAATTCTTTCCAGTTAACCTTTCAACTAAAAAGTGAGCATCCTTCACTTGTTAATTTGGCCTTATTATGTTGCCTGATTCTTTTCCTTTCAAAACCACCAGGTTTTGGAAGAGGAAGTTCAAGACCTAAGTGCCATGCGTTCTCTTTGCTTTTCCCATTACCTGATCAAAGTGACTCTGTAGGAGTTGGTTTGGGGTTAGTGATGGATACATGAGGTGGGGACAGAACTGGCAGCAGGAGATAAATAATAATTTTTTTTTTTTTGAGTGGGCCAGGACCCACATGGGTGGGTAGATGTCATGTTTATCTTCCTACGGGTGGAGACTCCCCTGGGAAGAGGAAAGATCTGCTGTTTGTATAAAATTTCTGATGGATCACTTCAGCAGCAGTTCCTTTTGAGAGGGGTTTCTGAGCTGTTCCCACTATCTCCGTGAAGTAACTGTTGTGAAGAACGAATTTTTTTTTTTAAAAAACAAACAAACAAACAAAAAAAAAACCAAAAAACCAAAACGAAAAAACCCCGGACAACAAAAAAATCCCCCCAAACAAAAACCAACCCGAACTAACAAACTCCCTTTTGAAATAGCCAAGAATCTCATCTGCTGTGCTTCCAAGCTGTTACGCAGACAAGGGCTAATGGGCATTTGGCAAGTGCTGCTCATGGTCTGTGGCTGGCTCTGCCGGGAAGGTGAAAATCGTTCCTTGCTTCGTGCTGTAGGAGGTGGCACGTGAAGGGCTCTTCTCGGAGTTGGCCTTCGTTATTTTATTTCTGAAGGGCTTAATGCTGGAGAGAAATCTTTTTGTTTTGCTTTAGTAGTCTGTTGCTATGCAAAAGAAAACTCTTGATTTTTCTGGCGAAGCCCTCAAAGTTTTCTTTAGCAGGAGAAAACTGCTCCTTGTTCTGCTGGCTGCTGACAGGTTGTTTTGGCCACTTCTTTTTCTAAGTTATAATCCAAGAAAGACTTTAACTCCATGGTGGAAAAGATTTTTCTCAAGTTTGCTGGGTACGAGTGTCCTCTTTGGAAAGCATCTTTGGTTAGTAACCTGTTGGGTGGGTGGTTGGTTTTAATTAGTTACTGAGCTGAGTTGCAAATGATCGGCCTCATTTGCTGGAGCCCGGCGGCGTGTTCCATTCTGCCCATGGCAAGGCAACTGGGATTGAGGGAGACTGGACTGCTCCAGTGTCAGAAAATGAAGTGTGGAAGAACAGCCGTAATTAGTGAAATGGCTTGCTCCCGTGCCCAAGAGAGAAGACTCTCCTGCTTTGACACCCAATGCAGTCCACTAAGAGGCACTGAAATGTTGATTTCCCTGTCCTTTTCAGAGCCCATGTGTATGTGTACATGCATGTATTTACCTCTGGGAAAAAAAAACCAAGCACCTCCACCCCCCCAAAAAAACCCCAAACCTTTATGGCTATGCTGGGCCTGCTCCAGTGGTGGTTTTTTTGTTTGTTTGTTTTTTATACTTGGGATTTGTTCCTGTTCAATTCCAGAAGGGGTTAGATTTGAAAGGGGTGCAGCATCGTGCTGAACTCCCGATGTGCTCGGAGATAAAAGCATTATCGATTTTGTTTGCTATGAATGAACCAACTTAGATATATCTGGAAAATGAGAGAAGGAGGAATAAGGGGAAAAACAAATGAATGTTTCATGCCACATATTTCAATGCAGCAAGTCCCTAGCTTGCTTTATTATTGGCTTCCTTTGTATTGTACTTGGTGCATGTTTTGGGCAGCAGAATTCAAAATACCCTGCCTCATCAGGCTGCACCGGGAATACTGCTTCTTGCTTTGCTCTCGGAATGAAGCTGTAGGTCACTATAGTCATTTTATGTCAGTGGTGTGGAAGCATAACACAATTAATTTAGAGGGGGGGGGAGAGAGTACGAAAAGATATCTGTTTTAAAAAAAAAAAAAGCTGGCATAACTGTCTTAACCTCATTTACAGTTTTAATGGGAGGATCATTGAGAACTGTTAAAGCTTTTTCAGAATCAGTTCCAGATAGCACTGACCGGAGCTAATGTATACAGCACCACAGAATAGTTTCTTTTTTTGCATTTCTCGATAGTTCCTGTTCTCTTTAACCCTTGCTCCAATCTGCTGATTTTTAATAGCACGTCAAAGCCTATCTTCTGTTACTTCTTGATGTGTGGGTTATTATTTTTTTTAATAAAATTATCAAACCTTATATGGCTGAAACAATTCAGTCTTGGAGATCCATGTGCTCGTACTACAAGATTTTGTACCCTTACTATAGAACTTTTTTTTTTTTTTTTTTTTTTTTTAGAAAACTGCACAGCTAGGGAAAACACCTAGTACCGTTCACTGTTAGGTCTTATTATTGTACTGAGGAAGCCCTAAAAAATTTAAAAGCACCAAACTTTGTCCATTCTATGCTGATGTGATGATGTACTAGAAGGAGAACGAGGTGTTGCCAGTCATCTTTGAACCGCAACGTGAATGATGGTGTTTTCTGAAACCCCTTTAGAAAATAGATCTTAGTGTTGCTGACCTAGAATATTTCCTTCTGTTTCACGGTGACCATTACCTCACTGACCTGCCCTGTTCTCCACTGCAGCGCAATGTTCTGCCAATTTATTTTGTGCTCAGAAAGGAGACTTGCGTCTGTGCTTGTAATGAGGGATTGGATAGAGAAGCAAATTTACTTGAAAAATCCTGTTGGATATTCTATGTGTGGTTATGAGGACCTGGCCCTCTGTTAAACCGGTATGAAAACTGGCTTTTTTGTTAAATAAGACCTGGTTAGGTCTTGAACCGAAGTTGACCTAAACCTTTGTGATCATATTAGCTTATGCTTTCCTGTATTAAACCAGTTCCTTAAAGCTCTTCAAGTTCTTCGGTGGGAAAAAACCCGCGGTAATAGGCAACAAGGCACGGAGGAGGGAAAAAATAAAAATGCACTTTGAGACATTTGTATCAAGTGACCTTTTCGAGACTTGATAAGGTTCGGCTCCCTTTTCATGTTGTGATAGTTCCTTTCACAGAAATCAAAGGAGCCCCCCGTATGGTCTTACCTAAATACCATGGTGTCCTGTGCTTTTCCCAGTCGGTGCAGCTGAAGACTGCTTTACAGACCCTTTGGATTCTCGTGGGCGCAGGTACGACGCGGAGCTGTCGAAGCAGCGGGCTCTACCGTCTCGTCTTTTCGTCGCTGGCGGCGACACGCTCTTTGCTTTCCGCCGGCCTTATCCCATGCCGTTGCTTCTGCCCCTGGTTCTCCCAGCTTTCCCTTCCCGAGGGATTTGCCTTCGGACGCTACTTTTAATTACTGGCTTAGACTCCCTTCGTTACTGGGGCTTTGCGCCTCGAGCATCACTATTGCGGCAGAGCTGCAGTCGCAGAGGTCTGTTATAACGCAGCAATAAAGCGAATTGCCATGTTTTGAACAAAATTCACATCCTTTGTGAGCTGGCCTCCTCGCTGGCTCACGGGAACTTCGGAGGCAGCGGCTTTCCTCAGTTTCCCTCTGGAGGCAGCGGCTTTCCTCGGTTTCCCTCTGCTTCGCCCCCTTCCCAGCTCTGGCATTGCCGTGGGGTGAGCATTTTCCTAACTTCTCGGCCCCTGTCGCAACTGATGCTTTCTGCTCACCCCCGACCCGGGGGGGGGGGGCACCACCGCCTTGCCCCTCCCAGCCTTTCCCCCAGCCCTGCACCCCACTGCCCAGAGCCGTGTCCTGGGGGGCCGTCAGGGTCCCGGATCTCATTCCTCCTCCTCTGGGTCACTCAGCTCAGCTGCCCAGAGCTCCCCCGTGTTCACAGGGGTTGGGACAGTGCCTCAGGAAGGTCTCCAAGGGGCCCCAACAGCCACGTTTGGGCTGGGGACGGGGTGGGGGTTAAGCTGAGACCCCACAGACTCATCGGGAAGTCTCGGTGCTTTCATTTCCCTGCTCCTCCACCAGCTGGGTGGGATAGAAAGCCTGGCTGTTCCTCCCCTACGCAGCTTGCAGCAGGGAGCCGGTCCCCCAGACAGCCCTCCCCTGAGCCCCTCTGCTCCCCACAGCTGCCACCCACCTTGGGGTGAAGTTTGGTGATGTCGTGTCTCCGCTCAGAGAGGTTGAAAAGCTTCAGGGAAGAGGAAGGAAAGAGTGAGAGGACATCTTCCTCCCTCGCTGCCACCCCCCCTACCTCTTCCTCACTTCAAAGCCTCCCCAAATCCCCCCCCACGAGAGGCTTCCCCGAACACATTATCCTGAGTAATGCCTTGTCACAGGGCAACGCAATGGCCAAAAACTCCCGGGGGGTCCAAAAGGGACCGGAAAGTTTCAAGGAAGAAAAAAAAATCCATCCGTCTTCGTGCAAAGAACCCCCCCCCCCTCCCCAAAGTCAAGCCCAGCCAGAGGCAAGGATGCAGCGTCCATCCCTGCAGCACCCCATCCCCAGGACCTGAGGCACCCCAGCCCCCTCCCCAGCCCGGAGGGGACCCGGCCGTATCCCTCACCACGTAGTTGTTCCCATGCTTGGACTTCAGCATGTGGGCCACCTCACGGAGGTTGCCGCAGAAGCTCTGCTCCTCAGCCGCGCTGGGGTAGGAGACGGCGATGATCCGCTCCGTGATGTACACCAGGTCCAGCTCGCAGCTGCTCTCCATGGCCGAGGTCAGGCTCATGCTCCTGGGCGAGGGAGGGGACGGCTGTCAGGACACGGGGTGGGGAGGGGACGCGGGGACCCTTCCCCACCCTGCGTGGCCCCTGGGGTTAAGCGAGACAGGCTGGGACACGTGGCGACGCAGCGGCGGGGCTGCCCACAGCCTTTCCCCGCTGGGGTGTCTTGGGGACCCCGAGGTGGGGATGGTAGGTCATAAACCCCGTGTCTTTTCCACAGGGAGCATCCGTGGGAGTACGTCTGGAGAAGCAAAGCGTTAGTGGGGGGAAAGGTTCAGGCAGGGCAGAGACAGTCACCAGAAGGGGAAACCGAGGCACCTACCTGGAGGTTTTGAGGCGTGACTGCCCGCTCCTGGGGGATTTCGTGGCACCCTAAAGAACCAGAGAGGAAATGCGAGTTATTGCCCTGACCCAGCCTACGGCCAGCACGGTGGTCCTGCTAGAGCTGGGTGTGATGGTGCTGTCAGAGCATCCCGCCCCCGCCAGCCTGCGCTGCGCACCGTAACACCCCCAAAACATCGCTACCTCCAAGCCCCACCCGCTGAGTATCCTGGTGGCACCAAATGCCCCAACGGCACCGTCACCCCCCCCACCACGGCAAAGAACAAAACCCAGCTCTCGCAACCCCAGTGCAGGTGGGACCAGCCGCCATGGGCGCTCTGGGGCTGGTGCCTTGCCACAGGGTCCCAGAGGACATTTGAGGAGGATGCTGGGGCGGGGGGGGGACGGGGACAGTCTCAGGCATGTCACGAGTCCCTCCAGTCTCAGCCAGGTTCCAAGCACACACCTGGCAGGACAGAGTGGCTTTGGCCCTGCCCGGGGCAGGATTGGTGCCCAAGCAGCAGCGAGGAGCCAGCCAGGCACGACGGTTTGCTTTGGCCCCGACTCCGCAGAGCCAAATGCCGGGAGGAAATGTTTGAGCTCTCGGAGCAGGAAACTTCTATTTATGCATGTTCTCTGGCCTCAAGAATTTCATCTGCAGCCGGTTTGCTCAGCGACTTGGTGACCTCAGCCGAAAAACAAAGCAGGGTTTCCAAAAAAAACCGCTAAGGAGAAACACACTCACACCTCATTAGTTTTAGTATCTCCAGCTAATAAGCAGGAGTCATTTAAAGACTCATCTCCCGCAGGCAGCGCGTCCCAAGCCCCCGGAAGGATCCAGAAACGAAAGATGCGCCCCGCAGCCAGCTCCTGGGATGACCTTTTTGTCCCCAGAGCTGCAGGACCTGCTACCACCTTGCTCGGGGCTGCGGCATCCCGCAACTGGCACGCTGGAGGTGACAGGACAAGGTGGGAGAGGTTTCCCCAGCACCCTGCATCCACCGTCTCCCACCCGGCGCGGTCCCAGGGCTGCTCCCAGGAGCAGCCAGCATCACCCTCCATCAGCCTCACGTCCCCCTTTCACGGTCAGGCTGCCCGGCGGAGCAGAGCCAGGCTCGGCAGCCCGCGGGGCCCGGGGACACCAGAGTCTCCCCTTCCAGCCAAAACCACTCCGGGAGGCAGCAGCCCTGCCTGAGCGCCCAGAGGTGCTCAGGCAGCAGTGACAATCCCCCCCAGGTTCTCCTCAGGGTGCTCCAAATCGCCTGCTCACCCCAGAAACCCCCCAGCATCACAGGGGGCAAAGGAGGAGTTAAAATGCAGCAAAAAGTTAAAACTTTCCCGGGGCAGAGCCAGGGTGCGTGCAGAAGCTTGAACCTGAGCATGGGCTCATCCCTGTGTCACCCATCGGTGACGGGGACGGGATCCCCACTGCGGGCTCCGCTCTGCCCCAAACCTTCGCAGCGGGGGACGTCTGGGGTCCCCCACCCGCACCCACCAGCCAGGGGAGCTCCATCAGCCCCTGTCACCCTGCCCGGCGGCAGCAGCCTCCCAAACCGCAGCCTTGCCTGACAGAGGAGCTGACATGGGGCAACCGGGACTCATCCCCCTCTCCCGCGTGGGGAAACCGAGGCACGGGAGGGCGAGCAAGGTGGGGATGCCAGAGCCCCTCTCCCTCTCCATACCTTGATGGTGGCAGCGAGACCCTTGCTAATCCATTTCCACGGCATGGCGTCTCCGTTCCCGGCACCCTCCCAGCCCAGGGAGCGGGTGCCCGCAGACAGGGGGCCCTGGCTCTGCCCTGCGCCCCCCCCCGCCCCCGATCTACCCGCAGCCGCACTGCCGTCTCTGCCGCCAGCCCCTGCACGAGGAAAAGTCGGCCCACGATCAGCTGATAGGAGCAAGCGCTCGTGTTATTAAACACTCCTGCCCATCGCCGGGCTGGGAGACCCTGCAAAGGTCCCCTCTGGAGCAGAGATCCCAGCCAAGCCAGTATGTCCCAGTCCAGCCCAGCACAGGACAGGCTGGTCCCAGCCATGTTGGGTTGAAGACTCCCCCTGCCAGCTCCCTCGAGCATCTGCCTCCCAGCCCCAGGCTGGCTCGGCATGTCCCCAGGCTCTAGGCAGCATCTGAAAACCTCAGGCCCCTTCTGCCTGGAAAGGGTGATGAGAAGCATGAGAAAGGCTGCAGAAATAGCAGGAAACTTCCCCCAAAAGAGAGCAAAGCCATCAAAGGGGGCTCCTGACTGTCCCGCTAGATTTTTCCAGATGTGAATGCTCTTTCTCCAGTTCGGAGAGGGATCAGAAACACAGCCTGGACAACCAAAGAGATGGGGTAAAGACAGCTCCCAGGTGAGGAAGGCTTTAACCCTCTTCCTCGTGGGAACCGCTCTGCCTCCATCCCTCGTGTCCCAGCCCCAGCGCACAGGGAGGCCATCGAGCTTGCTGCGGGCAGGGGGAAGCCGTCCGCGTTGACTTTGGCAGGGCGTTTGTCTACACTGTCTTAGCAATTTCATGTCCACAGATTAAATAACATATCCCCGGCTCCAAGACAGGAAAGCCGGCTCTGCAGCAAAAGCCCCGGCCCTCCCTCCACTGGGCTCTGCCACTGCCTCTGCCACCGCCCCTGGGCACCTCACTTAGCCTTTGGCACGGCCATCGTCACCTTGGCTAGCAGGGAGGGAGGGCTGGGGGGTGCCAGGGAGGTTGGGGGACCACAGGGGCATCCCAGGCTGAGAGCTTTTGGCTGCGGGGAGTGCTTGTAGCAATGGGACAGGCACGAGTGACCCTCCAGTAGGTCTCAAGGCAGAGATCAGCCTCTGCAACTGGTAGCACTTACCGGGGTGTCTACCTGCTTCGTGATGCTCTCCCCTGGGGACGGCTGCAGGCAGGCAGGCAGGAGGGAGGGGAGGGTGAGAAAAAGGCAAGCGAGAGAGAAGGAGAGAGAGATTTGAGAGACACGCACACAGAGCGGGGGCTTGGGTCAAAAGTTCCCCCCTGGCTATTTCTGGCCCTACCTAGGAAATGCGCCACGGTCCCGTTTCCTTCCCTGCCCGCCAACAAGTCCGCTCTTCCTAAAGGTCGGGAATCCCTCGAAACCCAAGTGCGGAGCCGGGGCAATGCTCAGTGCTGAGAACGCTGCCGTCCCGCCTCCCGGCAGCCGTCCCCCACGCTGGACCGCTGTCATGGATGGAGAGCACTCGGCCAAACCCTGCACCCACTCCATAGCGGGCACCCGGTGCCCCACTCCCAACCTCCAGGATCCCATCTGGATCCTGCAGGGTCAGACCCCACAGCCAGAGTAAACAACGGGGTGAGCCTGGCGCGGTCCGACCCCCAGCCTGGCCACCGGCAGGCCCAGCTCTCCGAGACAAACCCGGCGCCGCGGGGCTGGCGAAGGACCCCAGCGGGAGCAGAGCGGGGGTCCGAGATGCTCAGAAAAGGGGCAAATTTGGTGACACGCCACTGGAGTCCGCAGAGAGCTTTGAAATGGGGCCTGGGATAGGAGTTAATTTCCCAGGGTTGGGGAGAGTGTCCAGACCCCAAATATAGGGAGCAGGGGGACAGATACCTCTGCCTGGGGACAGCTGGTTGGGGTGCCTGGGGGTGGCGCAGCAAAGGGACCCAGCTGGGTGGCTTACGGGGGTCTTGGGACCAGGGGGACAGAGACCAGGCTGCTCCGGTCCTGGCAGCGGGGCCAGGGCAAACCCCTTTCGATTTCCTCCCGAAGCCGCAGTAACGGTCCCAGCTCGAAGCTAACATGTTTTTGCTGGCGATAAGTGCCCGAGGAGGCTGGCAGGGGTGGGGGGGGGGGGTGCAGGCAGAGATTAAACCTGGGGCCGATAACCACCGTGAGGCCGCGGGGCGGGCAGCACGCTCTGCTCCCACCCCATCCCCTCGCACGCTTGGGCTCACGTGCTGCCCTCGTGAGCTCGCAGCGGGGCCATACCCTAAACCCACTTTTCGGGCGAGACCCCTGCCCGGCTACGGGGTGCCCAGCCCAGGACCCCGCCTGGGGCACGGCCACCCCACCACTGCCAGGCTGCCGAGCCCGGAGCTGAAACTCTGCCAGGGCCTCCTCTCCCCGGTGCCTGCCCCAGCAAGCCTTGGCACACGTCCGGAGCGAGAAGGAAGGGCAGCCGCGCCGGCTCCAGGCAATGCCAGCCTCCCCGCCGCCACGGGCACGGCCGGGCTGGGAATGGGGCAGGGGGGCTGCTCTGCTGGCAAGATGCTGCCTGGTGGGCACAACCGTGCCACGCTTTCCAAAACTCTACCCCGGGCACGGTCCTGCTCCCGGCACCATCCCCGCGCGCTGTCATCCCCGGAGCACTGCCGTGACCCGGAGCAGCGTGGCAAGGGAGCGTGGCTGCCCACCCATCACCCCCGCTCCCATCTTCTCCAGGACGGGGTGAACGGAGATGGGACGTCCAGCACTTTTCCCGGTGTCCAGAGAGGACAGGGTGGGAAGGGCGGTGTGTCGCCCCGGCCCCGGCTGCTCATTAAAGGTCCCCAGGAGGGACGAAAGAAGCGGGTGACAATAACGAGGGCTGCCAACACTCGGCCTTGGGCGCCCCGAGCCAAAGGCACATCTGGTAGAGCCATCTCCGGGCGTGCAAGAAACCGCCCCAGCACCGGCCAGGGAGGGGAGGCCCTCGGCGCCAGGGGACCCCAGAGCCCAGGCTGGTCACGTCCCATCTGCCTGTCCCTCCCAGCAACCCCACGAGCCCCTCTTCCCCAAAAGCTCCAGCTCCAGGAGCCCCATGATGGCTGGGCTGCCCCGACTCGTGCTGCTCGGACGTGGGATGCCCTGCAGCCAGCAATGCTGGGGGGGCACAGCACCAAAATGGGGGGGGTGCCGTTACCCCCAGCACGGGACCCCTGTGATTTGGGGGGGCGGAGGACTCACACCCTGAAGCCCCCGGGCAGAGAAAGCCCCATGCCCAGTGCAGAACAGGACATCCCATCCCACCCAGCGTCCCCAGAGCCCTGCCTGCCACCCGCGGCTCACAGGTCGGGGGCTCGCTTACCAGTTCATAGTTGACGGCGGGGGAGCAGGGGGTCACAGCCTGCAAAGAAGCAGAAAGAGGGCCAGGATTAGTCCCTCCAGCCCCCAGCCCAGCACAGGGCATGCGAAGGGGCCGGGATGCACCATCCACCCCCCACCCCGAGCAAACCCAGCGCCCGCCCAAGGGGGTGACAGGGGCACCCGTGGCCCTGCCGCCCAGGCAGCAGCACAGGCAGCAGCATCCCAAGGTCAAGGCCGGGCTCCCTGGTGACGGGAGCAGGCTGGGGACCCCTCGTCCTCGGCCGGGGAGCCCGGGCAGCCCCAACCCCAGGCGGGCACAGCAGGGCACGGCATGGTGGGGCGGCCGACTGGTGCCAAAAGCGGCTCCTGGAACAAACCCCAGCCCAGCCTCGTGAGCGCTCCTGCAGCCGCCAGCTGAACAGCCCAGCTACTGTTACCTTAATTACCAGCGGCAATTACTGACAATTAACCTTGGGTTTTGCGTGCACCCCAGTCGGCCGGGAAGCAGCGGCACGCCAGGGTGGGAGAGGCAGCGCCTTGTTGGTCGGTGCCGAGGGCAGCGGGAACCACCGCTCCAGCCCTGCGTGGGCCCAAAGACGTCGCCGGTAGTGGCGGAGTGTGATTCGGGGCACTTCATCCCCCCCGAACCCCTCCACGTGTCCCCAGAAGCGGTGACCCCCAGCCAGCCAGCCCCGGCCCCGTCCCAGGATCGAACCAACACGCCAAACACCACTCAGGGGCTGGTCCCAGTGGGGACTCCCCGCACTCTGCTCAGCCCTCCCTGCCCGGGGCCATAAAAAGCAGGATTTGCCCCAAGCACCCCACTCGGAGCACCCAGATCCCACGCCGTCCCGGTCCCCACAGGGTGATGCCCAGCACCTGCCCCCTCCCCGGCCGCCGGCCTCTTCCCATCCCGCCTCCCTGTTTTCTTCAGGGGTTCCTCCTCCTCCTCCCGCTCCCTTCCCCTGCGCATTATTATTATGATTTTATTCTAATGCAGAAACGTTTCCATAAAAGGCCCCTTTCCCTGCCCCGCGGCGCTGGCCCCGCGCCAGCCTCCCTGGAATGTTCTCCGGCAGCGAGCCGCTGCGGACGGGGCCGGCGAGGGCCGTGCCGTACCCCGCACCGTGCCCCGCACACCGCCGCGCTCTTCCCCTGGGGATGCTCAACCAAGGGTCCCCGGCCCCCACCCAGCCCCGGCTCCCGAGGCCGGTGATGGGGGGAGATGCGCAGCTCCCCCACCATGGGATGGGCTGGTCCCACAGACAGGTAGGGTCCGTGCCCACCCGTCCTCCGTTGTCAGCCCCAGGAGGTTTGCAGGCTACAAATGCTCCTTCAGCTGGAGAAGGGAGAAAACTGGGGGGGCCGTGGTTGTATTTCCCTGACCTAGTGGATTCTCTGATGTCTAATATGGGCCTGTGCTCACCCGACACCACTCCTCCTATCCACAGGAGCCACCAAGCCGGGCTGTACGGCACTCTCTCATCCCAGAAAGGCAGTTTTATGAGGACTGCAGGAACATACCGCTGTTTTCAGCTTCCGTCCCTCTCTCAAGTTTGGCTCAAACACGGCCCAGGTTCAAGGAGAAGGGAAAAGACCCTGCCCCAGGCAACGGACCCCTTCCTAGGGAAGCCGAACTCCTGACGCGGGGCTGCTGGAGCATCCCTCCCGCCCCACAGGACCAGTGAGAGCATCACCCCACACGGGACCACGCAGACCCCCAGGACCACCGCCACCTCCATCCCCAGGGACCCCCACGCCCACCCTCACCCCCCCCCCGGCGCAGGGAGGGGTGGGAAAGACGGGGAGACCTGCACACCCCTGGTCGGGGCTTTGCCTCGCTGCAGCAGACAAGCGGCCTTTCTTCTCCCCCCCACCCCGCTCCGGTGTTTGCATTCCTGCCGCCCGGCCCCCACCGCCGCGACCCCACCGCCCCGCAGCCCTGCCCAGGAATGCGAGGAACGAGGCGCAGCGGGGCTGCCGCCCACCCCCCCCCCCCCCCCCCCGCCCCCGCCCCCCCCCCCCCCCCCCG
>JAVJGG010000001.1:36184774-36214767 GCA_035590195.1 Aviceda cuculoides | reverse complement strand
TTCCTTGTGTGAACTACCAAAAGCCTTTTTTTTGTAAGAACAAAATCTGAAGAAGACCACAGCAACAATAGAATTAATGATAATATAGGTCAGAAAGAATGACAAGTGAAAGTAAAGAATGTTTTAAGAAAGAAAATTGAAAAAGGAGGAGGAAATAAACACAAAATATATGAACACCCAGCTGGTTTTCTTTTTTTTTTGGCTTTCCATTTATTTTGTTCCCCTTCTCTTCTCCTGCCTAATAACTTCTATGCAATAAATAAATAAATAAATAAAAATCTATGGACATTTCTGTAATGCTTTTGATCTGACTAACATGGCATCTTTCACTAAGAAAAACCAGAACAAAAATAGTATTAATCACATGCTGAGTCTAATTACTTGTTTAGTCTTCTCAGAGCCGCTTTCTCCTAAGACAGTACAGGCAGTATGTGAGCTATGGATATGCTGACTCATTATCTACTTGTAATTTTCCCCTTGGCAACAACTCTCTCAGCTACTGAGATTCTGACCAATGCTTTTATATCATACAGAAGATGCAGAAGGGGTGCCATGGATCAGAAACCCCTTTCCACATAACAACTGATCATTTTCATAACAGTCTTTGAAGCAGGACAAGTTTATTCTCATAGTAAAAGAGGTTAAAATTTGTCAATTTCAAATTTGCCAAAACAGTTCACAGGCCAAAGACTCTCTCTTGAGTTGACTCGGGGGTTTCAGGGTGTTTGTTCTCCATTTATCCTGTGTTTGGAAATTGCACTTCCCTCAGCCCAGAGCTCTGTCCCTGCACAAGGCACATGCAAGAAAAGTGCTACTCAGACAGAAGAACTTCATCTGTTGAAAAGATTTTATCATAGAATAATAGAATAGTGTGGGTTGGAAGGGACCTTTCAAGGTCACCTAGTCCAACTCCCCCCTGCAATGAGCAGGGACATCTTCAAACAGATCAGGCTGCTCAGAGCCCCGTCCAACCTGACCTTCAATGTTTCCAGGGATGGGGCATTGACCACCTCCCTGGGCAACCTGTGCCAGTGTTTCACCACCCTCATCGTAAAAAATTTATTCCGTATATCTAGTCTAAATCTATCCTCTTTTAGTTTAAAACTGTTACCCCTTATCCTATTGTAATAGGCCCTGCTAAAAAGTTTGTCCTCATCTTTCTCTAAGCCCCCTTTAAGTGCTAGAAGGCTGCAATAAGGTCTCCCTGGAGCCTTCTCTTCTCCAGGATGAACAACCCCAACTCTCCCAGCCTGTCCTCACGGCAGAGGTGTTCCAGCCCTCCCACCATTTTTGTGGCCTCCTCTGGACCCGCTCCAACAGGTCCTTGTCTTCCCTGTACCGAGCGTGCCCTATCAGAGACTTCTACCACTTGCTGAGGAAAACAAATCACGTTTTTGTTCAACTGACTATCACGCACTGCACGTTTAAAGAGATTGCTCGACAACACAGACAAATTGCCACAGGATAACATTACTGTATTTAAAAAAATGAACTTTTATGTTCTTGTTTAAAATCTGCTCTTGATTCACACTGCTGTAGCAACCACACCATTCACAACCATCAAAATGAATCTTATGTATCAAGGTAATGATCAAACCCTTTAGGTTGATATATAATATGCTACCGTACCTTGAGAAATGAGTAACACATCATTGTAGAAAAAATATACATGTAGCAGGCAGAAGCTTGCATACATAAAATACAAGAAATTTAGTTTTAAAGCTGTATATGTGGGAAATTTTCTCCAGAAAACAAAACAGAACACTGGCAAATTTATGTTAATAACTAGCTATATCTTCCTTTAAAATTAAAAAAATCAGCCAGAAGACTTTTCTCCTATTTCTTCTACAAATTAACATACTATTTTGCCAAGACTTGTTTATGAAGCATTCCTATATTACCAATGTCATCATATTGGTAAAGAAAGTAAAAATTCCTCTAAACAAGAATAATTTCTTTTGTATCTTGATATTACCTATAGGAGAAAGTTCCTTGTTTGGAGTTTCTAGGTATCACCACAAACACTTTCTCTGTAACTTCTGCTGTCTTCTGTTCTGTGTTCAGCTGCAGAACCAACCAGCCACTTGCACGGAAAACTGTTTTCTCCACTTTGAGTGTGCTCCCACAGAAGTAGGACAGGCAGCACGACCCATAATTGCCCTGAGCAGGAGGGAGAAGAGGGGGCAACTGGCAATGATGAAATGGGAAACAAATTGTGTGAAAATATAGGGCATGTTGGGAAGCGTAAAGCCCTGGCAGCCAGTCACTGGATACAGCAAGGAGAAGGGAGTGACCAAGTTCAGGGTTAGTGTCAATATTTTCAAACGTAATTTTCTTTCTTTTAAAATATTCTAAGTAGTCAAAAGTTAGAAACTTAGAAACACAAGCTACTTTTAAAATGACGGCTGAGGTTGCTTTAAAAAAATGTACTCATGCCACACTATAGATGTACATAAATAAAAAAGAAGCATAATATAAGCATATAACTTTACATCCGTTTTAGGGAATATGCTCAAATATCAAAAATGTTCCTTGGAGTCTCTTCTGATCTTTATAGTGTTGTTTCCTTATGAAGAAAACTGAATAGCTTGTTTTACAGGAGATCTGAAAGCAATGGAATCTGTGAGGCTGTTCATATAAATTGGTATCTGACACCAGATATTTGACCAAGAAAGTACACAAAAGGAGAGGTGATGTTTAATGCAGACACTTTTTCAGGGATAAACCTGGCTACTTTGTCCATTGGAAAACCTTTATATAGCTCAGTAAACAATCAGGGAGAAACTGTATTGTGCCTGAATCAATAGACATTAATGCAGTGCATTTCTGCCTCCTATACAATCATCTTGGGTGGAGTAACTTCCATTCAGAGCTTCCTTCTCCCCTTGCTTTCATTTCTGGTCTATACTAATTTCTTCTCTCTTTTCTTGTTTGGATGTTTACATCCAATTAAGGATTTTCTCCTATATTTATCAGCAGTGTTTGATCTAAATTAGAAGAACCACCAACATATAGTCCTAGGTCATTCAGAAAGTCTCATTAGCTTGTTGATTATCCTCAGCATTTTTGAGAGAAGGTTTCATTACCATGCAAATAGAAATAGCTTCTTTATTCAGACAGACTAATGTTTAGTGCTCTGTGAATTATGTCATGCAACAATTAAACTCATCAAAAGGTACACAGCATGTGAAATTCATATTGTACAGACTAGTTATTATTGTCACAAAAGAGAAGCGTGAAAAAAAAAAGTTTGCTGTCATCTCTAAGTTGCCACTGGTTTTAGTATAATATAGCCGAAAAGCTAAAATTCAGGCCACACAACAAAAAGACAGCACAAACCTATTCATTTGGAATCACTTGTTTGCATGCATTTCTTTCTCTGGAAGAATTCATTTCACGTTCTGTTAACAGTAACACACCAGGCATTCACTACTGATGTTTCTAGAAGATTGGACCACAATTCATTTTGGCCCTTGAGGAATAAAGGTCAGGCCTAAGCTAGAAAAACAGAGAAGTGAATTGTCAATCCACTGAGAACGTACCAGAGCAGAGGAAACATCAGCTGACAAGTTGACACAGTCAACTCCTAGGCTGGTATGATATTTACACAACGTACTTTATGCAGACTTTAATTGGGCTTTTCATTTATGCGCTCTGAAATGCTGTGTTAACTCCTGTATTATCCTTGAGCATTTAGGGACTTTAGTCTTTTAATTTCTGTGTTTATATTATAGATCTTCCTCTTCCCTTTCTACTTTTAAAGCACAGAAAACTCTGACTGACTAGTAGGACAGAAGAGAATGAAAAGGGAAACCTTTCCTCCTGTGCCATAGCAGTCTAAGTTCTCGCCCCCAGCCTCACCTCCACTTCAGCAGCTCAGCGGTTTTCCTGGGCTGCAGCTATCTATGCACAGTCTGTCCGTGTTCCTAAGAAAATGTTCACATTTTGTCGCACCGGGAACCTGGCTCCACATTTGCTGCCTTTTTTTAGCATCCCTCCTGAGCCTTCTGCGCTCCGTGCTCACTGCTTGGCTCGGCTCTCAGCCCAGTGCTCTCCGTAGCTGATGCCTGCGGCCCAAGAAGACTTGGACCTTTCCTCCTTCCAGTGTGCTGTACTGCCTGGGCTACCTCCATCTCCTCATCCCTCAGGAGCGTTTATCCAACCCTGTCATTCTCTTTTTGTATGAATATCACATAGAAATGTACAGTACCATGTAACAGTATATCAATCGTTCTTCTCACAGGAAGAAAACAGGTGAAATCTTCTTTAAAATACAAGCAATACAGGTTCACAGCTTGAACATGAACAAGGTAAAAAAATACCAATTTTCTTCTAGTAGGTAAGTGTGAAGATATGACAATTTCCAGTCGACACAGAGCTGCGGCTTTTTGGGCATAAAACGTTTTTAGGCCCTGAATTACTTTAAACAATCAATGCTGATATCCCGTATTGAGTAAAATGGACAGCTAGCCAAGCAGTTTAGTCAGTCATTCAGTTCTCCACTTATTTGATTACCAGAAGGATGCAGAGTGATCTCCCAGACACACAACATTAACCTTCAATCAATAACCACTTTAATGGTAGATGGACTCCTTTCTTCAGGCCTCTTCCAGCTGCATTACTGTGGAATTGCTATTTGGATAATGATTAATATGCTCAATACATCAAAGATTAATTCCTGTTTACACTGGTAGATGCTGCATTACATATTTCCATACCACAGTCTCTGTCCTCTAGTCGTGGACCTTGACAGTGACAGGGTTTTGATTACTTTCAGAATAGTCTCCATGATGAACAGGGATTTTACATTTGCGGTAATCAGTAAGGCAGAAAACGTTTAAAATGGTGTCATTTGAAGGAACCTATGTATTCTCTGAACTCTGAGTTGCTAGAAACAGCATTGGGGCTGAGCAGATGGATAAAAGAAATGCAGATGCTAAGCCTCTTCCCCCATATTTTTTCTTCTCTTTCTAATGTAACAAAGATTAAAGAGGTAATTTATAAAAGGGTGCTGTTCAAGTAGAAATACAACTTTGTTCTTAGCTCATCTTTGTTGAAATACAGTGGAAACGCATAGTCAGATAACAACTCCTTGAATTATTTAGTAAATAAGTGTTCAGTTCTTAGAAACACACCAGATTTGAAATACCGATTAAGAGATGTGTGCATTTTAATGACATTACAATACAAATAATGTATGATTAAGTTATGTTACCAAATTTAAGATATCACAGCAACTAGTGGAACTCCTTCCCGCTAAGAGTTTGTAGGGTTAGGATCTGCTTGACATTCTCTCTGGAACCTCATTTACCCTCATTGTTAGGAAAAAAAACCAACAACAAAAAAAAACAAACCAGGGTTAGCAATCGTTTTTCTTAAGTTTAACTAAAATATCATTAAGCCATCTTACTCACTAGACACATAATTAGAAGACTGTATTAGACACAGTATTTAGAAGACTATAATATTTTTCCATTGATAAAATAACAGATAACGCATTTGAAAATCACTTTTTCTTTTTTTTAAAGAATATCATTGCCATAAAATGTCTATCTAATAGCACGTTTAAGACTCATGTACTAATTATCTGTCTAAGGTATCAAAGGTTCTACTCTTGATTGCCAAATTGACCCAATGGGATGCTTAGTCCTTGTCAATGACCTTACTCCTTTCAGCCCAACCCTGTCTCACAGATGAAAGGAGACAGTTTGTTTTGAAATTTATTTTGAAAATCAACAGACTCAAACGCCTTTGAGCTGAGGGGGGAACAAACAAAACAAAACAAAACAAAAAAGCTCCACAGCCAAGAACCACCTTTCAAAAGATTCCTGCTTTCCTCTCTCACTAAACCCAGAGGTTAACTCCTGTGAGAGCATCTTGATCCAGGTGCTCCACTCATGGACACAAATGGAATGGAGAGGCCACCTATAAATAGCAGGGGACCAGGCTGACGGGAACGTGCCTACCCTGCGTGCTGAGCTCAGCTCTGGATCCGCCTGCAGGCCCCACAAGGAGATGATTTTTACTCAGTGCTTGAGTTCAGTCTGACGGCCTATCCTTAACTCGTATGTGACATCGCCGTGGCCATGCCAGGGACAGGCCGTTCAGACGTACAGGCAGGCAGTAACATGAGGGTCCTTCCTTCTAGTGAGAGAGGATGAACACAACCGAGGCACAAGTCATTAACACTCTTAAGTGTCCATACTGACAATTACAGTTGCTCTAAGAGATTAGCTGGAAACCAGGTTAAATGCTGACACACAGGTTTTACGTCACTGCTTTGCTGAGCCATTAGGAATTTTCCTCACAGTACAAATTTCCAAGTGGACCATGTTGCCACCAGCACCACCAGCCAAAGCTCAGGATGCATATATTGAACTCCAGCAAAGTTATAGGCAGGATGTCATAAATATCACTCTTTATTATAGTTTAAGAGCTGTTCATCCTTGCTAAAGTTAAGGGTAATTTGCTTTTGACATCACTGGTGCCAAGATTTATTCTGGAACAATTTACATATAGCACAGTCTTATGAGGTCCACTCCAAACTAAGTTGTTTCTACTTTCTAGTCTAAAATAGAAATACAAACTAAAATTAAACCTTACTTTTCCACTAATTGGACATTATCCTGGTTTCAGCTGGGATTGAGTTAATTGTCTTACGAGTAGCTGGTACAGTGCTGTGTTTTGAGTCAGGTATGAGAAGAATGTTGATAACACCCTGATGTTTTCAGTTTCACTAAGTAGTGTTTAGTCTAAAGTCCAGGATTTTTCAGCTTCTCATGCCCAGGCAGTGAGAAGGCTGGAGGGGCACAAGGAGTTGGGAGGGGACACAGCCAGGACAGCTGACCCAAACTGGCCAAAGGGGTATTCTGTACCATGTGACATCATGTCCAGTATATAAACTGGGGGGACGTGGCCTGTGGAGATCACTGCTTGGGAACTAACTGGGCATTGGTCGGCGAGTGGTGAGCAATTGCATTGTGCGTCACTTGTATATTCTAATTCTTTTATTATTATTGTTGTTGTTGTTATTTTATTATTGTTGTTATTATTATCATTATTATTTTCTTCCTTTCTGTCCTATTAAACTGTTCTTATCTCAACCCACGAGTTTTACTTTTTTTTTCCCCAATTCTCTCCCCCATCCGGTCCAGTATATAAACTGGGGGGAAGTGAGTGGGCGGCTGCGTGGTGTGTAGTTGCTGGCTGGGGTTAAACCATGACAATGTGAAATTTCTTTTTCCTCCGGCCACAGTTCTGGGGTCACTCCTGTTGTGCTGAGCCTGGAGGCAGGAAGGGATTTCTTGTATTTCACTGTTTTGGTGATGGTTTTCCCAAGGCATGTCTTGGGGGTGCACAGGACAGTCAGGGCAAGGTCAAGCCTTAAGGGGTTCAGTGACTGGGAGTGAGTCTTGGACACTCGGACAGAGTTGCTTTTGCATTATTTGCTCTAAACCAGGAGTAGGGCAGATGCAATGCGCAGATTTGTCTGTAGTGGTTGTCTCAAAGCTAGGTGTGCCTGGTGGCTTTAGCGCCAGCGTGGGAGTCAGGCAGGGCGGGGTTTGTTTCCAAATCCTTTGCTGGGGACTTGTTCTGTGACATGGGCTGTGTCGCTCCCCTCTGCTTCCCGTGGCCGCACTGTGGCCATGATTCAGCAGGCTCCCTGCAGAGCTTTCCTGGACCATCAGGTGAGAGACACTTCGTATTTCACCCTGTCATACAGAACTAGGTCACGTTTAGAAGTCAGAGCTAATAACTGCTCATAACATTATTGTTGTACATTATATGTTGAAATCCACTCTGCATGGAGGTCCATCAGCTGTTCCTGGAGTTGCCAGTGTGGAAGGTGCCTTGGCAGGGCTGCAGACAGAGATCAGCACTTGAGGCAGGGCTTAACCCATGTCTAAGAATCCTCCCTTGACAAGGTCCTTGGGGCTTGGCAGCACCCACCTGTAAATAGGGTAATTCCAATTTTAGTTTGGTTTTGTGGGCAAAACCCATGGAAGTCTCACCTTCTTGGACAGCCACCATTCAAGGGTGGTATTTAGATGAAGGCAGTGACATGTAAGGGACTTCAACGCATCTGATTTATTTATTTAATTTTGTGATTCCTTGTTTTAAATCTGTTTCCTTAAACCAACCACATTTTTAAACAAAGGCCTAAAGCTACAAGAATCTGTTGAAATAACTTGAATTAGGAATTTGCTGCTGAAACTTTAGAGTGTCTAACTGCTGCAGTGGGGGAATACCTGGTCTGTACCTGGAAACAAGTGTGTTGAAATGAGGCAGCTTTTGTAGGTGTCAGCTACACTCTGTTTTTCCCATTTCTGATAGAAATGTGATGTGAGGGGATGAGCTCTACCAGTTGGAAGATTTTGTTTCTCATCATTGCTTCCCTTTCCTAACCACACAGAGAAAAAAAAACCAACAACAAACAATTTCAGTGTAAAACATTTTGATGATTGTCTTCTGTGTCTGGTGGATACTTGTTCTGCTTAACACACGGGGAGGAACTGCCTCCCAAAACAGATTTGCTGTCCGTTCTTGTCCCCGTCTAATTTAACTGACCCCAGTGAAAGTGGCACAGGGCTTCATTCACAGGGTATGGTTTTCCAGTCATACATAGTTCACCCCAAATTGCCAGTAAATTAATCATCTATCTCTAATGTTACTTAGTATTTACCCACTGTGCAAAAGAAAACAAATTTGCATAGCTGGGGAACAGCATGCATTTTCCTTTGGTTGGGGGCGGAGGGAGGAGAATCTTAAATCGTTGGTTTCTTTACAGCCTTTAGTAGGTACAAATCTGCAGGGCTTCATGACTATTAGCTACATAGGGAAACAGCTGAAGCTTGAACTTTCCTGATGTAGAGCGGTTCCTGCGAGCTGGTTGGAGAGCTGGGCTGAAGCTGCACTCGTGCTTTATGGTAATTCCCATTTGCGGTTGCTTTGGTGCTCATTGACTGTAGAGCTGAGCCTTTCAGACAGTGAGGCTGAGTGCTGTGTGAAACCAGGTAGCGTGAACTTTGTGTTCGTGGTGTGAAGTGTGAAGTGAGTTCGTCATGGGGAGACCGAGGAGCGTCTGGAGGCTGTTGGGGCATGCTGGTAGGGTAGAGGAGCTTTGGGTCCTGCTGGGCACCACTGAGAAACTCCCTGCAGGAGTGGCTGTGGCCATCCATGGCTACGGCACTTCAGGGGAGCTCAGTGGTCCCACTGAAAACAGAGGTTGCTCCTCTGCCACCCCCTCCTTCTTGCTGACACAGGCATTTTTGTGGCTTCAGGGGAAACAGGATTGGGGAAGTGACCTAGGTTAAAATTAAACAGGCACAACTGGGTATTTTTAGCCCAGATGAGTTTCCTCATCCCACTCATTGTGCGAAGGCTGCTCAGCATGGTGCAGCAGAGGAGCAGGGATCAGATCTCCTTCCTTCAGCAGCAGTGGCAGGTGCTGGCTCAGTGTCCTCGCAAGCCCACCCTGGAGCCGCACATCTCCCCCGCAGCCTCACCTGCTGAAACTCAATCTACCTGACTCTGAGGAGTTCTTGGGTGATGTCGCTGGCAGAAAGTGGTACCCTTGGGTTCAGCATGGCATGGGTGGCACTAGTGGTAAACCTTGGCTGTCCGCGTTGATTGAGCATGCTGTGGGTGTTTGTAGCTCCTGGGCTGCTGCAGCACATCTGGCTTCAGCCACCAGGGAAGGTGATTTTGCATTAATGGTGGATTGTGAACCACCCGTGTGTGGAACCAGGCAGTGCTCTGCTTTTGAGCAATAGCACAGGGAACAGGAGGGAAGAGCAGCCCAGATCTGCAAAGTGTTAGGCTTTCGCAGGTTGTTCTGTCATCGCTCCAGCCTCAGTTTTCATCTCAGGTCCCCGAGAGGGCCCTGCTCAGTATTATCCTCCGAGGATGGTTCTCGCTGCAGCCACTGGCACTTGACACCAGAGAAAAATGGGTATCAGTCGCTGTACTAAAGAAATACAGTGAATGGTGTGCGGAAAATGAGGCTCTTCCCCAGAGACCTCTCACAGCACTGGATCGCTCTGGCGGAGAACCGTGTATTACTTGCCCGCAGCTGGAACAGAGATGCATGGGGTGAAGACCTGGCTGGAAGCAGACCTGCCTGTACCTGTGTGCTGCAGGACCGGCCTGTGCTTTGTCTGTTGGGAATCCCAACACCTTCCTACCAGCCAGCCTCCTCCAGGCTGCCCTGCCCGCAGCGAGGGAGAAACTCAGGCATGGAGGGGTCACCTAGCCAAGAGGGGAGAGCTGGCACGTGTGGGGGCTGCTGTACACTGCTTGGCATTGCCCGCCTGACAGAGCACTCCTCCTCGAGTTCGTGGTGTGTGTGCTGCCAGAGCTACAGGAGCTCTTTGATTTCATACACTCCTGCAGCTTACACAGAGTAGCTTTTGTTAGCTGAGCGAGGCCCAGGAGTGGAGGAACTGTTCAGATAATTTTAGACATTTCTTATAGTTTTTTTTTTATTGGGGTGGCCTTTATGTAGTGAGAGCCTGCAGTCTGATGCTGAATCTGGCTCACTGTCTCCAAACCGTGTGTCAGCTCTGGTGATCTGAAAGCTCTGCTCAGACCTTTAAGCTTTGAAATACCCCCTTTCTTTTTTTTTGCCCCCTCTCCTCTGGGGCAAGATATTCTAATATCTGCATGCCTGCAGCTTTTAAAATAATTGTCATCCTCCCTTATTGGGTACAGGCCTTAATTGTGATGTGGGAGATGCTTCAATACGGTTGTTGGCCAAGTTTGCATTTAGGTCTGTTTAATACAGAAGATGAGGGCTCTACGTAATTACAGTCTTCGTTCTTCTGTTCTTAAATTTGTTGTAACATATGGCTGAGAGCCTCTGTGGCCTGAGAATGAAGCAGGGAAGTTTGGAAGTTGTCCGAGTCAAAACTGAGGAAATGCTGTCAGAAAAAAAGATTTGCTGTTGCTCTTAAGTGCTTGCTGGCATCTCTCCATGGGCACTGTGGCTCTTCGTGGATGTTCTGCTGGGGTGAAATATCTGATTTGGAGCTGGCTCTGTATTACATAGACAGAGCATAGGAGCCATTTGGAGATGAATAGGAGGGATGCAGGCAAGAAGACGTAAAACCTGTCAGGGTCTTTTATTGTTAGAAGCAGAGGGCAGATGGGATTTTGTGTGGATTTGACTTCAAACCTGGTAAGTGTTATCAGAAAATGGACCGCTGCCTGGAACAGCTGCCATTTTAGCATCTGAGTTCAGGCAGGGTTTTGCAGAAAGGTCTGGTCTGGCTTTGGTGTTTAGTGCAGAGAGGAGCCATCTTAGTTATTCCTGGTACGAGCTGGTTTTATTGTCCGTTTGGGGCAGAGGGTAGCAAACAGGGAAGGTCGCTGGGGGAAGGCTATGGTTCAGGTAGCGTTGGTGGTAAGGAGCTTGTGGGGGTCACAGCAGCTCTCTGCCCTGGGAGCAGATGGGCTGTACTGTCTGAAATCCTCGGAGCATGGCCAGGTTTAGTCTGGTTCTCGGAGACTTGAATCAGGGGTGGAAGTGAACCTCAAACAAGCTCCCGGCTGCCCAGAGCCCTGCTTTGAAGTAAAACACAAAAAGGATTGCTAGGATTTACAGTCACTTTGCACCAAGCTGCTAAACTGCTGATTCTCGCCACGGGTGTGGATGGGTCTCATCATGGAGTCAGGGGACACTGGCGCGCGCTAGACCGGGCAGAGCTCTTGGGATCACACCAGTAACCTGACGGTAACCGATACCCACCCTGCAGCAGCACAGTCCCAGGCCCACTGTGCATCCCCTGCACGAAGTCCTTGCCTGCACAAGAGCTGGGAGGGCCAAACACAGAGAGGACACACTGTGCCTCTGCAGAGTGTTTGGCACATCCCCGCTGCTATTTCTGTTGGCGGAAGATGGGGCTGGTGGAAGGTCGAGGGGAAGCGATCATGTGTGTACGACCTGCATCGCTGTCACTCCTCTGGAACCCGCTGGAGGTGAGAGCTCTTCTGTCTTCTGCCTGGGGACTTCTTGATGGGGGAACAACAATTCAGGTAGCAAAAGGGTGATTTTTTTCTGTTGTGGAAACGCTTTAAGTAACCAGGGTAGCTTTGGTGAGATGAGCCAGAGAAATAAATAGAAGCACTTTAAACTTTGGGGTTGTAAGGCTGCTGAACCGTGAAGGGCTTCGCTCCCAGCCACACTTCTCATACCATTCCCTGTCCTCCCCTGGGCCAGGCCAGGCCTGGGTTACTTAGGTGTGTGCCAGGCGAGGCAGAAAAACACCCTGCAGTAGAGCACAGGGCCGGCGTAACTGCGAGGAGCTCTGTATGCGGCTCACGTGAGCACTTGCTTCACTGAGTCTGTGCCGGGAAGTGGTTGAATATTCAGCACCCAAAGTTCTGCCCAGTTACCTGCTTTTCCCATAAATAAATATCTCCCCTCCTCGCCATCCCCAAGTACAAGAACCGAACCACTTGGAAAATTGGTGTTACAATAACTTCTCTAAGAAATCCATGCTTGCTGTTGAAACATTCTTGAAACATTCGGAAATGGGGCTGTGTCAGCTGTAAGCTTTTGTGTGCAGAACAAAGGCTGTCGTGCAGTGCCATTAACTGACTTTGGGTACACGGTCTCACATGGCTTCTTAAATAATGGGAAGAGTGATCTTACTGCCATTCCCTGGGGTACTGGGTGAGTGAGCAGGGAATCGTTGTCCTTCGGAAAAACCACTCCAGTGCACTGGTTGTCAGTTGCTTCCCTGCATTGCTTGGTGGGAGGTGCTGGGAGCCAGGGCTCCGGGAGGCATCAGTTTTGTGTACATGGGGAATGGGGTTTGAACGGCGTTCCTCTGAGAAGACGGAACCAAGGTTTAAGGATGCGTCCTCTTTAATATTCCTAGCTCTCATGTGCCTGACTGCGCTATCTTTAAAGCTTCCTACATAGGTTTCTTTTTTTATAAAAATTTATACTGCCATCCATGCTGATTCCCAAGTCTGAGTGTGGTGCTCTAAAAGAAGAACACGTCTGCATTGACTGACCAAGTGGGATCAGTGAGATTTTCTTTAATCTCTGCTCTGAGCAGTCCTCAGTGAGCTGAAGTGGCTTGGATGCGGTTTGGGGAATTGCTCCCCTTTCCAAGAGCCCAAGTTGAATATGCAGCCAGGGATGCCTTGTGAGCCCCCATCTCAGGCCCAGCTGGGAGGGGGAGATGAGAATGAGTGAGGTCGCAGGTAGCTGGCACAGCTCTTAAACTAAAGGACCTGCCTTGGGTGCGCTTGCACTGCTTCTTTCAAGTGTGTGGTTTTTATCTTCAGCGATGCAGCACAAAAGACAGACGCTCTCCAGCCTCCTGACAAAAAGGGCTGTTGCTTTTCACACCTAATAACTTTCAAGAAACAGTGACACCTCATCGTTTCCACTTAGGATCTCTGGCTGGGGGTTAATTTCTCCTTTTCCACCCGAGTAAAATGTTGTTGACTCCGGTGCATGGTCTGGAATCAGTGCTGTTCAGTGCCTTGGTCTCCCTACATTGCCCATCTTGAGTTTTAGCACATCGTGGTCCAGGAATGAGGCTGTCTGCAGAAAAGCTGATGGAAGAACAGTGCTTTCTGCTGGGAAAAAAAAAGAAATAAATCATTAAAACCTTTCCAGAATATGGTGAGGGAAGGTAGATACTGAGTCATGACTTCCCCCATCTTTCTTGGCGTACGGACCGAGGTGTAGCTCGTACCCAGCAGCATACACTTTCATGGACAGAGCAAGTTTTGGCAAAAAGGTTGAAGTTCGTCTCTGGGCAGTGGCATCGTAGTTGAGACCACAAGGCTGCCTCGACACACTGGCTTTGGTTTGGGGAGCTATTTCAGTACATTGGTTCAGACAGATGTGAATGAACTGTTTTAGAGGCTAGATTTCTGTCAGCAGTAGCATTAGCCTGTACTCTGTTCAATATCAGCCACTTTCAAAAAATAAACGGACATGCTGTGAAACAGCAGTAGCAGACTGGCGTTTTTACCCTGTTCTTATTTTCCACCCCTGCTCTCAGCAGTGGAGGTACCTTTGCGTTGCTCCCTGTTGGAGAATGACCTATTAATATCAATCCCCTCAGAGCTGCCAAAGCAGATATGTAGTGCCAGTCCCAACAAAACCACTTTTTAGAAACAGTTAGATCTTTCTTGGGATCCTGTTCTTCTACAAATCATGGACAAACTGGCAAATAGGGTTTGTTAAGATGTTAAATCTTCATACCCACAGCATAAGAAGTGATGTGTCTTTGACTCACAAGGTACTTTTGTTGCTGATCAGGGATCTGAAAGACCGCACTGTGCAGTGTTAGAGCAAACTCAGATCTACAGTTTTTCCTGCAGAGGTAGTTGGCATAGTGTTGGGGTATTTCAGAAGGCACATGGAAGGGCAGGATGAAATGCATAGCTGGATTCTGTGGTTTGCTCCTGGCCCTGAACTTGGAGGAGGGGTCTTCTCTGCCAGCAAGTTGTACCAATGCGTTTGCAGAGCTGCTGTTGATAGCGAAGGGGGCACTGCATCAGGAAGGACTGCTCAGCCTGTAAGTCCCCTTCTGTGAATTGGTATTGCAGGAGCTTAAAAAAGAACCTCTGTCCTCAAACCTGTATCATGGCTGTTCTGTATGGAGAATGCACTTGTTAAGCTCCTTAGTGATGAGTAGCTCTCTCAGGCATTTCTAACTGGAAATTGTTGATCTCAAAATCTATTAATAAACTACAAATAATAACAAATTCTGCCAGCTTCAAGGCCTGTTTTATATCATCTGGGGTAAAACTGGTGCTTACAGGAATGGGGAGAAGTCTAAGATCTCTTGTCAAAAGGTTATCTGCTAGTTGAACAGCAGGAGATAGAAGGGTTTTCAGGTAGAGCTGCTTGTGAGAAACAAGGCATTGGAAATTAATCCTCTTTCCTTCACAGCTTGGAGGCTGCTGTTTGAGTTCTCATTTACCTCCTTTGTTTTCTTTTCTTTTTAGAAATAAACCAGAGGCAGTAGAAGTAACATTTGCAGGTAAGCTCCACAGCTCTCTTGACTTCTCTGAAAAAAGGACCGGCTCAAATGGTCTGCCCACAGTTACGTCTGGTGTGCCCAAATTCACCCAGCACTGCTGCAGGGGAGGAGAGCTGTGCAGGGGCAGACGGTGTGGACACCCTGCAGTGTCCCCAGAGCTGGGGCTTTGTCAGCTGCCTCGCTATTTTCTCTGTCCGTCTGCCTTCCCTGGGACTCTCCCCACAGCAGTGAGTTCAGTGGTGGCAGCGCTTTAGTGTGTGTGCTACATAGCTCTTCTCTTTTTATCTTGCCTGTTCTCCAGTCCTGCCCTTGATGCTACTTGTTATTAGGTCTTTAGCACCATCTGGTTTGGGTTGTTAGGAAGCTGGCTCAGTGTGACAGGCAAGATGAATTCATCGCCTGAAGTTTGCTCTGCAGGATGAGAAGTGCCAAGGAAGTTTAAGTGTTCATTCAGTAACTGATTTTTTTGCTTCTGTTATCAAAAATCTCTGTAAGCTGCAGAGCTTCATGAGGAAGTGGAGTTTGCTAGGTAGCTGGAGGGTTGCCTTTCCCTGCCTCTTGCCCATTCTGCAGTGAAGTGGAAGCTGTCTCAGCAGGCAGCGGCTGAGCTGCCTTTGCTGACAGAGATGTTTTCTCTTCCAGGCTGCAGCTCTGGCCCAGTGGGCATGTCAGTCACTTTCCATGCTGGCCATCCAGAAGGCTCCCGTCTCTGCTTGTTTGTATCCTTGTGCATTGAGCACAAGCTGATTTGTCAGGGATACTAAATGACACTAGACTAAAGCTTTCTGTGACGGACAGGTGTCAAAACTGTTTCAGCCTGTTGAATGATAACAGGTCTCCCTACATGACATTACTGCTTTCCTTAATTATGGGTTTCTGTCTTGGTGTATGTGTGAGGGCTGGAGCAGGGGGAACAGTGTCGCTTTATGCAGTTCCTAGAACATGTAGGGAAAACCTTCCTCAAAAATAGGAACTGGTTCTTGTTCCCTCACGTTTCTCTTGCTTGCTTCACAGACTTCGATGGAGTCCTTTACCATATTTCAAACCCCAATGGAGACAAGACAAAAGTGATGGTCAGTATTTCTCTGAAATTCTACAAGGAACTCCAGGAACACGGTGCTGATGAGGTGAGTAAGTGTCTCTGGGCCTTGAGCCTACAGATACTGTCTTAGCATGGACAATGTCCTTGCAATGTTGATGGATCTAACTTCTAACCCTTAGAGAAGCATCTGTGCTCCCATCTCACGCTGGTTAAAGGAGCAGCCCTGTGCCAACCAGGAGTCCCACTTTGCTGGAAGACAAGGGCAAAGTGTATTTACACTCTCTCGTGAATAAGAAGTCATCTTATATAACCCTGCAGCCTAAAAGGTGAAGGGCACCACTAATTTTGAATGTTCAAATGAGTGTGAGGCATGACCATATCGAATGGTTGCCCTGACTGATGTGCTGAGCCCATGAGTGAAGGAAGGCACCAGGACAAATCTGGAGTCCCACGGTGCTGCTTTTCTGACTCTAACCACACTTCAGAGCGAGCGACGGGCTCCTGCTGTGTGTGCGGACCTTGATCTGCAGACTGGTTCCCTTTTCACTGCTGCTGTGTGAAGTAGCAGGTTCAGTTCCTGTTGAATGGGCTGGGGCTGTGGAGGCCCATTTATGGTAGAAATAAAGAGCCTCTCCGAGCCGTGGTTGGGTGGTGAGGCAGGAAGTGTGACTCAGTTCCTGAGTCAGTTTTCAAATCTCCACATGGTAGCAAATGGGGTTCACCCAAGGCTCTTCAGCAGGCTTTTGCCTCTGGTGTCTGTCTTTGGAGGAAAACAAGGAAACTGCTCCATGAGTTTATTGTGAGTCTGGCAAGAAACAAGCGATTCGAACCCAAAGTGAATTCCTGCGAGTTGCCGCAAGACCTACCAAAGTCAGAATAAATATGACTGAGTGTCCTGCTTTCCTGGTTCCTGTACACAGAGTTTTCTAGGAGCAGCATTGCCTGCTACTGAAAGTACTGCTGCTGGCAAACGAGAGAGTCAAGCAGCCCAAATGGTGGACCCCTCCCAGCATGTTTAGCAAGGATCAGTACAGACTGTGATCCCAGGAGAACCACTGTGCTGGGTGAGTGGCTAACACCACTGTGCACCAGCAGCCACTGTGGTTTTAGAGGAAAATGGGATCTCTGCAGGACTGCCTTGGGAGTGTTGACTAAATAGAAATTACATTTTTAGATCACCAGTTAGCAAACTGTTGCTTTCTGTGCTTCCCTGGAGATGATGGAGCTTGTTTCTGCTCTGTCTTTGGTGAAACCCCACTGTAAGGAGCACAAAGTGGGATTCCTGCTAAGACAGAGCATCTCCCTGGGCAGGCTCTCTGCTGAGAGGAGGTTTTGGCACGCAGAGAGCCCGTGCATCCTCTCTGCATGGTAGTGGGTGTCATCCCAGGAGGGCCAGCTCTGCCACAGCGTTGTTGTGTTCTCTATGAAATACCTCCTGTTCCCGGCCCCCTCATTGACACAGAGCTATGGCTCAGTTGAAAATTGCCATTGATGTAAAATGCAGCAGTGATTATATTCAAAGAAAGGTTTTTGCTGTGCCGTAGGCGGCTCTGCTTCTGGGAGGCATCCAAGCTGCCTGGCGCTCTCCTCTCCATCCCCGTCTCTCCTGTGCAATAGGCTGAGACAGGGCGGGCTATTGCCCAGCCACGCTGCACCTGACCCCTGCTCTGAACTTGCCTTCCTGCAAGGAGAGGGACGGGGCATGTTTTGCATGTGCCTTTGGATGGGAAGATCGGTTGTAGCCCTCAGATCAGTTGTGTCAAGCTCTGCTGACAGTTCTCCTTTGAAGGTATGAGGTGTATGGAAGGGGTTTTCTTTCCCACACAAGTTCAAGACCAGCAGGAACTTTTAAAAGTTCCAGTTTCGACTCCTGTTCTGCAGCGTGTCCCTTGTCAGTGGGGTTCAGGGAGCTCTGTCTAGAGCAGGAGCAGCTAATAACACTGGAAAATGGTGACTTAATATTTGTCCAAGTTCACTTCGACTAGGGGAGGCAGGTGCTCTAATTTGATGTTTCTAAATGGAGAGCAATCATGGCCTGGGCTGTGCAGGAGAAAACAACTCTGATAGCTTGTGCTCTCAATGTTTAATTTCTTTCCTAGGTATTGAAGAAAGTCTATGGAAACTACTTGGTAAATCCTGAATCAGGTAACCCTCCAATAACATTTACTCTGTATGTCTGAATGCAATTCCAAAATTACTTAAGTCACCTCAAATGCTCAAATGAAGGCTGCGCTTCAAGAGCTTCATATCTGGGGCTCTGTACAATGAATGGCAATTTAAAAGGTGGCTCAGGTACATCAGGGCTGAAGCAGCTTGCAGCACAAGCTGTAATTCTTGGTGCAGCCTTTCTCCGGGAAGCCTCTGTTCTTCACGGTTGGGGTCTTTGTTCTTCTCACAGATGCTTCGTGAGACACAGGAAAACCATGGTTACCTGTGACAGCATCTCTTCCTACTCACTGTAAAAACTTGGGAGCAGCTCAGCCAGCACGTGTGTCTGGGAGCTCAGGAAGGAGCCCCGGGAGCGTTGCCATGGCCACGCACTGAGTTCAGGCATGGCTTCTGGTGATGCTTGGAGTGGGAAGCACTCACCCCTGGGGCTTTTGGGAGGGCTTAAGGCAAAGGTGGGACTGTAGGTGTCTCTTCCCAGAAAATGTCTGTGGCTTCATTAAGGCCCTGCTTAGATTATTAAGTTAGTGGCTGTCCCTCCCCAGGTTACAATGTCTCTTTGCTCTATGACCTGGAGAACCTTCCCGCAGACAAGGACGCTATCGTGCACCAAGCTGGCATGTTGAAGCGCAACTGCTTTGCTTCGGTCTTTGAGAAGTATTTCAAATTCCAGGAAGAGGGCAAAGAAGGAGAGAAGAGAGCTGTCATCCACTACCGGGACGATGAGACAATGTAAGTGTTCAAACCAAGCAGCATGGGAGTTGGACAGCTGTCAGTACACTTCCTGCTCCAGCTCTGTGTTGTGGTGGAAAGTCAGGAAATCCTACTGCTCTGTACTTCAGCAGGGTAATAAGGGCCTGTCCTAGGCTGTCAGAAGTACCCAGTGAGGGTAGTGCTCATCCCTCGGGCTGCAGGGATGTTACACAAGAGTCTCTGTTAGTGGCAGCACTTGTGGCTGCACGCAGGAGAGAAACTGGCCACTCCCAACAGAAATGTTTTGCTCCCTGTAAATACTGTCTTGAGGGAGGGGAAATTTTCAGCAGCCAGGCCTGTGAATGGTTGTTGTCTCCACTTGACCTTGTCCAGCAGTTTCTTCCTCATCCAGTTGTACCTCTTAGCTCCTGTTCACAGCTGGGTTTTCCTCTCTCACCCACCTGCAGGTATGTCGAGGCAAAAAAAGACCGTGTCACGGTTGTGTTCAGCACGGTATTTAAGGATGATGATGACGTGGTGATCGGAAAGGTGTTTATGCAGGTATGGAAACTGAATTATGGGGTAAGGGTTTGGTCCTCGATTCAGATGCCTTCTTGCTTGAAGCAGCATTGCCAAACAAGCAGATGTTAGGCTGAAGTTAACTCACAGGCAGTTTAATGCACGTAAATGCTTTGCAGGGCTCCAGGCTGCACTGGGATGGAGGAATCATGTTAATGGGTGGTGTATTTTCTAATCCAGGCTCTTGCATTGGCATCTTTATTATTGATGGTCTTGCTTATATGGACAATCAAACATATGTGTTACAGATGAGAAACACCATGGTGAATACTTCAGTATCCACCTTGAGGCCCTGTAGTGCAGCTAGCTGTGGCGTAGGGATCGCCAGCCAGCTGAGGAGCTGAGCATGGGGGGGAGGCTGTGGAGGGAGAAGAAGGGGTGAGGCAATGTGCCGTGCCTGGGATGGTGCTGAGAGCTGTCTTCACCTTGAAGTTTGTTCCTGCCAGTGCTCAAATGCTGCAGAGTCTCAGCAGCTCAAAGCTGTGAATTTGCTTAGTTTGTGGGCTTGAGTCAATCGTCATCATGTCAAATACTTCTGGACTCAGCTACCCTTTGCAACTGCCATTTAGCTGGGAAGCATTCAGAGGCCATAGTAAACACTTTGCACGTCTGTTAGCGGCTGCATGCAGCCTGTGGAGATGGAGATATTTGCTTACAGCTGGGGAAAGCTCAGTGCACGCTGGTATGTGTGTTCATCTGTGTCACTGGCCCACCTAGCTCACCTTATGTCTGCTGAAGCACCTGGGGAGCCTCCTGCACAGGCACAGCTGAGGACTAGGGCCCTGCAGGGTGTTCCAGGGCTAGAGGAGCTTTAGCCCACCCATTCAGAGGTGCCAGGCCGTGCTGCTGACAGGCTTGTAGACAGCAAGTTACTGGCCCTGTTTGCTGGATACCAGTTTATCTGTGTTTGGGTGTCATTAGAACATGATCTGTTGTGATGGGAGTCTTATCTTACAGCTTTGCTCTCTGTGTTCTTTAGCTACGGGCAGGGCATCTGCTCTGGCTTTGAGCTTTTCCCCACCAGCATATCCCACAACCTGGAATTCAGCTTTTAAAACAGGGAGGGAGGCATGAGATGAAAAAAACAGAGTTTGTGAGGCTCCCAGAGAGGTGGCAGGCCTTCAAGGCAGCGGCTGTCCCAGAGTCTCTGTGTCCCAAGTTCTTGGTTTTTACAACAGCAAACCCCGCTCCTGCTCAGCCACAAGAATTTCTACTCTGAGTCACGCTGGCTCCTTCCCTCCAGCTATTGCTCTTGCGTAACACAGCCCAGTCAGGCATGGTGGCTGCTCATCTGGGCTCTCATGGAGAAAATCTGACCATTAACTAACCAGTGAAGCCTTTGAACCATTGTACCCTCTGGCATAAGCAGGCGGAAGTGCAAGCTAAGCATTTCATTAAGGAAACCCTAGTGAACTACTAGGTTCTCTAAAAGTGGCATGGATGCTCCTGCCCTTCCCAGGGTGAGCTCTGCTCAGAAGGGAGGAGAGGTCGAGGGTGGCTGATGATGTGTAGGTTGCACTGGGGGTCAGTGAGGCAGAGGGGAGGCTGACCTGCCTTGGGGCAGGGGAAAGTTGTCTGGACTTTCCCAGTCCCATGTAGGGACAGTCCTATAATTCCTGAAATGCAGACCCGCTTCATTTCGTGGGAGGTGGGGGTTGTGCTGCTGTCAGAGAGGTTCCCTGGTGGAAGGGATCTCCCTGGCTGGAGGTATTGATTTGAGGTAGAGAAGTGTTAGGAGGAGCAGGCTTTGCACACAAGCTTCAAACGCTATAGGTGCTTCTTAATGCTGAGGCAAAGACTCCTGGTGGGAGGTGCTTTCTCGAACGGCAGAGCCTTTATGCTAAGTGCAATGGAGACCTCACAGCCCTTTCTGAGAATTTCCCTTCCTCTGGGCTGATGGGCGCTGCTGACTTTTGCTGGAAGCATTAATGATGTTGACCTTCTGGCAGGAACTGTGCTGTCTCGTGTGCTTTTTCAGACTGAGGTGTCCCTTCCACATAACACCCATGGCAGGAAGAGCGATGCTGGAAGCCACCCCTGCTGAGGGGCTGTGCTAGGGCCATGTGTAAACCCAGGACAGTATGCATTTTGGTCTGGTTTTGCTGGGAAAAAAGATAGTTTTCCAGATGTTTGGCCTGATAGACTCAGTCCATTCAGGGAAAGATGGGAAACCTCCAGCTCAGTTGCCCTGTGGGAATAGGGAAACCCCATTTGCTTTCCCAGTGGAGTGTCGCAGTGGGACTCACCTTTGCTTTGTCTTGTTCAGGAGTTCAAGGAGGGTCGCCGGGCCAGTCACACAGCCCCACAGGTGCTCTTCAGCCACAGGGAGCCACCCTTGGAGCTGAAAGACACAGACGCGGCTGTTGGCGACAATATTGGCTACATCACCTTTGGTAAGCAGGCAGCTCTGAGGCCTGAGGACACTTGGGGAGGAGAGAAGTTCCTGCTGCTGCATGAAAAACAAAAAAGAATTCACCTTCCCTGAGTCTTCAAGCATGTCATTGGGCGCTGAAGGGACTCTGGAGTTGCAGTCTGCGTTGTCTGCCCCCTTCAGTGTGTCCCTTTGCTGTATCAGGTCACCTCAGCTCTGCTGTGGGCAAGAAGGTGTGGAAGTGGACAGTGAGCCATTTAGTGTCTGCCTACAAAATAAGTTCAGCATTTGGGAGCAAGGGAAGGGTGGCTTTGCTGTGATATTGTAGAAACTGGAGGTTTCTTGTGGGAGGTTTCACGTGAGCGTATTTGTAGCTTGTCCAGCTGCAGGCACCTGTGCAGTTCTTGATCAGCAGAGGCAGTCGGAGAGCAGTAGCAGGGCAGTGAGTTCTGCTTCTCCAGCTCTGCCTCTTTGTTCTGGGCCAAACATTTCCATCTCTGATGAGCTACTTTCCCCTGCCTGCAGAGGTGCAGGCCAGCAGTCATCACTTCCTCCTGGGCAGCAGTGCTGAGGAGTCCAAATCCTGCCCTGTTCAAAGGGAAAGGTCTCTTCCAGAGAAACTGGAGGTCATGGTTGGATGTGCCATTAGGGTCTCTCAGGCCAGCATTCCTGCAGCTCAGAGCTGGAGCACAGACACTGCAGGACAAGGTGAAGTTAGCACTGCCCTCCTCCTGTGCTGGGAATGGTGCCTTGAGGTTAGGGCAGCTTATCAGCCATGGGAGTGCTGTCTAATGGCAGGTCTGGGACAGCGAGCAAGACTTCATTCTTGTCCACATGAAATTTCCCTGTTATCTGATCTGACAGTCCCAGGTGAGATCATAACCCAGACAAAAGGTCTTTCAGCCTTTGGATCAGGGATGCTGAGCACAGCAGCAGCCTGTGGAAAGAGCGAGCCACCAGGCCCCTGCAGTAACCAAGTCTGGCTCTGTCACAGTGCTGACAAGCTGCCAGGCAGGGATCCACAACAGATTTCAAGATCCAAGGACAGACTAGATCTTGAAATCAGTTGAGCAGCCTGGCCGCCCTTGTCTGCCTCCCAGCTCTCTCCTCCATTGGCTTCTCCCAAGGACTAAAGCGTCACGCAGTTTCCTACAGTGCCGTCATCTCTGGGCACTTGGCCTTGCCTGCGTCCTCCGGAGCGCACAGCTGTGTCCAGGCAGCTGCAGGAGACGTGGAAAATGCTGCGAAGCCTTGTGTTTAAAATCACAAGTGCTGCTTAGTCTTGGTATGTGTCACGCTAAAGGGCTCTTTGTAGAGAGCAAAGCAGGCATTCAGAGCAGCACACCCTGAAGCCTCCAGGACTGGAGGAACCTGGAGCCCTTTGGTAGCCTCTGGAGGCTCTAATGGTTTGCGTCACCCTCTTCTTTCAGTGCTGTTCCCCCGTCACACCAATGCTGCTGCCAGAGACAACACCATAAACCTGATCCACACGTTCCGGGACTACCTGCACTATCACATCAAGTGCTCGAAGGTACTGAGGGAACGGGGCTGGGGGATACAGGGTAGCTTTGGCCTGTCTAACCTGGGTGCTGCAGGGGAGGAGCTCGGGGCAGGGGTGCCCCCCCCCCGAGAACTCACTGGGGCCTGGCATTGCCCTCCCCAGTCCTGCAGGGGTGGCAAGTGATGCATCATCACCTCCTCCCTGCTCTTTGGCACAGACAGAGCCTGTTTGCTTCCCATGCTAGCAGCAAAATAGGATTTTTCCCTTTTGGATCTGATTTCCTTTCTTTATGGGAACAGAAATGAGAGTAATTGTTCAGAGAGACCTGGGTTTGACCAGGGCTTAGACAGCAATTTTCACTGTTGCCTCTTGAACTCCCCTCATAGCACCGTGGCTGTGCAGAGCTACGTGCTTTCCCAACAAGGAAGAGAAAGATAGCTCCTACCCCGTGTCCTGAAATCTCAGCTATGAAGGAAGGATCCTGACGTGTCCCCACTTTGTCCTAATGAAATGCAGGCCTATATTCACACGCGTATGAGGGCAAAAACATCGGATTTCCTCAAGGTGCTCAATCGTGCCCGTCCAGACGCAGAGAAGAAAGAAATGAAAACAATCACGTGAGTAGGAAAGCAGGGCCTGGCTCTCTGGGCTTCTCTGCCAGCCACGAGCTTGCTCCTTCTCAGCTTGGCATACTCCAGTCCAGGGAGGACTGGCATGCCGTGGGGGTGACCAGACCAGGGCCTGATGTGCTGGGACCCCATCTGAAAGAGAAAGGGGGTGTTTCATAGTGAGGTGCTTGCCTGGGTACCTTGAGGTGAAACCCTGGATCAGGGCGCGTTGGCCTCTCAGGACCCCTGTGCTCCCTCCACCACACTCGCTGCCTCACGTCTCCTTTGTAGGAGCTGGGTCTGTGGCAAACCCTGTGCTGGCAGGTCCTTTGTGAAAGAAGGCTTGTACGCGGCTCTGCGAGCCCTGGTGTCTCCATTTTCCCCCCCAAGCCTGTGGTGGCATTCATGAGGCTTTTCCCCTGTTGTATTAAAGCTGGCTGATCACCTCTGGGGGCAGTTCCAGCTCACAGGGGAGAGTGGCCAGGTCCTTCCTGGGAGTTTGCGGGCACTGGAGTGGGTTCCTGCTGCCTGGTGTGTCTACAGCTTCTCGGAGCCCTTGGCCAGCAGATGGCTGGGGCCAGGAGCACTCCCGGGCCACTGCGCTGGTGGCTGGCTCCCTCTTGGGAATAAAGCAGCCCAGAGCAAAGTGGGTGGAGGAGAGCAGTTGCATGAACATGTTTCCCTCAGGTCCTTTACCCTCTGCTGATCGGAGCCCCTTGGCATCCTTCTTCTGCGCGTCCTGGCATGCCCCCCTTTGCATTCTGCTCCAGGGCAGTGGGTTTGTCCCCTTTGCAAAAGCCAGACCCTCCCCACAGCCCCATGACCTGGTTCCGCAGCCACAAATGCCTGCAAGCTCTGAACCAGTGGTGCCTGCCTGGCTTTGAGAGCTCAGTGCAAGCATATGCCCCACCAAAAGCCCCGTAGCCACGCTGGGGCACCCCAGAACAGTGCTGCGGGCTGTGCTGACCTCTCTTTGCATCCTTTCAGGGGGAAGACGTTCACAACCCGTTAACGCCAGGTTCACTGAGGCTGCGGTGGAGGACGAAGGTTGGGGCACTTGCTACCCGATAATCGTAGCTTTTAATGTTGCACCTCTGTGGGCTCATAAGGAATTCAAGCAATCGGGGTCTGTTTGTACGACAGTTTGGGGAGTAATCTGCAGAAACGAGCTGTGCTTGCGAGGACTCGATCGTTCCAAGAAACAAAACCTTAATTCCAGTTTGATTGACTTAATTTCTTTTCTTTTTTAATTTTTTTTTTTCTTTTCAAGCTGTTTCGCTTTGCAATATGTTACCGGAAATAAGTTGCAGTATTTCTTATGAGAATAATGCAATATTAACTTGTTTTCTTCTGAGTATTTGAGTTCAAAACTCCTGTATCTGAAGAAATACTGTTGGGGTTCATTAATAAAGGAGATCTTTCTATCTTAAGGGGCTGTGGGGCTTTGGCTTGTCAATGCATGTGGCCTTGCCCTGGAAGGGGTGTTTGGAGTCACAGGTGCAGTACTGTATCCTGGAGCAAATTACTTCTGGTGGTCTCTGGCTTGGGGGCTGAAGTGGGGGGCTGTGCCCAGTTCTAGGAGCGAGTAGCCTGTTGGGTTCAGGAACTCCTGGGCTGCACAAGAGCAGGATTCTACCCTCAGCTAGCAAAGTGCACCCTTCCCTCCTACACCAACCCCTCATTTCCACCTAACAGGGAGAGCTAGGATGGGGGTCTCTGCCTCCACCCAGCCCAGCATAAAACTGTCTGACATTGCTCCTCAGGCCATGGTTGGATGCTGGGGAGATCCCTGAGGAGGGAGGGAGCACAGCTCCCCAGGTCCTCTTCCCCCCAACAAGCAGAGTGGATGGCATCCAGTTAAGTGAAATAATTTATATAATTAAAAGACATCATTTTCATACAAAACCCCAGGCTTGGCCCCCAGATGGTGAGGGCAAAGCAGGGCAGGCTGGAAAATTACAAAGCACGCACTGGAGAAGGGTGGTGAAACCCATCTCCCTCCTCCCTCTGTACACGAGCCCCCCAGCAGAGCCAGGACACCATCCCTTAGCACAGTTCCTAGCGATCGGGGCGCTGGACACAGAACACTTTGGCTTGGTGGTCGCCAGAGGTCGTCACCACAATGGAGGCATCCCTGGGAGGAGACAGGGCTCAGAGACGAGGCTGGGGGCTTTGGACATCCCTCACCAACCCCCCTGGCCCAGCTCTGATATGCCCCGCTCCCCCTTGAGACCCTCAAGTCTCAGCACAGACCTGGGTCTGTCCCCTCCCTTGGGACCAGACCCCAGTGACACCCAAAAGAGAGCGACAGCTCATGATTTGAGTTCCTGAGGCTGGAGGCCCCTACCAGCCCTGGTCCCTCCACCCAGCAGGGAAGGGGTCTAGGGATTCCCTGCTCACTTGTTGACAGCAAAGTCGAGGATTTCGGCTGAGTGCCCTCGGTACTCGCTGATCATCTTCCCCGAGCGGGCGTCCCAGAGCCGCACAGCCCCGTCCAGGCTGCAGGTGTACACCACGGCTGAGCTCTCCTCCCACAGCAACTGCACGATCCCTGACTGGGGCATGGGGAGGCCACAGGGTGAGCACTGGGGACACCCAGCAAGTCTCAGCTCCCTCTGCATGCCCCCCCCCCAGCATTGTCTGCCAGCCCCACAGATAGGAGAGCCAGCCCCCAGGACCAAGCTATAAGGCACATCCTCCGTGCAGGGACTGCGGCTGCCTTTGGGGAAGCCCAAGAGGCCGAGAGAGAAGCACAAATTGGGAACTGGCTCCAGGAAAACCCCTGGGCTCCAAGGGAGGTCTCAGATGGGCCCAGAGACACCCCCTTGGCCTGGGGAGAGGTGGGTAGGGCAGTACCTCGTGTTGGCACTTATGCCTCAAGCTCTGTGTCGAGAGGTCATAGATAGCCAGTGTGCCGTCCAGGTAGCCCACAGCAGCCAGTGGCATCCTGCAGAGAGGGGAACGGGCGTTACGTAGGCCTGGGGGAAGCTAGAAGCATGTGAAGGATCAAGGCTGAAGGCAAAGCACACTGAGAAAATGAGGGGACAACCCAATGACTGGAGCCATGAAACACCTCAGTTCAGGAAACCAACAGGACAGCGAGAGCCAGCAAGGGGCCCAAGGTTCACGCAGGAGAAGACAATGTCCTGGTAGGAAAGATCCCCAGCAGGCCTGCCTGGAGGGTATCCCAGCCAAACAGTGGCCCATCAGGCTAGCCCAGAAACCAAACAGGTTGAGGGGAAGGGTCTGAGTGTGACCTCCTTGTCACACAGAAGTAACCCAGGATACCCACAGCCGACTGGGGAGGATAAGATGAGAGCAGAACGAGCATGAGGGATGGAAATGGGTCTGGTTTTGTTAGTAACAAACATCGCCCTGTAAGGTCTGGCACTGAAGAGGGAACTGTCACCCCCAGGCCACGCGTCCCCACACTCACACATTACAGAAGCCCAGCGACTCCACCGAGTTGGACTCGGCCTCCTCACCCTCGCCGGCGGGGGCCTTGGGGGCCATGCTCTCCATCTTGAACACGCACACCACCTGAGGGGAGGGAGGCCGACTAGTGCAGGAGGGGAGGGGAAGGGGACCCCCAGTCACACTGAGGTCCCCTTCCTTACCCGGGATCAAGCCTTACGTCCCCTGGACACCAAGGCCGGGCCCCAAAACCTCAGCTCCTCGGAGCAAACAAGGCGGGGAACTTCCTTCTACGAGCCCAGCGGGACCCCCCAGCCGCGGGTCCTACCCGTAGCTGGGAGGAAGCCGTTGTGTTGGCCAAGGGCGCCTCCCGCTGGCTGCCGGTGGCCACCACGGGCTGCTCGGGGCCAGCAGAGCCCGGAACCACCCGGGGACACCGGCCTGGCCAAGGACAGGGGCTTGGAAGGCCGTTCCCCCCGTCCCCCGGGGCTCCTGGCTCTGCCCCAGCCAGCACGGACCCACCTTGCCCGTGGAGGAGTTGACCAGCTTGGCGTGACAGTCCACAGAGCCCGTCATGATCAAACTGCCGTCCTGGTTGCTGGCCACACACGTCAAGGGGTCCTGGTGGCCATCCTGGCCTGGGGGGCAGGCAGGAGAGGCATGAGCTCCACGTGTCCTCCCCACAGAGACCTGGTGAGCCTCGAAACCCACCCTCCTGCAGCCACCACCCTGCCCGGCTCTGCCAGCATCCCAGTGGCAAGGAGGAGCCACCTGTGGGGGCAGGGAAACCCAGCGCCAGGCTCCCTCAGTGCAGAGGTCAGAGCCCACTGGAAGGGGCCGCTCCCCAGTTAGGGAGCATCCCAGGTGATTAACCTCTTCCCTACCTTTCAGGACATGCAGTGAGGTTCCCTGCTTCAGGTCCCAGATGCGCATGGTGCCATCCTCGTACCCCACCACAGCTCGCTTCCCTGGGTGAGACAGAGCCAGCGGATAGAGCCAGAGCTGCCCTTGTCCCTCCACCTCCCACTCAGCACAGACTGGCAGAAGCAGGAGGGTAGATGGCGGCGGTGGCATCTGTCACAGAGCCGACGACATTCCCCACCCCCGACAGCTCCCGTGCCTCACCATCAGGCAGGATCCTGCCACATGTGGCTGGGCACGCTGGACCCTGGAAAGTTTTGCAGTCTCCGCTGGGGATCTTCCACATCCAGGAGTTGCCATCAGCTGTGCCCGCCAGAAGGACGTGGGCTTGAGGGTGCCACTCCATCCACTAGGCAGAGAGAGGGACAGGCAGTGTCACAGGAGTGGTGTCCCCCCTGCCACCCACCTGCCGGCCCACAAACTTCCCATGGCGCCAGGGGTCTTGCCGCTCACCTCCAAGTCTCCCACCTCAAAGGACCACACTTCTTCCTTGGTGTCCACCCGCCACACTTTGATAAGCCCAGACATGTCACCCGTGGCCACGAACATGGAGTCGTGACTGAAGCCGGCGCAGGTGACCGAGTCCTTGTGTCCTAGAGACGTCAGGGGACAGAGACTGCTCAGGCCAAGCTATGGAGGATGGTCAGGAGCCCAGCTCCAGCAGAGCATTGGCTGGGGATGGGGAAGAGTGTGTCTGGGGAGATGTGGCTGGAAGGGAACACAGCCACTCACTTGGACAGCCTCGAGCACCTCACCTGAGCATTCGAACAGGAGCTCTCCATCGCTCACGCGCCACACAAAGGCCTTGTCGTCCTCCCCACCCGTCACCGCCAGCGTGTTGGTCTTGGGGTCGAGGCTCACGCAGAAAACAGAAGCTTCACAGAAGAGTAAAGAGAGGCTACGTGGCTCAGACGTCGCTCACGTCCCACCTGATGTTCCCCAGGGATCCAAACCCCACGCAGCCCTGGGTCTGGGTGGGATGTCAGCCAGCTGAACTCCCAACCCAAACTAGTGGGAATCAGCTCTTCCCGTGAGGGAGGAGCAGCACAGGCTGTCTGCCGAGTTCAGGGTGAGCCGCCACGGTAGGAGGCTCGAAGGGCTTCTCTACCAGAGTGTAAGGTAGAAACGATCACAGCCCAAGGCAGCCCTGAGTCGTGATGGCTGTCCCAGGAACGGCCAGGAGACGGCAGCCTGGCAAGGACCTGCTGCACTCCCTTACTCTGGGGAAAGCCAGGGTGGGAGCAGGTCCCGAGGTGGACCCCAGGGGCCCCTGCCCGTGCCCACCACTCACCCGAGTGGAGGGAGAACGTGACCTCGCTGTCGTCCTGCGCCTCCATGCCGTCCTCCACCCCCTCATCGTCCTCTGTCTCCCAAGCCTCGGCGTCGGGCTCTTCTGCCCCCTCGTCGTCAAAGTCCACGTCCTCCATCTCGTCGGCCAGGTCATCTGCAGAGGACGAAGGTCAGGACGCGGCTCGCGGCCTGCCGGGCTCGGCCCTCGCAGGGCAGGCGGCTGCGGGCACGGGGGGAACTCGGGGGTCCCTGGGGGTCGGGGCAGCCCGGGGGACGCGCCAGCCCGATGCCGCCGCGGCCAGGAGACCCGGAGCAGCGGAGCCGCAAAGGAGCGGAGCACGACGCGGGGAGAGGCCGCAGGCCTGGGGCGGCGGGGGAACGGGCCGGGCCCCGCGGC
>JAVJGG010000001.1:36129286-36148861 GCA_035590195.1 Aviceda cuculoides | reverse complement strand
TGTGCCGTGTCGCGCCGAGCTGAGCCGGGAGCGGGCTGAGCAGGGCCGGTTCCTGCTGGTGCTGGGGAGGAGCGGGGCCACTGCGCCCCAGTGTCACCCAGCCATTGCTACTGGGCTGGGGCTGCCCCAGTACAGCCCTGCGCTCGGGGGGAGCCTGCTCCTGCCCACCGCAGACCCCGGCACGGAGCCGTGACGGCCCCCGTCAGCCACGGTGCCAGCCGGGCTGAGGGGGACGGCAGCCCCGCTCGTGTGCCCGCAGCCCTGGCACTGGGGTGTCAAGGGGGGTCCCCTCACCCCGTGCAGCTCCGGGTGGGGGGTTTACGGCCCAGGCAGCGGCAGATGAGCCAAGGCAGCAGATGGCACGGCAGGCTGGCTCCGTCCCAGCGCTTAATGACGCTGCCTGCCATTAACGAGGGTGTTGCCGATGCCCCAGCAGGTCCTCTTGCCTGCAGCACCCATCGCCATGGTGGAGCTCAGCACCAAAGTCACCAGGACGCTCAACAAGACCACGCCGGGCCTCCAGATATGGCGAATCGAGGTAGGGACAGGGGCGCAGCCCGGGCACGCAGCACCTAGACGCGCATCACCCGGCTGTTCGGGGGGGGCTGTGGGAGGGAAGATCCCCCCTCTGTGCCCTCGACGCCTGGGTTTGAGGGTCTCAACGTGGCACCCAGGGTTAAACCCACCCCGATTTTGGGGCTGGGGGCAGTGGGGCGGGGGGGGTCCCCAACAGGGCTGATGTCTCCCTTCCTTCTGCAGAACATGGAGATGGTGCCAGTGCCCACCAAAAGCTACGGCAGCTTCCACGAGGGGGATTGCTACATCCTGCTGTCGGTAGGGCAGCCTGGGGTCCCGCGGGGGACTGGGGATGGGCTCTGCCCCGGGGTGGGCTGGGGCGCAGGGAGGGATGATGTCCCTGGCCAGAGTGGCCTGGGGACACAGGGGGTCTTGTAGTGGGGACCGGTGTCCTGCAGACACGCAAGACTGGGAGCAGCTTCAGCTACAAGATCCACTACTGGCTGGGCAAGGAGTCGAGCCAGGATGAGGAGGGGGCAGCCGCCATCTACACCACCCAGATGGATGATCACCTGGGCACGGTGGCCGTGCAGTACCGTGAGGTCCAGGGCCACGAGAGCGAGACCTTCCGCACCTACTTCAAGCAGGGACTCGTGTATGTCGGTGACCCCCGGGGACCCACTGCCACAGTGTGTAATGGTGGGGAGGGGTCCTCTGCATGCCCGCCCTGGGGACATCCCCAGTGGGGATGGGGACAGCCCTGTCCCAGTAGGGTGGGGGAAGCAGGAGGAGGATCTGGAGCAGGTCTCGCTCCATCCTTCATCCACATGGGTGGGTGGGTGGGTGTCCCCAAACACGTCCCTGCCCACAGAGGTGGGAGGGGGACCCCACTGGAGCAAGAAAGGGGGCCCAGGGCTGACGCTGTGTCTGTCCGTGTCCCCCCCAGCTATAAGAAGGGGGGGGTGGCCTCAGGCTTGAAGCACGTGGAGACAAACACCTACAACGTCCAGCGCCTGCTGCACGTGAAGGGCAAGAAGAACGTGGTGGCAAGCGAGGTGAGTTATGGGATGTGGGGGGGACCCTAAACACCAGCCTCTGTGCAGGGATGCTCTTTGGGGTCAGGGTCAGGCCAGAGCCCCCCCCCCCAGACACAGCTGCCCTCAAAGAGGAGACAGAGTGGGTGTGGGGCCACGCCACCTTGCCTCAGGAGCAACCTCACCCCAAAAAGCCCTTCTTGGGATAAGGAGGAGGAATACTGGCTAGATGCATCAGCACTGAGCCAGGACAGGCAGGGGCTGTGGAGCCAGGAGGACCCAGGCATCCTGCTGCTTGACCGTGCCCCCCCCAACCCCGTCCGGCTGCAGGTGGAGATGAGCTGGAAAAGCTTCAACCGGGGGGATGTGTTCCTGCTGGACCTGGGCCAGCTCATCATCCAGTGGAACGGCCCCGAGAGCAACCGAAACGAGAGGCTGAAGGTATGGCTGGGGGGTCCCGGGGTCCCTCCCTGGAGGAAGGGGGTGACTGGCCAGGCCCCTCCCCAGTCTGGGCTGACCCCTTCTCTTTCGGGTGCAGGCGATGACCCTGGCCAAGGACATCCGGGACCGGGAGCGCGGGGGCCGTGCCAAGGTGGGCGTAGTGGACGGTGAGGACGAGGGTGCCTCGCCGGGGCTCATGCAGGTCCTCACGCACGTGCTGGGTGAGAAGAAGGACATCAAGGCAGCCACCCCTGATGACAAAGTGGACCAGAAGCTCAAGTCTTCCCTCAAGCTCTACCAGTATGTTGCTGGGGATGGGTCGCCTGCGGGGGCATCTCGCAGAGTGCCGGAGGGACCCAGCACCCATCTCTGCTATGTCCCACAACTGTCCCCATGGACAGCCACCAAGAGGGGTGAAGGCCACCGCAGGGGTGGGGACAGGTCCTTTGGATGCCATTGGAGCAAGGGGTCCCTGGTGCCAATAGGGTTGGTACCTGATGGAGAGATGCTCATGCGAGCGTGACCTTCGAATACAGTGGCAATCGCCATGGGTGGCCCCGTCACATCTGACACCCCTTTGTCCCTCCTCACGGCCATGGGTGAGCTGCGTGGCAGGGCAAGCTGCAAACCAGGTTGCCACCGTGGCAGGGCAAGAGGGTCCCTGGGTACCACCTCTGCCATGATCAGGTTGGGAAAGGGGATGGGGAGGGGACACCCCCACCTAAACCTGCCACCCCAAGGTGGGGATGGGGAGGGGGTTTTCCAGCCCCATTTCTCACTCCTCCTCCTCTCTTTTCCTCTGCCAGCGTCTCCAATGCCAGCGGGAACCTGGTCATACAGGAGGTGGCAATTCGACCCCTGACTCAAGACATGCTCCTGCATGAGGTGTGTTACCCATGGGATGCTGGGGGGTGCCCAATTTCCTTGGCAGGGCCAAGATGGCAAAGCCCACCAGATCAGCTTTTGAAGGGTTAAAGCTGCCCAAAGTCCTAATTTCTGCTGTTGTCCCCACTCCAAGGACTGCTACATCCTTGATCAAGGAGGTCTGAAGATCTTTGTGTGGAAGGGCAAGAAAGCCAACAAGGAGGAGAAGCAGCAGGCCATGAACAGGGCACTGGTGGGTGCTGGGTTAGGGAACAGTTATGGGATAGCCTGGCTGCTCCCTGGGGGGCCGGGCACCCCGTGCCCACACTCTGGGTCCAAATCCCCCAGGGCTTCATCAAAGCCAAGAACTACCCAGCCAGCACCAGTGTGGAGATGGAGAATGATGGGTCCGAGTCGACCATCTTCAGGCAGCTCTTCCAAAAATGGACTGTCCCCAACCAGACCAGCGGGTTGGGCAAGACCCACACCATAGGCAAAGTGGGTGAGTATCCGCTTCTGACACTGCAGGACTCCTTGGAATGGGATGGGAGGGCTGTGGGGACCTCCACAGCTGGCGGGATGTGGGTCAGCCCTCTGCTCTTCCCCTCAGCCAAGGTGGAGCAGGTGAAGTTTGATGCCACCACGCTGTACGCCAAGCCCCAGATAGCTGCCCAGCAGAAGATGGTGGATGATGGATCTGGGGAGGTGGAGGTAGGGTGGCCAGGGCAGAATGCGAGACCCTCTTGGGGCACCCCCTGGGCTGTACTGGGGGATGTTGTGGTGTCCAGGGGCTACAGGGCAGGGGGATGCACTAGACCTGGCAGCAGCATGTCCCCATCCCACCAGGTCTGGCGCGTGGAGAACCAGGAGCTGGTGCCTGTGGAGAAGAGGTGGCTGGGCCATTTCTATGGTGGGGACTGCTATCTGGTGCTCTACACCTATTTTGTAGGGCCCAAGGTGAACCGCATCATCTACCTCTGGCAGGTAAGACCCCCAGGTCACGGACACACAAGTGGGGGACAGGGGCACCTCTCCGGGCTGGGGGTGCTCCGCTCCTGCCCCGTGACCCCATGGGAACGGCATGAGGATTCCCTCTTCCCAAGAGGGAAAAGGGGGCCGTGGTGGGTGCTGAGCCCCCCTCCGCCCTGCCCAGGGCCGCCAAGCCAGCACGGACGAGCTGGCTGCCTCCGCCTACCAAACCGTCATCCTGGACCAGAAGTACAACAACGAGCCCGTGCAGGTCCGTGTCACCATGGGCAAGGAGCCGGCCCACCTGATGGCCATTTTCAAGGGCAAGATGGTGGTGTACGCGGTGAGTGCAGGGCTGCTGGGGGGTGGGGAGCGGGCAGGCGGTTGGGCCGGTGGCACCCGTGGTGCCCTCCGGTCCCCGTTCCCCCGCCCCCCCCCCCCCCAGGGTGGCACCTCGCGGGCGGGCAGCAAGGAGCCCACACCCTCCACCCGCCTCTTCCACGTGCATGGCACCAATGAGTACAACACCAAGGCCATCGAGGTGCCCGTCCGCGCCTCCTCTCTCAACTCCAACGATGTCTTCGTGCTCAAGACCCCCAGCTGCTGCTACCTCTGGTATGGGAAGGTGGGTACCACCGGGCACTGGGGTGGGTGCTGCCACCCCCAGGAGAAATGTCCCCATCTCCTCTTCTTCCTCCTTGGCCGAGGCCGGTGATGGAGCAGCTGTGCTTGCTCGGCAGGGCTGCAGTGGGGACGAGCGTGAGATGGGCAAGATGGTGGCTGACATCATCTCCAAAACAGAGAAACCAGTAATCGCAGAGGGACAGGAGCCACCTGAGTTCTGGCTGGCCCTGGGGGGCAAGTCCCAGTATGCCAACAGCAAGAGGTACCAGCCCTGTGCCCAGGGGTCCCTTGTCCCTGCCCACCCTTGGAGTTAAGACGGGCCACCGGTCCCCAAGCGGGGTGAGCCCCATTCCCACCACCGCTGCTGCGTTGCCCCCCACCAGGCTGCAGGAGGAGAACCCCTCCGTGTCCCCCCGACTCTTTGAGTGCTCCAACAAGACAGGCACCTTCCTGGCCACGGAGATTGTGGACTTCACCCAGGACGACCTGGAGGAGGATGACGTTTACCTGCTGGACGCCTGGGACCAGGTGAGCTGGGGGGGCACGGGGTGGGGGGGGACACCTTTGATCCCACAAGCTGACGTCCCTGGAGGCGGCGAATGACCTGCAGCAGCCAGAGGTGGTAGGGTGGGAAGCTGGAAACCCCCACGTTCCTGGCCCCACGCTGTTTTTTTTCCAGCCTCCTTGCTCCAGGGGATGGCTGAGGATGGACTCCCGGAGCCCTTCCCTTTGGACAGATCCTGTGTGCCCCCAACCAGGGGTTGGGCACAGCCCCAGAGGGACCCATCTCACCCCTGTGGTGGACACGGTGACCTCATTGCAGGTTTTCTTCTGGATCGGGAAAGGCGCCAATGAGTCGGAGAAGGAGGCAGCGGCAGTGATGGCGCAGGAGTACCTGCGGAGCCACCCCAGCGGGCGCGACCGCGACACCCCCATCATCGTGGTGAAGCAGGGCCACGAGCCCCCCACCTTCACTGGCTGGTTCCCGGCCTGGGACCCTCTCAACTGGGCCGTGAGTCATGGATGGGGCTGGAAAGACCAGGGGCCCCTTCGCAGATGGGACCTGGCCCCAGCCAGCATCTCCAGGGTGTTGGGCAGGGGCTTGCCTGATCCCTGCCCGTGCTGAGGGGCTGAGCACTTTTGTCTCCTTCCCAGGACAAGAAATCCTATGAGGTGCTGAGAGCTGAGCTGGGGGACGACAGCAGCCTCGGGGATCTCACCTCAGTAAGTGGCACGGGGAGGGGGGGCAGCCCGGGGTGGGAGGGGGGCACAGAAAGCCCCTCTGTCCCCTTGGCAGCAGCTGCAAGGACATGTCCTCTGGTGAGGGGACACCTGGAACCAGCCTGGTGTCTCCTCCGTTCCTGGGGCAGCCCTTGATGTGACCCTGGCTCTCGCTCCCTCCACCCCATCCAGGTGCTCACATCCAGGCAGGAGGTCTTCGCCAGCACCACCAGCCTCCTCCCCAACAAACTGGTGACCTTCCCCCTGGACGTGCTGGTAAACACCTCAGCCGAGGACCTGCCGCGGGGTGTGGATCCCAGCAGGAAGGAGGTGAGGCTGGGAGGCTGCTGGAGGGGTACCAGGGGAAGCCCCCCCCCCCCAGCTTTCGCTCAGCCTCATCTCTCCTCCCCCAGGACCACCTCTCTGACCAGGACTTCCAGGCTGCTTTTGGCATGAGCCGCTCCGCCTTCGGCAAGCTGCCCTTGTGGAAACAACAGAAGCTCAAGAAGGACAAAGGACTCTTCTAGGGCAGGAGCCTGGGCACAGGGACAACCCCAGCTTGTTATTTTTATTAAATAAAATGGATTTGGAGAGCGGGGCTGCATCTTTCCCCCCCCCAACCCCGGCGCTCAGCCCAGGTGCAGGGCTTATTTGGCAAAGAGACGGCACACAGGGGGACAGAGGTCTTGACCGGGCACCAAGGCAGCGCAGGGAAGGACCCTCAGCTCCTTTTCCCTGGGTCCTTCCTTCCTTTGCTCCCCCTGCACTCAGAGACGATGCACAAGCTGCCCCCCACCCTGGGCACCCCCGGGGAGCCAGGGCTCCCCCCATCCCACCCCAGCAGCTGCAGCTCGGGGCTAAAGGTCTGGTATCCAGCTGGAGCCGCTCCCTCCGTTATCGTGTGAACCTCAGTAAACACGCGCGGTACCAAAGGTAAAAGCAACAAGCCCCAAGGCTGAGGGGATGGCACCCGCTGGGGACAGACACCAGGGATGGCCTTGTCCTTGCCCTGGGAGGGGAGGAGGGCATCTTCGTCCTGCTTTGGATCTGCTGGGGACCCAGAGAGGGGCCGGGGGTCTCTCAGAGGGGTGCTCTCTCTCTGCACATGCTGTTCCTGGGCGACCCAGCAAAGTCCCAACAGCAACTCCAGGGCAGAGGTGCGGTACCGTCACCGGCGGCGTGGAAATACGATTCCAAAACGAAGAGAGGGTTAATAAAGAGGTTTTAATTTCACAAAAAATCTATCTACACATCATTTAAAAAGGGGCGGGGGAACCCAAGAGCAAAAACCGTAAAGAACAGAGAGGAACAGGTCTGCTAAAACACAGAGAAAAGTGCTGCTCCACATCAACAGCGTAAAGAACCAGAAAGTTGGGGTGCAGGCAGAAACCTGCAGCAGCCCCCCAGGGCAGGCAAGGCTGGAGTCCAGCAGCAGAGCTACACGGACAGCACCTGCCAGGGGTCCTGCACCCCTTTCTCTCTCTTTGGCGGGAAATTACAGGGATAATTAGCTCAATTAAAAGGAAAACAAAGCAGGTGCGTTATTCCCGGCCCCCAACCCCAGGAAGCACGGTGATGCCCCCGTGCCCGGGTGAACCGCAGCAGCGAGCGCTGGGCTGGCCATCAGCGCTTCCTCAGGAGGAGAAGGAAGATGGAGGGGCGATGGTTATCCACGCTGCAGCGAGCAGGAGGTGGAAGGCAACGCAATGGCCGCAGGCGTCGGAGAGCCCCCGCTCCTCCTCCTGCTCAGCTCCTCGCACTGGTCGCAACCAGCCGCTCCGGTGGGGAAACCAGTCCTTGCTTTGCAAAGGCTCTTTGTTCAGCCGCGCCGGCCAGGGCTCCCCAGGGACACCCCCCCCCCCCCACAAGCTCCAGTTCATTGACACGAGCAGTTTCGCACCTCTCAGAGTAGGGGAGTAAATCAAGACCAAATTATCGCAGTCAAAAAACGAAGGGGGGAGAGGAACGGCAAGATGGGAGTTCCTTGCGTTTATATGCTGAATCACACTTGGGACTAAACTAGGTTGATTCAGGAGCGGGTAAATGTTTAACCGCGACTCTGTACATCTGAGGAAGAGCCTGCACGCGTTCAGGGACTGCAGCTGAACTTCTCCACCTACCTATCCCCCAGGATGGGTATCCCCACCTCAAGGGACGACCTTACCGCACTTGCTGCTGCGACAGCATGAGCATCGGGAACGTTACGGCTGGCGGGCAGCATGCTCCTCGGGGATTACACACCATCTTCCCCCCCGCTGCTCTTGGACAGGGAGAAAGCTGGCTTCTGCAAGGAAGGGGCTCTGCAGACACTCCTGCCAGAGGGAAGGTGCAACCGAGCCGCCGCATGCCAAACAAAAATGCTTAAATTAAGTAATAGGTACCTGCACATTCTTAATGGCTAGAATAATAAGCAAGAACTTTTCATAAAACAAGGAATGCTGGTTTCAAGCATCAGCTTTCGCACCTTGATCCAAACAAAAACTGGTTTTAAACACAATTTACTGCACTGAAAAGTCAGGCAATGTTTGCTTTTATTATAAATTAAGTGGAGTGCAGCGCCTTGCAAAAACAACCTTGCCACCCAGAAAAGCAGAGATGACTTCTGATACTAGAGGAATACCGGTTATTTACAGCACTAGCATAGGATGCTCTTGGGGAATACAAATTTGCACTCTGGTCGGAGCAGTCCCTTCATCACATTCGCAGGGGCGATCAGTTCAAAGGACAACTCCCATGTCACCGCCTCTTCCCGCTACCCAAAATTCTACCAAAATTAGTTCTGACAATAGAAAAGTATAATGCTTTGTAATAAATTAACATATACACCCATGCGGGCTGCATCTTACAAGATAAATGCTCTATCATGTTTACAACCAAATGTTTGCTCCTAGCCCGGAAACCAGAAAGATGTCACCCTGACCAGGTCCACTGGGCTCATCCGACATGTGGACTGGAAGGTCAATCAGTCTTTTCACCACGCTGGGGTCCCCAGAATACTCGGCTTGGGGAGGACTACCGACGACTGTGGCTCACCGATGCGCACAGAGGTGAGAAGAGGCCACTGAGGTATCATCCCCCTGCCAGCCTGCTAGGATAAACTCTAGTGTGGAAGTGCCCATGAAAGAGGTGCCTGCTGTCTCCTAAATCGGTGGTTTTGTCTGCTTTGCTTCAGCTGATTTATTCCTGAGAAACTCCTAACAATAGTTTAAAAAACCCAGAAACTATCTCAACAGCAAAAAAAGGTGGGTTTTTTTGGTCGTGGGGTTTTTTTGTATTTTTTTTTTTAAAAGAAGTCTTTCACCTCTAAAACTCAAGCTGCAAAAATCATAACTAGAGGCCAAAATAGAGCAACTACGCTGCTTAACAGTAACAATTTCTCTGAAATGAGTAAATGCCAGCAAAAGGAAACATCTGCCCTTGCTAAGTGCGAAGGTGCTGAAAAAGTGAAGTCACTAGGCTTATCCCCCCCTGCTGAAACAAGCTATAAAAGGAGCATCATGTCTCTAAATCCAACAAAACACAACCCTTCTTCCTAACCGTATTCTGTTAATGTTGAACATGGGCTTTCTGAAAGCTTTCCACCTGGTTTAAGTTTCACAGTTTGAGCACTCTGCACTCCTCGGAAAGGAGAACAGAGGCATAGCTGCAGTAAAAACCCTCTTGGCCTGGGATACGAGAAGACCAAAGCAAGACCATGGTTCCACCAAAGAGCAACCCAAGTGCCAAGCGCTACCCTGCAGACCCTGCCTTTTCCCACCGTTCCCGATTCAGGATGACCCAGGCCTGCGCAAGAAAGGGTAACGCTAGAACATTCTTTCCCTCACGGAAGATGCGAAGTGGCGGTTGCTCACCTCCTGCCACTGTTCTCAGTCTGCTCCAGGTGTTCCCCTGCCCCCAGAGTTACATCAAAGCAGCCCTAAGCAATATAACTTCAGTGCAAAATACTGCACACCCAAAGAGAGACCTCTCCTCTCCAAAAGGTACTTAGGCAACAACCTTATGAAGAAAATGCAATCAAATAATAGAACTTGTAAAATGAAAGAAATCATGTATATAATCTCAGGTCTAGAGGAGGATGACAGTGAACGGTGTAAAAAAACGACAGAGCTGCCACCAGGTATGCAATACATTCCACAGCACCAACAGTTTGTTTCCTGGAACTGTATGTAAATAGCAGAGCACTTACAAACCCATGAATGTCAAAATGCGTCAGCTTGAGTGATTCCAAAACGCCTGTTAGCAAGATGACTGCAAGAACGTATTCAGTGATCTGGGTTTCCAGTGAATATTACTAACACAACACACGCCAGGTTACAGAATCTATTGCTTAAATTGCTCTTGGAGAAAAAAAAAAAAAAAAAAAAAAAAAAAGAAAAAAAAAGCGCCAAGTGATATGTAAATCTTCGCCACTCACGTCTCATAGGTGAGTGGGCTTTTAAAGTCGAGTCTCTTTTTGCACTTTTTTTTTAATATCAGTTTATGAGCAGCTGTAGTCTTGTGGCTTGATGCAACTCTTTAAGGCTCCATGCTGACAAAATTATTTGAGGAACAATAAAAACTTCACCACAGGAGGATCGCTCTGGGATGTCAAGGTTTAAATGCATCGTTCAGGCCCAGGACTTGCACAGATGGTTCAGCAAACTGAGCGTCCCGTATTTCTACCTTTTGTCTCTTGTTTTGGCCCTGAGCTGTTTGTTACTCCTGTGTGTCTGGCACAAGTTCAGAATCTTCCTTGTTCCTCAGGAGGAACAAGGTGTTTTACTCTTCACAGAGGCTGACGCACCGATCTTCCTACTTCCATGCTAAGTGGCTGTGCATTTTTTTCTGTTTCTAGTAACTCATCGAAGATATCCCTAGGACAGAGGGAAAGACCAATAGTGAAACTTATGTACAACAACAAACCACTACGTAAGACAGCCCTGAGGGAATCAGCAATTGGATTTAATCCACAAACTCAAGTGTCACAGATCCTGGCAGAGAAAGGTGTCTTATCTGGCATCTCTAAGCAAGGCTCCTTGAATCCCACAGCACTTTTTTTTCATTTATTATTACAATGAGTAAGGTCAGTGGCAAGCCTCAGAGAACAGTAACAATAGTGAAAATAACTCCTGGCTGGTAAAAGGATCAGAAGCAACACAGGACAGTCTGTAGATGAAGTAACATCCTTTATTATAGCAACCAGTAAAGAGAGAAAGGGACAAACTGAGGCACAAAACTCCTTCTTCAGTTCCGTGTGCCTGAAAAGGTATCAATTCTACCTACAAATCTCCTCTTGCCTGTGTCCTGAGATGACCACAGCTGCAACAACACAACTGCTAGGAGCAGGGATAAGGTCATTTACAGATATCACAGCACTTAAGGGAAAAACCCAAGCTCCATTATGATTCCTGGTGCAACGAATGCATAGCTGAGACACTGAATCCCCTTCTTAAAAGATGATTTAATGCATCTTGTTAAAACCCTGTGTATTAGTGACATACAATTCCATGCCTCTGAACTCTGAGCACTTCAGTTTTGTCATTCTTGCATATAATTCTGATTACACTTTCTTCTGACAAATACATGGAGATACTTTACATCCCAGCAAAGAGGACTAGAGGAAGAAGAGAAGCCCTCTTCCTCACAAACAGCAGGTTACTACCAGCAGCAAAATTCCCCAAGACACCTACTTGTGCATGTAGAAGAAGATGTAGCCGCTTCGGTCTCTGTCACACTGAACGGTGGCCTCTAGAGTTCTAGACACTTCCAGGTCATTGTAGGTGAACCAGGACTGCTTCTTGATATCATAGACATCACTGATGTAATGACCTTAAAAACACAGAACGCACCTTTCTTTTCATGCTGCAGTTCAACCAGTAAGCTGGTTAGCTAGATACCTCAGCCCAGAAACCTATGTCAGATTTAAATGCTAAAAGACCCTTAAGATCCTGGTCCCTCCATCATTCCTGGTCAATGAGCTGGTAACAAGCACAAGCAATTCCACAGACCCCACAAGCACTACGTCGTCCACATGCTGAGTGTTAGGCACCATGACATCCTCAACCTGCTCCCCCACCAGCAAGCCATGACGGAAGACTTGCTTTGCTGCCTGAATTCTTCTCTGCAAATAATCCTGCTATGGTAATTCTGTATTATGGATTTTTTAAGCTAGATAAGAGATGAATAAAATGTGGTATCTTTTACCTGAAGATGATGTGCTTCCAATATGGCTGACAATGCTGATGAGACGATAGGAGTGCGGAAGCTCTCCTGTCTGGGGGGAAAAAAAAAAAAAAAAAAAATGTTCAATTAAAGCTTTTAGGCATTCACTTTTGTCCCAAAAAAGGACAAGATGATTTATACTCGAGATACCAGCTTTGGCTACTGTATTCAAAGCCGCAACCCAGTGAAGGATTACAGAAACAGACACCCTGTTTCAGACCAAACAAGCAGTCCTTCCAGAACTGGGAAAAAGCCTCCCATCTTATTTAATCTTCCAGCAAGCCAATGAAATGCAAAGGAGCCTCTCTGACCTCACAACAGATGCTGACACGAGCTCTACACTGCAAAGTTTTCTAAACAACCATTTCCTGAGTGACTTCCACTGATGTCAGAATTAATCCACCAAATAAATACAGACAAGCAAAAAGGGAACACCATGCTTCCTTCTGAAATATCAAAGAAAATACCTTTCATAACGGTACACAGGTTTAACAGCTAATACTGCATATGTAGCCCAGATTCTCTCGTCGTGCACCTGTAATGTCAGCAGACAATGCCCTCTTTGCATGCAGGAAACATGCTCTGTCTATTCACTGACAATAAAACTAAATGGTGGTAATTGGCTTTTGACAATTATTTTTTAATCCTCTCTGACCAGGAAACGTTACTGATGAGATTCACTGACAACACTCTTAAAACGTAACTTGTGGTTTAAGGGTAAGGTAATTGGTAAAGAATTGTAAGAAAATAAAAACTGCTCAAAGAAACTCCAATTATTTAACCTTTTCCACTCTACACCGTACTCCTCCCACTGAGGCAAGCAGGCAACTTTCACAACACTGCTGCGTGGAGCCCGAGTGTGCCTGCTGCTGGCAGCACAGCCTAGGTTACAGTTATGTTTCACCTAATGGGAGTAAGATCTCACCACAACTTCTCAGTTCTGGTGGTGCAGGATCTAGAAGCCTACGGCATTGCAATTAAACAACCACGCTGGCAGAAGTCCTCTCTCTCTGTAAGTAAGAATTTCAGGCTCATTGCTTTAAATGCACTGGAACGTTTCTGGTATAAAATTACTGTTTCCTATTCACTATTATCTACATCTTAGAGAAACTCAGAGGGTGTCTGCAGCTGTTTTATTTGGTTTTTTTTTTGAAATTAACACAATAGGACAGTCTCTTAAGGATAGAAATTTTCTACCTTTTCACTTTTGAACATAAAAGACCTTTCTAGACTCTGCACTTGCTTTGTAAAACTAGCTCCAACACTAAACTGATGGTAAAGAAGGGTGTATTTCTCAGTTGGCTTTTGCAATCATAGATCACACCTCAGCATTTCTTTTCAGCTCTTCTGCTTCAGCTTCTGAATACTCCATGTCAAGAACATCCTCATTCCCAGAGTCTTCATCAGAACCAACGCTGTCCAGGAGAGAGCTGTTGAACTCTAGATAGCATGGAAACAATTATACTGTGTGAGAAGCCATGGTGCACACAGGAATTCACAACAGGTTGAGGTGTATCTACCCACACAAACACACACAATAAAATGCTAATGTTTCAAGCTTCCTTTCCAAGGAAAGCAGGAGATACTGGAATTTCCAAATAAAAACTCTCTCTCCCTTCTCCAACTTGTCAGAGCAATAGTTAAGAAAAGTATCTTGGACTACAGAATTAATTTCAGCATCATCTCTCTCATACTTCTACAAAAGGGCACTATGGCAATGACAGCTGGGTGATAAAAGAGCCTTTAACGCCCAATTCGCTCCAGAGCACCAGTGGTCTGCAGCCAGAACTGACATTAAAAGAAGTACAGCCAGTCTGGTCAGTGAACTGTAAGTTTCTGCAACAAGAAGCTATGAATTACAGTTTTAACTGTAAGTTGCATTAACAAAGTGCATTTTTCAATTAAAACTGGCATCAAAATGCTACTGCTGGCAGCAGGCATCTTTTCATTGTTTTCAACGGTAAGAAGGCTGCTCACTGCAGGAACTTCCAGTTTGCTTGGCTGAGCAAAATGCAGGCAGCTTTCTGTAAAGAGCCGGAAGGCACCACTGCTCCCTGTACACGCTGTTCCAAACTTCCTGGGATTCGGCAGCTACCCGACTAATTTAAGATTTTGTACAGTACTCATTAGGAGAAGTATCTATGCTTTCACCAGCTAAATTAAAGCTATGGAGTCCTGGGTGGATGAGAAGTTGAGATTAACAGGACACTGCTCAGAATTTTTTTTTTGTTTTTTAAAGAGACTATCATGCCAGTTATGATGGAGATATTTTGCCAAAGAGATTCTCACATTGCTTGCCCTGTTAAATCATCAGATGCTGGATTAGCATAATCTTCTCGGGAAGTTTACAGATGAATCCCTTTAACTGAGAATATTTTACTGCTGGTTTCCACACTTATTTGGGCTGTTGTAAGCTAGGCTACAGCCAAGAAACACAGCCACGTAGATAGGCCTCTGCATGAAGCACTTGCCACAGGTATTGCTAAATGCCACTTCAACGGTCTCTGGATGACTAGTGGTTCTCTGATTGCAGCACCATTGGGAACCTTCCTAAGACAAACACTACCAGCTATACGTTCAAGATTACTAGCATCTCCTTGAATAACCGCTGGCTGATGCCTTACAAACGAGACAGTAGCAAGTTTGGAAGCACAAGGCAACGCTCATGTTTAAGTCAAGCAACTGCAAATCAGGAGGAGGAAAGATTTCTAGCCTTGAATTCTTCCTGGACACAAGAATCAAGGATGACCTGAGAGGGACCAGGCAGTCAGTCTGCCAGAGCTCATCAGGGGACAGACCTCAGGCTGAGGGATGCTTAAGCAGCATTCAACTTACGTCTCTTCAGAAGCAGACGTAGGTTCATCCAGCAATAACCAAGGGCCTTTAAAGGTGCCTGAGCAACTACAAGTACCTTAACACAGTATTTCATTACCCCTCCCTCTCCCTCTTTGGAGCAGGAATTTTCTCTTGGTTATGCTTTGCTCTGCCAGATTGTATGAAATCACTCACATGCCAGCCTCACACAAATGTTAAACAGTGCCTGAGGCTCACCACGCTGTCTGGATTTGGAGAAGACAGGTAGTGTATTTTGGGTTTCTTTTTTCACCGCCAACAGCTATACCTTGCAGTGAGGTCTGTCTCCCTCCTGTCCTGTATCGAACAGATACAGCACTTACTCATTCTCCTGGGCAAGGCTAGTGCATTCATTAATCAGCACTAAAATATCAATGCAAGTAAGAAATAATCCTTATGCTCTGACTAGGGCAATTAACATGCTGGCTTTTGCTGGGAATGCAAAATTTCCAAGTCCATTTTGCTCTCTCTCTAGATTAATATTATATATTAAATATATATAATATACATTTGATATCATATATTACATATATCTGTCTATATATCTATATCTAATTAAAAACTCAAGAGACTGAAATAAGTCATTTTTCATATGAAGTTTTTCCTGGCATTTGCGTTCACAACCAAGAGCAAGAAAAGCTGACCTGAGCAAAGCCAAACACAACAAAGCACACACCAAAAGAACACGAAATGCCAGCTGTCTTACAGACACTCAGGAGCTCCAGTCATACACACAGATCTGTTTTCCCTCAAAAACAACATCCTGGAAGAAGTTAAATAAGTTTCACCTTGTAGACTTAATTCCGTGGCTCGTTTAAGGTCATCATCCTCTTTTTGTTCTCGTGCCTCCTAATGGGAAGAGAACAAAACTTAGCTCACTGAGACACTTTACTGTTTAAAATTCTTGTGGTGCTCTTTTTCCATTGAAACTGTGCTGCTCTGGTTTCTACAACAAACCTGACATTGTAAATTAAAGGTTCTGTGTGAAGGAATGTTTGCAACCAGCAAGAGTCCAATGTTCCCGTGAAACAGAACCTGGGACAAACCTTCATTAAGGCTCGTCAAAGCTCCTGAAGTTTGGTATGCAGCAGAGCAAGTCTCTAGTAACACCAAACGCTTTCTCTGGATCATTAATTTGAAAAGCATCTGAATGAATTTGCAACCTTCGCTAAGGAAAGCTGTCACTTACACACAAAGCTCCTCACACTTTGACAAAATTTAGACTACTTCTGCCCAAAGCCAGCTGAGGACAGAGTCTTTAAATCCTGACAGATTTTATTATTTTTAAGCCATTTGAAAGTAGACCCAAAGGTTCTATGTAACAGGTGCAACTCACAAAGGCAGGATGCAAAAAAAAAAAGACACCAGTAAAGAACCAGGTATTAAAAATATTGCAATGAGCAAGTAGCAAAGAAACCTCAAGTCAACAAACCCTTCTAATCTTTGAATAATATCATGCCCCTGTTCCTCCCACCACTCTCGAAAGCTCAGAGCTACAGCAAGCCAGTCAATAATATTTAATGAGCTGGCTTCTTAATTCAGGGTTTGAATGCTTTCAGTGCACCTGAACGCAGAACCCTAACTATGTATTTCAAATCAAGATAACCACAGCTACCACGTTTCCATGCTTGAATCACTAGAACAGCAGATTTTCACTTCAGAACTGTAATAGAACAACGCTCAAAGGGCAGTTTTACATTATTAGCATGAGGCCTTTTATCTCACTATTTCTAAAGCATTTGGGAATCTTTGTTAAACTACTCAGCATCGCCGAATCAAAGCTACATCTGGCATGGAACATACCAACCAGCATCTCATAATGAGTAATGGGAGAGAAAAATCCAAGAGCCATGGAAACATCAGATCTCATAAGGAAAACCATGACAGCTTTAGTATTAATAGAGAACAGACAAGGGCACCTATTTAAAGAAAGACCTGGCTAAGTACTTGCTTCACTCTCAGCAGCTCGGTTAAACTTGTGGAAATCAGTTTACAGGTCTTGAAATTCCAGTGGAATACAGATGGTTAGCACATAACCCGAGATCCCAATTCTTTCCAAGTCTAATTTAAAGGACTTGTTTTAGACTAAATTATTTGGGATCCTTTTTCCAATTTACTGACAGGGAAGGATCACATAAATGCTCAGTTCCTATATTCTTCACTAAGCATCCCCTACTTGCTAGTACCAGAAACAAGGCACTGGGATAGACAGATCTTTAACCTGACCTGGCATGGCCGTTCTCGGCCTTTGTTTTGAAACCTGCCTCTGCCACTTTCACCAGTCTTGACATGGCACGCTTCAAGCAGCAACTGCCAAGGAAGCTAAAGGTGGGATTGGATCTTGGTGACAGATAGTAAGAGTTTAGTTCAGTTTATCATTGTTTTTATATAATGTTACAAGCCAGTGTATAAATGTGCAGGGAAAGCTTTGAGAAACCTGCAGGTCTGTGATGTGATGTATGGTTTCCAAAGCACCTACAAAACGTGCCCAGATATATGCAGAGCTGTCACTCTACTGACACTGGAGCTAGAAGAAACCCAAATCTTTTTTCATCTGGTTCTCTCAAAAAAGCAGCAGAATCCCTTTGCAATTACTGCCTGAACACAAGCTTCTTCTTTAGCCATCAGGTTTCCAGTGTTGGGGAAGATAACTCAAGGAAGCAAACTTTATTTCTTACTTGCTCTTGAAGGCTTTGAGCCAGTGCCTGCTGAAGTTCTTGTTCTTCCCTCTCTCTCTCCATATCGTACTGCTGCAGCCAGTCAACCTCTCCCTGGGAGCCTTCCGGAGTTTTGTTTTCCTTATTCTCATCAAAATCTTTAGTTATCTCAGTGAAATTGGCAGGACCTGAGGAATCAGAAAGTACAGTTATGCTTTCCTGGGTCTTCTGTTACCAGCTAAATCCTCTTTAAATCCTTGCAGCACAGTGACATCTACTGACAGGGAGAGCTCACCAGCCATAAAAAAACCACACGAGTCAAATGGAAAAAGCTCCAAAACACAGTCTTACACTTATTTTAACAGGTGTAGGATGAACCATGTGATTAATCCCTGAACCTGTTCTCTTCTTAGCCTTTTATGTTCACTCAGAAACAGCAACTTTAGTTAAAGTAAGATGTCACACCCCACTAGGTTTCTGCAGTCATGAATCTGACACTTGAAGTTGTCTAGAAGGAACGACGGATTATAAAAATTTGCATTGCATATTATACCTCGGAGTACTACAGATGAAACCACAATTAAAGCCAAATCATATGTAAGACAGAAGGAAGCATAAATCTCAAGCACTGTTTAAATCTGTCAACTTTTTGCATCAGGTAAGAGCCTCAATCCTGTGAACACTATCTACAGCTTTACAAGCGCAAGAAGATTATAAGTTTTCAGTTCACCTTTAAAGTGAATGCTATGGCAGAAGTATTTTATAAAACTTCTGGAATGAACATTCATTCAACTACTGCATACATCTCCTGCAGTTGCAGGACACTTTGATTCTCCCATTTGCTTGCAGCTGAGAAAGAATCAGAACCTGCTCCAACAGCTATCATGCAGCAACGTGAATTTCATAGTTTTGCCCTATGCAGACTTCAATATCTGCTCATTAGTTATTAGGAAGTATTATACGAGGCACTCTTAGTATCTGTGACCCCTTAAACACAAGACCACCAGAACCAAAACTATAATCCATCAGTCTAATCCTCTTAAGATGAAAACCAAAACAGAATAAGAAGAAATACTCGACTCATACAACTGTTATTTGAGATTCATGTATCAGAAAAGACATCTTCTGTCATATCTAAATTAGCCTTTTTGAAAGCACCACAAATTATTCAGTGTTTACAAAAAAAATTACTAGTGGTAACAAGAAATGGACCAAGTTAAATCAGTCATATTTAGAATCATCTCGTCTGATATAGCAGAGCATCGTTTGCAATTAAGTTTCCTCTAAATAGAACATGGGATTGTGAACTCATGGCATGTTACATTCAGCTGCCATAACCGGTAACTTAACATACACACATACCTCATCTGAATGCCAAACCGTATGCTTTGAGAAGTACTTGTGGTTTTTGATCATACACAAATATAGAAACCTGAATGCAATGTTGAGCGTTAACTGCATTCTTAATGAAAAAATACAGAAACTTTTTTTAAACACATACTTTTTGCTTAAGTGTCACAATAGGGCCTTCAAATAATTACATTATACTTTCCAAAGAAAACCTGGAGAAAGAGATATTTACATGGCCACACACTCACAACTCTTTCACACAACCATAAACAACGTTAGTGTATATGAAGTAGGGCACCAACAAGGCTGACCACAGACTTAGTTTTCTTATCCACTGCCTTCCAACATGAAAGCTCTCAAGAGTTGTCCATTGAAACGAGTGTGATTTTTGGTAATAGAGTAAGGTTGTTTCTTGTTAATACTTAACCTCCTGGCTCTCAGAGGAGAAGGAAGGCATATTGCTGGCCTGTTTTTTCAGGCTAGTGGAATTAAAAATCTGACTGAAAGCATACAGCACATAACAAACAATAAACACTTAACTTTCCTTCAGCCAAGTAAAGGAAGACACTAAATTTCCCCACACTGAGATCAAACAGGCTCCTTCTTGTACTTAACTGTGTTTCTGGGTCAAGACCATAATTCACATGCTGAGTCTCTTATGCTCAAGGGTCTACTCTCACATTAAAAAGTATTAGAAAAAATCAGAGTTAGAGTTAAATTTATTAGTAACTAGTGCGTCCTTGTTTCAGCTGGGATAGAGTTAATTGCCTTCCCAGTAGCTGGTAGGGTGCTGTGTTTTGAGTTCAGTATGCGAAGAATGTTGATAACACCCTGATGTTTTCAGT
>JAVJGG010000001.1:36118450-36129186 GCA_035590195.1 Aviceda cuculoides | reverse complement strand
CTGTTGTCATTTTATTAGTGTTATCATTATTAGTTTCTTCTTTTCTGTTCTATTAAACTGTTCTTATCTCAACGCACGAGTTTTGCTTCTCCTGATTTTCTCCCCCATCCCACTGGGGGGGGGGAAGTGAGTGAGCTGCTGCATGGTGCTTAGTTGCTGGCTGGACTTAAACCACGACATAGTGACAAAATAACTCCATTTAGGAAAGCATCCTAGTCTTATGCAGCCCAGACATCCCTCTTGCACACCAGCGATGTGAACACACTGCTACCAAGCTGCCCAGGCTGCCACAGCTACAGAAATGAAAATACTTTCTGATTATGGAAGATTAAGTTCCAGACACTGCCAAATCTTAGTAAATTGAATTGTCTGGTACGGGAACCAGTGGAAGCATGTGTTAATCGGGAGAGAAAAAAATGGAAATTATCTCTGAAGTGGACCTTACCTTTATCAGAAAGGTGACAGACATACAAGAAAATACATTTTCACAGTTCAATGAATTAAACACTTTATACACAGGGAATCTGTAGGAAAACCCTGAGGAAGTCAGGCAGTTTCAGCAGTAGACTTGCATCCAGATTCTGCCACCATACATTACTACCCTGCTGCTATCAGTAACCTGGCTTTAGCTTGCTATAGTCCAATTAAGATGGTAACTTTGCCTTACCCGAGTCTAATGCTGCTTTGGGTTTCTCCATCTCCATAGATTCCAGGTTTTCTGGCAATTCCTGAATTTCGTCGTCTCCAAACCCAGTGTCTGGGCTGCTTGTGGGCTTATCTTCATCATGGCTCAGAGACAGAGAAGCTTCCCTTTTGCTAATCTCTAAGACAGCTGCTAGCAGCTCATCTTCGCTCATCCCATCAAAACCAGCATTACCCAGCTCAGGTTTATCACCCTCCATTTTACTTCTTTTTGAACCCTGCAGATGAATGGAGTTATGATTAAGTGCTTGAATAAACAGATATATAACATCAGCTTTACATTTCCATGGAGAGTTTTTTTAATTATTATTTTATTAACCCAGGGAGTGGGAGCTTGGCTCTGTCAACATTAAACAGATAGTTATGTAAGACTCCACGGAGAGACAACCTTCGTAGCTACATTCACTCCAAGGAATAATATTTAAATATAAACTACAACCAGTTTTTACAGGCCCTGTGGATTAACATACACAAAATAACTCTTCCCTTTTCCTTCCTTTCCTTCAACGTGTGTTCCACCTTTAGATTCTGATGAATCCTGAAGCCTCTGGCAAGTCAGTGCTGAGGCACAAGTAGTGAAATTGCAAGTTCGTTAACAAAGGCTGAAGCAGCAACATGAGAGTAATTGAACTTGAACACAGGGATGGAAGAATAGGAACTGAAATTGGGCTGTTATGAAGAGCAATTAAAATTAGGTTTAGTGCTGCAGACTTGCCATATGAAATCTTGAGGGGGTGGGGAGGCAAGACTCCGCAAACTAAGTAAGAAAACAGTTAACCAGGGAAAGGGGGGAATTATTCTTTCCTAAGGGGAACAGAATGACTTTAAATTGGAAGAGAGGAAAACCACTTTAGTCTTAAGCTGAATTTTTCCTTTTTTAGCTATTTTCCTAAAACTGATGCTCATCAACTTCTACACCATACTGACTTGCAACTAATATAGTAATTTCAATCATTTTGATATTAACTGTTAATCAGGAGGTTAACCTCCACGTACACATATTTACACAATTACACTACTTACCATATGCTTAGATTTTTTCCCCCTATATCATGTTAAAAATGGGGAAAAATAGTTTCTATCAGAATGTACTTACTCAGGTCTTATTCCACTGCGTTTGGATGGATTTCAGAACTTCATTAAAATGATAAAAAATACATTTTTACTGCTCCTTTTTACTTAAATACAGTAAGCTTTTGATGAGCAAGGCTAGTTTTATACGGCAAACATTTTGTATTAAAACTGGCTTATCAAACATGGTTAGCAAATGAATTAGCAAACTAAATTGCTTGTTCTAGACATCATGCCCGCCAAGAATTAGAACTGACAAATTTAAACCTCTCTCCTCACATCTATTCATGCATTGAATAAGGAAAGCAGAGTACCTGCTTTTTAAGCTTTCTGATTTCTCTCTTTGCACCTGTAGGCTACTAATGTCAAAACTGGTTTAGCTCTTCAGCAAACCCTAGTGCCAGGCACTTTGCCAACAACTACCACTAATTCAGTGGCTGGACTTTAAAGACTTGGCAGCATCTGTGCATTATTTGAATACAACTTTTCTATTAGAAATTATTTGCATATATTTTAAACTTGCTTAGGCTCTAATACAGGCTGCTTTAAATAAGCATTTTTTAAAAAGTACTTCAAATACTACTTCATCTGCAGAGGCAGAAATCACAGAAACTGCAGTTCTGCCCATCTTAGCTGGATAACTGCTACTTGCCCTGACAACCCGATGTCGTATATACCTGCTGTTCCAGCTGTCCTCCCACATGGCAGGACTGTTTTGCAAGCAGTGCCCCACAGGAGATATACAGGCCATAAAAAGTGACTACCAAGCCCCTAATGCAATCACATCCACAGCTGCTATGAGAAGCATACCAAGGGAAATGGTGCAGCAGCAGCAGCAATGCCACTTCCAAGGACCAGGACCAGGTCCTCCCAGGACAACACTGAGAGGGGCAGAGGATCTCGTTAATGATCACAGATGGCTGGTCAGGCTGGTGGTTGAGGAGTGGCCAATATGCACAGCCACAAAGAATAAAGTCACTTATGTGGAATCATCACCACCACCGTTTCTTTCCCACAATAGGCTGGAAAGCCTATAATTAATTTGCCATTCAAATTAATAGGCTTTATTCCCACAATTTCTGCTCTCACAGGGCTTGCGTGATAGAGACTACCTACACTTCCTCACGAACAAAACTTGAGGAAGAATGATCTAGGACAGTCTGGAACACTTTTTCTATACATAAGAGGGACTTCAAAGACAAGCTAGTTTCCTTCCCCCACCCACAGCCAGCTATAGATGTGCCATGCAAGACAGTAGTTGCCTACCCTGTTCCTGAGACCTTCAGCAAAGGGTTTTCTGCTTTCTCCCAAAGCAACCCGTTCCATCCCTAACACATCCTGAGCATCGGGAAGTTTTCTCTAACATTTCACCTAAAAAATCACTGTCTGCAATTTGGTCTACTACTTCTTGTTCTATCCACCACAGGCACGGAAAACAACTCAAGTGTTTCTATTAATTTCTTTCCCTTCCTTGAAGACACAATCTCTGTTTATGTTTCTCCTTAAACTAAAACTAAAACCCCCAAGTTCACTCGCCCGCTCTTTCCCCCAAAATCTTCCTTTCTAAACCTCTGACCATTCACGTTCCTCTCCTCTGGCCCCTCTCCAACTAATGTATAACTCTTTTCGGTCCAGAGCCCAAAGCTGGATACAGAACTCCAGCTAAAGCTCAATGCTGAGGAAAAAAGGAGGGTTACTTCAGACAACCTGCAGGCTATGCCTCTGTCTATACACTTCTGTTTTCAAGCAGCCTGACATTGTGATCAGCTGTCACCTTTCAGGCCCTTTCTGAAGGCCCACTGCTTTCCCAGCTGTTCCCATCCTGCATTTACAGGCGATTAGTCCCTGCTAAGATTAGCGCCTTCAACCCGTTCCTACTGAACAACCCCTCCTATTTTTATGCAATTCCTCAGATTTGTCAAGATCATTCTTAACTGTAGTTCTGAGCTTCATCATACTGGCAGCCCTTTCCAGCTCTGGGTCTTCTGAGAATTTAATACTCATTATCTATTTTATCATTTATTAAATACTGAGTGGATCAGGTTCCTCCCCTGGTTTGATCTTCCCATCAGATCAGAAGCTGTAGGTATCTTCCTCGTATTACCTATTGCTGTTCAGCCAGCTTTACTCCTGTCCTTTAATGCCATAATCAAGACCACAAGTCCCTGCTTGATGAAAATAACTCCATGAACATTGTCAAAAACTTTAGAGAAGCAGAGATGCAGGACACTTCTCCTAAGAACTAGGCCTGCGACACTTTATAGAACAAAGTAGCACTGCAATATAATCCTCTAAGCTTCTTGTTTTCCCTTCTGGGTCATCATTCCTTCCCACACAACTCATCTACTTGCTAATATGCTGCCCTGATAGAGGCAAAAAATATCTTGGCAACATTAATACTAGTCACAATGAAGAGCTCGAAGGCAATTTGAAGTTAACTGCGCCTTTACACCAATGAACTTTATCTCTACGCACTTCTATATGTCCACCTCCAAAGACTGATAGCTTCAGTTTCTAAAAGCATTTAAAAAGCCACACTTGAAAGGAGACACAGATTGGATGTGCAAGAAGTTCTCTCAACTGAATATTTTGCCTAGTCCAACTTGTACTGGATCTAATTTAATCAAGGTCTTTACTGCATAATTTTATTATTGACATCCCATTATATTTCAGCCTGGGAACATTATTAGTGAAAGTTACCCAAAGGACTGACAAAACTGCTAAGCAGCTGGTATACATAACCTGAAAACTCAAGTGGAGTTGCAACGCAATTACCTCTGTTCCCACTGGGAACCCAAGACAACTATACAGAGGTCAATTAGCAAAGCACTCCCTTCCAGCATTGCAGTGCTAATTAGGAGAAAAAACTTATCTTACATCAGTTTTACTCACAGACTATGCTAAGAAAAGCACAGGCCAGACATGAGCACATATAGGATCTCTGTATATGAAAGTTTGTGGTTTCTTCCTTACCTTTTCCGGCTCTTCTTGCAGTTGTTGCTGATCTCTACTCTGCACATTACACAACCTTTGGCTATGGGCAACAGAGCGTTTCAATGGCTCATCATCACTGTCAGAATCTACATAGAGTGCTGCAGAGCTCTTTGACTTGAAAGTGTATTTTCTGTAAATTAAAAACATGGCTATAAAACTTCATAGCATTGTAGCATTGTACAAATCTGTTTCAAAATAACCGTTAAAGAAATGTCACACCCAACTTTCATATTGCAGGGCAGTAAAATCTGGGGCACAAACTGCAACAATTGACAATAACAATTTATTAACATAGCAGGGTTTTCAGAAAAGGTATATTTTACTAAGTTAACTGACATACCTACTTCAAGGCTGCAATAGCAGCTTACAACGTTAAAAGTTACTAAGTGTCTGGCTCTTGCTTCTAAGGCCAAGGATTCTGCACTTTATTACCTAGCAATCTCAGACAGTACTCATTTGAGTCAAGCCCACAGTAACGTGTAGAACTCGGCACAAACCATTTGACTTCTGAAGTTAACTAAGCTGGACACAGGACTTCCAACATCATTACTAGGATATAAAAAAGCACAAATCTGCACAAGTTTTCCTGTCTTGTCTTTCATCAAGATAAACTCTTGCTTCTTTAGAACAGAAGACAAGGGAGTCTGGGGAAGTCATGATTTCTGCTCAATTAGGAAATCTGGTCTTCAAACATTCCACAATGCAAAGCTATCCAGTGTGATATCACATTTTTCACTGTATCAAAAACTGGCCTTTTGAAACAGCCCATAAAAACAGTGCTCTCTCATCTTTGCAAATAAACTTAAGGAACTAACCACGTGCTCCCAGAACACACATTGGGGCTCCACAGAACCAGAATAGAGAAAAGAGCTAGACTGCAGAATTGGAAACCATTTTGCTTCTTATATATGTGGCTTGCAACTACAAATGTAAGCTTGTTTAAGATATCTGGCACTGAGAAATCATCTGTACAAACTAAATGCAGTTCTTGTTCTGTTGGTCTGCCTTCTGTCTGAAACAAAATAATCTTTGCTTACTTACAAGTCCCCAAAGGTTCTCAAAAGAAACGCTAAGGTGATCATGTCAACTAGGCAAATTGTACCATTGATATTAATTTCAGCTAGCATGTAAACCCAATAAAACTCTGATGAAAAAAAGACAGTAGCTGAAATAATTTACTACAATAGAAAAAATAGAAAAATAGAAAAGAAAACAAACAGAAAAAGTGGAAAGATTAAAGAGGGAGAATTAGAAAATTTTAAAATGCCTCAAAAATTATCCCATGAAACCCCAGGCCATGGGCATTTCGGAGCTATAACTCACCTACAAGGTGTGGAAGTGCTTATAGTACAGGAATTCACCATTTGGGAGGCTTTCAATGGACGGGAACTATTAAAAAAGCAAAGTATTTATTGCAGCAGTTACAGTCTTTAAAAAATAAGTGTTTACTTGTCTGCTATGCATGCAAATCCATGACCAAAGAAACAAGCAGAATACCATTATGTACTTGCTAATTGCTTAGATGTAGAGTAGTAACTCCATCACGCTATAAATATACAACAGTTGTTCAAAACCATATATAATCCTTTAAACTTGATTCACTTCTTAGTGATGCACCCTTAGGGGCAAGCTCACAAATTAAAGGCTTTAGGCTCCCATGTCAAGACAACTCATTCCTTTATTTTTGATTCCCACCAACACTTGAGTTCCTGCTCCCAAACCACAGTCTCCTGCTGCTGTCTGGATCAGCCGGTTTTCCGGCATGTCCCACGTCTCCGTTTCTCCTCCCTTACCTAGATTCTTCTAAACAAACTTCCTGCTCCACTTAATCCTTTCACAGGCTCCTCGAAGTCCATCACTATCACTACACCTCTGTCCACCAGATGGCTGCCAATGCAGAAATCTTTTCTAACCTCCCCCTCAAACCAGGGCTGCTTCTGTCCAGCTTAAGTTACCCTTCCACTCTCTGGTCAATCCGAATGCTTTCAATGACTGAAAAAAGCCATTGGAAAGTTATTTCAAACATAAAAAGCCATTGGAAAGCTATTTCAAACATAAAAAGCCATTGGAAAGTTATTTCAAACATATTTTTGAGTATTTCTGCTCTAGTTAGCTTAAGCTGTTTGTTGTGTTTAAGATTTCTGTTGTTAAAGAAAACTCTTGGGAAACACCCACATAAATCTCAAACGCCATTAAACGTTCAGCACGAGAACACATGCCACACTGATGAACATACACCAGATGTGTCCTAACTCACTGCAGCTACTGTGGTCATGTCACTAGGCAGGGACCACAAGAGACCTGAGGGTTTCTTGTTCCTTATTCTGCCACAAGCTTCCTATGTGACAAATGGCACGTTTAATCTCTGTGTCTCAGGACAAGCAGCTGTACAGAAATAACTGTCACAGGGAAAAGGAGAGAGTATTTTCAGCATGTGAAGTGCTCAGACACTACAGTGGCACAGGAAAGACAATGAAAAATGAATGATAGCACAGGAGGTGCAAGTGGAAATTAGCAGAAAAAGGTAGGATGTTACGTCTCCTAAGCAGAGTTAAGTGTGCTGTGAAGGGAAAGGTAATCTAGGTTATTTTGCACTGAGGCATACATTTTAGAAATTCCTAACAGAAGCTCTCTTAAGAAGGATAGAAAGTTATTTACAAGGACAGTGAAGAATATCATCTTACCAAATACTCCCTAGATAATGCCTCACCAACTTTTCCTACTGCTTCTGTCATGCTTCCTTTCCATACATGTTCTCATGATGGCATCATTACAAAGCAGCAGTGCACATCTGAAGCTGTGTAATTTTAATGTTTCCTTGCCCAGACAACTTCTGGAAGAGATCTGACAACCGCCTACCTTGTGGCATATGTGCTTAACATGGCATGGATCAATCACAAGTTGTACACTTACACTGCAGAATGGACACTCCATCCCAGCGTCAGTGGCAGCCTAGTGCTTTCCGTACAGTGTGAAAGCAGGGTTAAGTATCTTGGAATAACCACCTGCTGCCCGACTTTATGATTGAGAGACAATGCTACATTGAAGCTGTATCGTTTCAGATGAAGAATCAGGACCCTGAGAGATAAGAGAGAAGGACACATATTAATCTCAAGACAGAAGTCAGAAAACCTATCCAAAATCCAAGTAGCCCTGTTTACAAAATGCATTCACCCAACTCAAAAAATGGATTATTACTTTGGGGTGGTAGGGAAACACTATCCACCTTTTATATGGCAAAAGACAGGTAATTACTTTCCTGTCCATCACTCAACTTTGTGCAAGGTGCAGAGTGCAGACTCTGCGGCTCAAGAGGCTTGCTACTTTGATCTGCATCACCTTGCTCTTCAGTCAAGACGCAAGCAGCTCTTACCAAACTCATTATTTCTGCTACACAGTGAGAGGTATGAAACAAATGAAATATTAATCATTATAGGCCAGAATGCTAGTATATTACTCCCAGATATTCTTTCAAGACTGTGATGGAGGGATCACATAGCTGCCCAAAACTGAGGAAGAACCGTGCCCAGTGCAAGATGTGTACTTGGTTTACATCACGACACTTTCTCTTTGCGAGAGCTTTTGATCACAACAGTATAAGAGCCTGAAAAGGCTCCTTACACTGAATCTTCTCCCTTATGCTGCACTTTGTACTGTCTATTTAGATCATGCAGCTGTATCACCACTCACATTGTGCTAATATTCAAAAACTTTGACAAGGGTTTTGCAGTGCTAGCATAAATAGACTAATTAAGCAAAATGCAAGCTAACTACCAAGTTACTGGGTTCAGTATGAGTACACCTGGGACAAGGACATAGGCCACATAAAGTCCATCCAACAGACTCTTTTAGCTTTACATCCCATGAGAAAATGATCCCTACCTCTAAGCACTTCCACTCTAAATAATGAACCAAACCCAACCACGAGGTCAGAAACTACTAAGCATGCCATTAACCCTCAGTGTCTGCCTTCTTCCTCAAAGTGCCATGCTTACCAAGACAGAAAACAGGTATCAACATGGGAAGAATTAACTGATCAAAGCAAAACCCTCTATATACCTTCTGGCACTAATGTCTCCAACTCAGTCCTGCCTATCAGGCCAGCTGAGCCCAAAATATTAAACTTCTAGAATATATTTACTGTTTCCACTTCCCTCACATCCCAGAAACCCCAAGAAAATGCAAAGGGGAAAACTCGGCTCTCCTTGTGTAGCGATAGGGAGGAAGAAAAAAGTTTTGCGGTGCGCCCAGGAGAGCTTCTTTAGAGGCAAACTGAAGAACATCATGAAGAGTACTGTCTGCATGTGCATCTTTCTCACAGGCTGACCATTGCACATGCTGTCCCCACCCATTTTCCCAGCTCTACTCTTCAAGGGACTTTTGCTTGCACTTTTGTGAAGTGTGCTTCCATGAAAAAGAGGAACAGATGTCAACATTTACCTGGGAAGCCTGTTGAACTTGTGTGTGACAACAGCAGATTTTCCATTGCATTTCTCACAGGAATACTCGATCTCCTCCGCCTGTTTAAGAGAACAGAAACATGACTAATGGAATAAAAGACCCATCAAACAGATCTCAACAGAAAGCACATTGCTTTTGGCTGTCACAGAAGCTCTTCAAAACAGCAGTTACACTTAAAATTATAATCACCTTTGACATGACCTAACCTTACAATTTGGCAACATATCCACTAATACAAGCGGAATTTTTCCTGCAAGTCTATTGCAGACCAGTGAATTAGCCACAGTTGAGAGAAATTAGCTTCCAAAGAGGGGGGACAATCTTGCAAGGTTTACAGTTTTCTCTCCCATACGTGTTTTGTTTTGTTTTTTTTTCTAATAACCTTTGGTGGAGGATAATTTGCCATGAAGTTTTCTCTCTAGTTCAAAACCACAACTTTACTCCTGAAAAGCTATCCTCATCTAAACTTGTCAAGGATGTGCTGCACCAGAGTAGAGTTTTGAACAAACAGCAAAAGGGGAAGCATCACTGTGCTGAAATTACATGACTTAGCCATCAAACATTTCTACAGCCCTTTTCTTTAAGCAAGGCCAAATGACACCACTACAATTTTAAGAATTTTTAGAATCCTAAGTATAAGACCTCCACCAGCTTTTAGAGGAATAAGCATGTCAATTATTCTCTCTGTTGAAACCACTATCTGTAAATGGAGAAAAAACACAGGTCTGTCTCAAGATATGACAAAATACAACACTAATTCACAGACGTAAGGCTCATTTTTAGCTTTCAGAAACCTCACCTTGAAGCTCTACTTACAAGATGAGCATCCACGTATTACAACTATTTTTTTAATTACTATATCTGCATGACCTTTTTTCTCCATGCTAATTTAGGCCAGTACATAAGCTGTTAAAGCATCCTAGCCCAGGAGAGGAAGCAGCAATTTTTTGAGTGATTTATCTCAGTCTGACATCTTCCTTTCTCTCCTTTGTATTTGTTTATGCCTCAACTCATCCACCACAAAATGGGGAAGTTTACCTATTTCACAGCAGTATTGAAAGCATCAGTTAACTTCCACACAGCACTTTACAATAAACACTCCTGTATGCTGTTAATGTACAAACCTCAAAAAAGTGCGAAGTTAATTATTTCACATGCCTGCAATCATGGTCATAGAAACTAATAATCGGCTATACAACCAAAATTTCCATATGGTATATAACCTACATATACTCCACAGTGAATAAACCACCCCCTCCCAAACTATGTACCCGAAAAAAGAGGTCAAGGGAATCCTGGATCGATCGGGAAGGAAGCAATTTCTTTCTTCGTGGAAGGTCAATGGAGAGGTCATTAAACTGTTCTCGTTTAGTGACTGTCTCACCACACCTAAAAAAGAAACATGCTTATTGTCCTGGTTTCAGCTGGGACAGAGTTAATTGCCTTCCTAGTAGCTGGTACAGTGCTGTGTTTTGAGTTCAGTATGCGAAGAATGTTGATAACACCCT
>JAVJGG010000001.1:36099707-36112159 GCA_035590195.1 Aviceda cuculoides | reverse complement strand
CCTGGCAGGACCTGTGGATCTGTGGAGAGAGGAGCCCAGGCTGGAGCAGGTTTTCTGGCAGGACTTGTGACCCCGTGTGAGACCCACGCTGGAGCAGTGTGTGCCTGAAGGACTGCAGCCCATGGGAAGGACTTACATTGGAGAAATTCGTGAAGGACTCTCTCCCATGGGAGGGATCCCACACTGGAGCAGGGGAGGAGTGAGGAGTCCTCCCCCTGAGGAGGAAGGAGCAGCAGAGACCATGTGTGATGAACTGACCCCAAACCCCACTCCCTATTCCCCTGCATCACACAAGGGGAGGAGGTAGAGAATCAGGGAGTAAAGTAGAGCCCAGGAAGAAGGGAGGAGTGGGGGGAAGGTGTTTTAAGATTTTTTTATTATTATTATTATCATTATTATTTCTCATTACCCTACTCTGATTTGGTTTGTAATAAATGAACTAATTTCCCCAAACTGAGTCTCTTTTGCCTGTGAAGGTAGCTGCTGAGTGATCTCCCTGTCCTTATCTCAGCCTACGAGCCTTTCATTATATTTTCTCTCCTCTGTCCAGCTGAGGAGAGGAGTGATAGAGTGGCTTTGGTCAGCATCTGACATCCAGTCAGAACCAACCCACCACATGCAGTTAATTGCTTTTGTCTTTCTGACAAATTTTCAAAGCTCATAACCTTTTGGAATTACTGCCAAGCATACTCCAGAAATGTCTTCAGGCAAACACTCAAAAATGTGGTATCTGAGAATTTCTTCATTCACATTGTCAATAAAGGTACAGAGAAAAGCATACTATTAACAAAAAAGCTGCTTTATTAATTATATCACTTCAACTGTTGAATGTTTTTCATGTTCATGTTTGTAAAGACATATGAAGTATGCAATGTCTTTTTGCCTGTTATTTACTTGTACCTTGGCTGCACATATTGTATATAAGTCACTACACTGCTTGGACCTTGTCTGGACTGATAGTTCCTGCCAAGAACAAAAATCAGATACAGTTCTTCAGGGCACTTCATTTTAGAGATTGCTTACAGGCAGTTTGGAAAAATTTGGATCTTTTATCCTACAGAGTACTCAGGTATTGTTACAATGGGCTTTGGCCTAGTATCTGTTCCCAGTAGGCAATATATTCACATGCTCTCATGCCAAAGAGAGCACGCTAAAAGCATGAGACGTGTGTCCTAAATGTATTTAAAAGCACCACTCTCACATTTTTAAGGATGTTGTAACTGTAACCTTTACCCCACCCCACCCACCTCTCATATATACATAGAAAAAAAACCAAAATCAGAATCAAGGGTGGCTGCAAAAGCTTTATTAGGAGCTATGAAATTTAACCATGGCCAATTCACCTTGTAGTATTTGGCCTGGGGGCCATGATTGTTCCTCAGGACAAGTGTCTTCATGAATGTAGATGAGGAATTGGCAGCACAACACCTAGGTGCTGAGAGAACTTACAAGTTAGATGGGTCTGTGGCATCTGTAGAGGTTCACCTCCAGGCATTAGAAGAAATAAAAAGTGTTTATGGAGCCTAAGTATTGTCTCATGGAATTCGAATCTGGAGCTTAAGGACTGAATTTTGAATTTAGACAGAAATTGCTTTGAAATGCCATTTAAATTTTTAACTTTTGTCATTTTTGTTTGATCCTCACTGTTTTCTAACAGATTTTTGGTATTTTTCACTTATTTCATATCTTCTATCTTTTAGTTCAAATACTTATTTCTATTGTCTATTTCCATTTCAGCATGTAAAAATTTATACTTTAGGGAAGACTACAGATCTACTGTAGTTCACATTATTTCTTTATCTAAATTCTCTTAGATCATTGTCTCTTCATCAAATTTTAGTGCACTTTGAGAATGGATTAATGCAAAGAATACAGAGGTCAGAAGGACTCTTTCTACTGATTTAAAAGGAATTTTAAATCACTCCATAGATAAATGAACAAAGAACCTGCATGTTATGATCCATAAGGATCACTGAGTAGCCAGCTTATAGGTAATGCATTTTTATTTCTCCACAAAGATGAGTGTGCAAAACCATGGAGCTGGAAGGAACTGTAAGAAATACTGCAATCCATTCTATTATAAACATCTATTTACAAGGTCTTTGCCTAGGCTTTTCCTCAAGACGTCCAGTAATGGAAACTACCACCTCTCCAGGATAGCTTGTCCACAAAAAAGAAAGTATTATTTGTTGCTGTTAATAGCCTACTGGAACTTGACTTTCCAAAATAAACCCTTTATTTTACGTTCTAGCTACTAAAATACACACACACAAAGATTATATAGCAACTTTCTGTATGTGTAGAGAATCATTAGTGACATTAACAATAGCAACATTTGGCTTTATATACTAGTATCACATAATTGCTTAGTTATAACAGAACCAAGCTAGTAAGCAGTAACTGTAGAATTCTGGAAAAAAAAATGGAAATGTCTCTACAGTTTTAACTTGACTCAGAATATTGTCTGAAGTGTTGCCTAAAGAAAAAGTGGAAATTTAGATGAAAACTCAGTATCTACTCTACTTCATCAATGATTCTTTCATTTAAATAGCTAATCAGTTTATACTGTGATCTGATTTCAGCTGGGATAGAGTTAATTTTCTTTCTAGTAGCTGGTACAGGGCTATGTTTTGGGTTCAGCATAAGAAGAATTCTGATAACACACTGATGTTTCAGTTGTTGCTAAGGAATGTTTAGACTAAGTCAAGGATTTTTCAGCTTCTCATGCCCAGCCAGCAAGAAGGCTGGAGGGGCACAAGAAGTTGGGAGGGGACACAGTCAGGACAGCTGACCCAAACTGGCCAAAGGAATATTTCATACCATGTGCCATTATGCCCAGTATATAAACTGAGGGGAGTTGGCCTGGGGGGGCTGATTGGTGCTCAGGAACTAACTGGGCATCGGTCAGCGAGTGGTGAGCAATTACATTTTTGCATCACTTGTTTTGTATATTCCAAATCTTTTATTATTATTGTAATTTTATTATTGTTGTTATTATTTTCTTCCTTTCTGTCCTATTAAACCATTCTTATCTCAACCTATGAGTTTTACTCCCCCCCCGATTCTCTCCCCCATCCCACTGGGTGGGTGGGGAATGAGTGAGTGGCTGTGTGGTGCTTAGCTGTTGGCTGGGGTGCTAAACCACGACAACGATATACAACTCGTTTAAAAGTATTTAGTCAAAAGGTTTAAAAATCCTCAAATACTGTTTTCCAGAGTTGGTTGGGAAAGTACTAACACACATACTTAGAAGTACTAATGCGAATATTAATCATATACAAGTAAAGATATGCTGGAGTTTTAATTGAATTTAATACCATAATCTCCATAAAATCCAAACCACAATATAAAACATTAAAAAGTCATCGAATGGTCTTAACAATCTGAAAGATAATAAATACCCACCTCTTGTTCAAATATACAGAATACACATAACAGAAAACTCACTAATGAGTTCCAATACAGTACTCTCAAAATTCAAGGTGAATACACAGAAGTGAAAACAGTTTCCCCTCCCACTCCAAATTCCACAGTAAACTACTATAGGCTTGAGGCAAAACATGATTGTTTCATTGTTCTGATATCATTCTGTAAGATCCTGAGACTCTAATGCCTCAGATGGTGCCACATAAAAAAATGCTCTCAAGAGTCTAAAACCCACCTATTAGAGTGAATCACAGTGTAATTTAGTTCGGATAACGAATAAACATTTGCTTCTATCCCAGCTTGAAGTGATTTGAGCCAGACAACTTTCAAAAATGCAGATACATGAAGGAAGATCACAATACTGTTACCTGAGCTTGCAGGTATACTTTCACAGATTCTGATTTTGACTCTAAAGAGCAAACCAATTTTCATTCAGAGATCAACATTTATCTTACTGGCTCATCCAGCAATATGTTTGTGCCATCAGAGCTCACTAAAAAAAGAATGCATTCAGCAACATTCCCCATAAAAACAAGATCTTGAATGCATTCCCCTTTCTGGGGAAAGAGGCTCAGTATTTATTATAAAACTGAAGAACGGTGCTGCTTACTAGCCTACGTGCATACTGTCAATATTTCTATATTGTCTATAAAACCCTGTCACACACCAGTATCCAAAAGAACTTTGGTACAAACAGAAAAAGAGTCCTGGCCCCAAAAAGTTCCCCCTCTAAGTTCTAGAGACAAGATAGGGAAGTAAAAACAAACTACACATTTTCAGCACAAAAACCAGCCTACGAATCACATGGGCATTAACAGCAAAGGAGAGCTTTAAAAATAAACAAGAAAGCAAGCAAAAAGGAAATCTTTAGGTGTTTACAGGCATCCTCTCGCAAAGGGAAGGGCAGCTTGGAGCAAAGTTTGAAGCTGCTTGTTGAATTTTCAAACAAGCCGGCACATGGGCTGGCATCAGCAACCAAGTATAAAGGTCAGGGTCACACTAGAGCAGGATAGGCTTTGAAAACGAAGGCAAGTTTTCTGCATCTCGTATATGGCTCTGTAGGAAGCAAGAAAGTTAGTGGCACAGGGAAAGCAGGTTAGGAAAACCACCTCTGCAGCAACTTTCTAAACTAATATCAAAGGGCAAAATCATAATGGTGAAAGCCAGGTATCATTTGGCTTTATTTTTTTACCTGATGTCCTACTTTCCTCTGCCTGCTTCAGATTCAACTGTTTCTCTCTGCTACTGTTCAAGTACTTCCATGCTGGATCACTCAAGGCTTTATTATTCCTACAGATAAACAAGAGTGGAAGTTGGTGCAGTTATAGAAGATACAGGTTATTCCTGATTGATATTTACAACTTGTTTTAAAGTGTTTCTCTCCCGTCACCTTTAATACTTGACTATGGAACAGCTAAACTTTACTTGCAGGTAAGTTTAACCAATTCATTTAAACAAACCTTATTACTTATGATTAAATGCAATTTCAAACACACAGAGCTTATTCTCCAAATGGCAATTTCCCTTTATGAATTTTGTTTTGAAAGGGTCAAAGCAAGTTCAATAATGAAGGTACCTATTGCTATACATGTATAGCACATATGACAATCATGACTAAGCTGACAAAAGAAAGATGACACAAAGTTTGCATGCGCCAGTTCCTGCAAATCGACTGCTAGCACAGGTTGTATTTCCCTCATTAATCCTGAATGCAAACCCCATTTCAAGCACCCAGTGTGTTCAGAATTTGACAAGTGGCTAGCCTGTACCATGTTGCTGAGACAGGAAACACCCAAGCATTCTTTTCAGAAAAATTTACCTTTATGAATGAACAAAGAGTTTAAAATCAGAAACTAGAAACAATGGTTACTTACGTTGAAGAATCATTCTCTTTGGGATAATCTTCACTCATTTCTGAACCAGGAGGTTGTGTTCTTTTCCTCTTTTCACTGATGACAGAAAATTTTTGAAGTGGTCATTCTTTCAGAATGGCTAGTAAATGATCCTCTTCCAACTGAACAGAACTCCTCAATGCTTTCTGTGCATTTTGCACCTATCTTCCACAATCTCCACTTTTATAACATAGCATACAGAGAAGAATTTGGTCTGCCCAACTCTTAAGTTGTTCAGAAAGCTCTAGTGCCAGTACCAGCCAGAGGCTAGAAAAGCACGTATTAACATCCTGTTAAAAGTAACAGCAAAACCAAAGGAAGAAACATATTCCCTTCTTACTTCTAGGTGTACCGAGTTCCACCTGCAGCTCTATAAAGAGCTAAATTTTAACAATATCATAATAAGCTGATAACACTCCTACCGATTCTCCAACAAGCCTGTTCTGTGAGGGACTGATGACGCAGGAGATGCTGAAATGTTCACCCTGTTGGCAGGTGTTCCAGTTCCAGCAGAATTCTTAACAGACACTCTCGCTGGGGTACCCAGCACCTTACGAAATGGATTTTCCTCCTTACTTTCCGCAGTCACTCTTTTGGGAGGAGTCTGCAAAACCCAAGTGGCAGGGGCCAGGGAGACAACCGAAACCATGAAAAACATGACCATCTTTAGTCTAATCTAGCATTTACAACACTGCTTTACTTGCTACAGTGTAGCATCCAAAAGCAGAAAAATGCTACTTAAAATAGATCAAGAGAGTTTAACACTAATTAAACATAGGTAACATTTTGACTGTATGGATGCAAGTCATATACATGAAACTCTACTGCAGTAACCAATTTCCCTTCTAATTTTCCAACGCTAAGTCTGCTGAACTTTAGTTTTAAAAATCTCATTTACATGCTTTGACATTAAAAAACCCAAGACATGATTCCTAACTATCCCCAGATCAATCCTGGGTGGTATTAAAAAAAAAAAAAGAAGAAAAAAAAAAAAAGAAGCTGTATTAAAACCCACACAATTAGAACAGTGCCCTGACTGACAGCCTTGAGCCAAGCAAGCACCACATGTAATGCAATGGAAAGAGCTAATAGTTGGTTGACTAAGGAATGTTGGTCAATTTTAGATGTGAAAACTAAACATGTCTAATCTTACCACTGTATACACAGCTTTAGAGTTTTTACTGAGAGATTTGCCTTTAAGCAACATGTAAAATTTGTTTTGGGACGTCAAAAATATTCTCCCTCAGGGCGGTAATACAAGTACATTCACAGAGATAAAGTAAATTAAAGACAGTAGATACAACATGAAATCTGTGTTATGCAGGGAGAAAAAGAAGAACAAAAATATTCTGAAGGAAAATCACTTTCAGGGAAAAGTGGGCAAAATTTACATAAAAATCTCAGCAGAATGCCACAAATTCAGTAACTTTATTCCAATACAAAACTGGGTCAGCAGCTTTGCAGTATATACATTTGGCTGAAGTCTGCTAAACTCATTAAGACCTATGCTGACTATAACATGTTCAGCTGCCACATAAGGTGTTCAGTATAAACACAGAGATATTCAGAACTATGTGAGAAGCAAGTCTTAATCATGTACTTTCCCTCTATTTCTGCTTCTTCTCTGCCTGACTGATAGCTCAGCATGAACATATTCTGTCTTCCACAGCCATACAGTGACCTTTCTTTTTCATACAGAATATAGGGCTCCTCATGAGCAAGACACACCATTGCCACCCACTCTGTATACATCTATTCCAAGCCCTCTAGATTACAAAGACTTTGGATGCAAAGTAAGTATTTACAGTGTTATTACAACATACAATAAGAGAATGAGAGGAGGAAATGAATGAAATAAAATTGAAGGAGAGGAAAAATTTGAACGATTAAACAAACCTGGTTCTCTATATAAGAGAATTGCCTATTAGCTTCCTTCTGTGTGGTCCTGCTGCCCAGCACACCTCCAAAGCTGCCAGATCCCTGAGAGGGTTTCCCAGCTGACAGGAAAAGTACACGACATTTCATTTGATTGTCATTTAACCGATTGGCATTCTTATTTGTAAGATGTTATTTAGCTGGAGTTGATTTTGGAAGGGACACACTAGATTTCTTTCCAACAGGCAGTACAATATTCTGAGTGCACAGACATAAGCATATGTTTATGGATATCCCTTACATTGATCATTTATTCAGTTGGCAGTAAAGTGCCTACCCTTAAAAAGAACAAAATAAAATAAGAGGTAAAATAAAAAAGAAAGACACTGTACATGTGTGATAAATGGACAAGAGTTTTTCAAATACCAACATACTTACAACATAAACAACTCCTACATGTTTAATCTCTGCTTATTGTTCAGCATGACAAAGGTACCTCATGAGAAAGGTAATGTAACAAAAATTGGGGTTGAGGGCCAGAAAGAAGCATTTACACAAATGCAAAGGAGGTCAGCAACACAAGGAGGACAAAATGGCTAAAGATGAAAAAAAGAAAACACAGCACCAACCCCTCTCCAAACTGTTATTAACATGATTTACAACAATTGTACTCACCAGTATGAACCCTGTCTTGATGGACTGCATCCAAATACATCCGCATTTCATTTGCATCTTTAAATGGTACCTTATCAATTGTCAGGAAGCTGGTATCCTTTAGTGTTAGCATCAGGCAGCACAGTTTTCTACCATTTGGTCGTAAGGTCACAGTTTTAATGTTATGGCTTAGCTGAAAACAAGAAAGTGACTATAAACATAAATACATTTTTAAAAGGCCAAAATACTTACAAATTCAAACAAAACACTTCAAATGGAGAGGGTAAGAGGCACCTGCACTGAAATACTTCCTGCTTCATTTTGAGCAAACATTAAGCCTCATAGAATTAATGCGATCGGTGATCTTGGAAGCTGACAGAACTGAAGGGACAGTATCACTATAGCTCAACAGTCCCTATATTCCTGGATAAGCTTTCTGAAACTTGCTTTGCTATCAAGTGTGATGTTTTTCAACATAAAAGAATAAGAGCTTCATACAGTCCCATTTAGCTGTCTGAAACTTCCACATCAAGTTTGAAATATAATTTTAGATGGGGAAAATTTTAAATATTAAGTACAAACTTCTACTCACTTTATAATTTGCTCTCAGGGAAGACGGGTTTGACATAGCTTAAAAAATTTGCTAAGGGAGCAAGTCGGTAAGAAATACGCTTAGTCCGTACGCAACACTACAACAATTAAGTGGTGTCAAAACTTTCAGGGTTATGGCCAAGCACAAGAATAAAACAAGAAGCTGTGCTCCCTAATAATGCCACTGCTACTTTATTATACCATTACTTAATTGTTAATTCATGCTAAGTCACCTATAAGAACTGGCTGTTCAGTAAAGGCTCTACTATCCACACAGGTTGAGGGTAACTCCTAAAGCAGGGGAAGCAAAAGAATACTTCACATCTGCAGACTGCATGGAAGTTTGATGATACATATCTAAGCATAATCTCACTTTCAATTCCCTTGACCTTTTTTGCTTAATTCTTCACTTTGCTCCCTCTTCTTTAGCTTTTCCTAAGATCAGGCACTAGCTACACAATGACCTCCATGCCAGTATATTGCTATACTCAAAGCTTCATACAAGATTGGAAATCACAGCCAAGGTCATTAGGCACTATACAAGACAGAGTAAAACACTGCCCATCGGGTTGGAGTCTTCTCCTAATTTGGCCTGACTTGCATACTGTCACACTACTGATCTAAATAATGATGAAGAATTAATAGACATGAACACTAATTGCACTCTAACACCCAAGTTTCACTATACATTGCTCTAGAACCTGTCTTGTCTCCTTCAAATTACACACAAGGTTAAAAATAAAAATTATTCCTGATTTTTATTTAAGTTTGTTCAGGTATATAAAAGACTGCAAAGCGTAAAACACACTCCATGACCATCAGTGAGATTTCTTTTTTTCCATGCAGATCTCTAGTTTCTCGGAAAGCCCATCTAGACACAACAGCAGTTTATAAGAGAGGTGGGAAAACCACCTCAATTGGAAACTAAGGGTTTATTTTGCTGGGAAAATTACACTTCTGAAATACTTTGTGCTCAATCTTTGTGGTTTGTTTTGGGGTTTTTTTGAGGGGGGTGTGTGGGGTTTTTTTTGTTTGTTTTGTTTTGTTTTAAATATAAGCTAAAAATGTCTTCAAAGACCTAAGAATTTTAAAAGGGGCTCCATATTTTTCATCCTCTCTTAAAACATTGAGCCCAGTGCAAAGGGATTACAGTTACTTCACCATCTCAGTGCAAAACAACCTATTTCAACTCAAAATGCTATCATGAGAGGGCTCCATCCATACTCTCCCCATGCACCTGTTATAACCCAGTGAGCATCACAAAGGGAGGTGGGGGTAAATGAATTATTTCTCTTAATACATATCTAGCATCTATGACAACTTAGTCAAAGCTCTGAAACATCAGTAAAACATACCATCTGACATAAGAAATTTGATGACGCACCAGTCACTGTAGAAATATAACCCTGGATCCCTCCAAATGTTCCACTACAGAAAAGTAAAAAAAGGTGGAGAACCGACAGTTCTCCCACAGCAACTTGTCAAAAAAAGGGAATGTTACTTCTAAAGCCAAATTATCAGGAATTTGTCACACGTGAAGCAGCACGCAAGAGCGCTGTCACAGACTGGGGCCAGCTCATACAAACTACATTCAAGCACAAGCCCACAGTGCAAGGGGCAGGGAGCTCTCCCTGCCTGCTGCTCATTCCCACCAACGTTCTTGTGCCAGTGTTGCTTCAAGATTAACAGGACCAGAAAGCAGATCCTACTGAAAAATAACCACCATCCAAACAAAAATATTTGGTCTAAAGACCTGGCATTTCCTCCTCCTCCCTTGCTGCTGTTCCAGCTGCATGGTGCCGTATCACCCCCTCCACCAGACCTCATGTTCAGTCCTTTCCCTGAACTAATTCATGTAAAAAACCTCCACTGAGCTCACAGAGATCTGACAGGTGCCAGAGCCAGCAGGTGGGAGAGGCTGGGAGCAAAACCTGCCCCTTTAGGCCGTGGTTAGCTGTTCTATAGGCTCATCCTCCCCACCGAGCCACCTTTCGAGTCAGTGTCACACTCATCCAGGCAGAAAGGAGTGTGTGAGAACAAGCACCCAGGGAAGGTATGAGGGAAAGAAGAGACCACTCTTCTCAGAAGCAACATGGTCCAACGCTGGATTAAATCAAACATGCAGACACAGCGTCGCACACAAGAAAGCAGATGATTCTTTTCAAGTCTACAGTAACAGAGGTAGGAACTATCCACAGCAAATGATTTTCTCATGCCTCGATCCCAAGGCAACATAGGTTGCCGGATTCTTTCCTAAGACTTTTCAGTGCACTAAGGCAGCAAAACCTGATCTTTCAAAAATAAAGTGAACTTTTTTCACCAAGTCTGGACACAGAAAAAAATGGCTCAGAGAAAGGTCTAGTGAACACTACTGAGAAAAACAACTGTGGCAGGAAAAAGCAGAAGCCAACATTTAGCTCAGTTTAGGCCGTTACAAAGTTGCTAAATAAGATAGGATATTTTTTTCCTTCCAACTGCTCTTATACCCTCTACATGTTTTTAAATCAGATAGAAACTTCTTATAGAAAAAAAACTCCTTCACATTCTTTCAATTTGGGGCATTTTGCACAAAAAACTAGGAAGAATGAGCAGAAAACAACTACACAATTAAAAAAAAAAGGCAATTTAGGCTGAATATTGCAAGAGAATCTTTAACAGCAATCTGCATCAGCCTTCCAGTGAGGAAACCACATTGCCTGGCATATTTAAAACCTAGAAGTGTAACAATTGCTGTACAGCAGAGTCTTGTATAAACAAGCAAAAGGCTACAAGTGTGTTAACACAGTTACTCTTCAGCTGGGAAAACTGCTAGTACAAAGCATTCAGATCTTCACCTCTAGATTCCGCAAATGTACCAATAACAGAAAAGTTACAGTTCCAAAAATCTGAACGTGTGAGCCATGATGCTATACACTTTGGTAACTTTTCTTTGCTTTTTGGTTCTTCCCATTCAGTGGTATCTCAATGCCGACTTTGGCAGATCCTTTAACAATACACGTGAATAATTTACAAGAGAGTTATACAAAGGGATTAGTGTTCAGGAAACAAGGAACAAGAAACAGTGACAGAGGTAAGTTTGTGTGACACTTAATAGCCTTGAAGAGGACAGCTGTTCACAAAAGAGCACAATCCATGCACTGCTCAAAAAAAAGCCTTAATATTTGGTGTACCTGAAATGTCTTTGGAATTCCTCCAACATTGTAGTGAACCACTAGACTCACTTTGTTGTCCTTCTCCACAATTTCAAAGCTCCCCTCCTTCCATTTTGTAATCCCAGTCTGCATGCTGCGCATCCGGACAGGTCCGTGCACCTTTAGCGGAGCCATGCTTTCTCACGGAAAAGAGCTAACAGGAGTAAGCGCACTCCACCTTAAAAACCTGTTAAAAAGGAGAGAGTTATAACTAGGCAGGCCAAATAATTTCTACAGAAAGATGTGTGACTTAAAAGTTTCTGCAGAAGTTCGGTAGAACTGTTTTGCTGGTATTTTTATACGCAGTGAAGGAGAGGTAGACACAAGTGAAGGAAACTTAGATTAATCAAATCTCTCCCAGTTCGGGCAGCAACGAGCCGATTCCCCGCTGTTGAAAGGCGAGGAGACCCAATCCGGACACAGAAGTTCTTGCAAATCCTTGCAGCAACTTCAAGGGATTTGAGGAAAGAAAAAAAAAATAAGTGCCTGAGGAAAGCCGGCAAGAGATGGAAACCAAAGTTGCGGGGGAAGCCTAAGAGGCAAACCGAGCTCGTTTCTGACGGGACGGGAGCCGCGGTCACCTGGCGGGGCCTGGCCGGGGGGTCCCCGGGCCGCCGGTGCCCCCCTGCGCTCCCGGCCCCCCCCCTAGCGCTCCGCCCGGGAAACGCTACGAGAAACAACCCCCGCACCGCCGCGGGCTGCCGGTCAGCGCGGCGGGGCGTATTGTAAATAAAAACGAGAAGAACTGAATGACGCGGCCCCTGCGCGCAGCCCGGGAGCTGCCGCCGAGGAGGAGGAGGAGGAGGAAGAAGAGGTCTCCCCC
>JAVJGG010000001.1:36034603-36070816 GCA_035590195.1 Aviceda cuculoides | reverse complement strand
CTGCTTTCCTGGAGATGGCTGAACACCTGCCTGCCCATGGGAAGTAGTGAATGAATTCCTTGTTTTGCTTTGCTTGCGTGCATGGCTTCTGCTTTACCTATCAAACTGTCTTTATCTCAACCCATGAGTTTTCTCCCTTTTACCCTTCCTATTCTCTCCCCCATCCCACCAGGGGGGAGTGAGCAAGCAGCTGGGTGGTGCTTAGTTGCCAGCTGGGGTTAAACCACGACACCCACCTTCTCGCTTTGCTACAAATCCCCTTTCCCCTTAATCTGCAACAGCAGGAAGCAGGGAAGAGACATACTGTACCCACATGAGTTTTTATCTGCTCGCCTCCTGTTCCTGTACGAGCCACAGGAGAGGAAAGAGGACAAAACCTCCCCTCGGTAGTTTCTTCTTCCCCCACTCCCCGTGTCTGGATCCCCCCCCGACCTATGTAGATGCAGTAGGATATATCCCCAAGCAGGGCTCTCACCTTGAGACGCGAGGGGTCAGCGCAGGCGTATTTACAGAGGTGGCACTTGTAGGGCTTCTCACCAGTGTGGATGCGGATGTGCCACGTGATCTTCTGCCTGTTCTTGGTGGTGTATTCGCAGTCCGAGCACTTGTACACGCGGGTGCCCCCGTGGCCCTTCATGTGCTGGTCAAAGACGAGCTGGTGGCGGCAGGCGAAGTCGCAGAAGGGACACCGCAGGGGTTTGTCCTGGGGGGTGGCTGGCTCGTGGCTCTCCACGTAATGCCGCACCAGCTGCTGCCGCTCCTTGGCTGCAAAGCTGCACAGCTCACAGCGGTGGCTGAAATGCTTCGTCTTGTGCTCATCCAGAGCCTCCCGGGTGGCAAAGGTCTCCTTGCAGGTGCCGCACTCCAGGTGCGGGTGCTGCTTCTGCACGTGGCACTTGAGCGTGGCCTCGCTGTGGCACACGAAGCCACAGCGTGGGCAGCCGTAGGGCACCTTCTCCTCGTGCCGCCGCAGGACGTGCTGCTTGAGGGCCGTCTCGGAGCTGAAGCGAGCCTCACAGCGGGAGCAGCCGAAGTTGAGCTCGCCGCGGTGGCAGCTGTTAACGTGGCGGGTGATGTCATTCTGCAGGTAGCTGCTGTAGTCGCAGAGCGGGCAGAAGTGGGTGGGCGTCTTCTCGTGCACCCGCAGGCGGTGGATGCGCAGCTTGGAGTTGGTGCCAAAGGTCTGGCTGCAGACGCCGCAGGCGATGCGCCCCACACCGGTGTGCAGGGACTGGTGGGCCTCCAGGCGGTAGCGCCGCGTGGTGCTGAACTCGCAGTAGCGGCACTTGTGGGGCTTCACCCCCTCGTGCTTGATGCGGACGTGCTGCCGCAGGCAGCGGGCCTGCTTGCAGGTGAACTCGCACTGGCGGCACTGCAGCTGCGGCCGCTTGCTGTAGTGTTTGCGGTGCAGCTTGCGGTGCAGCCGCAGGGCTTTGGCCACCTTGGAGGTGAAAGGGCAGGAGGCGCAGCGAAACTCGCCCAGCGCCACGCAGCCCCTCTTCTTGTGCGTCTTCATGGCTCGTTCCTGGTGGCAGGTGAAGGGGCAGGTGGGGCAGGAGAAACGCCTCCTCTTGGCGTTTGGGGGGGCTTTTGGGGGGGCCGCGTCCAGCGGAAGCTCACTGGGCTGGCCCATCTCAATGCTGGCTGGGTCCCCCTCAGGGAGGTCGGCGCTTTGGGGTCCATCCTCCTTGGGATGCACGATGTGCTTCTCGGCGCAGTGGCTCTTGAGGGCCCGCCTGGAGCGGAAGGCCTCTGGGCACAGGGAGCACCAGAACTGCTCCAGGCGCCGGCACCCATCCTCCACATGGGAGGTGATGGTGGAGACACGGGAGCACACAAAGGAGCAGGCGTTGCAGTGCAGCTTTCCTCCTTCCAGACGGTATTTCTCTGAGGGTTTCCCAGGCTGGGGGGGACAAGTGGCTCCACCTGGCTCAGCCCCATCACCTTGCTGGGGAGGCTCTTCTGCCACCTCTGTGCTGTCACCTGGCAGGGATTTCTCAGGGGCAGGACAGCCCGATGCCCGTTGCCCAGCCAAAGGACTGCCTGCTACCTGCATTTTATCGGGCAACAGTTCAGCTTCCCAAGGGCTCTCAGCGTGCCCAAACTCCTCTGAGCCTCCCTTCTCGCTCTCTGCCATTTCTATACCATTACCACCAGGGGGGTCAGCAGCTTGGCACAACCCGGGTGGCTCCTGACCAGCTGGTTTGAGGATCTTGTTCTTCTTCAGGAGGACTGGGCACTTCTTGAGAAGGTGGGTGTTGAGCCCCCTTTGCTGCTTAAAGCTCGCACCGCACTCACAGCACACGAGGGGGGCCCGGCGGCTCTGGCAGCTGGCTTTACAGTGCAAGGACATGGACTTCTCCTTCCGCGTGATATACGAGCACCTCTCGCACTTAAAGATCTGGCTCTCTGACTGCACCACAAGCATCTGCACCCTGCCCTCCAGCACCAGTGTCTCTGCCTGCTCCTTGTCCTGCTTCCGCAGAGCCTTCAGGACTGACTCCGAGCTGCCTCTGGCATCATCACCGGAGGTAGCCACGTCCTCTGGGACAGGTGGGTGGCTCTGCTCAGCTGTCTTCAGCACACTGAGCCAGGCCTCTGGCAGCTTGGCTTGGCTGGTCTCTCTCATCTCCGTGTCTGCCACCAGCTTCTGGTGGTCCGAGCATGACCCCTCGAGGTGGCCCATGGCCTGTCTTAGGCCATCTTTTCCCTGGCTGTCTCCTGCCGCTACACTGCCCTCCAGCCTCACCACCTCATCCTCCTGTACATCTCCCTCCTCTTCCTCAAAGTCTGGGATGTCTTCGAGCGTATTGTCATTGTCCTCCAAGCTAAGGTCATCCCGGGAGCCCAGCATCTCATAGGCTGCAGGAGGCTCCTTGCAGGTCAACACTTCCACACTCTCTGACTGTGTTGCACAGGCTTCTTCAGTCAAATGCTCCAGGAGGGGGTCAGACGAGACGTTCAGTGCCTCCAAGTGCAAGGTGCAGCTCTCTGCCACATCCCCAGAAGCAGCGAGCCCAGTTGAGCTTTCAGCAGTGTCTCCTTGCACGCAGTCATCTCCCAGGGCACCGCCAGCAGTGGGACAGCTCTGCTCCCCCTCACCCACACCTCTCTCCACCTCGCTGCCACTCTCCAGTGGAGCAGCATCCTGCCCAAGGAGGGGCACCACGAATGTTTGCTGGTAGCCCTCTTCCCCCTGGGACTCCAGCTGGGATGGCTTCGCCTTTGGCCACTGTTCCTTGCTGGCGAGGGGGGAGCCAACATCCACACGCAGAGCTGCACCAAGCTCACAGCCAAAGAGCGCCTCGGATGAGCTGATCTCCAGCTCCTTGCTGGCGTAGTTTTCCAGCCAGTCCTTGTCACCAGGGACATAGCCGTGAATCTTGCGCTTGTGGAAGAAGAGACTGGTGTTACTGAAGGTGCAGTAGGAGCAGAGGGCGCAGCGGAACTCCTTCTGCTTGGTGTGCTTGCAGTTCTCGTGGTTCAGCAGCGCCTGCTTGTACTTGGTCTGGTAGGTGCAGTACTGGCACTGGAAGATGGGCACCTGGTAGTTCTGCGAGTGCTTCGCCTGCATGTGCTTCTGCAGCTCATACTTGCGCTTGCAGGCGAAGCCGCACACCTCGCAAATCAGACTTTTGCCCTGGTGCCGCAGCTTGTGGCTGCTCAGCTGGTCAGCACGGTGGCACCGGTATGAGCACTGGTTGCATTGGTACCTGTGGGGAAAGCAGAATCGGTCAGGCAGCATGAGGAACTGGGGCAGACTGAGCCCTGTCAGGCACGTTGATCTCTGCTTCCCTATCCTGGACACAGGGGGAACGGGTACTGTTTGGTTTGCCAGATCTGACCTTTGCCATCCAGGCAGCTCTTACCACAGGCAATTCCTCCCTGCTGCAGCCCTTGGCACTGCTGGTGCATTACACCCCCAGCCTGGGGACGGGAGATAGATTTCCTAAGCATTCCATACAGTGACCGTGTCACCCTCCCCGTGCACATGACACACCAGCAGCACCTCCAGCACCCCTGGAGGCAGATTAAACCCAAAGGTGGTGATAATACAGAGGTGAAAAACATGTTTTGGCAGAGGCCTGCACGTGCTCAAGCTGGCCTTGGCCCACGAACATCAGCAGAGCCCATGAACCCAAGCTCAGAGCTGCACTGATGTGGTAACAGACCTCCCTGATGGCATGGAGACACCAAAAATAGCTTTGCCCCCACAGCACCAGGCTGGCAACAACCTGCAAGCTCAAAGACTGCATTTCTTACGTGCCAGACAGAGCAGGCTGTAGCCATCCCCCAGGCATGAGAGAGTCTGGCACACAATGCAGTCTGGAGCAGCAAACCCCTGCAGCAGGATTTGGGGAGCACCGATTATGCTGCCAGGCCAGCGGAGCCAGGGGTCATACCGGAGATCTCCAGTGTGCTTGCGCATGTGGACGTTCAGGTAGTGCTTCCACTTGGTGATGTACCCACACTCAGTGCACATGAAGTTCTTGTCGTTGGAGTGGGTCAGCATGTGCTTGGACAAGTAGCTCACATCCCGGCACGTGAAGTTGCAGAGCTCACACTTGTGAGGCTTCTCTCCTACACACGACACAGGAAAGCCCTCGGCATGACGGCCAGATAAAGCAACACGGTCTGCCTCCCCCTGCAGAGAAACCAGCTCAGCAGGAGCTGGGGGTAACAGGAGGGATGGGGGCAGGCCACAACTTCAGCCAAGTGACGCCAGAGTGGCAGAGCCGGGGATGGGACCCAGGAGCCCTGACCCAGCCCTCCCTGCCCAACTGGAGCTGGGACAGGACTCCCCCTACCTCCCAGCTCGGCTCTCAGGACCCCCACAGCGGACACCCACCAGTGTGCAGCAGCATGTGCCGGATGAGGACCCTCTTGTGTGCCGTGGCGAAGGTGCACTCGCTGCACTTGTGGATCTTCTCGTTGGCGTGCATCTTGCCCACGTGGTCGTGAAACTCCACGGGGTTGAAAGTGGCGTAGGGGCAGAAGCTGCACTGGAGCTGCTCGCTGCCTGGGTGCCCCTGCTTCTTGTGCTTGCGGAAAACATGCTTGTTGGAGCAGATGAAGTCGCACTGCTGGCAGTGGAAGGCATAATGGGTTTTTCGGTGAGCCTCCATGGCCTCGGCCGTGCCAAAGAGCAGCGAGCAGGCATGGTACTTGCACTCCACCGCCTTGATGCCATGAGCATCCTTGAGGTGACGGACAAACTCCTTCCGGTCCTCCACACAGTAGTTGCAGCCTCCCTGGAAGCAGCTCAGCCTCTTGGGCTCAGCTTTGTGAGTCTTCAAGTGCTCTTTGAGGGCCTGGCTGAGCCGAAACTTCTCCTCACAGACAGGGCAGGAGTAAACATCAGAGTAGAAGTTGGAGATGTCCTCATGCATGCTGGCCATGTGGCGGTTGAGGGCATTCTTCTCCACCGAGCTGTAGTGGCAGAGCGGGCAGCGATGGGCCTTCTCGCCCGTCTCCCGCATCATGTGGATTTTCAGCTTGCTTTTGCTGGTGAAGTACTTGTGGCAGTTGGGGCACTGCAGGCTGGGGTCAGGGAAGTGCAGGTGGAGGTGCTCCACCAGGTGCGTCCGTTTCTTGAAGCACCGCTTGCATTCGGGGCACATGTGGGTTTTGTAGAGGTACTCGGAGCCCTCTGCGACATCCCCTGTGAAAGCAGAGGATGGGGAGTCATCAGCAGGGAAAGAGATAGAGAGCACAGGCAGATGTTCTCTCCCCGATCCAGCTGTGCCAGGGTGAGGGCTTATACACGTATGTGGTCACACAGTGGCCATCTGCTTAGAGGGACTGTCCCCACCCTAAGCCACCAGCATGGTTCAGATGAGCTCTTTCCAGCTCAACGCTGGCAAAGCACAGCCTGAATCAGGCCTGCTCCTGTGTTCCTGATCCACAAAGCCCGGCAGACTTTTGCCTGAGCCTGGCAGTGGTTGTGGACAGGCAAAAGAAGAGATGTGCTTGCTTGGGCAGAGGGCTGGGGGAACAATTCACTGGTACATGCAGGAGACGTGGGGCTGCTGGATGGCAGGGGACCCCCAGGCCCCACCAGCTTGGCCCATGTTTCCCCGCCAGTCTCGAGGCTGCGCTACTTGTTTGTAATACAAAGCCCGAGCAGCTCCTGGTAGGGCTCCACATCCTACCTTTGAAGTGCTGTGCCCGCGGTACTCTGGCTTTCTCAGGAGCTGCCTTCCCATCCTCTTTGGCCTCGCCTTCACAGGGGCTCTCGCCATCCTCCTCTGGCGACTCGTCCCCACCACTGTTTGAGTCCTCTTCTCCAGCTGATGCTTTCTGTCCCTCCGAGGAGCCCTCTCCAGTGCCCGCAGGCTTTGCTGGCCTGGCTTCTTCTGTGGTGGCTTCCCAGCCAGGGTGGCAATTCCCCACCTCATCCTGCCCTTCTCCTGCTGCTTCAATGGGGAAAGACAGAGATCATCATGCTCCAGGCAAGAGGGAGCCCCCTCACCCACATACATGCAAAGAAACTCCTGGCTGAGATGGGGGGTACAAACCACGCAAGGAGGAAGGAATGCAGGGCTTCTTGGCCCTCCGGCAGCACAGCATCACCCCCCACTCCTCCCAGTTGTAACTGGGATGCACGGACACAGCCTCTGCAGCACCCACAGGCCCCGGACACCCCTGTCTGTACCTGACGGCAGGACGCGGTGCTGGTCGAGGCCGTGGGGGGCTGAGCCAGGGGGGCCATCTCTCACAGGTGCCTCAGCAGGGGACTCCGCAGCATGGCCCTTCCTGTGCTGCCAGAAGAGCTTGGCATTGGCCGTGACGAAGTCGCAGTGGCCGCAGTGGAAGGGGAAGTGGGTGCGGTGGTGCTGCTCCATAGCCGGGCGGCTGGGGAAGAGCAGCGGGCAGGCACGGTAGGCACAGGACACGGGGGAGGCCCCATGCAGGCGGCGCAGGTGGCCGCGCAGTTGCTTGCGGTCCTCCGTGGTAAAGCAGCAGCCCTTCTCGGGGCAAGGCAGGGCTCCTGGTGGGGTGCGGTGGGTCTTGAAGTGCTCTTTGAGTTCACCGGGCTGCGTGAATGCCTCCCGGCAGACAGGGCACAGCAGGTGCTCGGGAATGGAGCCCTCCTGCGTGCTGACTCCAGGTGGCTCCGAACCCCTCGGCTTGCTCTGGCCCTCACTGGCAGAAGCCAACAGTGCCCCGGGGAGCTCCAGGTGCCCCGAGGGGGCAAGCAGCAGGCACTGGTGCTGGGAAAGCAGGGAGGCCTCCGGGAAGCTCTGGCCGCACCTCTCGCAGAAATACAGCTCCACCACTTTGACCAGCACCTCTGCAGAGGGAGCGGGGTAAGCTTTAGAAAGGGCTTTCACCAGGCCCAGAGCTTGGGACTGGCAGTTCAGCTCCTGCTCTGGGCAAGGAGGATAACCCCCTGTTGCCACAAGTTACAGTTTGGAGAACTGCAGCCCTTCCCCTACCCTGGGTACCCCAGGACACCTCCCATAAGAGAGGGAACACCACCACCCAGGTGACCACGATGACCAGTTCTGTCCCTTAGCACCTTTGAGACATGCAGAGATGGGAGACGCGGTCAGGCCCATTCCTAGCAGGACGTGCCCAAACTGGACCCGAGTGAGAAGCATGTTGGAGGCGGCAGTCCAGGGTGAAGATCTCCACCTGGTCCCTACTGACAGCCTGGAACGACCCCCTCACCTGGCACGCAACTCCCACAGCCATCCCTCCCCATCCACACACCCAGCTCGTGCCAGGTCTGCACTAAATGGTGACACCAGACTCATGATCCATATGAGGTCGGAGACAAAAGGGCACCGCGGTGTCCCCAGGGTGCCAGCTGGAGGGGACAGGGGTCCTTGCCAGACATCTCTCCCTCTGTTGAGTATCACGGGGCCCATTCTGCCCTCCCTGCACCCCATACCTGTGGCATTGGTCGCATTGCTTAGCGTCATGTTGCCAGCCACTGCCTCGATGAATATTTCCACGTTGCTTCCTTCAGCGTGAGCCCCTTCCCCAGGCATCGACGCCTCTCCCAGCAGCAAGTCCTGGCTGGCGGTCAGCGTGGGCGTCCCAGCCAGGCTGGTGGTCAGCGTGGGCGTCCCAGCCAGGCTGGTGCTGGCCACACCGGGGCTTCCCACAGCTCCTGCCTCTCCTGGTGTAGGCAGGAGCAGCTCTGAGCACAGGGCCTCCATCTCCCTGCTGGGACCCTCAGACACAGCCACTTCTGTGCTCATTGCCACCAGGCACTGGCTTGCTGCTGGGCAGGAGGGCCTCTTATGCTGCAACAGAAGAAAGTGCTTTAAACGAGGGAGAACCCAGAGGCCCAGGGGTCCTACAGGATTTTGGGGGGCAGCCTGCAGTGCCAATCCCCAGGCAAGGGTATGAACCAGGGTATTTCAAAGCTGGCTCCCTGCTGCTGTGCCCCAAGCGGGCTGCTGGTGAAACCCACTGCCACAGGGGAGACGGGGTGCAAGGACCCCTGTATCCTCCCCAAACTCAGGGGCCCTCTCCCTGCACCCAACAGCCAGGGCTTGCTCCCCGGGCCCAGGTGGTCCCCAGCCCGAGCCCAACCCCCAGACCTGGGCCCAGCCTCCAGCGAGGAAGTGCCCACCGCGAGTCCCCCCACGGCCGCGGCCATCCCAGCCCCCTCGCACCGCAGCCCCGGCCTGTCCCCGTCGCCCCGGGCCGGGGACTCAAATCGGGCCCCGGTGCCTCCAGCCCTGGCGCATCTCGATGGTACGCGCCGAGCGGGAGGGAGCGTCACCCTTTGTGCGGCTCGCGCGGCCGCTCTGCTCTGCCCCGCCGACCGCCCCGGCTCCGCTCTATGGTGCGAGCCGGCAGCCGGCCGGAAGCGGCGCCGGGCGGAAGTGAGGGTCGGGGTCATAGAGAGCGGCGCGGTGCGGGCTAGAGCGGCGCTGCGCGGAGGTGAGGGGCGGCGGGGCCGGGGCCGGGGCCGGGGCCGGGGCCGGGGCCGGTACCGGTAGCGGCGGGGGGGAGCTCCTCCCGGAGGGGATGTAGGGGAGCTGAGCCCCCGCCGTAGAGCGGACGGGGGCTGGGGCCCTGCTGTGGGGAAGGCCGGTGTGGGGCTGGGTCTCCTGCAGGGGAAGGTAGGCTCCTGCCGCGGGGCTGAGGCTCGGCTGCCGGGGGGAAGGCCCCGCTGCGGGGCAGGGACCCTGCCGTGGGCCCGAGGCCTTCCTGTGGGGCAGGGCGGGCACTGTCCTGGGAAGGAGCCTTGCTGCGGGGTCAGACCCTGTTCTGGGGAAGGTGGGATCCTCCCTGAGGGAGCAGAGCATGTCCGTCACGCTGTCTCTCTGTTGGGGGAGGCTCCCCCTCATCCCTTATATCTGACAGACCCCTGCTGAGGGAGCTGGAGAAACTTCAGGCCCCCTAAGTGTGCGGCTGGTGCCCTTTATCCAGACATGGAGATGCTGCTTCTACAGTCATGCACCTGTTGCCAGCAGCAAAGAAACAGCTCTCGGCTCAGCCTGGGAACACGCTTCAGCTTTTTCAAACAATAAACCTTAAATAATTGCAGTGCTCAGTGATTTGTAGCTGTTTAAAGAATAAAACTGTGTAAAACTCTGGGCTTCTTGTCGTGGCTGAAGAAGGAACAGATGCTCCTGTGCTTGCTTGAGAGCCTCCAGCTCTTGGACCCCTCCTGCCTGTCTCACCCAGAGCCTGCAGAGAGGGAAAAGGTTCCTGTGGCCAGCAGCAGTCTGAACCCCCGGTAATAAGATAAGCACCGGCATGGGGGATCCGAATATGCCAGGCTGCCTTTTGCCTTGCAAAGCAGCCACAATAAAGGCCAGGCAACTGTGGTTGATCTGTTGCATTCCCCACTGCCATTCAGTCCTCCTCTTTCCACGCAGGTTTGTTTCCAGAGCGCAGAGACGATGCTGTGGAAAGGAGCCGCTTAACCGCCCACAATGCCCTTTTCTGACTTTGTCTTAGCACTGAAGGACAATCCATACTTCGGGGCTGGATTCGGCCTCGTCGGGGTGGGCACAGCCCTGGCGTTAGCCCGGAAAGGGGCCCAGTTCGGGCTGGTGGCTTTCAGGCGCCATTGTATGATCACCTTGGAGGTGCCCAGCAAGGATAAAAGCTACCACTGGCTGCTGAACTGGATCTCCCACCATGCCAAGCACACACAGCACCTCAGTGTCGAGACGTCGTACCTGCAGCATGAAAGTGGGCGTGTCAGCACCAAGTTCGACTTTGTCCCCAGCCCTGGGAACCATTTCATCTGGTAAGGGAGGGCAGGGGGGAAAGTAGTCTGGGGACTGACCCTCGTTTTGGCAAGGAAACTCCAATTTGAGGTGCCCATGGAGACAACAGAGAGAATTCTGCCTCCTCCTTGGGTCTGGATTAGGGCAGGAGATTGAGAGTAGTGAGAGCAGTCTGTATTCACCAGTGTGAGGTGATATCCTTACCCAAGATGAGTGTTCTCTTTGATGCATGAACTGGGCTGGGCACAGCTGAGTGGTGCTGGACCACTGCCTCCCAACCCCGTCTTCCCACTCCAGGTATCGCAGGAAGTGGATTCGCATCGAGCGCAACCGGGAGAAGCAGATGATTGACCTGCACACAGGGACACCCTGGGAGTCCGTCACCTTCACTGCGCTAGGCACTGACCGGGATATCTTCTTCAATATCCTCCGGGAAGGTCTGTAGGGGAGCTGCGTGGGGTTCTGCTGGGAACAGCCTGCTCCCAGGAGATGCCCAGAGCTTCAAGGGAGATCCTTTTCCCTGCCAGCTGTCCCCTCTGCCTCTCTCTGCAGCCCGGGAGCTGGCACTGCAGCAGCAGGAGGGAAGGACAATCATGTACACGGCCATGGGAGCAGAGTGGCGGCAGTTCGGCTTCCCCCGCCGCCGGCGGCCTCTCAGCTCCGTGGTGCTGGAGGAAGGTGTGTCAGAGAGGCTGGTCCAGGACGTGAAGGAGTTCATCGACAACCCCAAGTGGTACAGCGAGAGAGGCAAGGCTCCAGTGTGGCGTCCTCTGTACCGTGCCCAGTGCAGCTCCTAACCCCCCTGCAGCCGTGGCTGTGGGGCACCACCTCGGCCGCATCCTGTAAATGAGCGAACCCAGATGCTGGGGTCAGGCCTGGGTCTGCAAAGGAACAAACTCCACTCAGTTCAATCTAATCCACTATAAGCCACGGAGTTCATTGCTCCTGTGACTCTGCTGTTGGGGTGAGGCAGGATGCCTGTGAGGCAGGATGCCTGTGGTCCTCTCTGGACATGGCTGCAGAGAGATTTTTCCCTGCTGCTTGCCTTCCTCTGGTGTATCCTCTATGTGTGCTCAGCATAGCCCCCATGGCTCTGGGGAGAGAGCTCAGAGCAACCCAGCTGGTTCCTAAAAGGACACTGTCTTTTAGGGATCCCCTACCGAAGAGGCTACCTGCTGTATGGTCCTCCTGGCTGTGGGAAAAGCAGCTTCATGTGAGTATTGCCAGCTGGCTAACAGCAGTTTTCCTGCCAGCCACCTGCTCTGGGGCACAGCAGTCTCTTCTGGGAGGGTGTGGATGAGTTTGGGTTTGAAATGCAGGAGTGGGCTGTGCCTCCTGTGTGGTGCCTTGTATAAGCATTTGCGTTGCTGGCACCGTGACAGGCCAGGGTGACAAGCCCTTCACACCCTTGCTTTGCACAGTGCTGCATGGCACCAGCAGGCTGAGCAGGGGCTCCCACCCGCCCCCCATATCTGATCTCCGCTGGGGGAGGATGCCTCTGCCCTCTCTCCTGCTGCTGGGCTTGGAGATCCAGTTCTTCCTTTGCTCCGGGCTTTCTCGCTGTGATTCACCCCTGTGGTTTGTGTCCTTCCCAGCACAGCCCTGGCCGGGGAGCTGCAGTATAGTATCTGCCTGCTGAGCCTCAGCGACCGCAGCCTCTCCGATGACCGGCTCAATCACCTCCTGAGCGTGGCACCACAGCAGAGCATCATCCTGCTGGAGGACGTGGATGCTGCCTTCGTCAGCCGGGACCTTGCTGCTGAGAGTGAGCAGTGCCCCTGTTCCTGGGCCAGTGGCGGGAGGGAGGTTTGCCGGCTGTGCTGGGGAAAGGTTCGGACTCTGGGCTGCTCTGCCTCAGCAGAGACCAGGAGTGGGCAGCTCTCTGGGGCCTCGGGGCCCAAGCTGGACCTCGCCCGGTTGTGGCTAGTCTATATAAAGGGAAGTTTGGGTCCTTTATCCTCGGGCAAAGACACTTCTGCCCAGCTATTTTCAGCATGAGGGAGGGGAGGGCTTTCTCCCTTATTCTCTTTTGGGGTTCCCAGGGGTGCAGGTGGGCAGGGGAGGTAAATGTGCTGCTAGCCAGGAAGAGACAGAGGGTCAGCCTCGGGGCAAGGAGAGAGTGGGGAGCTTGGCTTAAGCCTCAGGTGATAGGGAGGCGGCCAATGGATATGATCTCAGACACCTCTGTCCACAGACCCAGCTGTGTACCAAGGCATGGGGCGCCTGACTTTCAGTGGCCTCCTCAACGCGCTGGATGGTGTGGCCTCCACAGAGGCCCGAATTGTCTTCATGACCACCAACTACGTGGACAGGTCAGAGCTGCCATCTGGGAGGGAACAGGGAGGGTAGCATGGGAAAACTTTGCTCCCTTTGGATGGGCTTTATGGAGGACTATTTGCATCCTCCAGCGTGCAGACTGGGGATTCATGTTTCCCAAATCCTCCCTTGGGATGCAAATCCCTTGATTGCTAACCAGGATCCCTTTTGCTGGAGCCTCAGATGCTTCCTTGCTGTTCAGACCATGGTTGTGCCCTTCAGGAGTGGCACCAGCTTCCTGCCCATGGGGATCTGCAGGTTTTGGGGTTGTGGCCATGCTGCCAGTAAAACACCAGCCCCATGTGCAGCCCGTTGGGTTAGCAGGATGCAGCCTGGGCTCATGGCACCCGGCCAGACGCTGCCCTGTGGCAAGCTTGGTTCACTCCAGACTGAGCTGGCCTAGAGGGTTGTTCAGAGGTTGCTCCTAGGACAGAGATGGGCAGAGCTGTTTCCCAGGACACGCTTGTCCTCCTCCAGAGCCAGGCCTTCCCCAGCTCTCTCACTTCTTTTGGGTTGATCTCCCCCCTCAACACCCCAGGGTCAAACCTCTTCCCCACCTTTACCATCTCACAATGCAGAGCACCTTACAGATAGGATACTGGCTGTGCTAGCATGGAGTCGGGGGGGGCCTTTACTGTGTTCAGTTTTGGGCCCCTCACTACAGGAAAGACACTGAGGTTCTGGAGTGTGTCCGGAGAAGGGCAACCAAACTGGTGAGGGGCCTGGAGCACAAGTCTTATGAGGAGCTGCTGAGGGAACTGGGGTTGTTTAGTCTGGAGAAGAGGAGGCTGAGGGGAGACCTCATAACTCTCTACAACTACCTGAAAGGAGGTTGTAGTGAGGTGGGTGCTGGTCTCTTCTGTCAGGTGGCTGGAGACAGGGGAGGAAATGGCCTCAAGTTGTGACAGGGGAGGTTTAGATTGGATATTAGGAAAAATTTCTTTACTGAAAGGGTTGTCAGGTATTGGAACCGGCTGCCCAGGAAAGTGGTTGAGTCACTATCCCTGGAGATATTCAAAAAGTGCGTAGACAAGGCACTTCAGGACACGGTTTAGTGGGCGTGGTTGATGGTTGGACTCAGTGATCTTGAAGGTCTTTTCCAACCTAAATGATTCTATGATTCCTGCAGGACCCACCCTGCAAAGACACTTTGATCAGGTTTTCAAGGCACCCCTGTGTCTCCCAACAGGCTGGACCCAGCCCTGGTGCGTCCTGGCCGCGTGGATCTCAAGCAGTACGTGGGCCATTGCTCCCGCTGGCAGCTTGCCTGCATGTTCCAGCGCTTCTACCCCGAGCAGCCCCTGGCTGCAGCCGAGCGGTTTGCGGAGCAGGCGCTGGCGGTCTCCAAACAGATCAGTGCTGCCCAGGTACAGGGCCACTTCATGCTCTACAAGACGGACCCTGAAGGAGCCATTTCAAACACAGGCTCCATCCTGCTGTGACTAAGGTGCCAGCTTTCCCCTCCCACACTGCAATGACTGGGGCAAGGACTTGACCATCCCGGGGATGCCACGGAGCTGCGCAGGCATGCAGGCTGGGTCTCTGTTCACCTCTACCTGTCCAAGGTCTTGGCTTTTTATTAAAACATGTGGAGAGTCAGAGCTGCCAGCCTTGCAGCAGGGAGAGGGAGTCACCTCTTACCACTCCCCAGACTTGGGTGCTACTGCACTGGCCCCACTCACCAGTGTGTGCCTCGTGCTGGGATTGCTGTAAACTGCTGAGGCTCCTGGATGTGAACCCCCTTCCTTGTGGAGCAGCCTGGGGGTGTCCCAGAAGGGCATTTCCCTGGGGCAGGACATTGGGGTGCTACAGTGCTAAAGACCTGCTGGTCTTTGAAGGGACAGTGGTCTTCACTGGTTTGTGAATATCCTCTGTGAAGCGCACAACACGGCTCTTAGCTCTCCGGACCCTTTGCCAGTTAGTTGCCCCACTAACTGGTTGCCCCAGCTGCTGGTCCAGAGCCCTCCTGACTGCAGCCTGGCATGGCCAGTACTGCAAATCCAGAGTGTTTCAGAAAGAAGTGGCTCCCAAGAGACAGCTCATTGTCCCTCAGGCTGCAGGCTGGTGCCACAGCTCCTGCCCTGCTGGGTTCTGATGCCAAGTCGCAGATCTGCTTGGACATTGTTCCTGGGTGGGCATGACTGTCCCTCTTGCCAGAGGGACAAGGGCTCCAGGTGGAGCCCTGGAGCTACTGCATGCCTGCCTGTGGGGGCAGATGAGAGGCTTTGGCTGGTTACAGAACATCTTCCCAAGAGCTTGATGTTAACCCCAACGGGCATTTCTGCAGCCAGGCCAGCACAGTGCAAGGTGCAGAAATCCGTGCTGGAGGCAACTACTCCTCTCCTTCCATCAGGAGAGGCCCTGCGTGGCTGAAGGAGGGATTTGGCCAGCTGCTGGCAGTCTCGCAGCCTTTTCCCTGTCACCAGGCTTCCTTCCCACCAGGAACAAAAGTCCTGGATGGGTTGGTAGAGCCACAGGTGCCTGCAATGCAATCAAGAAGTGAGCAGGTTTTGCACGTCCTTCCCAATGTGTTGGAGCCAGGGGTCAGGGTATGCGTGCTGACCCACAAAACAAGCAAGCCAGAGCCTCTCTCCTCCCTAGCCCCTGTTTCAGAGTCCCAAAATGAGCTTCCCCAGAGCCAGCCTTGTGTTCATGTCCCTGCCTCGGGGGGCTGTGTCACCTTAGCAGAGCTGGGGGAGCTGGTTCCAGGCCAAACCCCAACCGTTGGGTCGCTGCTTAGCCCTTGTCTTGGCTCTGCCCTGTGGGGCCAAGGGCGAAGCTGAGAGCACTCAGGGATACAAAGGGGCCCAGCCAATGCCACCTGGCTGAATTTCAGCCCGAACGGGCGCTGCTTTGATGCAACCCTAGACTTGCACCAATGTTTCTGCAAGTGAAACATTGATCCTCTGGCCACAGGGGCATGGGAGGGGTCTCTAGTGACTCGGGGCAGCTCCCAGAGCAGGGTGCTGCTGTTTTTCAGACCCCATGCCTGGCCATCCCAGAGGCTGACTGCTCAGATCCAGGCTTGTCTCACAAAGCTGGGGGTCAAAACTGGCCAGTGAGCAACTAGCAAATGCCTTGCAGCAGTTTGGGAGGATGGGGAAGTGGTGAGGAAGAGCCAGAGGGGACACAGGCCCCCACCACACAAAAGCACAGGCAACATCTCTTACTCTGCTTGCTTTTAATAATGTTAATGCTACAGATGCCTCTGGTGCCCTTCTGCCCAGCGTGAGTGCTTTTGCCCGTTAAGCCTCACAACAGCCCTGTGAGGTAGGTGGGTGATGCAGGTGGACACCAAGCAAGGAGCCCCAGGGCAGGGTGCAGGCTCCATTCCTCCCCTCTAACCCAGAGGTTTGTTTTGTTTAGCCCACATATGTTTCCATGTGCTGTTGCAAAATGTCCTCTGCTCCAGGCTGACAGCAATGAGTCAGAGAGGTGAGGGCCCTTCCTAAATCCCTACTCCCAGGAAAAAAGCCTCCCTTCTAACATGTCTGGCATTTGATTGAAGCTACCCAAGTCCTCACTCCAGGTTCCATAGCTGAATGCCCATGCTCCAAACACCGGGCACAGCAGCTTTCCTGCTGAGAGCAAGTCTGGCTCGCTGGAGGAAGCCAAGGAGCTTCAGCTGCTGCAAGGGGCAGAGATCTTTGCGTTTCTGTCAGGACGTGATCAAATGCCTTTCTTGGAGTACAGCAATTTCAAAAGTGAAAGCAGGAGGCAGCAGAGCAGGCACCAATGTCAGATAAAGTTTCACCTTTTCACCCAAGTGTGGACAGGCCATTCACCCAGAAACTAGCTGGAGCAAGGACAGAGCAAGCACTGAACAAAAATCTGGGCTTTCTTCAGGGATCGAGTGCTCAGCCCTCATCCCCAGCAGGGCACAATGTCTGGTGCTCCGATCCCCAAGCCCAGGACAGGTAGTGTATGTTCAGACCAAGGAGTGGGAAAAAAAAAAAAAAAAAAAAAAAAAAAGCTTTTACAGCATTAGGGTTGAAAATAGGTCAGTGTTGGAAATCTAAGCACAGAAGGTTCTTGGGCAGCGGATTAAACTAACCCCTTCAGGTCAAGGCCAGGCATGGAGAGAGCAGGGCAACAGGTGAGAAGGACCCATTCAAGAGAGCTTTTGTGCACCAGTCATGTGCCAAAGCATCAGCCACACAGATACAGCACAAATGCCCTCCCAGCCGGCACACAGCCTTTGGTTTCACAGGGATCTCTTCCATTGCAGCATGGCCATTTTTGCCCTCAGCGGGAGGAGAAAGACAATAACAACCCACATGTGGCCAAAAGAGAGGTGGGGGCACAAGGCACAAACAAGTGTGAAGGAGTCAGTACTGTCTGGGTGAGCCAGACAGCTTACACCGAGCCAGGCAAAGCAGGGCCCGGGGAGCCCTCCTGCCACCCCCGAGTGCCAGGGGAAGGTCTCTGCCCCAGCTCCAGGTGTAGGGAGCAGGGAGGGAAGTGAGAAATACCAGGGATCAACACCTTCGCTCCAAACAGCGAAGAACAGGAGCGAGAGGTCAGAGGAAACAAAGGGAGAAGGCTCTGGAGAAGACCCAACAAATTAATTTAATACCAGTGTCCCACTTCAGAAGCTTGGGATCACCCATCATGGCTCTGGAGTGGGACACATTAATCTGTAAAGCAGCAGCAGAAGGAACTGCACCAAGTTAGTTTAAACAGCAAATCCTTATTTCTTTGAAGCAAGATCAGCTCAAAGATGAAAGGAGGGTAAGAGTATCTGAAGTATTGGGGCATGTTTTCACTCCGGGCTGTTGGAAGCTCCAAGAGACAACCTGGCCCTTGAGAGGGATCCTGACAGATACAGGTCACAAAGCAGAGTGCTCTTCCCAGGTCTCCGTCAGCTTCTGCCTGCACAGAAGCAGCTGAAGGACAGGGCAGGAGCTCCAGCTAAATTCAGGCTGCCTGGGGGAGCCGGAGCCAATCCGAAGCCTCAGCCACCAGACAGGCTTGACCTCCAAGGCATTGACTTAAGCTTAATTTAGCTCTCCTGGCTGGGACTGGGAAATGTCCTGTTGTACAAAAGATTTGCCTGGCTGAGCCCATCAGCTGAACAGCAGTCAGGGCTGCAGGAGAAGCAATGCTGTCTCCAAGGGACAGGGACAGCAGTTGAGAAGGCGCTCCGAGAAGGAACGGGGGACACAGCAAGCTGAGCTCCAGGCTGCTGCCCTGGCACAGCCTCATCACTTGGCACCACCATGGCTCTGTGGGGATGCTGGCTTCCAGGGAAGGTCCTGCCACGACACTGGCTCTGCCTTTGCAACACGCTAGGCTCAGTCCATTTGCTCTGTAGGTGTGCACATTTCCTGGCAGCTCACATACAGGGATGATGGCTGCAGGTCCCCAGTCACGCTTCCTCTGTCCCCTGGGTCCCCCGAGACCAAGGCTGACATGATCTATCAGGAGTCAGCTTCTCCAGTGCTGGAGACAGCCAGTCACTCACGCCAGGATGCTTCATTCCACACATACCCCGTCCCAAGCTGCGCCACATGCCAACTGCCTCCTCCCTCCCAAGGGGTATGGTGTCTGCTTGCTACTACTCCACCAGAGCCTTCACTGTTCTCCCCAGAAACAGCCCTTCCCTCCCCCAGCCCAGCCCCTCACCACTCCTGCTAGGAGCCACTCTCCTTCTCGAGGAGATGGGCTTCTCGTTGTCCACTGGGCCTGAACACTCCTCGCCCTCTTGGTGCTCTGGGGTACGAACCACGCTCCTGGACTCTGGACCTCTCCCACCTCCCACAATCCCAGGGCCTGTGGTGGCCCTGCCAGCTGGGAGCTGCTCTGTGGTCGCTGCGGTTGAACGCCAGGTTCTCCTTCTCCCTGCCCCTGGCCTCAGCCCCCTCCTCTGGGGTCCATCTCTCCACATCACTGTGCTCCTCTTTCAAGTCCACTGCCTCTGTTACAGATGAGGGGTCTTCAGGGCACAACTCCTTTCTTTCAGCCAAGGCAGCAGCCCTGCTTCTGCTGAGAGGTTTTGGAAACTCCTGGCTGTGCCTCCCACCAGGTCTTCGCTCTGGTCTCCGGCCGAAGCCCCTGGGCCCCCTGGAGCCATGGAGTGGATGACAGGCTTCCTCTGCCGGTTCCTGCGAGCCACTGCACGACTGCCTGCCCTGGCCTCTGGGGCCTGGCCTCTCCCCTCTGTGCCTCTCCCTCTTGCTCTGTTGCTCTCTGGGCACAGCAGGCCTCTCGGGCTGCCCGGGTTCTGCCCTGGCCACCGGTGCCCCAGCTGGCTCTGGAGCCGAGGTTTGGCTCGGCAGCTGGGACACATCCACGGCACCTGCACTCACCGGCAGCTCAGAGGCAGTGGCTGCTTGGCCTGGATCGACAGCAGCTGGAGGCTGAAAGAAAGAAACCACCAGTGAAGAAAGGGACAGGGGAGTCCCACAGCAGACAACGGCGCTCGGCCCTGCAGCCCAGGGACCCCCTCGCCAGCTCTCTGCCCCTAGTGCCATACCGCCTGGAGGCTGATGAAGTAACGGTTCCTCTCTGCTTCAGGGTCAATGATGCCCCCTTTCTCTTGCTGTCTCTTGAAAATTAAGCGCAGTTCTTCCTGGTGCTGCAGCGTCTTGGCGTCTGGCCTGTATGGCTCCTGAGCGGCAGAAAGTAAGGTGGGGTAAGGGCTCTCTCAACACCTAGCATAGATAAGCAGCTGGCAGTGCTAAGAGCTACTCCCCAAACCCTCCTTTGATCGCACAGCACCCAAGCAACCTGCTTCCCTTTGCCACATTTGACCAGGCCTACAGATGCACGTGAAATCCCTTGACAGAGGCAGAGCATGCCAGCGCAGACCCACTGTTCCTGCAGTGATTGCCTTGGGACATCCTGTTGTGGGGCAAGATGCAGAGCTGCTACAATCAGGTCACTCTCCTGAGCCCAACTATATCCCAGTGAGTACAGGGACATGCCCCATGGCAGAACCACCTCTCCCCCAGCACATTTGCTCAAGATTCAGGGCTATACAACTAAACCTGCTCTTTGTGGACACATCAAAGAGTCAGGAGATGCCCTGCTAGGTTTTGTGAACTGCCCTTTGGATGGGCCATTTAGGAGGACCTCAGAGCATGTATTCATTTATCCATTATAATGTCCCAGTTGAAGCTACCCAGTGAGCAGGTGGAGCTGGGCAGGTGACCCCCCATCTCTTACCAGCGGGTGCTGCGGGGGGGGTGCTGCCTTCAGAGCACAGAGATCGTAGACCAGGGTCTCCCGGCAGACAGGGCACTGCACACCAACTTCCTGCAGGGAGGCAAAAGGTGATACCAAACCCTGGCCACAACACAGCTCACACACTGCTGGATAACCCCAGCCTGGAAGTGGAACAGCGTGGCCTTCTTCACTCTTCTGCCAGGGCAGAGAAGCCCAGGGGGGTTCCAGCAGCATGAGGGCAGCTTGGTGTCTCAATGACTGCTATGGAAGGTTTCTCCACCATGAGGCACACTGGGATTTGTGCTCCAGCGGCTGACCGCTGTACAAACCACCTCTGTCAGCACATATGGCTTCAGTCATCCTTAGCCTAGGATCTATTTTACTCCACACCAAAGTGGAGCATGTCATCTAGGCAGCACATCTTTGAAAGGGTTTTGCAGGAAGGAGTCTTTAACTTGTTTCATGCTCAGCTGTGCTCTTTGCTCTGTGGCTGACAACTCTTCCAACACCTGCTCAGGCAGGTTTTATTGCCCCAGAACACAGGTGATCATGTTTATCCTGCTGCAAACCCCTGCAGTTTAAGGGACTAGGGAAGGAGCTCTCTTTCCTAACTCCTGTGGTTCCAGAAGTCCAAAAATGCAACTCCCCTGTGGAAGGGGGTGTTGTGGTTTCCACAGCAGGCACTGACCCAGAGATCCAAGAAACCATCTGCTAAAGTACTAAAAACTTATGGGGTAATTTTGGTTGGAAAGGGCCCTTGAGGATCACTTGGTCTAATCCCTGCTTTGATTCTCAGTGCAGGCATGACACTGACCACGCTGCTGGGTCAGGCTAGCCCTTACTCCCACATCCTGAAGCGGGTGACAGAGACAGCATGAGGGCCTGTGCAGGGGGCCTGGGGAGGAAGCCCAGGGCCCGGTACCTGTTTGGGGGATGGCGCCAGGTGCTGCTCTCTCTCCTCCTGCTGCATGAGGATCTCCTCCTCCATGTGCTGGGCATAGCGGGCCAGGCAGTGGGAGTGGAAGTAGTGGTAGCAGTGGGTCTTTGTGAAGGCTTCTCTCTCCTGTAGAGGGAAAAGGGCAGCTTCAAAGGGTTTCTGAGCAGAGGGCTGTGTTGTCTCCCCAGCTGAGGTGGGTTTTCACTCCCATGTCAGTCCTGGCAGTGGGGAATTAGTGCTATTGCTGGCAGAGCCGCGTAACATCTTCTGCTGGGCTTCATCTCTACTTCCTCAGCTCTTACTGGGACACTACTCCCTGCTCTGAGTGTGAGAAACACTCGTAATGTCCAAGATGCAAAGTTTTTGTGACTGATTTCTCTGCGTATATTCCTGTGTAAGCAGCAATCTGCTCACCTGATGTGTTCTCCTTCCTAGGCAGGCATTGCCTCTCCTTGCAACCTAGACAAGGCAAGCTCCCTTTTCCCCACAGACCTCAGCACATGCACAGTTTTGTTCCAGTCCCTCCTGACCACCTGTGTGCTGAACTCCAGGCAAACTTTGACCAACACAGGGAAGTTGAGATGCACCAGCATCTAGCCCCAGACCCTACCTACTCCTTTGGAGATGCTCTGGCAACACTCGCTGCCCCTATGCCTTGTTTCTGTAGATGGTTATCTTCAGGCTGACGGTGAGAGTAGCATATATCGCCTTAGGAATATTCATGCTCAGTAGGACTGCCTACAGACCGGGGGGCAGGGGGCTGCTGAGGCACACCCTGGTCCCAGACCGATATCCTAAGCTTTGAGCCCCAGGCTCCCCATTCTCTCATCTCACTTTCCAGCCAGCTTGCAGGGCCAGGAGACACATGCCTACCTGGAATCCATAGAGGCAGATCACGCACTGGCCATGAGGAATGTTGTTGTCAGTGAGAATCTCCTTCCCCTTCTGCAGAAGCATTAAAGCAAACATTTTACTCACTGGCCTCCCCATGGGCTCAGGGCTGTCCTACCCCTCGGGCAGTCAGGGAGCAGTGTCTGTGGCTGGTCACCCCCAGTCTCCCCCAGCTCTCACCTCAATCAGTTCATAGAGCACCTCTGTCCCCAGCCTGGCTTCAGAAACATTTCTAAGGGTCTGCGAAATCCTATAGCAAAACAGCAGAAATGCTTAGCACAAATTTACCCACACCTTTTCACTATCCCACATACCTGTCACCCTGCCGCGATGACAGGAGGAAGAAATAGAGCAGTGGCCTTCAGACTTTGCCCACAGCATGGGATGGGCACATGTCCACGCACATATTCGCGTGCTCTCCCGGCTCCCCACAAACTGGTGCACAGGAAGCCTTTGTCTTCAGAGGACTTGCAAGAGCAGGTTTGCTGACTGCCTCGGCTCAAGCTCACCCAGCACCCTTTGGTCTTGGTGAATCTCAGGCTTTGTTTGTCTGATGGCAGCCCCTGACCAGGTCTGGTAGGAGCCGCATTACTCCTGTGCTGCCGGCAGGTACCAGGGTCTCTCTGCACACACTCTGCTGCACCAAGGACAGGAGCACAAAGGCAACAATGGGCTGCCCAAGGACTCAGTTCAGTTCCACCTCTGTCAAAGCAGGACCAACAGCTTCAAATGCCCAGGGGATTTAGATTACATTTTGGGGGGACCACAGGGGAACAACCATAGGGTGGACCCAGGCTTTTCACCTTAGTTCCTTGCTGTGCAGGGTTTGTCTTTAAGCAGAACTTGCCCCACCACAATGTTTGAGACATTAACTCTTTCAGTCTCTCACAGACCCCCAGTGTCAAACTCAGCACCAGTGGCTCCCATGAGATTTAAGTCAAGGTGATTTAGGGACCTGTATCCATCTGTTAACCCGACACTGGGAGACATATGAATTTGAGAGAAGGCTTTTCCACCAGTTCTGCCTCTCGGATCTCCGGAGGAAAGGATCACCCCCTCCCCACCCTCCCAGCACTCACTTTTGAATTTGCTCATCTGACAGCCCCCGCGGGTTCCTGATCGAGATTTCCGGAGCTTTGTTGGGATACTAGAAAAAAGAAAAAAAAAAAAAAAGAAAGAAAAACACCCAAAGCGCAACAAGGAAAGCAGAGAGGCCCGTGGCGGGAAGGAAAGGGGTCGCGGGGGTCTGGCAGCCTACCTGGGGGGGCACGGAGAGCACCAGGGTGAAGCGGACATACTGGGAGTCCTGGTCCTGGGCCGTGGCGGGGTGCAGGGTGATGCTGATCTCCCAGGGCTCCCACCTGCGGGGCAGGCCGAGGTGAGGGGCGGCGGCCCCGGGCCGGGCCGGGCCGGGCCCGGGGAAGAGTGGGGGAGATGTGGGCCCCGGTACGTACCTGCCGCGGCCCCGCGCCACCCGCAGCTCCTCCAGGTAAATGGACTCCAGCACCTCCACCTCGGGCGGCAGGGCCCTGCGGGGAGCGGGCGAGGGTCAGGCGGCAGCGCCGCCGGCCACTCCCGCTGGGCTGGGAGTGCGGGGTACCGGGGGTGCGAGGCATCAGGACCCGGGAAAGGGTGGGGGGAGCACGTTTACCAGTCCGTCGCCTCCGCCTCCTCACCGGTAGCCGCCATCTTCCCTCACGCCCCGGAACCGGAAGCGGGACCTCAGCGAGGGCGCACGGGCGGGGAGGGTGTTGCTAGGCGACGCCGCGGCGGCGGCGGCGGGCCCGGGGGTGACCGGGCCGCGGCGGGAGCGGAACGGAGCGGGGCGAGGTTAATCCCGCTCGGGGGGCTTCGACCAGGTCTTGGGTCTCGTCCTGCCGTAGGGGAGCGGAGGTGGAGCCGGGGGGCAGGGACAGAGCCCGGCGGAGGGCCCCGGGGACACCCGCCCTGGGGACCGGGCCCTGGGTGGAGCGCTGCGGGGAGGGGAGATGCCGGCGGGGAGGGGAAGGCCTGGCCCTTGGGATTTGGGATCGCAGAGCGTGTAGCCCTGTCTTGCCAGCGCTGCCACTGCCCGTCTCCATCGCAGCTGAGGTTGGGGGTTGGTGCCCCTTGGCAGCCAGTGGCGGAGGGCGAGAGGAGGGGAGAGAGGGCGAAGCGCTTTTCCTCACGGGCCGTTTTGCCTCAGCAGCTCAGCGGCCCCCTCCCTGAATGCCCGCGATGGAGAAGTACCATGTCCTGGAAATGATCGGCGAAGGCTCTTTTGGGCGCGTGTACAAGGGGCGCCGGAAACGCAGCGCCCAGGTGAGGAGAGAGGTGGCAGGGGAGAGGGCTGAGGGTCCATTGTGTGTCACCGGGAATGATTTCTGGTGGCTGTTAGGTTCCAGGGCCTTGCCAGGCCTTTGGGACTCAGCACTCATTCATTTTTCTGCTGACGTTCCTGGCCAGCTCCTGCTGGCACAGACTCATTCAGGTTCAAGGGATGGTCTCCAGTCCGTCCACTGCTCGAAGCAGGGCCAGCACTAAATCCAGATCCTGTGAAACCTTAAGGACAAATACCCCACAGCCAGTGCTTGACTATACTTGGGGTGAATCGTTTTTCCTTAAATCAAGTTGAAGCTTCCCTGTTTCAATTTGTAACCCTTGTGCCATCCTCCCGCATGCTTCAGCCCCCTCACCATCCAATGGCCTCTGCTGTAGCCACTCCAGCCTATTGATGTCTTTCTGGGCCAAAAACTGGCCACAATATTGCCAACGTGGTCTAAGAAGTTCCAAACAAAGGGCAATAGTCACTTTCCTTCAACTCCTGCCTGTTGATACAGCCCAGGGTGCTGCTAGTGCTCCTCACTGCCGGGGCATGCTGCTGGCTCACGTCAGGCTTGCTGTCCACCAGCATCTCTAGGTCCTGTCCCATGTTTCTGGCAGTCCTAGTTCTGTCTGTGCTCACTGATTAAATTTCTTTGCTTTAAACACCAGTGTGCAAAGTACTGTGAGCACCTGTATCAATGTTCAAGGGTCTGGGGGGAGCCCCAGCTCCAAGGGATCCAGTGAACAAACATCTTGTTTGGTGTGCTCAGCTGGAAAAGCTGAGTCCCGTTTGGGTTAAACACGGTCTCTGCCAGGGTGGGTGGGAACTTGGTCTGATCTCAGCTTTGCCTGCTTTGAAAGGTGGTGGCATTGAAGTTCATACCCAAGGTGGGGCGGTCTGAGAAGGAGCTGAAGAACCTGCAGCGGGAAATTGAGATCATGAGAGGCCTCCATCACCCCAACATCATCCAGATGCTCGACAGCTTTGAGACCGACAAGGAGGTGAAGGGGACTACTCCGGGCAGATGTTTTTGCTTGACTGGGACAGGGGAACAGGGGCTGGCCCCTGCTGTCATAGGGACCTCTTTCTCAGGAGATGCTGGTGACACCCTCCCAGGGCCTGGTCAGTGTTTTTCAGAGCCCTCCAATATGTGCTGTGTAGGGAGCCAGCACCTATCTGGGCTGTGTGGGGTGCACTACGTCATATGCAGAGGTGAAAGAGCTGGGCAGGGGTTGTGTGATGGAAGAGGAGTGGTTTCAAATCACAGGATGAGAGTGACTCTTCAGTCACCTCATCAGTCTCTTCAGAGACTGACTTTTCACTGATTTAAACTCTCATGGAGAGAGTATGATAAGAAAGGACTGAAGACTGCTATGGGATATGGGGGCATGAAATAAAGTAATTGGGCAGCAGATTCAAAACAAGCTCAAGGGAGTGATTCTACCCACTGGGCTTGAAAGTACCATTCTGGGCTTGTCCTGTCCTTCCCTCTTCCCTGGTTTCTGCTGGCTGTCCAAGAGAAGGACAGCCACAAGGCCTCTGCTAATTGCCAGGTCCTTGCTGCAGTGCAGCCACAGGGAATCTCTCCCATTCCAGGTCCCAGCCCAAGCTGATGGGCTGTGCATGATGACGCTCCAGCACCTCCCTCAGATTTCCTACCCTGCTCTGTCCTGGTCCCCAGGGCATGGAGGGGATGAACCTGGGTGAGTGCCTGATCTCACCATGCTGCTCTTACCTCCAGGTGGTGGTGGTGACTGACTATGCAGAGGGGGAGCTCTTCCAGATCCTGGAGGACGACGGGAGTTTGCCTGAGGACCAGGTGACTGTCATGGCAGTGGCCACACAGTGTTTGTTGCAGGATGGAGAGAACGGGATTTGTCTGCCTGCAAGTAGTGGGTCTCTGCTGTGAGTCAGGAGACATCAGGAGGGTGAGGGTGGCTCCGGGGCTTTACCTGGCAGAGCTTCTGAAGGGGATGGGGAGGGTGCCAGGTTGCACTGGGGGACAGTGGGGTCCAGCAGGGACCTCAGTTTCCCTGTTCCCTCTCCAAGGACCACAGCACCAGGCTGCTGCCTTGGCCATCGGCCTACTCCAAGGAACTTCTGGCCCACGGCTGGGGCTGGTCCCTGCCCCAAAGAGGGCAAGGGCAGGAGTGGGGGTACTGGGGGAGCTAGGCTGTAAGAGATCCCTTGGTTGTGCCAGCTGGCGGCACCATGGGACACAGGATGAGGCTCCCATGTCTCCGGCAGGTCCAGACTATAGCTGCCCAACTGGTCTCTGCTCTCTATTACCTGCACTCCCACCGCATCCTGCACCGTGACATGAAACCCCAGAACATCCTGCTGGGCAAAGATGGCATCGTCAAGCTCTGTGACTTCGGGTAGGTGCTGGGGGCCAGCTTGAGGGGGACACTTGGCCTTGGGGCAGCCAAGGGATGTCCTGGGTGCTGTAGAGGAGGAGGGAGGTGTGTGGAAGGGGCCCTGGATTCTGTGCATCTTCAGAGGTTGAGCAGGGATGGGGGATTTCGGACTCCAGAGGGGAGAGATGTTGGTAAACTTGTAGGAATCTCCCTGGGAGCTGAAATGGATGTTTCAGCCTGAACTGGCCATCTGTACTTTGCTCTGACAGGTTTGCCCGTGCCATGAGCATCCACACCATGGTGCTGACCTCCATCAAGGGCACCCCACTGTACATGTCCCCTGAGCTGGTGGAGGAGCGGCCGTACGACCACACGGCGGACCTGTGGTCTGTGGGCTGTATCCTGTACGAGCTCTTTGTGGGCACTCCTCCCTTCTACACCAGCAGCATCTTCCAGCTTGTCAGCCTCATTGTCAAGGACCCCGTCAAATGGCCCATGGCCATAAGCCCAGTCTTCAAGGTAAGGGCGGAGGCCCTGTCTGTGGGGTGAGATCCGTTAACGGGGTAGCAGCTTTGGCCTCGCCTGCTGCCCTCATGGGCCACTCTTAGGTTTTATGTCCCCTAACAGGGATTTCAGAACATAAAGAAGGAATGAGAGCTGGGCTTCCTGGGAGAGGGACCCTTATCACTGCTGTCCATAAGCTGGGAAACTGGGGCTGACAGCAGGGGAGTGATTTACTGCACTGGGAAGGGAAGTGTCTTCCCGTCTGCTTTAAGCGCTAGAGCCACTCCTTTCCCAGAGCCAGACAGGGAACGCAGGCCTGGGTGCTCTCACTGTGGGAGACTTGTGGGTATACTATTCTCACTTGTGGGTGCCAAGCATATGTTGGTGACCCTGGTGCTGTGCTGCCCTGTAGAGCTTCCTGCAGGGACTACTAATGAAGGACCCTCGCCAGCGCCTGTCGTGGCCGGAGCTGCTCTCTCACCCCTTCATTGCTGGACGGGTTACTGGTGAGTACCAGCTCTTTTTCCAGCACTGGCCAGATCCGTTTCCTCCTCCTACTGCCTAGAGCCTGGGAGGACCACCCTGCCCTGCTATTTTTACTACCCTGGTCTTTGCCTCCCTCCTCTCAGCTTTCTCCAAGCACTGACCTAACTCTTGCCCCTGGGCTTGCTGTGGGTCCCGCGGGATTCTTTTGGGATGCCAGAGCCCATCACTCTCCCTGTGTCCCAAGGGAGAGCTGCTGATGAAGTTCTCCCCTGACTTACCCAGTGATTGATGACACAGAAGAACATGGGATCTCAAACCCCTTCACCACCAAGCTGTCCCCAGAGCTGCAGGCCCTGAAGGAGCATCAAGCCCATTCGATGGCCCCCAGGAGTGGCCAGTCCAGGATCCTGAGAAAGGCACGGCAGAAGATGGTTGAGAAGGCACAGAAAAAGGTGGAGGAAAGTGTGGGATTCCTCTGGCTGTGTTCCACGGTCAGGGTAAAGGAGGGGCACTAAAATGGGACCTGAGGGGAAAAACAGAAGGTACATGGGTTTGGCTGGGGTGCCAGCCATGTGCAAGGCAGGATGTGGGGTCCTCAAGGTGGTGAGGTCTAGGGGACTCATCTGGCTGAGTAACCCTGCCCTGACCAAACTTCTCTGCCATCACCCAGGGGCAACTGAAGATAGGTGATGCATCTACAAAGGACTCTGGCAAAGAATGCCCAGGGCATAGACCCAGAGCAGCTCCAGGGAAGGCAGTCCTTGGGGAGGGGGAGCCATTGGCTGCCTCCAACGAGAAGAACATCAGTGTCCTGCAAGGAAAGAGCAGCATGGCAGAGTGGGAGTTGGAGGGGCCTTCTCCCAACCCACGGTGAGGGAAGGCTGAAGCTGGAACAGGAGGAAGAGGGGAAGGCAAGGTCGTTCACTGACAGCGCTGTTTCCTTCAGCAGGGAGCACAGCATCACTCAAGACTACGAGCGCGAGTTTGCCGGAGCAGGTGCCCCTCTGCAGCCTGGTGCTGGCAAGGCAGAGCCCCAGGGCAGGCGCAGCATTGAGACCGTGGACCTGGAGAGTGAGGTAAGACAGTGTCTTGTGGTGAGGACAGCAGGGCCCAGTCCCCAGGGGCTCGTACGGAGACCCTAGGGCAGGCCAGGGTCTGTGGCACCAGTCCTCTCTCCTCTGTGGCTAGGAGCTGGAGAGCGATGAGGAGTGGCAGCACCTGATCGAGGCCACTGAGGCCTCGGCCATGCAGCTGAGCACACCACTGAGCCTCCTGAGGGACCCAGCCTTCCAGCAGCGTGTCCAGGCCCGCCTGGCAGACTCTGCTCAGCAGGTGAGTGATGGCTGGCCCAGGCAACTACAACTGGGGACATGGATGCTGCCTTCTTTCCCAGGATTGGGTTGGAAGTTTTGGGAGAGTCCTCAGTCCAGTCAGCAAGAAGATCCTCTGCTTTTTCAGGAGCCAGAACTGTCTCATGCACTTAGCTTGCCATCTGGTCCCTTGCTGTCCCCTGCCTGAATGGGTTGAAGGGCTGCCCCATGGCTGGTGGACAGGCCAGAACCGCTGCTGATCATGAGCTCTTCTGGCTTCTCTGTGTCCAGGTGCTGGAAGGGATGCTGGAGGGAGCCTCCCGTCTCCGTCCTGTGCTCCGTGTCATGGGCAACCTCCTAGCTACCCGTTGTGACTCCGAGTTGCTGGACCACTTCTGCCAAGAGCTGAATGTGCCTCTGTCCCTGCTGTGTCTAGCCAAGCAGATCCTGGGGAGTGGTAGCACCAAGCAGGTGGGTGTAGGACCCCAGAGAAATCTGGGCTCCTTCCAGCCCTGCAGAGTGCTGGTGCTGAGGAGGGTCTGGTGTCCTGCTGGAGCTGTCTCACAGGACCAGTGCCTTTTCAAGGCCCCCTTGAGAAGGAGGAGGTCCTGACAGGAAAGGATCCCGTTGCGGTGGTGTGGGGATGGCCAGCACACAATCCCCACTTGCTGTTTCTTTCTGGATCCTGCAGCAGCCCTGGTGTATCACAGTGCTGACAGACCTCCTCATGGTGACCACAGTTTATTTCAGCAGTGAATGCAGCCTGGAGGAGAGTGGGCAAAAGGACAGGTAGGGACAACCCTCTGTGCACTGAGGTCTCTTGTGGCCACTTTGGGGACCCGGCAGTAGGCAGGAGGGTGGTGTTCATACTCTGTGGCTAGAGCTGTCTCTGTGGGGAAGCATCATGGACCAAGCACTTCGTGCTGTATCACTGTGCTCACAGAGGAGCACTTTCTGTGAGTGGGACTAATTAAGGGAAAGGCACAGCTGACTAGAGTCCAGTTGTGCTGCCTGCTGACAGCAGCTCACAGTGCTAGTGCATGCTGCCTGCTCCATTAGCCAGGGCCATATGGGCTTGGCCAGAGCCTGTCTTCACATCCAGGGGCCATGTTTCTCTGCTATCCTCTGCCCCTGCTGCCTCCCCCAGCCTGAAGACCTTCCAGGAGAGTGCCAGCTGCTTCCTAGCCCTGCTGCTGGAGCTGCTGGCTGAGCCAGCCGACAGCGAGATGAGACTCTGCCAGCAAAGCCTCCTGGTAAGGGTGTCCCTGTCTGCCTTTGCCTCCCCCTACCCCCTAGGGACAGAAGCTGTGGGGCTTGGTGTGTGTGTCAGGGGGAGCACAGGCTGAGGACCCTGCTCCCAGCTGCAGGGTATGATGCATTCTTGTCAGGGCAGGCTGTCTCATGCACTGGGGTTTTGGGGTGGGGATCACATGCAGAAAGGAGGTCTCTGAGAGGGCACTTTCCCTGGCTGTGCCTGCACCTGTACCGCTCTCTCAGCCCACATGCAGCTGCATGTGGCTCCCACACAGTAACCTGGCTGGAGAGGACACATGGAGTTCCCTGAAGCTCCCAGCATGAGTCCTTCTCCCACCTCTGCTGTCCCCCCATAGCCTCCTCCCCTGCTGTCCTCTCTCCTCCCACCATCAGTCTGCAGTGATAGCAACCCCTGTGTCTCTCCCCCAGTGCTTCACCCTGCTCTGCAAGAGCCTGGATGCGACACACCCCTTTGTCTCTGCCCCCTTCTATATCAGCCTGCGAGAGGAGCATCAACCCCTGCTGAACAGACTCCTTCAGGGATCCATCTCAGAGCAGCCTACTCTGCAAGGTAGCTGTGCTAGCAGCTCAACATCTCCTGGGCTTTTTCCTCTCCTTCCTGCCCTTGGGCTCCCTCTGAGCACTGACTGCCATGGCAGTGCTGTTGGCCAGAGGAGGTGGCTGAAGCTTATCTGCCCAAACCCCTGCTAACCAGGGCTTTCCTCTTCTCTCCCTCAATCCCAGATCTCACTCTCCTTGTGTCACAAGCCTGACTTTTCCTCTCTTGGCCTCCAACCCCATCCTGCTGCCCCTCAGTGTCCCTCACCCTTAGCACATGTCTCCCAAGCTCTGTCCCTGTGCAGGTGCAGCAGTGGAGGCCAAGTCAGCCCATGACCAGAGCCCACACGTGGCAGACTTCTTCATGGCTGCATTGGCTGCTGCCTGCAGCATCCCCCTGGAGAGGAACAGCTGTCAAGAAGCCAAGCAGCAGGTCAGGCCAGCTTTCTTTGCAGGGTGAGGAGGTGTTGTCCCCACAGGACCTCCCCAGGAGGATCTCTTTTTCAGCAGTAAAGTGAAGGGCTGGGGTGCTCTGGCTTTGGTGGCTGCAGGGCCGGCATTTGCAGGCTCCTCCTCCCCAGCCAACAGCTGAGCTTTAGGAGTCTAAGGACTCCTAAATCAATTAAGAGACTCACACTTAGGATCTGAACTGTGGGATGGGCTAAGTAAAGAACTAGGCGATGCAGAGAAAACATGAAGAATTCTTATATGTGATATGAACTGTAGGAGATCTGAAATTGAATGGACAATAAATAAGAGGGAAAACAAAACTACGGATTTACATTTGATCCTTTAACTCAACTCTGAGTCAACAAGGAGGGAAGCAGAGGAGGAATCTCACTTTGCTCATCTCAGCTCTGGGACTGTGCATCAAAGCCATGCTGAGTCATGGCAGATGGGTATCCCTTTGTGAATGGAGGCAACATGTAGGGAGCAGATGCCTTCTTTTATTAATCTGTTGCTAGCATTAAACTCCTTAAGTCTGTGCAGTCTTTCAGGTGCCCAGGGTGCAAACCAGGGTGATTTCTGCAGGTTGCTCAGGAGATAGCTGAAAAGCTTATGGAGGGAGAGAGCCAGCAGCTTGGGAGACTGCTGGGGAGACTGGACCACCCAAGCTGCTCCTTGAACGTGCTGAAGGTAATGGCCCCATCCATTTATCTGGCTGTGCCCAGAGGTGCCTGGACCTTTGGTGTGGGGTTAGGAGCCTGGGGAAGAGGGAACTGTGCCCTCAGCCCTCAATGACTCCCATCTCCCTGGTGTCAGTTCAATAAATGAGCCCACAGTAGCCATGGTGTGTGACTGGGATGGGCCTGGTCACTGCGTCCCTCTCCCCAGGAGCTGGTATGCATCTCTCCCCTCTGCCTCGCAGATCCTCTATGCTGGCTGCCACGCCAGCACCAGCCTGTGCCAGCACCTGGGAAGGAGCCAGCGACTGTGGGGTTCCCTCATGGAGATCTTGAAGGGTGAGGTAGGACTGGCCACAGCCCCAGTGGTGGGGTAGGAGTGTGGGCAAGCAGGACACACTCCTCTGAGCGTTGCTCAGATCAAGCTGGGGAACATGTGGGGAGGAGACTTTGGGGGATCTTAGTCTGGAGAGTGCAGTTCTCCTCCAGGGCCCAGAAATGTCCCCTCCTCCCCTCCCAGCCTTGCTGTCCCCCTGTGACTCCTGCTCCCTTGGCAGGTCCCCATGGCAGAGGTGGCACAGGGGGCAGCCTGTGAGGCCTCTCTGTACCTGCTGGCCCTGCTCACCCTGCAGCTTCAGGCCTCCCCTCCCAGGTAAGCACCCGCTTTCGCTCATGGGTGGGAGGGGACCATGCCCTGCTCTGAACAGCCCTCTGTCCCACAACCTGCCCAGAGCTGGGTTCCCGCTCCCACTGATCCCTCCGATCCAGACACACCAGCAGAGTGCTGGGCAGTGTGGGTGAGTGCTGGGGATGCAGTGAGGACCCAGTGTGGACAAGGAGGTGCTGTGAACCAGGGCTTGCTCCTCATGCAAGGTGGCTGCTTCCCAGCCCTGAGGGTGCTTGGATGCTGCTGCACTATGGGATGTGAAGCTGTGGGAACACAGTATCTCTCCCCTGGTCCCTGTGTTTTCAGGCCTGAGGAGGTGGTTACCTTGGCTGTGGATCTCATCACCCACTCTCCTGTCGTCTCCCTTGTGGTAAGTCTGCCCACCCTGCCGGAGCTGCCTCTCAGAGCCCTGCAGAGCCCTACATCCCATTTGGGTCTTATTGTTGCTCACTCAGGGTGGGATGGGGGCAGCTGCAGCCTGGCTGTCCCTGCTCTGGGCCGAGGGATGAAAAGTCAGCACTGAGCAGGCAGGTGGGAAAGTTCCAAAAGTGCTGAGCTCTCCCTCTCCCACAGGGTGCTGCAGCATTCCTCCTGACACAGCTCAGTCAGCACGGGGTGGCCTTGGAGCTCGGGGGAGAAGAGATCCTACTGGTGGTGACAAATGCGCTGACAGCACCTGCTGAGGTACGAGATGGGGACAGAAGCGCGGGGACCCATGCTGTCACCCCACTGTGGAGGTGTGCAGTCAAAGACGGGCACGGAAGGGTGCAGGTGTGGAGCTGCTGCCCTCAGACCCAGCACCTAGCTCCAGCCTGTCCCTTGTTCTCTCTTCCAGCTGCAGCTGCCCCCACCAATGGGCGCTGGTCTCTATGATGGGATCTTTTTCCTCCTGCTGAAGCTCCTTGCCCAGGTACCAGCCTGCCCATCTCCTTTTGCCTGGTCCCTGCCAAAACGTGTGGGGGCAAAAAGGCCTGGATGTGGATCAGTAATGGAGGCTGAGGCAAACCAGGGAACTGGGCGGATAGCTTTGGCTGAGCTGTGCAACCCTGTGAAAGTCACCTAATGTCCCTGGGTTGTCTGTGGAGCTCCAGAGGGTTGGTGGGAGAGTGGTGGGCAGGGAGTGGTGATTCATGGGCACGTTGGAGTGAGAGAGGGCAGAGATGCCCTGAGAGTGGCACCATCAGCAGGTGCAGCAGGGCTGCCAGCTGCCTGGTCCCCGCTTCTCCCCCTGGGCAACATCTGTCCAGCCCTGACCTTCCCAGGACCATGGGGCTGGTAAAGCCATGGACCAGAACCCTGGGGAGCCATGGGGGACCATGAAGCCCTCTGACGTCTGCCTCCCCACCTCTAGGAGGATGTGGCTTTGGAGCAGGGCTTTGCCGCCTCAGAGCTGTGGAGTGTGGTGTGGCATTGCATTGCTATGGTGCTTCGTGTGGGCAGCGACAAGGCAGCTCTGGAGGGAGACCACCCAGGGGAAGGTCACCCCGCAGCAGAGCCAGACTGGAACCTCCTCTCCCCTCAAGGTAGGAGCTGTGGGATGGCAGGGCATCTGCCCTGGACCATGCTCCACATCCTGCCCTCAGACTTGCCCACAGTTCTGTCCCTGTCCACATCCTGTCCCTGAGGCCAGAGGGTTCAGGGAGCTTTTCTTGAGGATTGCTATTGTCCTCCAGGGAGAGAGGGCTGAGCTGGCCCATGATGTGCCCAGTCGGCAGCAGCTCAGCTGAGCTGGTTGTGGAGGAACAAGAAAGGGTGTCTGTGCTGCAGGGAATGTTCACGCTAGCAGGTGTGACCACCCTGGGTGGAGACTGGTGTGGTTTTAGGCAGGGGAGCACAGAAGCAACCCTGGAGCAGCCTTGAGGCAGTACAGGCAGATGGAAGAGAGGAGACTTTTCAGCCTTCCCTAGCTTTGCCCCTCTGCTGTCCTGTTCCCCCTGCAGGCACCTTGCTCTTCCTCAGCCTGGCCCTCTTCGTCTTCACTCGTGAGTCCCACCGGTGCCTGCCTCAGCTCACCCAGTCCCATGGTGTCCTCATGGTGACACTGAAGAGGCTGCTGTCCCCTGGCTTCCTGGCATCCCTGGCACAGACGTGAGTTGTGGGGAGGGCTGAAACGGGCAGAGCTCAGCCGCTGAACGGGGCTTGGACACAAGCATGCAGAGGGCTGAGAAGTTCCTGACCTGGCACTTGTGCAGGGCACAGCTCACCTGCAGAGCCTCTCCTTAGTGCCTGGTGTGGGGAATGCTCTCTGCCTCTTATCCTGATGTTTGTCTGATCACCTCTGTATTAAGCCCCCTCTCTCTCTAACAAATTCAGGCAAGCAGGAGAGGATGGGGACCCTGAGCTTGTCCCAGCTGTGGTGATCCAGGCCTGCCAGCTCCTCTGTTTCCCTTTTGCCCTGGATGTGGGTGGAGACACCTTAGCATTGGTCGTGGACGCTGTGAGAGACGCGCGGATCCCTGCCCAGCTGCTGCAGGTACCCTCTCGGCCCTGCGTTTCTCTTGCCCCACCCATACTGTGGAGACATCTCCCCAAATTGCAGCCCCCGATGCGTGGCACCACTTCACACCATGCTGGTGGTTTCTGCCCACACAGGGTGGGCATGGGTGCCATGCAGCCCTCAGAGCAGCTTGGCCGGCAGCTGAGCTCTGCACCGACCTGCTGGCAGCCTTCAGCCGCTGCTTGACTTGGCCCACACGTGAGAACAGTGCACTCAGCGCTGGTGTCTCTCCTTTCTCCTTAGGTCTGCTCTCGCCACCTGCCCTTCTCATACACCGAGCTCCCCCTGAGCCTCTTGTGCCACCTCGTTGTGTCTGACGAGCAGGTCATAGACCAAATGGTGAGGGAAGCTGCCGCCTCAGAGCACATTATTGCCTTCTTGACGTCCGCCTTGTTTTCAGACAGCCTCACGCTCACAACTGACCTCCTGTCTCTCTTGACCCACGTGGCTCGGGCCTGTCCGGAGCACCTGCCCTTTCTCCAGAGGATCCTGAGTGGCTCAGATGTGGCTGACCAGCCACTGACCCACCTGCTCGGCCACCGGCAATACCTGATACGTGCCAAAACCTGCAACCTGCTGGGCAACCTGCTCCGACACAGCCACGGCCTTCCCCAGGCGCTGCAGAGTCAGCCCGGTTTGCTGGAGAGCCTGCTGGGGTGCCTGGCAGACCGGGAGGAGAGCGTGCGCAAGGCAGCCAGCTTCGCGGTGGGCAACGCCGCCTACCACCCGTCCTTCCCGGCCGGGACCCTGGGCAGGGCCGTGCCCAGGCTGACGCGGCTGTTGAACGACGCGCAGGCCAGGACGCGCTGCAACGCGGCCTTGGCCCTGGGAAACCTGGGCCAGCGCTGGGCGGAGCTGGGGGACCTGCTGATCCAGAGCAGGGCCCCCCATATCCTGCTGGAGGTGGCCTGCCGGGACCCCTGGGAGACCGTGCGGGAGGGAGCCCTCGTCGCGCTGCGGACCCTCAGCCAGCACCCCGGCATACGGCAGGTACTGCACGGGCACCTCAGCTCCTCTGGGGGGGACCTGGTGGTGCTGTGGGGACAAGGAGCCAGGCTGGCGGGTGACTCCTGCCCCTCTCTTTGCTCCGCAGGTCCTCCTGTCTCTCAGAGCCACCGAGAAGCTGGCCGCGCTGGCCAGCGGCGACTTGCAGCCCGCTGCTGGTGGCAGCCCCCGGCCGTCTTCCGCCCGGCACTGCGAGAAGCTCCTCCGTCTCCTCGCACCTCTGCGCGGCACCTGCGGGAGCCACGCCGGGAGCGCTCCCGGCCCCCCAGATGCCAGCAGGCCTGCCGCCCCGCACCAGCGCTGAGGGCTGACGCTGCCTTCAGCAGGACGGGACGAAGGCTGTCTTCGTCCTCCTCGGGCTCCAGCCCTGACCTTCCGTGGAACCCATTTTGTCCGCCCGAGGGGGACCCTGCCTGGCCGGCTTTAACTGGGGGCCCTCCCCTTTGGAAGCCGTTCCTGGAGAAGTGCCTATAGACCTCAAGAAACCACCTCTTTATAAGTGGCCTCCCGTGCCGTGCCCGCCCAACGGCCCCGGGGCTTTTCTCCTCCATCCCGGGGCAGCCCCACGGCGGGCAGGAGGCCTTGGAAGGGGGAGGGGGGGTGTGGGGGGGTTGGGGCCCCCCCGCCCCGTCC
>JAVJGG010000001.1:35993422-36034503 GCA_035590195.1 Aviceda cuculoides | reverse complement strand
CGGGCACCGGCGCCCAGGCTGCCGTCGCCGCCACGCCGCTAGGGGGCGCTGTGGCGCCGCGCGGCACGCCGGGAAGTGTAGTCCGCCGGCGCGGCTGGCGCGGTGGCTGCCGGGAGCTGTAGTGTAGTCACGTGGCGGCGGCGCCGCCCCGGATCCCTATGGTAACGGCGGGCGGTGCGGCCGGCGGCGGTGCGGGGCGTGGCGAGGCCCGGGGGCCCCGGGCGGGCGGTGAGTACGGGAGGGGCGGGTCCGAGTGTGCTTCCCCTTCAAGGAGTGCGGCCGTTTCACCCGTGGGGAGCGCGTGCTACCCTCAGGTACCCCCACCCCCCGGGGCGCTGGGCCCTTGGTGTCGTCCCGGCCCCCCCCCCCCGCCCCTGCTGCCTCGCCATTCCCGCCTCGCCGGGGTCCCCGGTCCTCCCTGCCCCACCGCCGTGCCCCCAGCTCCCACCCGGCTTGTGCTCAGGCCCCGAGGAGGCACTTTGCCCAACCCCAGGCCTCCTCTCGCCCTACCCTGTGTCCCCTTGGGGTGCGCCGGGCCGGGCCCCGTGGGGCTGGGGAGGCGGCACGGGGATGCGCTGGGGTGGGGCGTGCTGGGGTCGGTGTCGTGGCCAGCGCTCCTGGGGCAGGACGGAGCATCTCTGTAGTGCCTTTGGCCTCAAAGACTTTCACCTGAAGGAATGAGAAACAGAGCGTGTTCCCTGCGTGAGCGCCAGGGAGGAAGAAGAGCTGGCTCCCCAGTGAGCCATGGCCCCAACGAGCCTCTCCAACGGCACTTGGAGCGGCAGTGAGGATGGAGCTGGGGTTGACCAGACCTGCGTGGGGCACTGGGACAGCCTGGCTGTTAATCCTTCCACCGGGGTCTTGGTTTGGCTGCTCTGGTGTCGTAAAAAGGAGCCGATGGGTCTGAAAGGTGAATGGCAGAGCTGTGAAAAGAGTTGAGATGAGCCTGGAGTGTTTCCTGAATGCCTCCAGGATCCGGGCTAGGAAGGAGGGGAGCAGGAGAGGGGGAAGCCCTGTACTAGCCTGCTGTCTCCTTGCCCAGCTGGGCTGCAGGTATCTTGTGGGCAGCAGAGTTCAGCCCCACAGCTCCACATCAAAGCCCTCCCTACGTGACTCCCTGCGATGCAGCTTCTCTTTCTTGTTGCTGTGTGCTCCTCGCTGAAAGGGCATGTGACGTCTAGTGGCTCCTAGGCAGTTTGGGGGAATTAACAGTGAATTGTTGGTCTGATTACAGTTTTATCTAAAAATTTTTCCTTAACTCTTAGCAGTTGTACCCAGCAGATAGTGGCACTTATCTGTCCTTGTGTTGCTCTCTTGTTGCAGTCCCTAAGTTTTGTATTAGGCAAACTTTGTTGATGACAAATTGGCCCCTTCTGCTCTTTGGTCATGCCCAGGGCCCTTCTCAGCATAACAGGGATCGCATTACGAGGAGGACGCTGACAGGGCCAAATGCCACTGTCCCCAGATGATGATGGCTGTGTGGAGATGTCTGCCTGCATGAAGATGTCATGTCACCTATGCAGGTCAGGGGCTCTGGCTGCCATACCTCCCTGGCTGGGTGCTGTTCCTTGCATTTCCTGGGTTCCTCCTGTGCAGCAAGTCTAGGAGTATTTGGCTTCTTCCCGATGTGAATCTCTGTTTCTTCTATATTCCTGAGCTCGGAGAGACTCCTGTATGGAGTGAGGTGGTTGCAGTGCCTCCAGAGGAATCTTTCCCACCCTTGTCAAGACATGGAAGGGTCCTCATCATGTACCGAAGGCCAGACCTGGGAGCTTTTTCTTCCAGTTCCAGATATGTTTCAGAAAAAAGTATCAAGAAAAGAGGACGGACAAAGAATTGATGTGTTTTGAACTAATTGCGTAGTTCTTGTCTCCTTGCTACATACTGATATTTTATACTTGTTCCACTGGCCCTGACTCTTCCACCTTTATTTTTTTCCCTCTGCCAAAGGCTGAGGGTGTGGCCAGACTGCCTAAAACCAGACCGAGATGTGCTGACTGCCTGTTGGTTCCTGTGCTGGTAGCCAAGCTCTCCCTAGGTCTTGCTGCATAATTCTCCTGTATCTTTCCTCCCATCATGAAGATCAACTGAGAATGCTATCCCTTTGGTTCGCTCAGATCTGCAGGAAGGTGCTTTAGACCTCCTCAGTGAAAGGCTGTAAAACACCCCGTGCTTTAGCTGGTTGCTTTTAACCCAGATTCATTTCCCTACTCTCATTTATGGTGTGATACAACCGCTCCCGCAGCCCAGATGATGAGAAAATATGAATCAGGGATGGGAGCGAGGGCAGGGACTTCCCAGCTTCGCTGCTGGGGAAACACAGAGCTGTGCGGTCTGCTGTCACTGTGCGGCAGGTCCCCTTTGGTGGCCTGGGCACTCTGTCAGGGTGGAAGAGTCTATATCCTTCAACAATGATGGGGACTCCATGCTCTGGACCTTTTGCCCTTTGTGTGGCCCCTGCACTCTCTGATCAGCCTGGGACGATGACTGAGCTAGCCCTTTGTTTTAGATGTCCCCAGTGCACTCTCTCCACGGCAAAGATGCAGCCTTGGATTTTCTGCCTAACCACACTGGGGTCCCTCACCTTGTGCTCCAATGCCCTGAGAGTGGCGAGAAAGTCCCCTGTGAACTCAAACGCATGAGCCTTCCGTCCCCAGCCCAGCCCGTGTGTGCATGGAGGGGAGCATTTGCTGCAGTGCAGAGCGAGGCAGCAGCTGGATTCCAGCTCTCCCATGGCTTGGTCCAGTGCCCTGCTGCCCATAAGGTCTGCCTCCCTCCCTCCCAGCAACCTTGGGAACAGGAGCACACGCTGGAGCTGCTCTGCTCTTCTTGCAGGGCAGCCCTCTGCTTAGTTAAAAGATATTTTGGGGAGCTATGCAGTTCTCGTGCCTTCTCTGTTCAGCGTGGAGTGCAGCACTGCAGCTGTTGAATTGAAATTACTAGCCACAGCGCAAAAGCCGGGCACAAATGTAATCCTGGGATGCAAGGTGGAATTTGCTGATGCATCCCCACTGTGGGTGGTTTCTCACTGGTATCTTTTTTTGACCTGAGTGGCCAAGCAAATGCTTGGTGTCTTGATTAGGAGATAAATTGTTCGTCATCCTGTGCCTCTGGTTTTGCACCCAAAACGTGGTTCTGCAGGACAATAATGGAGCTGAGAGGGAGCAGCAATGCTTAACTGAGTGGCAAAGCAGCACGCCAGGGTGTTGGTCCCTGTGCCGATGGCATTTCTGTGGTGGCCAAGCTGTCTCCGAGTTGTCTTGTCATCATGGACTTCTTCTCGTGGCCAGCAAGACCCTCTGCTCTTCAGCTTGAACTTGCAGGTGGTCTCAGGTGCTGCTTTGTCTCCATGTGTGACTGCACTTGAGGTCGCTTGTTTCCTGGAGCTGATGTAGGTGAGGCTTGTTTCCATGCTGTTGAAACAGGAGAGTTTGTACCTAGCTACCAGGGTGTAAGAGCAGCTTTAGGCACTCTCAGTCAGCTGGTTTCAGATCAATGTGCTTGATCTTGTTGAAAGCTTTTTTGAAGGGGTACAAACCCTTATTTTGAAATGTATGTTGGTTTTAAAACCTGTTTATTTTGTGTTGTTAACTCCCTTGTCAAGCTTTAATCAAAAGCCCCAGAACTGCAAGTGAGAAACTTGATGTGAACTCAAGTCTCATTTAGAAACAGATGTTATCCTTTCTAATCATAAAGAACAGAAATTGCACCCTGCAATGACACAGAGAACAATAGCAAATCACAGTTGTCTGACACCCCCCAGCACATCCCACGTCGTCTGTCCGTCCCCGTCCGTTCCCCCCCCGGCTTGTGACTTTGGGCTGTGCGAGGCCGACAGCACATTATCAGGTCAGCTTGCAGCTCATACATTTGCAAGCTCTTGTTATTTTAAGCATGTCACCACAGCTGCGTTTAAAATAAACTCCCCAGCCAAACTCACGTGACAGAGGGATGATGTGCACATAGGGCTCTTACAGTCTCGTCCTTTCCTGTCAGAAACAGGGCTGTGAGGAGCTGCCACGCTGCTGTTGGAGGAGCACATGCCGCAGGGAGGCTCAGACTGGAAGAAGGGACTTCCAGTGACGCTTAGCGGGGTGCGCACGCACTGGGGTGCATGGTGGCCCCTGCGCGCTTGTGATGCGACATTCGTAAAGGCTGTGGCAGCGCTCCAGCTGACGTCCTGAAGCTTGCGAGCAGGCTGTGCAGTAATAAAAGGTGCTAGCGAAATAATTGTAAGCGAGTGCAGCTGTACGGTCACTCCAACAGTGACAACTTTGGCCTCTATATTATGTGTCAATAAGTCCAAGCCAAAATCCATTAATTACTAGTAATGATGTTTGGGTTTGACTTCCAGCCCAGCCAGTTTGCCCTGGGCTTTTCCCAGCTCATGTTTGTACAATAAAATTTCCAATTGTAGTTTTATTGCTGTTGAGAGTGGTAGAACAGACTCCTGCCCCTTTGCCGTAGGGTTGGGTTGGCAGAACTAGGGATTACATCAAGCTGTCACCTTCCTCCACCCCAAAACTTTGGCTGAGTTAAACGTAAAGGGGAAACTTCCCTGACTGCTAACCAGTGGGATTTACCTTGGGACAGGTGATGTGTTTCCAGTCCAGAGCCAGGGGGACATGGCAGCTGCTGCCCTGTTGTGCCCACAGCCTGGCATGTGACAGTGCTTCCGTCTGCACTGGTTCTGGATGCTCAGCAGCTGCTTTGCCAGGCTGTCCTTGCAGCGAGGACAGGAGCTGGTTTGCAGGCAGACATCAGAGGTGGCTGTGCTGTCACACAGGAGGTGGGACAGGAGTGTGGACGGGGGCAAGGATAGGCAGCATAAGCTGCTGCTGCCAGTCTAGATGCATCCTGACCTGTCCCCTGTGGGGGCGTGTTCTTCCTTTTATCGTTCCTGCTGCTATCTCTGAGCTCCTGTGTCTCCACAGGGAAACAGTAGCGGTTACTAGCTGTCAGCCAGCATAGTCCTTGCCTGGAATCTGTACGAAAGGCCCTGCTGCTTCCTTCTGCAGCCACTGCTTCCAGTGCACCCCGGCCCCGTGCCAGCCCGGCCACTTCTGCGGCTCTGTGGCAAAACCGCTCCACAGAGGGGCAAGCTCAGCATGTTCTCCCTCTGCCACTGCGGGGCTGGGGACCAGCCCTGGCTGAGCAGGCGGTGGTGGCTAAGGCTATGCCATGGCCAGCCCTTCACCCTGGCAGCTGCAGCTGCTGGCGGTACACCCGTGCCTGTGCTGGTCGCATCTGTGCCACCGTTGTCACTTAGTCAGGAGCAGGGTCACGTAGGACTTCTGCTGGCATACTCATGCCTGTATCTAAGCCGGCTGTAGGATTCATGTCCCTTGTAAGATCTTCATTAGGCCAAATCACTTTTATTTTTATAGCAGGATTATCCACTGATAGCTGTAAAGCCGGGTGGAGATGAGGCACAGGTGGCTTTCACTGCAGGCTGGTTTTGCAAGCTTATTCACAGCTGGGTGAGAGCGCAGGCGGTGGCCAAGTTGGCAGCACGTGTGTGGTGATGCTGCAGTGACAGTCCCCTCTAGGGAGGGACGCTTTCATTCATCTTCTTGTATTTTTATTTTGCTTTTTCACATCTACATTTGCTGGTGTGCTAGGATCACTTTGTGGTTTGAGCATGCTTGCGACCTGCATGCATCTGGGGGTAAGGCATGCAGAAGCGGAGCTTCGCTCTCTTGTTTACTGGGGGAAACTTGAGCTGGGCAGGTGGTGGCATCTGAGTCACAACCTCTTCGCTCTGCGCTAATCGCTGTGAATGTCACAACGCAACTGGGTTTGCTGCTGGGCACAGACTGGGTAGCAATCGGATAGTGCAGTACAGCTCAGTTGTGTACGGCATGTGGGATTCCCTTCCCCGGGGCTCAGAGCCCCTCTGGGCTGCAGCTCGCAGAGGGATGCAGCCCCCATCCTCATCGGGAGTGCTCAGCGTGACTGTACACGCACTAACGAGCAGTGCAGCCATGGGCATGGAGCAGACCTGACCCCTTCCATACTTCCTTGCAGAGCCTGGCAGGGCAGCAGCTCTCCTTGAGGATGTATAGCTCCTGTGAGATCCTGCATGGGATGTTCCCACCTCGTACAGCCTCCAGTTGGGACGCTGCTGACCTGATGTGTGCTGGAGTCTGGGGCCTGATTCGCAGGTTGAGAACGTCTGGTGGGTGTAGGTCTGTGCGGGGTGTAGGTCTGTCTCACTCAGCCCTGTGGTGCATGTGAGCTGCTGTCATGGTGCTAGAGAGCAACCCTGGGGTCTCCTGGCTACACTTTAACTGCTGCAGGCTTGATTTTCAAGTGAGGAAGGAGTGTGTGTGTGTGTGTGTGTTGCAAGAAAACTAGGAAGGTGATGGCTGATGCTCTGCTTAACTTTCTTAAACATGCAAGCTTGTGAGAGCTGGAAGGTGGAAGAGCCAGCCAGCCAGCCAGCCTGCTTGGGATACAAATTCCTATTGCGGCTGTACCCAGGGGCCCTCCAGGTGTGTGTTAAAGCAAGACAACTACCTGGCACATGGTTTGTTTTCATTTTCCCTTCTCCCCAGGCAGGAGGATCTTACAGGCATGGTGCAATAGTTCACTTTAGGAGGATTCAGGACACCTACGTCTGCAGCTCTGTGGTATGCCAGTTGCTCCTTGCAAGAGACTTTTCTGTAGCACTGCAACAGGCAGAAAAGTGTGTGCACGGTACTGCCAGTCTCTGTTGGAAACCGAGGTGTTGATGTTAGAACAGCCCTGCCTTTGCTCCTTGCTGCCTTCTCAGTCCTGAGCTCTTTAGGATGCCCTCAGCCCTCACTGACCTTTTCCAAGGGGTTACAAAAGTGAGAAGTATGTTCCTTTTAAAAGCAAGACCTGAGGTTCTCACCTAGTTGTGTGACCTTGGGAGCTGAAGCTTTAAGGAGTGGAGAGAAGAAAAAGAAGCAGATGTTTTGAGGCTCGCGGTGGAGTCAGGAGAGCTGGCTGTGGAGCACACGGTGCAATTTGGAGACATAGACCCATGGGAGTGGGCTCCAGCTGCTGTGCTGGGTCCAAGGCAGGCAGGTAGGCAGCCTCTTCTTGCAGTCGGGACAGCTGTGCTGGGGCCGCTGCCCTGTGGCCCTGTCTGTCAGCCAGGCACCCCAGTGCCTTTGCAGGATAAAAGCTTTCCTGCGGATGGCACTTTTCCCAGGGCCCTCTCTAAGTCACCCTTCACATCCTCTGGTTTCATGTGAGATGCCAACTCTTCCTTTGACTCGGTCCCAGGAGACTCTCGGGGAGGTCAGCAGATGGAGATGTGTTTTTTTATCCTGCAGAGAAAGCAGGTCACCCTGCTCCCCTCCTGGGGCAGTAGACCGGGTCCTTTGCCCTGTCAGGGTAACGGCGCCTTTCATGCTGTCATCTTTTCAGGCCAGCAGAGATGCTGCTGTAGATGACTGACTCGCTCGTGCCTCATGCTATGGCTCTACATGGCCTCTGCAGGACTGGAACGTGCTAATCTGGGCCCCAAACAGGAGAAGAGCATCAGACTCGAGTCAGGCGCCTTTCCGGCAGGGAGAGTTCAGCTGCGCCGGGCCTGGCACCTCAGTCAGCAGCAGGCGAAACCCGTCTGGAATTTAGAGAAGTGTGTGAATGCTTTCCAGGATTGCAGCCTGCTGCCCTCACGGATACCTCTGCAGCAATCCTGCTTCTTGTGTCCACCGTCACTATGCCACACACACACTGGTGAAGACACCCTCCCGAGCCTGCCCTTGCCCCAGCCCTGCCTGGACCTGAGTGGGAGCGTTCCACTCTACCGACGCTCCTGCCTTAGACCCAAGCCTTACGGGTTTCCTTTCCGAAGCCCTTCGGACACTGGCTCTGCCACGGGAAGGGTGATGTCTTCCTTGCTGATGGAGCCCTGCCTGCTGCCTGTGCTGGTGGAGGAGCACTCTGGGACTGGGGTCAAAGGCTCTGCCCTCAGCTCAGGTCAGCAGGCTTCCAGCTCCTATAGACCAGTGCTCAATAACAACTCCTTCCTAAGGCCAAGCAGTGCTAAAGTGCCTTTGCCGCAGTCACCAGAGATCAAGAAGGTGAAAAACACCCACAGCTTCCCTACCACCTCGTGGTCCCACTCCAGGGATGGTGGAGACAGCTCCCCCGGCAGCCTGGTCAATGGAGCAGTGAAAAGCAGTGACCTCGTGTTGGAGCAAACTGCAGTCCCCTCCCTGACCCTTGTGCCCAGCAATGCAATCCTCAGGAAGGACCAGTGCTCACAGGAGGATGCTGAGAGGAGAGTGCACAGCTTAAAAGAGAAGGAGCCGGAGATCAGCCTCATGGAGGCTGTGCAGCAGCTAGCCGGACAGACTGCCACACGCAACGGCTTTGGATGCGAAGTCAAAAGCTCTGGCCTTGTGAACATGGGCAGCCTGTCCAACTGGAACAGCAGGTGGGGGCAGCACATCATAGCGCAGCTCACCCCGAAAGAAACCAGCGCTCCTCTGAACTTGGAGCTGGGTAGCCATCACCTTAATGGTAACTCGAGCCTTATAGGCACCGATGGTGCTGTCGTCTGCACTAAGCGTATCAGCGTCCATCTCTTGGCCTCGCGCGCTGGCTCTCCCGACCGCAATGCCGACTGCCGACTTGTGAGCATGCCGAGCCCGCGCAGCGGGGACCGGGTGGCAAGAGCAGAGGCTCCGCATCTTGCTGACGTCTCTGAAGTGGCAGCTCAGATGTCCACCATCCAATTGGAGAAAGAGGAGAAATGGGCCCAGGCTGTGCTCCTGGGAAAGCACGAGTGAGTAGAGCCGGGAGGAGGAGGGAGGCTGTGGCAGGCTGGGCTGGGCTGGCCATTGCATCTCTGTATGTTGGGAGAGGATGCACTATGGGCACTATGGGGGTGGTGTAAGGATAACCATGGGCTGCGTCCCTGAGCAAAATCCATCTGTGGCATCCTGGTGTGGGGGGAGCCTTCTCACCACCCCCAGCTTGATGCAGGCACTTAGGGTGTCTCTGAGCCCTTCCATCTTTTCCTTCAGCCACAGCGTGGAATTGCTGTGTAGCATTTCTGGCTCACTCCCCACACAGTCACGGGGCCCTGCCTACTGTGACAGGCTCTGCATGTATGTTGGGTGAAGCCTTTTGTCGAGCCAGGTCCAGGAAGGCTTTCCTGGGCAGAGACATGGGTTCCTAAAGGAATGCAGAGCTGAGGCAGGACAGGGAGGGTGCAAGGACACGGAGCTCCTGCTCCTCCTCTCCTTCTGGGAGAGGGTGTCCTTGTGCCTCTTTCTTTCTGGCTGCTCTGGAAAATACTCTCTCTCAGGGTGCCCTGGGGCCTCTCCATCTTGCTAGCTTGGGACGAGAGCTTGTACATCAGCAGTGGGGAGGGCAGTGCTGTCACCCCCCTGCCACGTTATCTCATGCTGCCTTGTGGGCTTCTGGTCTTTTGGCCCCAGAAAGCACATGCCACTCCTTCTGATGTGATGTCCCTTTGTCCTAGTGTCACTGCTGAGCAGTCGCTGCTGGAGCCGAGCCATCCACAGGAAGAAGCGGAGGAAGAACTTCCTGATGGCCTGGATGAGAGCTGCAGTCGGGAGGAGGATGAGGACAGTGAGTGCTGATTCCCTGGGGAGGGCTGTGCTCTGTGCCTCAAGGTGGGGAGTGCTGGGGGCTGTCCAGGAGCTGGGGGTGAGCGCAGCTGCCCTCCTGTCTTACATTCATGCTGTCATTTCAGGATGACCTAGAGATTGTGCTGAACCCAAAAGGGATGTAACAGCATGGGTTCCTCTGGGGAGCGGACTAGGGTTCACCACTATCCTCCAAAACCTACCCATCTCCTCTCTGTGCAGGGCTGTCAGCTCCACCCCTGCCCTGCCTTTTATGCCACCAATTAGTGGGCAAAACCCAGGATCCAAGAATTTGGGGCAGCTGGGAAGGGTCTGTCCCCTGGAGCATTTGTTTTCTCTCCCTTTCCTAACTTTCTGTGCATTCACTCCCCACGGAGACAAAACTTGAGTCTGTCCCCTCCTGTAGGTGACTCGGATGCTTCCTCTGTCGCTGGCATGTCATTCAGTGGCTCTGTGTCTCTTGTATCCAGGTTAGTAGCTGTAAATAGTAAATTGAACTTGGCATCTTTGTCCAAACTTGTGCGTCTTTGCCCTCCCAGGTGATAGAGGAGAGCTGTAGCGTGTGGGGGAATGAAGTGAAAGTAGCTACAGGCTTCCCAAGCAAAATGAGCTTCCTTGCTACCCTGCAGACCAAAGCTACCTCTCCTGCTACAGACAGTAGCCTGCAAAGTGCTGAGGTGCATCTACCACAGCAAAACAGGGGTCTTAATTTCACTGCCACTTCCAGTTGCTGGGCTAAATTTAACTGGATTAAATTGTGCTCTTGCAGTGTTGCTGCCTTGCAGATGAAGCAGAGTGGAGGTGTCCTGGGCCAGAGATTGCAAAAGCTCCTTGGGGTCTTGTGTCTCAGCACTGCATCCTAGAAAAAAGTCCTGGAGCCTGGGTTTTTCTTTAGCTTTTGGAATGAGGTTTCGCTGGGGAGGATTGGTCAGCCTGTGATCACCTGAGCCCTGACTTTGTGATTCCTGCCAGACCTTTGTGGGACCTGTTCTTCCAACAATGGGAGCTGGTCCTTGCAGCTGTGCTGCCCCTGGCACCAGGGCTGCCTTGGGCTTTGCTGTGTGCCCAACAACTTGCTGATTTCCATCATGCCATAACTCGCTTGGGAGATGAGGAAGGCTTCCTGCGAGCAAATGTTGAACTGAAGGTACTGCAGGGCTCTGGGTATGCACATGTGGTCGTGAAAGTCCTGCACAGGTGACATAAATTGGACCAGCAGCTGTTTCTGGCAGGACGTGGCTGGTTGGTCTCTGGAAGCAGATGGGGGGGAAGCAGCGCTTGGGCCAAATGCCTTCTGTGGCAGGGAGCGGGGGGATGTTGGCCACTTCTCTGTGCAGGCTGTGTCCTGGGCTGGCCTCGAAGCCTTTGCAGCTGTCGCCTGCCTTCAATCTGTTGTGGGCAAAACCAGTTTTGTGCCAGGGAATGTTAATCAACATAATTTATTGCCAATGAACAAACTTTTAATTACCAATTCTGGTACTGAAAAAAAAAAAAAATGTACAAGGATGTAGGGAAAACACCTCTTCTTCCCCTATCCTGGTCTCCAATCCCTCCGCTACAGGCTACACTCAGTCCCTTCAGCAAGGCAAGGGGTGGCCTGGGAGATTGGGGTCAATGTGTTTTGCTGCTCTTTGTTCCTTGGTGGATTTCTCTGGTGTGGCTTCTTCCACTGGCTGCAGTGACTTATATTTGAATATATGTTCATTATAAACTCTGTTAGCATCATCACAACCTTAATAGATATGTTATAAATTCTACCCTTCCTCCCAAGTGTTAGGGATTGCTGTGGTAAGAAGTTTTATGGTCAGTAAAACTCCACCCTTCTCTGCAACACACCAAAACCAAGAGGGTTACAGCAGCTGAATCATATATGCATTACAACCTCCACCCTTGTTCCTGTGGACCAGATTATAGGGTTTGTCATGTAACAAACTCCACCCCTTGCCCCAGTAAAACACAAAACTGGTGGGGGTTACAACATTTGTCATGCGCATTCATTGCAAGCTCGCCCCCTTGTCGTTGTAGACTGGGTTACTGACCTTAGTGCCCATTGCTTACACCACATTGCGATGATGCAAATTCCCGATACCAGGATCAAGGCTCCTTCTGGCTTCCCCCTGTGCTACTTTTCACCTTTAGCCAACTGCCTACTGCTTCATCTCTCCTAGGAACTGCATTGAGGGCCCGGACCAGCCTGCTGAGGCTCAGGAGAAAGTGCTCAAACCAGCTCTTGTCTGCAGTTTATTCCCTAATGTGCCTCCAACCATCTACTTCAGTACTCGGGATGAGAGAGGTGAGCTGGGGTCTGTTGCCGTGCGGGGTGAGAGTAGCCAGCTCATTATTAGCGAGCAGCAGTGCTAGCACACAGCCAGGACCTGGCCAGCAGTGGCTCCCTTTCACCCTTCCCGTGATGAGACCCAGCACCACTGTGAGATCCAAAGGGCTGGAGTAAAATGATGGCTGCTCCCGCAGCCTGGAGCATGAGTCAGGCTGCCACCAAATGTCCCAGTGTCCTGGATCTCTCCCAGCTGCAGAGTCTTCTGTTCCATGCTAGTTCTGCAAAGGGGGCTATGCACCCTCCTCTGCAGGCCTGGTGCCTGTGCAGCAAACCATAAGAATTTCTCTGTGTGCATCTGTAGAAAATCCAGGTATTGTGTTTGTTTTCATTCTGTCCTTATCTTTTTGCCTTCCTAGTGGAAAAGCTGCCTTGGGAGCAGAGGAAGCTGCTGCGATGGAAAATGTGCACAGTCACGCCAAACATAGTGAAGCAAACCGTTGGCAGGTCCCACTTCAGACTCAGCAAAAGTAAGTTGTGGGAGGCTGGCAGCATCCGACACATCACGTCTTCCCTCGCCTCCAGCCCATGGGCATGAGAAGGCAGACCGCTTGGGAAGAGCAGAGCGGGAGCGATACAGGCTCGGCACTGCAGGATGCTGGGTTCCCATTTCTGCCTGTCTGACCCGCAATATCCAAGTTCTGTGGGTCCTGGCAGGGCCTGATCTCCCTCTTGGCTTGTCCCTGGTAGAGACCACAAGGACTTACTCCTGGGTTGTCAGGAGCTGAGGCAGTGTGTGGGGCAGCAGAGCTGTGCTCCGGCTTGTTTAAGCTGTGCCTCTAGATGGTGCTGGCACTCATCTGGTGCCAACCCCAGCGCTGCTGTACCTTTTCCACATGTGCTGAGGAAGAAGCCATCCTCTCTGACCATAGCCGGAGAGTTCTTAGCTTTGGGATCTTGTTGCTGCATAGGAGATGTGTAGGAGAGAGCTGGGGCTGGAGAAGCGCTGAGCATTTGCAGCTAAGATCCATACCCTGGAGTGTGATCTCCTAACAGTACTCCTGCTCGTATCAGGAGACCTCTGTGCAGACAATTTTGGGGCTATAGTGGGACATGCAGGGCAGAGCAAGACCTAGGAAGTCTTGCAATCCTACATGTCCCTCTGCAGTGCAGTGCCAATTAGACAACTGCTTCTTTCACCTGCTGTAAAGCAGGGAAGTCAGGATGCTGGGGGATTAAAGCCATTCCTTTGACCCTTTGTCTACCCAGATCCCCACAACAATCATGTTTGTGAGGATATGACCCACCTGGTTAACTGGATCCCACTCACAGCCCTTGGTTTGGCAGCCTTGCAGTAGCCAGTATGAGTGCTTTGTGCTATTGCTGTGCAGCATCCCTGCCACACTTCCACTAGCCCCAGGAGATGGGGTGCTGGTGGGTTGAGAGGGCATTGTGGGTGTCAGGGTACTCAGTCATGGACTTCTCTGTTTTTCCTGCAGAAAGCAATGACTGGCTGGGTTGCTGGGGCCACCACATGAAATCCCCCAGCTTCAGAGCTATCAGGGAGCACCAGAAGGTAGGAGATGTTTTGGGCTGACCTCCTTCACGTGCATGGAGAGCATGTTGGGAGCAGTTTGGGTGCCACTCTTTTCAGGGCCAGGTGTTTGCTGTGCAAGCTGTCCCTGCAGTGTCCCTTCCAGACCATGGCAGCTGGCATTCCTGTGCTGGCCGATGAGCCTGAGACAGACACAGCTGGGTGAGAATCCCACTGCGAGGGTGGTTCTTGTACAGACTGAGGCTGTAGCCAAGCCGTGTTCACTTGTGGGCTCATCTAAATTCAGTCACTGTTGCTTAAAGCAGTCCTTCCTCTGGCAGAACTGGGTGGTAGGGCCAGTGCGCTCCCTGCCAGCGCAGCCAGAGGGGATGTACCTAGCTCAGATCACAAAAGGGTCAGGAGTGGCCCACAGCTTGGGGAGCATGCGAGGAACCAGAGGTTTGATATCTATCACACATACATATTTGTTCTGGAGAGCTGTGGCGCTCGAAACTGCTTGGTTTTGAGGCAGCATCCAGGTTTGGAAGCTAGCAGCCTCTAGCCCTGTTCGTGTCCTGCTGCAGAGTCTTTCTGTCCCCAGATCTTATGTTGCATGGGCAGGACTCTGGCTTACAGTTTAGAAGCAAGAGAGAAACCACTGGGGTGGAGGATACTGCCAGAGGAAGCTCAAATGCTGAGGGTTAGTGCCCTGCAGCTGCTCAGACATCAGAAGGGACGAGGTGGCAGCTGCTGGCTTTGTAGCTGGTGTGGGTCACCGTGTGGGTGTTTGTCCCTGCAAAGCTTCAGGAGCGGGTGGGTCCTGTCTTGGTCCAGTCGTGGGAGGGGAGTGAAGAGCATTACCCTGCACTGTGTTCGGAAAGGATGTATCCTCTGGCCAGGGAGCAGCAAGGGGTGAGCAGGGAGGCGTGGAAGCAGGGAGATCTCACAGCATCTGGGTTGCTTTCCAGCTAAACCACTTCCCTGGTTCATTTCAAATTGGGAGAAAGGACCGTCTGTGGCGCAACCTGTTGAAGATGCAGGCTCGCTGTGGGAAGAAGGAGTTTAACTTCTTCCCCCAGTCCTTCATCCTGCCCCAGGACATCAAGTTACTCAGGAAAGCATGGGAGGAAGGAGCTAGCTGCCAGAAATGGATTGTGAAACCAGTAAGTGCAAAGCAGAGCTCAATTCTCTGTCCCGTTGTAGCTGTAGGGAGAAGAGCTGATCCCTTCTTGTTTGTGTTTTGCAGCCAGCATCAGCAAGAGGCATCGGTATCCAAGTAATCCACAAATGGAGCCAGCTCCCCAAAAGGAGACCGCTGCTGGTGCAGAGGTGAGTGAGTGTCACGGTTTAACCCCAGCCAGCAACTAAGTACCACGCAGCTGCCCACTCACTTCCCCCCCACCCGGTGGGATGGGAGAGAGAATCGGGGAAAAAAGTAAAACTCATGGGTTGAGATGCGAACAGTTTAATAGGACAGAAAGGAAAAAAAAAAAAAAAGACAATAATAATAATAAAAGAATTGGAATATACAAAACAAGTGATGCACAATGCAATTGCTCTTGACTCGATGACTGATGCCCAGTTAGTTCCCGAGCAGTGATCCCCACAGGCCAACTCCCCCCAGTTTATATAGTAGGCATGACGTCACATGGTATGGAATACCCCTTCGGCCAGTTTGGGTCAGCTGTCCTGGCTGTGTCCCCTCCCAACTTCTTGAGCCCCTCCAGCCTTCTTGCTGGCTGGGCATGAGAAACTGAAAAATCCTTGACTTTAGACTAAACATTACTTGGCAGCAACTGAAAACATCAGTGTTATCAACATTCTTCTCATACCAAACTCAAAAACATAGCACTATAACAGCTACTAGGAAGACAGTTAACTCTATCCCAGCTGAAACCAGGACAGTGAGGGAAAGCAAGGTTGACACACAGCCTGGGACCTCCTAGTGTCTCTGGCCAGATATGGGCCCCTGCCGCTGCCACTGTGTGGCAGAGCAGAAGCACCTGATTTTCATCTGGAAACTTCTGGAACGCCTGGTTGTAATGCTGCTGCTGAAAGTCTGGCTCTGTCAGCTGCAGCTGGGCTCATCAGAGTGCTGCTGTCTCTGTAGATTTTTGAGGTCTTGGGTACGAACTGGCTCCATGGGCTTTCTGGAGCTTCTGTCTGGTAGGTGATCAGCTTCAGCTCTGCTGTGATACTGCTCCCACTGCTTTGTACTCTAGGGTTTGACATCTCTGGAGGCAAACAAACCTTATCCAGTGCCCACAAGCACAGTCAGAAGAGAAGTCCCAGAGAAGAGGTGGCAATTGTCAAAGATTTGTTCTTATCCAAGTTAGAATGTGTCAGTGTGTGTGGCCTCTGTGTGTGTAGATGTTGGTCAAAGGATTTTCTTGAAACAACAGGATTTTCAGAATCTCCTTTTCCTTCTGCAAAAAAATGGAATAGCTTATCTTGGTTTGAGGCTGCTTTCTGGGAAAGTTCTTGTGAGGGCAGGAATACTGTCTGGTGTTTGGCAGACAGGGAACTGCTGCGTTGGCTTGTCTGTTCTCCCTGTCTGCTTCCCATGCAAAGTGATAAGCTTTCCTATGGAAAAGGAAACTTTTCATGAACTTCTGAGGTGAATAATCAAATTGTTTGGATAAAAATTTCCAACTGTTTCTGCTCACTGAACCAAACCATCTGTGGCCCACTGCATGTCTTAGATGTTCCTGAATATCGTGATCAGTCTTGTGGGTGTGGAAAAGCTACTGTGCCTTAGAGCCAGGGAAAATCTCTTCAAAATGGAACTGAGCAGAGGGTGATACTGCTCCTGTGCTGCAGGATCTCCCTGTGCATGGGAGAGCTTTTTTTCTCTCTCATTTTGATTGTGATGCGCTTAACTTGGAAATGCTGTGCCAAAGGGCTTCTACCTTGATCCCTGGTTTTGCCAAGTCTTCTGAGGTGGGGGCTAGAGATGTTCCTGCACATGGAAATCATAACCCTTCCCTGGTGCTTGCTTCCCTCTGCAGATATCTGCACAAACCCTACCTCATTGGCGGGAAGAAGTTCGACCTGAGGATCTATGTTTATGTCACTTGCTACGACCCCCTCAGGGTCTACCTGTTCAAGGATGGATTGGTTCGCTTTGCTAGCTGCAAGTAGGTTGTACAGGAGAGCGGTGCTGGGCGGTGGCCTCAGCGCTGAGGCATGTGTGACTGTGCTACTGGCCTTGGCTGGGGCAGGAGGGAGTCAACCTGTATCCAGTGATGTTTAAAGCTGTAGTTTGCTTGCTTAAGAAGCAGTCTGGAAACACGTGGGTTCACTGCAGGTGACAGTGTTGAAAGAGAATCTGAGATGATGCTTTGTTCATCCGCCTTTCCCAAGGCAAGATCAGCTCCGTGTAAAGCAGTTCTTGAAATATGCTGTCTGTGCTTCATACTGCATAAGAGCTGCCATACCAGAAACTAAGATGTTTTTTCCAGTTTTGGCTATATTGCCTTGGGCTGCTGCAGTTCCATCAGTGCTTTTGCTTGCCAATGCTCTGGTCTTTTCTTAAGAACATGCTGTGAGGGTGGGATTGCATCCCACTGTCCCAAGGCAGCTTGCTCTGTGTCTCATGCTTTGACCCATCAGCTCTGGGCCCATGGGGACAGAGAGCTTCAGGCAGCCTGGGAAGGGGGGGCAGCAGGGCTGGTGGGTGGCCAAGAGTGGCCTGAGATGAGAACAGAGTTTCTGCCTGCCCCATGGGCCTGGGGGCAGCCAGTTCAAGCTCAGACTGCTTGTGCTCCTATTGTGTCATCCAGGTACTCCTCCTCGATGAAGAGCCTCAGCAACAAGTTCATGCACTTGACCAACTACAGCGTGAACAAGAAGAACACGGAGTACAAGTCCAACTCGGATGAGACTGCTTGTCAGGGACACAAATGGTAGGTGCTGCTTTTAGGGCAGTTATTCTATTCCCGGTTAAGTCAGTCTTTTTTCAGTATTCCTACCCAAAACTTGAAAGTGCTTCCTGTATTGTCTGGTCCCGCTTGGGGAAACTGGAGAAGCAGAGTGATTTTAGCATGGGTTAGTGTCGATGGAATCTGGATGGTCTCCCTGGCTTGTGACTCATCCTGGCTGCTGCTGCTGCTTGGGCTGTGGTTGCCGTTCATCCTGCCTGTGTCTGTGCCGTTCCCTGCTTTCAATGCTGCTCTTATCTGTGCTCGTTCATCCCCTTGCCCTGTTGCAGGGGCAATGGGATGTGGTTAAAGCAGAATCTGATTTTTTGCTGCTAGAACTTGAATGGCTAATTGTGATGTCTAAATTGGCTAGATGGGAGCTTCTGCCCATCTTGCTCTTAACTTCCCTGTGGAGGCAGAGAAAGGGACAGTCTTGGTACAAAACTGATAATTTATGTGCTACTCAGTGTGAATAGGAGCAGCAGTGCCATTTCTAGGCATTTGGGAGGAGGGCTGCAGTCTTGCAGGAGTTCCTGTTCCCTGCTGTCCTATGGGTGGACTGATCCAAGGCCCCAGCCACTTGTCTCTGATTCCATAGCTGTGTTTGAACTCTTTTAAAAATAGTGCAGGATAGAGTTCTCAATTCCTGGGCCTGGGCAGGGCTACTTCACTTCAAAGGGAGCTGCAGAAGGTGGTTTGCTGTGGTTGGGTTGCTTTCTCATACATGGACCTGCTGCACAGTGGTTTGTTCCTCTACTGGGACTTTGAGAAGGGGCTGCTGTCCCCCAGCAGTTAAAATCCCATGGGGGTGGGATTGTGTGGGTTTTTGGTACCGCCATGCAAGTCAAAGCTGGCTGCTCCCACGTTAAAGATGAGAGTGGCTGTAATCCACTCCATCTTGTATGCAGGAAGCGTGACCTTTGGATTCCTGGACATTAGCCACACAGTCACTTGAGCAATATCTGAGCATCCTTGGCTTAGTGTCAGGGTAGCTTGCAACACTCAGTGTGGTGTGGGAAACTCTATAAAAGCAAAGATGCTCCCCCCTACCATCTTGTTCTCCATGTTTTTAAAAAAATTTTCTCCACCCCCGAAGCCTTGGTGAAATGGCTCTAGCTAAAAGATTTACGGGGGTCTTGCTGGATTCTTGCTGAGCTGCTTTGTAGTGCTGCGGGGGAAGGCCTGCAGGAAAGGGAGGTTTGCTGAGGACACGGAGGGGGAGGGAAGAGAAGATCTGGGCCTGAGTTACCTTGCTTGTGTGCTAATTTGGGACTTATTACTCCAGTGCTGGGACAAGTCTATGACAGATTTATGATCCTAGTAGCTGGGCCTACAAGACCAGTGGCCAGGCAGCGGAGGGCAGCAACCAGGAGCTGAGCGGTTTGAGGATGGCAGAAGGGTGGCCATGCCAGGGGAGAGCTTTGTCAAGGCTCCCCTCTGCTGCTTTGACTCCCCTTGCAGGGCTGGCCAGCAAGAGGCTACAGAGCTACCTTCTTTGCTTTCTCTCTCCCAGGGCACTCAAAGCTCTCTGGAGTTACCTGACCCAGAAGGGAGTTAATAGTGAGGCCATCTGGGAGAAGATTAAGGACATCGTTATCAAAACCATCATTGCGTGAGTCCTGGCACCCCTTGCTCTGTGCCTGGCTGTGGGGTGCACCCCGGCCCCTTTGGCTCTCCAGTCCCCTGTCAGCCCAGTGCTTTTGCTCTTAATCTAAATGCTACCACTTCTTTTGGCTTCAGTATTTCTCTCTGGATCCTTCCTTTCATCCTGTTACTTATGCTCATGCTGCAGTAGCTGCAACGGGTAAATAGACCTTACATTTCCTGGGTCTGCCTGCAGTGCAGGGGGGGAGGCCAGGAGGGTGTGCTGTACCCAATACTCTGCACAGCTTGCCACCCACTCCCCTGCGTGGCCAGGGTGCCTGAAAAGAAAGGTCCCCTGGTGGAGGATAGATCTTGTGTTCAGAGGCAGATCCTTCCTGACAGAGCAGGGACGCTCAGGATGCAATGCTGGATCCATACGCAGTGCAGCAGCAGCAGCAGCAGCTCACAGGCCTGAGTTGGTCTCTCGGCCCACCCTCTCCCACAGCGTGTGGCTGCATACGCTCTCAGAACTGGCAGCGTGTGCTGTGAACAGCCAGAGCTCTGCTGTCTGACTGTTGGAAACAAGCGTTTTTTCCTTGGCTTGCAGATCTGAGCCCTACGTGAACAGCCTGGTGAAGATGTATGTGCGGCGGCCGTATTGTTGCCATGAGCTGTTTGGGTTTGATATCATGCTGGATGAAAACCTCAAGCCCTGGATCTTAGAGGTCAACATTTCCCCAAGGTAAAGCTGATTCTGAGCCACAGCAGAGTGGATAATGGCTTTCCGTTTACCACAAAGCGAATTTGGCTCATGATGTCCCCTCCACCCTGTGCTGAAAGACTGTGGGCTTTGAAGCCTCCCTCTCCAGATTGCAGGAATCAAAGTCCTCCCTGTCTGCCAAAGCAACATCCATCGGCAGCTCAGAAAGCTTCACTGGGCATGCTCCAGCTAGAGCCAGGGAAGACTATGTTAAAAAAGGAAGGCCAAGGAGGGATGTGTCATGTAGGGAACGGGTAACGGCAGAGATTTCTTCTTTGCGTGGGCAGAAGTGATCAGCGGCTCCACTGCCTTGTGCACTGTTCCTTGCTTGCTGACAGCACCCGGCTGTGCGGTGTTGGCTGCGCAGGCAGGGCTGGGAGCTGCAGTGTACCTCAGTACAGCCTCTCCTGCCTGCAAGAGGGGATGGGATGGGTATGAGCTGGACACAGAGCTGTGATCCCACACAGGGCTCTGGGGATGGGTTTGCTGGTTTCCAGCAAATCTGGGAAGAGGTGGAGAAATGAACCGTTTCTGGTGGGGAGCCCCTATTCAAAGAGCTGTTGCCAGGATTTTTCTCTCAATGTCTCATGGCTGGCTGTGATGAGGTGAGGGACAGGCTGGGTTTTGTATACCGGTCAGTATTAACCCAGGGAGGGATCTTGGGGCCGTGGGGCTCAGCACCTCCGTTCTAGCACTCAGCAATGCTTCTTCCCCACAGCCTCCACTCCAGCTCCCCATTGGACGTGAGCATCAAGGGTCAGATGATCCGGGACCTCCTCAACCTCGCTGGCTTTGTTCTGCCCAGCACGGACAGCATGGTCTCAAGGCTGCAGACAAGAAGTGGCTCTACCTGCAGGTCAGCCCCCTTCTCTGTCAGAGAGGCTGGCTTTTCTCTTGGGGGATTTCATCTGGGGGCTGCTTGCAGCCTGGCAAACGCTAGTTTCTATGCTGTTGGGAGCCTGTGCTTGCTGGTCCTTCAGCTATGGGTCTGAGGGACTTGCATCATTGCCTGGGTATCTGGTTCCTGCAGTCTCTTCAAGGCAGAAGGATTTATGCCCTCTCTGCAAGTCCATAGTTGGAAGTGAGGCCAGCGTAATTTGTGCTTGCTCTGCAGTTAGTTGAGTTGTGCTCTCTCCTCTTTCCCCCTGCCAGAACTAACGCAATGCTGAGCCACACTGCCTCTCCATTTGCTTGGAGGGCTGGCTGGCTGTGTTGGGGCTGGATCCGCTTACCCTCTACCCCAGGGCTGACATGCTGCTGCCTTGAGCAAGAGGAGCAGCTGTTATTTTGCAAAGGCTGGAGTGATCTGTTCCTTAGGCAGCACTCCAGGTGTCAAAGGCTGTAGACCTATGGGTTGGGGTGTGCACAGTCTTACCTGGCAGCTAACATGACTGTTTCTTGCATAAGGCTAATTCTTGGGCACGTGTCCACCCAGGCCCCTGCTCCTTCTGTGTTTCACCACAGCTTGGCCTTATACTGGTTTCAAACCTGATGGTGGGATGAAACCAGTCCTGTTCCCTGCAGCAGAGTGGCTGCTGGCCGTATGTCACTGAAGGAGCAGCTTGCTGGGATGAACATCAGCACACACTGATGTGTGGGCATGCTGAAAAATGGGACTCTTGCCCTCCACCTGCCCTGTGCCCTCAGCGAAGGGAGAAGCTTGGAGCGCGGGCCTGTTCTAGCCGGGGAGCTCTCACCAGCTCGTCTGCGGCGCTTTGATCACGCGCTCGTTTGCGGCTTGTGACAGAGGTGCTGAAGGGCAGGTGTCCTTGGAAGGACCTGCAGGGGATTAAGCGGATCCTTAACATGGTTCAGATGATGCATTACCAGAGTTCCTGCATCCAGGGGCAAGCTTGCTTTACCGTATCTCCTGCCCTGGAAAGAATATGAAGGGTTTTTTTGCGTATGTGCATAATTCCAGTAGATCTGTATGTTCCTCAAGCACCATGCAGCACAGCCTCGAGGCTCTGCTCAGCCTTGAGGCTCTGCTCTCCTTGTTTCAATCTGCACATAACTAATTATTTTTGCAGCAGCAGAACAAATTAGCTGTGTTGATATAAGGCTTACAAGGTGTTGGACAAGTATCTCTCAGACTCTGGCATCCCCAAATGGTTCAGTTGGGTGCTTAGAATAGTTTAGATGGTTGCTGGTCAGATTGTACAAAACCCAGGATTTCCCATGGCCTGTGGAGCTGGAGCTGAATTCGAGTCTTGAGCAGTCTTGGGTGTTGCAGGAGGAAGTTTCTGATCTAAGAATTCTCTCCTTCCTTGCACAGTACCAGTACTGAGTACTCGTACCACCAGCCCTGTGGTTACAGTTTGGAAGCTGCATTCCAAGTGGGATGTAAACATGAAATCCTGCCAGGCTTCAAGTGTTGTGAATCGGGTCATGGTGTGTCTTTGGCCCTCTTGCATCCTATGTGGGAGTAAGATGATGGTTCACCTTTTGGATGAAGGAACACTGAAATGCCTTAGTGAGGAGCTGGCAGGGCTCTCCCTGTTCCCCTGCCCACATCCCTCCTGGGTCCTGTGCTGATGCAGGGTCTTGGATCTAGTGAACTGATCTTGGAACTAGTAAAATCCTTGGAGAAAGTGTTCTCTCCTCCGTGGCATTTTCCTGAGGGTGTCACTGCTCTCACAGAAGTTGCTGGGAGCAGCTCTGCCATGACAGGACTTTGTCTTCTCTGCCTAAATGCTCTACTGCCTCTTCTTGTGTCCTCAGTCTGGGCAGTGCTTTGAAGGAGAAGCCCAAGGCAGCACCTGAGCATTTCATAGCAGAGAAGATGAAGAAGGCCTATTACTTGACACAGAAGATACCTGACCAGGTATGACACAATCTCCTCTGATACTTGCGCCATCCTGCCAAGACACTGTCCCAACCAGTCCCATGTGTCTGTCCCTTGTTCCTCTCCAGATTGTGCCCCTCTGTCGGGACAGCCAGATGATGGGGAGCACTTGAGCTCCAGTGGGTTACAAAACAGCTGGTCAGAAATAAATTGAATTTGCTTAAGCCACTGCTGCACTGGCTCATCTTTACATTAAAATAGGCATGTGCTGAGGAGCATGTTACTCACCAGTCCCCAAACAGGCTCTGAGCACTGCCTGTTCTCCTCGTGTCTCTGCACAGCTCTCATAGCCTTTGCCTGCTGACCCCATGCAGGTTAGCAGGGATGCTTGCCTTGTGTGCCACCTGGCAGTGTCTGTAAGAGAGGTTGGGCTGCAGAACTGGGGCATGTCCTCAGCTCTGTGCACTGTTGATGTCACCACTGAGCCTAGATTTCTTCATTTTCCACACAGTTTGTGTCCCAGAGATCTCAGACACATGGAGACCTCTGCCTGAGAGGGTGTGAGGAGTGGGAAGATGAGAAGGGGGACCGACAAACTGTAGTTCAGTTCTCCCTGACCCTGCATTGGTCTTATCTGCAGGATTTTTATTCTTCTGTCTTGGACATCCTGACTCCAGATGATGTTCGCATCCTGGTGGAGACAGAGGATGAGTATTCCCGGCGTGGGCAGTTCGAACGGGTGTTCCCTACCCACATCTCCATGCGGTACCTGCGCTTCTTCGAAAAGCCTCGTTACTTCAACATCCTAGTGACCCAGTGGGAGCTCAAATACTACTTGAATAAACACAAAGGTAACTGCCATCTGAGAGCCTGACACAGTCACCTGAGTCAGACAGGCTGCCTGCCGGCAGTCATGGGAGACTTCTGAGCTACGCATGTTGAGGGAGTGCTGCCTGCCTGCACGCTAGCCACAGGAAATGTGTTACCCTCCCAGACTGCTTCAGATATCATGAAAAGCTTATTCCGAGTTGATCAGAGGTGCTGACTGCTCTGGTAAGCACAGCACCATCACTTCCAGGTGCCCTGGGGCTGAAGCAGGCTGGGCTTCTGCCTTCTTCCTGCAGCTCTGGCCTCTTACTCTGTTCCTCTGCCTTCTTTTGAGGGAGAAACAGCTGGAGTTGCTAGGCTTTGCTCCTTACAGGTGATCTGTGAAGTGAAGGAAAAATTGGGCCTATTCCCTGGTCTCCTGCTGCTTTCTAATTGACGAAAAACTGTCAGCGTGCACACAGAGGAATTTTTCATAAACAGTAGAAATCTAGCTATCATTTCCCCCTTTCCAGGACACAACTCTGTATTTTAGTGAAAAACATCCTTTAATGAGGCATAGCTGGGCTGGACCAGTTCCTTCTTACCCAGGGCTGTTTCTATCAGGGCAGCACTAGAGGCTCTTCAGGAGAGAGACCAGTGAGGTCCTGTGTGATGGGTTAGAGAACATAAAGAGTCTGTGGCTCAGGGTTCTCCATCCAGCATCTGATCTAGCTGGAGAGGCTTCTGCAGGAGCGAGCCCTCCACTGAGGTGACTGTATGTGTGCTCCTAGCCTGGCTGTCATGCAGAGGGAAAAAAAAAACCAACTTCTGTCACTTTTCACTGGTATTAGAGCAAATATCAAAGGGGTCAGTAACATTCTTTCACAGAGAGGCACAGTAACCTCATAGCCTTCTCCAGCTGCGCTGTCAGCATGTGTCTTGCTTTGCCTCGCTAATACCTTTGCTGGATGCTCTCCTGTCAGCTGGAAGAAAGAACCTGTCATCGTCTGCACTGAAGCGCTGCCCTGAACTTTGCTGCTCAGGCCGGGGTCCTGGTTCAGTGCTTCAGCTTCCCTGAAGCAGCCCAATGAGCAGATTTGCTCTACCCCCTCATTGCTCTTCACCTCTGAGCAAAACCCAACCTTCCCCTGGCCCCTTCCCATTCACATATGTTTCACGCAGCCCTCCTCTCTCCCCGGCCAGCAAGGTGCAAAGCCTGGGCTGGTGCGTAGAGCTGGGGCAGGGCTGCCAAGCTGCCCTGGTCCTCTCAGCCCCCAACACATGGGTTTTTTCCCCCAAGGTCCTGGGGCTTGCTGAAAGGTCACTGAGGAGCAGAGTTTGGACAGCAAGGATTCCTCCTATAGCCAGGGCTGGTATCGTATAGCAAACCACAGTAACCCCAGCTGGATAGCATCAAGTTCCTGGCCATTGCTGTGCTGGTTCTTAAATCTCAAGGCACCTTAGCTTGTGCTATGGCTCTAAGGCTCTTAAAAAAAGTAAACAGGAGGAGAGTGGTCCTCGATTTCTCAATATTTCTGAGTTAGCAGGGAGCTTGGCTGTAGTGGGGACAGCTAGCAGGAGGCCTTGGAGGAAGTGGAGCCTGTTCAGTGCAGTTGGACACATGGCTCTGCTTCAAGGTGACCTCCCTGTGCTCTGGAGCAGCACATCTTGTGTGTGGCTGGAGGAGCAGTCCCTTCCAGTCGCACCACTGGTGAGCTTGGTCCGTGCCAGCCTCACCCTCTTGTCAGGGATGGAGACCAGGTCTCAGCCCACGTTGAGCTCTGAATGGATCTGTGCAGGGAGAAGATGATGCACTGGAATGCTGCAGCTGATCAGTGCTGTGCAAGGTGGAGGTTGCCAGAACTACCCTCCTCTGGGAGAGGGGCTGGTGACAGCAAAGCTGCTCTACATTTGCACTGTAGGAACTTTAACCGGTGCAGCCCAAATCAGGTGCTGCCGTTGGCAGGCACCGGGCTCAGGGGGACAGCCAGTCTGGTCTAATTCGGCAAATCCCGTGTTGCCCCAGTTTCCCTGCTTAGCTGAGCCTGCTGCACGGTGTGTCTGGCTCCCTGGGAGGAAGGTAGGCACTGCGGCAGCCCATGTGCTGGCGCTCGCTAGTGTTTGCTCATACGAAGGGTGAATGCCCTTGGTTTACCTCATGTTTGCCGGGGCTCAGGCACGTGTTCAGGCAGTTATTGCATAGCATGTACTGCACAGTCAGTTCACTCGGTGCAGCATATTTGTGTGCCCCAAGCTGGGAAGGCTTAACTCTCTGCAAACTTGGTCGTTTGTTCTTGCTTCTTGTCTTTTCTGTCACTTCCCAGGTCTGGAGCTACTGAAGAACTGGTGTATCAAAGGGTACCACACTGGGGCAGGGACGGATTTGGCCCAGCTGGTGCGTATGGCCGTGGGTAAGCTAGGGAGAGGTGGTTGGTTGCCTGGGAAGAGTTAGGCAGAGAGCCTGCTTGTTCTGCTTCCTGTGGCTCCTGCCCTAGCTGTTTGCCCTCTTCTTCCCTCTCTGACAAGGCCTTGGGGAGTCTGGAAAAATGCTTCTCTATCTCCCACCAACATAAAGTCCTCCCAGTATATCAGATCTGCAAGTACTTCGCATCTGAATATCCTTGGGTGCACTGGGCACAGCCCTACATATTTGGCACCTAGCCTGCCCTTTATTCCCCTCTGCGAGGGAGCCATCTCCGTCTGTCACTCCTGTGCCTTAACAGCAGGCTGATCCAGTGAAAGAAACCCACTCTTTTGACCTCGAGATGCTCTGCTCCCACTTACAGCAGAGAGATTCATTAAGCGGAGAGCAAAGACTGCTCTGTTTGCTATTCTGGGAACAGTCTGGTGGCAGTGACGATGCACAGCAGTGTGAGGCAGTTCAAGCTGAAGCGCATTAGGGCAGCCTATGGCAGAGCCCAGCAGGCTTGAGGGATTTTTGCCGTGACTTAAATAGCCATTTGGTTGTCTTTCTCTCGTCCGGCAGTGGTCGTTGCCAAAGTCTTTCTTCCTCCAGAGGAGCAGCGTTCAATCAAATGGGTTCAGCAAACTGGAACTGGGCAGACTGGGGTGAGTTTGCACTGGCCGTGACGTGCATGGTGTTCACAGTGTGGCTTTAGGACTGGTGTCCTCCTGAGAGAGAACTGGCAGTGGGGAAAGCAGCTTTGTTTAAGGGGAGAGAAACAGGTTGGCTTGCAGGCTCTGAAGCCAGCCTCTGCTCTCTGAAGAGCCAACTGGTCGGGCTGGCATGATGTCTGTGCGACAGGGCATGTCTCCTCGGCACTGTGTGCCCAGCTCGGATGGGAGTAAGGCTCGGAACAGCTGGACTGGGTGATGTTTGGGGTTGTCATGGTCAGGATGTGCTAACAAGATATTCCTCACAGGGACCCGGACTAATTCTGTGGCCTCTGATGTGACCAGCAGTGAGCAGAGGCTCTCAGCTGCAGCAAGGGGCTGGGGGAGCAGGCAGGCCTCTGCCAGCTTCCCTGAGCAAAGCTGGGCTGCAAAATGGGTGCTGCTGGCCCCAGCAGCTTCCTGTGGAGAGGTGGAGGGCTGGGGTTCGTCTGGGTGAGCTAAAGTGGAGGGCAGGCACACCCCTGGTCTCTGGTGTTAAGGGAAAGGGCATCCCTGCTCCTGTGCCCAGGCCAAGATGGAGTTGGGTTTACGTGCAGGCAGGGAGATCAAGCTGTGACCCTGAAGTCCCATCAATGTCTTGGATGTCCGTTGGGGGCGAGTGGTGCTGCCTGGGATGGGAGATGGAGTAGGTGAGCCTGGCAGCCCTGTCTGCAAGTCCGTGTATAATGATACTGCAGATGAATGTTGCAGCATGGCCCTTTTGATCCTTTCTCGCTGTCCCTAAGCAGCATGGGGCCTCCTTTCTCCTGCAGCACACTCCTCCCTTCAGCTGATGAAGACCTCACAAGATGCCTGGAGCCCAGCCCTACTCAGAGCTTACCTCTCAACAAGTGCACTGGTGGAGCCGACCCGAAACCTGCTGGCTGCCTCTCGGACACTGCCCTGGTGATATGACCAGGTAGTTGCCGTCCCTCCCTGGGGACAACCCAACCTACCTCAAAGGAAGAGACAGGAGCTGGCTCCGGAGAGCAAGGACTGTGGGAACCCCCTGTGCTGCACGCTTCCTTGCGGGGCTGTTTTTAGAGAGGGATGTTTTACTGGGCAAGGAGGAGAGCTGCTTGACTTCCGTTTTTAAAACAAATGGCAAAGCCTGAAGAAGTGGGGTTTGTCTGGCCTTTGTCCTAGGCTGCTCTTAAAGCCTGACGTGGCGGTGGCAGTTTCTTTGCTGCGTGGGAGCTGGCTGAGCTTGGAGCCAGCCTGGGCTTCCCGTCCCCAACCAGCACGGGCCCGAGCCCTTGCTTGCCTGTGTCTCCGTGCGCTTGTCCTGAGCCGCTGGGAGCCAAGTCTGCTTCTGCCCTGCTGCAGCCTGGCCCCTGGAGAAAAGTCCCCAGCCCACCACCCTGCTCCTCTGGAAGGAGGAGGGCATGGGACTTTCAGCCGACCCATTTCGTCCTTTCTGAACGCTTGTGCCAACATCCTGCCCTCCCGCAGCCTCAGGGCCTGGGGGAAACTTTGGGCTTGCGCATCGCTGCTTGAGAGAGACCGTGGGTACCAGCGTAGCTCCCGTTTGTTGTGGGGACAGTAGGGCTACCGGGGAGGGAGCATCTACTCTGGGCTGTCGGCTCTCCCAGGTGACCTGCAGCATGTGTGCGGGGACCGCAGGCTGGTGCTCTCCTCCTGGGCTCTGCTCTCTATTTTCTCATTGTTTCTCAAGGATTTCTATTAAAGTTTAGCACTCAGCTGCTCTCCCGGCCTCTGTTTCCCTGGCCCATTTGCACCTGTGGGCCAGCTCCGCTCTCCCCATGCTTCGCCAGGCTCTGATGCAGGAAGGGTTTGTGCCACCACCCTGCCGTTGCCCTGTCCTTCCCGGAGCTGGGTGTCATTCTTGCTGCCCCATGGCAGGTAAGCGTGCCCCCCCGCGTGGCAGAGCGGGTCACAGCGTAGCTGCTGGGGCCTGGGATCTGCCTTGTGTCCTGGGGACTCTCCCGTGGATCATTAACCAAGGAGGACAGAGCAGCCCAGCCTTGCAGCAGGGGAAGGAAAGGTCGGGTCCCCTGAGCTGTCTCTTGCTGGTTTTGGGTTATGTCCCCCCAGCCCGGCAGGGGGATGGATGCTGGGCACTTGGGCGGGTTGTTTAGTGCTAGGGGAGGTGCTGAGCCCCATGTGTGGGCCCTGGGGCTTGCAGAAAGCCCTTCCCTCCCCTCTCTGAGAAGCCCCCTGCTGCCCAGAGCTGGGCCCTGTTTCTCCGGTCTCCTTGGTGACAATCTCATCGCTCCTCGGCTTCTCTCCAGCACCTGAAAATAGCCGCCGCAAGTGGAGATGCCTGCTGCCTTCCCTGCTGCCAGCACCCGGCGGTGGCCGGGCTGGAGCCAGGCTGCCCAGCTCAGCGCAGCTGTAAGGGTCCGGCCCCATCCCACCCCCTGCACCGCTGTGGGGCAAGGGCTGTCCAAAACTGGGGCAGCTGCTGTGTCCTCGCATCACCCCAGTCCCTGGCCCGGGCGCCGAGCCCCCTGCCTCATCCTTCCTCTTCCTCCCTGCCATGGGGTAGCACCAGGGCACAGGGGCTTTGCTCCTCGCCTCCCGCCGCGGGCCAGGGTCCGGTTGTCCCCTCGGCCTGGCAGCCACCAGCCCGCTCGCCCACGGCTGCTCCCGGGCTGGCACGGCAGCTGGCCAAGGGGTTATTTGAACCTTCCTGAAATAGAAATGGAGCTGGGAGCGAGCGGAGGGCCAGCGAGAGGGGGTGGCCCTGCAGGCGAGGAAGGAGGTTCCCTGGCAGGCAGGCAGCTGCCCCCGCCATGGGGGCCGGGGAGGGCTGGAGAGCAGCAGGACAGCGGGCAGGAGCGGGCAGGGCTGGGGCAGCGCAGAGGGCAAAGGGTCCCCAGCTCTGGCTCTGGCTGCTGCTCAGCCCACGGCTGGATCCAGCCCTCCTCCAGCGTTCCCCAGGGGGGGGGATTGCTGTGCCCCCCACCCGCTCCTGCTGCAGGATGGCCTGGGGGAAGCTCCTGGGCGGGCAGGGCCATATTCTGGCAGGTGCCGAGCGCCGCTCCTGGAGGACGGGAGTCCGTGGAGCAGGGGGGACAGCTTTTCTGCCCCCAGCCATCTCTCTCCATCACCCCCTCCCTCCCTCGCCAGCGTTGTCCCCGGGGCCACGGCCGTCCCCTCCAGCCCGGTGCTGTGGTCTCGCAGCGGCTGTGGGCACCGCACGGCGATGGCAGTGGCGGCGGCGGTGTCGTGTCCCAACCCCTGTCCCCCGTCCCCCCCCCGTGGCGGGGGCATGGCTGGCATTGCTCGCTGACACCCTATCTACCAGGCCCCCGCCAGCCGCGGGCCCAGAATAGCAGCGCTGCCCCGCAGTCAGCATGGAGCGACTCCCCGGCCCCGCTGCGCCCCAGGTACTGCCGGGGCGGGTGGGGGACCCGGCCCGAGAGACCCCCACTTGGGGACAGGCTGCGTCCTGGGTGGGGGGGATGTGGGGGGCTGGCGGTCCCCTTCCCACGGTCAGGCAGCTGGAGGGACGAGGACGCGGAGCGCAACCTGGCCCGCCTGCCTGTCCCGGCTGTCCCCGGCCCCTTGGGAAGGGTTGGGGGACGTTGGTGTAGGGTCGCCTCCTTCCCGGGTTTGGCGCTGGGCTCCCTAGGGAGCAGTCCCTGCGCCTTTGTTATTGTAGGGCGGCTCATAAACATTGGCTCTGCCAGCAGGTTTGTGGTCCGGGGTTGGTTTTCCTGCCATGTGTGCTGCTTTGTTATGGTAGGGTCTCCTGGGGAGCAGGGGGCACGGGGTCAGCCGGTTGGCCGTGCTCGCCTCCCTCCCACCTGGGGCTGCCCCCTTGTTATTGTAGGGTCTCCCGGGGTGGACTTGGTTCCTGGGGTCAGGTGGGGCTGCCAGCACGGGAGAAAGCAGGACCGGGAATTACAGCTTGGGGTTGGGAGATGGAGAGGACGAGCGCAGATCCGCTGCGGGATGCGCTCAGCTCCGACAGCAGAGCCATCCCCTGCCCCAACCCGGGAATCCCCGCTGCCCCCCCAGAGCAGGGGGACAAGCTGGGTGTCCTGGGCTGGAGCCACCATGGGGGGGTGGGCAGGGTCCAGGGGTCATGGGTGGGCAAGGGGCTCCCCGTGGGGGCTCGGTGCTGAGCCCAGCCTGCATCCCCACCCTGAAAGGACGGTCCCCTCTGTCTGGCTTGGGGGTGCCGGGGCAGCTGGGTGGGTGCAGGCAGGAGCCCATGGGTGGGGGGGAGACTGGGCTGGCTCCTGCTGACCCCCCACCTCCCTGTGTGCCCCCTCAGATGGCGCTGCTGGATGCTGCTGCCTGCCCTGAGGAAGAAGGTGGGTAGCAGGTAGTACCTAGGCCTGTCGGGGGGGGTGGGGTGGGGTGGGGGTGAATGTCTGGCTCACTCATGTAATGAGCACATCGGTCCTCTGCCCGCCCTGCCCATACCCCACGTTGCTCTGCTCCTCAGCTCCTTCCAGAAGCTCCCAGTGTCCCCTAGGCTGGAGGGCTGCAGTGCTGTGTGCTGCCCCTGTGGAGTGGGGAACGGGGGGGGGTGGGGGGGGTGTCTATGAGGAGCAGCCCCTCCCACAGCGTCCCCCTGCTCCCCCCAGGCAGGAGGGTGCTGAGACCCGGCAGCTCAGCTCACCGGCCAGGGCTGGGGCGGGTTTGCTGGCAGGGTTCCCGGAGGCGCTGTCCCCCAAGGAGGAAGAGGAGGAGGAAGAGGACAGCTGGAGAAGCCCAAGACCCGTCGCCTTCACGCTGGGCAATGAGGTGCTGGGGCTGTCCCCTGAGACCGAGTTTCAGAGTCCCGACGCTGAGGTCTACATGCACTTCATGAGGAGCCACTGCTGCTACGACGCCATCCCCACCAGCTGCAAGCTCGTCGTCTTCGACACCTCCCTGCAGGTGATGAAGCGGGGGGGGGGGGGAGGGGATCAGCGGGACAGGCATTGGGGGAGCGGGTTCAGGGACCCCCTGACCCCCTCCCCACTCCGCCAGCAGATCAAGAAAGCCTTCGTGGCACTGGTGGCCAACGGGGTGCGTGCCGCCCCGCTCTGGGACAGCAAGACGCAGAGCTTTGTGGGTGAGTGCCGGCAGCACCGCCTGGCCCCGTCTCCTGCCTGGCAGCCAGGGTGCGGGCAGCGCTGCCAGCCCCGCGTGTCTCCGCAGGGATGCTCACCATCACCGACTTCATCAACATCCTCCACCGCTACTACCGCTCTCCCCTGGTGAGCGCGGCGGGGAAGGCACGGGGAGCTGGGGCAGGCGTGGGGTAGGGAGGGGCTGTCCCCACCTCTCTGGTCCCCTCTTCCCTCTCCCGGACCCCTCTTCATCATTAGACCGTGATCAGGGGATGCTCTTGGTCAGCCCAGCGTCTGCTTGGTGCCCCTCTGCCCGGCACCCAAGATGTGATCCCTGCACTTAGGGTGATGGGGTGGGATGCCTGGGGAAGGGGGCAGTGCCCCAGTGTCCCCTCAGTCCCCCCATGGGGCCACCGTGACCAGGGCATCTCCCTGACCTCAGGTTCAGATCTACGAGGTGGAGGAACACAAGATTGAGACCTGGAGAGGTAAAAAGCGGGAGGTGATGGGGGTGGCAGGGCTGAGCTGGGGATGTCACACAGGGCATGGAGGCGGGCTCCATGAGGGGGCTGGGGGACCCCCTCTCCCACCTCTCTCCAACCTCTCTCCTTTGGCAGAGGTGTACCTGCAGGGCTCCTTCAAGCCGCTGGTCTACATCTCCCCGAGCAATAGGTGAGTGCCTGCCCACTGGGGGAAAGCACGGCCCACGGGGGGGGGGGGGGGTGCCCGGGATGCAGCCCTATCCCCTCACGGTGTCCCCGTCACCCGCAGCCTCTTCGACGCTGTCTACTCCCTGATCAAGCACAAGATCCATCGCCTGCCCGTCATCGAGCCCATCTCGGGCAATGTCCTGCACATCCTGACACACAAGCGTATCCTCAAGTTCCTCCACATCTTTGTGAGTGCTGGGGCTTCACGTGCACACACACGATCAGTTTGTATAGGCACAAGCAAGGGTGTCGGGGTGCGTGTAGGTGCCAGCCCAGGCCTGCCGTTCCCCACCGCAGGGCTCCACCATTCCCAAGCCACGCTTCCTGAAGAAAACGGTGCAGGAGCTGTGTGTCGGCACCTTCCGTGATGTGGCCGTCGTGCTTGAGTCCGCCCCCATCTATACCGCCCTGGAAATCTTCGTGGACCGCCGTGTCTCTGCCCTGCCTGTCGTCAACGATGCCGGTACCTGGAGAGGGAAGCAGCCCCACCATCTCCCACTGCCAACGGCTCTGGCCCCATCCCCACCCAAAAACCCCCTCCTGGCCCTCGGGCTGCGCCTTGGGGTATGGGGGAGCACGGTGGGTCGTCCCTAGGGCCCCCTCCCCAGCCCCCTGCACTGTCTCCTTGCAGGGCAAGTGGTTGGTCTCTACTCCCGGTTTGATGTCATTGTGAGTACCCCGTGTGTTTGCACGCCCGGGCACGAGTGTGGCCCCTCGCATGCCACTGGTGGGGTGCTCACACCTGCCCGTGCCCACGCAAACCCACCCCACGTGGCGTGACCTGCACGTGCCAATGCAGATCTGCCCCGTGCATCCCCAGGGCTGGGTGTCCCCCGCTGTGCTGGCACAACGGGGTGTGAGGACGCGTTGGGGCGCTGAGCGGGGCCACCTCTCCCCACAGCACCTGGCAGCCCAGAAGACCTACAACAACCTGGACGTTAGCGTGCGGGAGGCACTGCGGCAGCGCACCGTCTGCCTGGAGGGGGTCCTCACCTGTTACCCCCACGAAACCATGGAGGACATCATCGACCGCATCGCCAAGGAGCAGGTGAGCGGCCGGGACGCCTCGTGCCGGTGCCAGCCGCTCCTGCCCGCTGCCTGACCCGCCTGTGATGCTCTACCTGCGCCCACAGGTCCATCGCCTGGTTCTGGTAGATGAGAACCGGTATCCACGGGGCATCATCTCCCTCTCCGACATCCTCCAGGCCCTTGTGCTCACTCCCGCAGGTATCGATGCTCTTAACTCTTAGCCCACGACGCTCCATCTTTCTCCACTCGCACCCTCCATTTCTCTCCAGTTCAGGTAGGCGCCGTCCCCCGCCACTGCACGCCTGTCCCCTCCCCACTGCTGGGTCACCCACATCTCATCGCCCCACCTTGTCACCTCCCTGCTCGGGCCACCTGGCTCCACCCCAGCCAAATCGGCCTCAGGGGACACTGGAGGAGGCTGGGGCTGGGGTCTGGCAGCGCTGGGTGCCCAGGTCGGGATGGCAGGACCTGGATGCTTCTTATCCCTGGTGACACAAGGGTCACAAGGGAACCCTTCTGGGGTCCTGATCGCTGGTATCCGTGAGGAGGGACGGAGTCACCTGCTACAGAGACACCCCCAGACCCCAGTCCAGGCAGCACGTGGGATGCAGGTTTTGCAGGTCCCTGGACTTCGGGCTGGATGAGGGGTTTGGGGTGTGACGCACCCCAAGCCAAAAAGCCCTTTTCTGACCTCACCTCAAAGTCCCCCTCGAGACCTGAGCCCCTTCAGTGCCATTCCCAGGGGACACAGAGGGGACACCCCCCCGACATGCTGCCCACCACTAGCCATGCGCACAGCGTGGCCGGCTCACGGGCCATGGCTGGCACAGCCCTCCACCCCCGGTGGCCCTGAAACTGCTTGCTCCAGGGATGGGACTCACTCCCAGGCCATGCTGGGACCGTGCTGCCCAGCTGCCTGCACCTGGCTCTGCTCGCCCACTGCCTGGTGAGTCCTCGCTGGTGATGGGTGGGCACGGCGCTGGCGCCCATTTAGGGGTGAATTGGGGAGGGGGGAGCTGGCCCCAGTGCCCAGCTGCTTCCCAAAGGTAATGATGCTTTTTTTGGGGGGGGGGGGTGGGTTGGTGGGGAACAGGCTTGGGGACAGCCCCATGCACACCAGTTCCCCTAGCAGCGCCCAGTTGCTCCACACAGAAGGAGACAGGGAGCGGTGCGTGTTACCCACACCAAACAGGGCACACGGCTGCCCCTGCCACTCGCCATCCCCGGTGCCCACAGGGGTGGCTGTGTCAGGAGCTGCAGGGGGCCACCTGCATGTCCCCCTCCAGACCAGCCCCTGCCCTCCCCCAGGAGCTCGCATCCCAGTCAGGGATGGAGGCAAGACCCCGCTGTCTGCCGGGGTGGGTCGGAGGGCTGTGCCGCAGGGCACCCAGCCCAGCGCCGGCGCCCGCCGTGGGGTTAGAGCCTCACACGCTCTCTCGCCCTGCAGGCATCGACCCATCCTCGCTCTGAAGACAGCAGGGAAGTGCCGCCATCTCATCCGGCTTGGGGGCCTCTCGCGTGGCTCTGGGGCCACGGAAGGATCTCCACAGGGAGGACCTGTCTACCCCCCCCCCCCAGTCCTGGGGCTCGTCTTGAGTCCAGGGCCAGATCCTGCCAGCCTCAGAGAGGCAGGGAGCAGGGAAAAGGGGGCCCAGGGGTGCCTCCTGCCAGCGAGCACACGGTGATGCTCGACGGGCACCATGCTGGAGGAGCTATGCCATGCCAGCAGCTGGGCACAGGACCGCATGGCCCCGGGGGACTCAGCCACCCCGCTCCCATCCTGCTGCTGGATTCGAGCGTTTCGGCTGAGGCTCCCCGCTTCGAGCAGAGTCCTGCCAGCTGCGCCCGGTGCCCAGTAGCGTAGGCTCAGCTGCACACACAGGCTTGTTTATCGTAGGGTCGCACGGGGCTGGAGGTCCCTGGCAGAGGGGCAGCCTGCGCCAGAGCTGGTGCCAGGACAGGCACTTGCACGGGGACCCTGTGCATGTTTTGGGGTGGGCGGAGGGTATTTATTTATTTGCTGGTCTGTTCAGCCTTGTTGTAATAAAGCAGCCTGCTCCAGGAACCACCGCCTCACCTTTCTGGGACGCAGCCGGGCACGGCTCCTCTGGAGAGAGCTGGGCTGGGGAGGGGGTGCTGGCTGCTCGGCAGGGCTGGGGGATGCAGCCTGGGATGCCAGCGAGGGCAGCGTGGGCACAGGGTGGCACCTCTGCCTGTGTGGGTAGAGCCAGGGGGACGGGGGACACGGGGCGTGCAGCCTTGATAGCTCCACCACGGTGGTGGTGTGTGGGTCCCCCCGGGGATACCCCAGGGACGGCAGCCTTGGGCCAGCAAGGTTTCTGCCTGCTGCTTCCCTCTGTCCAGCTAGGATCCCCAAGCAGCAGGAAGATGAGGGGGGTTCGCTGTTAGGGTGCCCCATACCCCAGCTCTCCAGGAGCCTGGGCAAGGGGCATCGCGTCCCCTGCCTGTGGCTGCTGCCAGCTCTGAGCCCCTGCAGTGGCCCTGGATATCAGCCCCACGTCCCCACTTGGGGGGCTGAGCCGATCCTCCCCTGGCTGCTTCGCCCGGAGTGAGTCCTGCCCCCATTCTCGTGACCCTGTATCAGCATCTCAGTGAAATAACGGCTGATAGCAAAAGGTCCCGGCTGCTCCCCGTGCTGTCTGGCCCTGCCAGGGGACATGATACCAGTGCTGGGTGGTGACAGGCTTCCTCCCCATCGCGGGGGACATGCTGTGTTATTGCTCCGCTTGCCCAGGGCCAGGGCTGGCTCCGTTCCTCGGAACCAGGTGCAACCCCAAAACCCCTGCCGGCGCCCGACCCTCCCCAGGAGGCAGGGGGGAAACTGAGGCACAGAGAAGTGGCTGAGGCTAAGGTCAGCTGTTCAGAGAGGACCCAGATGTCCTGGCTCCAGGCACAGATCCACGTGCAGCTACACAAGAACGGGACGAAGGAGACACCGAACGGCTGCGAGCCCCCTCCCCGCTTCCCCCCCTGCCCCAGCAGGGCTCCTGGGTCCCCGACACAGCCCAGTTGGGCACGGGATGGGGGGGGACACAACCCCTCGCAGCGTGTGAAAGGCACAGCAGTTCCCCGAGCCTCCTGCTGATTTGGGGTAGGGGGATACTGGTGCCCCAGGGGTGACTTGGGGTCATCCCTCATCCCCCCATCTTCCCCACAGTGGGGGCTGGGAGTCCCCTGGCCCAAGCTGGGCAGGGGGTGGGTGCTGGGGTGGGTTTGCCTTCCTGCCCCTCCTCATGGGGCAGCGGGGACGATCCCCACTCGGCACCCACGGCGGGGGGGTGGGCACACAGTCAGGGGGCCCCCGGGCGAGCGATGAACTCCAGGTTGATGGGCTTGTCGGCCACCAGGACGATGCGGGACACGGACGTCACCTCCACGCCGCGGGGGTCTGGCCGCACCTCAAACGCCTGGATGATCTGTGGGGAGAAGGGGATGGCAGTGCCTCGGGGACCCCCTTGGGCCCCCATCCCAGCTCGTGGCCAGTTACCTGGGGCGGGGGGGGGGGGGTCCCTACTCACCCTGGCGAGGGCCAGGTGCATCTCCAGCTCGGCGATGCGGCGGCCGACGCAGGCACGGACCCCATAGCCGAAGGGGATGGAGCTGAAGGGGTGGTGGGGGGAGCCGTGGCCCCGGAGCCAGCGCTGGGGCAGGAACCGCTCGGGCTCGGGGAAGTAGGTCTCGTCGTGAGACATCGCGTAGTGCGCCAGGACGAAGAGGGTCTGTGGGGCAAGAAGGGGGATGGTTAAGGACCCCCGCCCAGCCCCACTGAGCCCAGCGGGGTTCCCCACGGCATGGCCCCCACTCACGTTCTTGGGGAAGAGGTAGTCTCCGATGACGATGTCCTTCTCATAGAAGACCCTGGCGTTGGTGGGCACCACGGGGTAGACCCTGGGATACGGGGAGAGTTAGTAGGGGAGCAGGATCCATCTGGGGACCCCAGAGGGAAAGAGCCACAGGCAGGACAAAGGGGAGCATCATTTCCCGGGGCTCAGCAGCTCTGTCCCCCTCCCCAGGGAGAAGGTGGATGGACGTGGCCCTAAGGGACTGAAATCCAGCCCTGCACCCTGCCTGGCTGGTGCATCCCCCAGTGTCTGGGGGAGAAGGGACTGCCCCTGGGGAAGGGGCCCGTGACCAGGACCCCGGGGCAGCTGGGCTGTACCTCAGCGTCTCCTTGATAACTGCCCGAAGCATCGGCATCTTGGGGATATCCTCAGCACCAGGAAACCGGTCGGCAGGCACGACGGCTTTCAGTTCCTGGTACAGGGTCTCCTGGATGCCCGGGTCCCGGGAGAGGTGGTACAGGGCCCAGGACAGCGTGTTGGAAGTCTGGGGGAGGGGAGTGCCAAGAGGAGTGAGGGAGAAGGGGCCAGTACCCGAGCAGCCTTGTGCCAAGCATGGCACCAGTACAGCACCAGGCAGCCCCTGCTCCGATGCACAGGGAAGCCAGGACTGAAGGGCGGTGAGCATGGGGAAAACTGAGGCAGGAAGCAGGGCAGGGAGAAGAGCGGAGGACGAGGTCTGTACTGACTGATCCCTGAAAGTTTACGCCTATGGGGCATCAGCCCCCCAACCACCAGCCCAGAGCTCGCAGGGGCTGGGGAGTGCAGCTGAGCATGGCCCCCCCGCTCCCACCCCTAACACGGAGCTCAGCAGAAATCCCCCGGCAGCAACTGCCCGGCTCTCACCGTGTCCACGCCGGCCAGCAGCAGCTCGGCCACGCTGCCATAGACCTCATCCAGGCTGAGCCTGCCGCTCGCCAGCAGGTAGCTCAGGTAGCCGGATACCTCCTTGCCCCGCTCCACCTGCCCCTCCAGCTCCTCCATCTTTCGGTCAATCAGGGTCTTGCCTGCAGGGACAGAGAGCGGGTCCCAGCGCTGACAGAGCGAGGGTGGCCAACGGCACACGTGGCCGAGGACCGTCCCACTTCTAAGGGTCCTTAGGGAGTCTGATCCCACCACGCCGGGCCCCCATCACCACCGCTCACCGAAGGCGAAGATGGTGTCCCAGCTGTCCAGGTAGCGGTCCCAGAAAGGCAGCACCTTGCGGCTCCACCGGGGCAGGACGGTGGCGAAGATGGAGTTCTTGAACATGAGGTTGATGGAGTCGATGAAGCGCTGGGTCTCGGCAGGGACCTGCTGCTTCAGGCATCCGATGCGGGTCTCGAAGAGGATATAGGAGATCCCTGCAGGGGACAGGCCACATCCAGACCCCCGCGGGGATGGGAAGAGTGGGGCAGGGCAAGGGCAAGGGGGAGGACCCCCCCCTACCTTCCAGGGCGAATCGGTAGAGCAGGTTGGCCACGTCCCCCACCAGCACCCCCGAGGGGCTGCGGCTCCGCTCGTCCCGCAGCCGCACCATCAGGTCCGACACCACCTCCCCGATGGCGTCCGCGTACAGCACCGCCTCCGAGGGCTTCAGCAGCCGCTTGTTGAGGACCTGGCGCAGGCGGTACCAGCGCTCCCCTTCCCTGCACGGGGACGGGGCTCAGCGCCGGGAGCACGACCGGCCGGGGGGCAGTGGCTGGCAGCAGTTTCCCAATCCCTGGGTGCATCCTCCCCAAGCCGGGCTGGAACCACCCTGGGGGTCTTCCCACCCGCCATGGCCATGGCCTTCTGCTTAGAGGGGACACGCTGCTTGCAGGAGAGGGAGCAACGCGAGCGGCCACCCAGGCCCTACGGCCGAGGAAGGGACGGGAGCCGCCTGCCGCCCCGCAGAGCGCAGCCAGGGCAGGACTCACTCGGTGAAGGGTCCGTAGGGCAGGCGCCGGGTGTCCCGGTGCTCCTTCCACAGGGCCATGTCGCTCCGCATGGGGTACTTGCCCTCCTGTCGTAGCAGCTGCTCCAGCACCACTGGACTCCCAATGTTGATGTTCTCGTAATGCCCAAAGGTTGACTTCCAGATAGGGCCGTAAATGCGCCGGGACATCAGCTACGGTGCACCAGAGCGTAGTAGGGTGAATGGGACAGGGCCAGCATTGGGGCTGGATCAGTCCCTCCCTGCCCCAATGCTGCCCTGCATGTGTGTCCAGCATGCTCTGCACCCATCCCAGGGACCCCTCAGCACCAGCCAGGTCCAAGCACCCGCCTCTGACCCCCCAAGCTGGCACCCTCTTTGAAGTGTTCTGCAGATGGCTTGGGCTGCTGCCTCCAGGCACATGTCCTCTGCCAGCACAAAGCACACCAGGCACCGTCCCCCGGCACAGGCTGGCGCATCCCTCACCCACCCCAGAAACGCACGGAGGGTCTGGTGGGTCTTTTGGGGAAGCAAGGCCAAGAAGGGACAGCAGGGACCGGGACAACTGCCAAGCCCAGGGCTTTGCTGAGATGCAGGGCCATTGCAGCGGCTGTCGGCAGGTCCAAGCCCTACGGCTTCCAGCATGGCCCCAGCTCTGCTCAACCCGGGGACAACAGTCCCCCGCGTGGGTCCTTGAACCTCCCACCTGATAAGGGCGGTTAATGATCAGCAGTGGGAGGGCAGAGCCAGGCTGGGGCAGGACTGGGCTGCTCCCAGGGCAGGCTGCCACCCCCGGGGCATGGCCCTGGGGCCACGGGCTCACAAGCCAGCTAGGGGACGTGCACCAGCACCAGCCCTACTCTGGGCTCTGCTGGCCACAGCTCCCCTCTCCTCAGCTGCACCCAAGGGTACCATGCCTGCCTCCCCACTGGGGAGCACCGTGACCCTCCAAGTGCATCCCTCGGGCGCAGCCGGGCACCCCCGTGCAAGTGGATCCGCAGAGGGCCACATGCAAGGGGTGCTTTCCATCCCACCCAGGCACTGCCAGAGCCCCCATAGAGTGGGGGCAAGCCCAGGGGGCTGCGGGGGACCTAGCAGGGAAGCCCTGGTCCCCGTTCCCCGCGGCTGCGGTGGTACACGTGGTACAATCTCCCTTGGTGACTGACTGCATCGCAGCCTGCGCCCGGATTCAGCTGGATTCGTCACCACGGGGAGACGTTCCTCGTGCGTGGTGGCAGGAGGAGGGGGAGGGACAACCACCCAGGTGCTGCAGGAGGCTCGCCGGGCGAACACGCTGCGTGGGGCCGTGGGCAGCCGTGGCCCAGGTTGAAGCCTGCCTGCCCACCGGCATCTGCTGGCAGCCAGGACCCGACATGGCGCAGGCCTCGGAGAGCAGGGCTGAGAGAAGCCGGAGCTGCTGGGATCTGGGGAAAGGCATCTCTGAAGCATGTGGGCATCTGTCCGCAAAGCCAGGCTGCGTTCGGAGCCCCGAGGGCAGGAGGGAGCAGCAGGGAGCTCCCGTGCCCACTCCCCAAGACCCTGCTGCCCTCCGACAGCCCCTTCTCCAAACAGCAGTGCCCGTTTGCTCTGCGGTGCTGGGGAGGCCTGATCCTGCACTCTCCTCCGGCCGGTCAGAGCTCCAGGGCGGCGGAAAATGCTGCCTGGCTTGCGGCCAGCCAAGCCCAGTGCTCGCTTCATCCGATGTATGAGGAAGTGTTGACGGAAGAAAACAAACATCTCTGCCTATCCCTCCCCTGCCTGCCTGGGTACCATCTGCCCAAACACCTGCCTGGCCCCCTGCCCCCCCAAACCGCGGCCCCTTCAGCTTGTCACGGCCGGGGCAACTTGGGCTGCCCGGGGATGCCAGGACCCCGTGAGATACCCCCAAACCTTTGCCCTCGGCTGTCTGGCCGGCTCGGGGACGCCAGAGCAGCCCTGGGCTGGCAGGACCCTCCCGGGGCCACCCGGTTCTGCGCTGGCCCCTCTCCGCGCTGCTGGCCTCAGCATCACCCCACGGGTGCAGGGGTGCTCCCCGCCACCCAGCCCCTCCTCTCCCCTGCCCCACCGCCCCCGCTCAACTCCCCGCCGTCACTTAACAGGCTGCTTCCCCCGACCCGGAGCCCACCGCACCCTGCCCCCAGCACGCACCCACTCCCCCCCCGCTCCTCGCAACGCCCCCC
>JAVJGG010000001.1:35942410-35959057 GCA_035590195.1 Aviceda cuculoides | reverse complement strand
GCTGCCCGGGGAGGGGAGGGGGGGGGGGGGCTCCGGGGGGTCCCGCCGCCCCGGCCCGGCCCCGCACGGCTGCGGCCCCCCGCTCAGGGCGCTGTCAGGGCCGCTCCCCTCCCTCCGTCTTTCCCCCCGTCCCGGAGGAGCGCCGGCGGGATGAGCGGCTCCCCCCCCCGCCCCGCTCCGGGAGGTTGTCCCCCTTCCTCCCCGGCCGGAGCCGCCCCAGCGCCCGCCCTGCTTGCCTCAGTTTCCCCGCTCTCCCCAGGCGGAGGACGGGCCTCGCTGCCGGGGGCCCCCGCGGAGGCCGGGGGGATGCCACTGTCGTGGGGGACGCGGGATGGGTGCCGTTGGGCTCCGCACCCCAGGGGCGCGCACCGGGGCAGGGGATCCATATGCGTCTCCTCCCCGGTCCCGCCGATCCTAAAGGCGAGGGGGGTAAGAGGGGGCCGCCTGCCTTCCAGAAAACGGCCCCCCAACATTCACCACCCCTGTCCGTCTCCATCTCCCCCCGGGTGGCTTGCAGCTCCCCTCCGCCTGCTCCCGAACTTGTGCGCTGCAGGCAGCCAGGGGTTAACCCTGGTAGCTGGTGTGAGTTGGGGGGGGGGTCCCCCGCCCTTCCCCCTCCCTCCAGCCCCTTTAAATATAATTTGTTAACGTTGGGACTTGTATTAATTAAAGCAGCAGCCGCTGCAGCCTGTGACCTGGGGGCTTGTCACCGTGAAATCAAGTTTAAATCCAGATTTCAAGGGGGAAGAGAGCTGGGGGGAGAGCTGTGTCCTCCTTGGGAGGGTGACAGTGACAGGTCCTTGCCGGTCCCTGGTGCCCCTAAGCCCTGGGTGGAGCAAGAGGCAGAAGGACCTGCCCTCCGCTCTCCGGGGCCCTAGACAAGGGCCCCTGCCTCAGTTTCCCCGCTGTGCAATGGGGAGAAGGACCGTAACATCTCCCCCACCCTGGGATGCCCTGGGAGAAGGTGGCAGGTGCTGTGGCTGGCTCAGGACAGGCAGAGGACAAGGTCCTTGCAGTGCTTGGGGCTGGAGCTGCTGGGCTTGGGGTTGGGGGTAGCTGCGGACCTGCTTTGCACCTCCTGTCAGCCAGCTTTGACAGCGCGAATGAGCGCAGGAGCTGGGCAGGGGTTTTCCCCTCCTGTGCAGGGGCTTTGGAGGGATGCACCCCCTTCCACTCTCCTTCTCTCAGCTCTCCCCACACCTCAACTCTCCCTGTTGGAGTCACTGTGGATTTGCACTGGGGCAGACCCACGTATCACCCATGGAAGTGGTGGAATGGGTATAAACACCCTTGGGAAGCTGGAGAAAGCAGCAGCCTGACCCTGACAGCTCCCCTTCCCCCCTTGAGCAAGCTGTAATTCAGCAGGGACCCCGGGGCTGAGCCCTTCCTCCAGAGCCGAGCGAGCGCTGAGCTGGGGAAGTCAGTCCCTGCCCCCCCCGAGAGCCGCTTCTGTTCATGTACCTGTACCAGGCTTGTAGGATTTGGGGGGGGGGGGGTGGGGGAAGCAGAGGGGGAGTAACCCTTCTCCCCAACACCTGGCTGCTCTGTAAGGCAGCTGGAGTCCTTCCTCCAGCATCCTCCTCCAAGTCTCATTTCTGTAATCAAGGTTCAAAGGGCTCCAAGCTCCTTGCTCCTCCCAGGGACCCAGCTCTCGGCTGTCCCGGGGAAGAGAGAGCCCTGCCTGGAGAGAGCTCTCGGCAGGGACTGAGCTGTCCTGAGCAAGGAGCGGGGCAGTGCTGAGCTCCTCATGGACTCTGCTGCAAGGTGCAGGATGCTGCTGGGCACCCCGCTGCCTGCTGCTCGCTTTGCGGGTCCTCTGCTTGGACACCGTGGATCCCAGGGTCCTTCAAGCCATTCCCTGGAGCTGGGCAAATGCTTCCTCCCCTTCCACCTCTCTCTCTGCATCTGTCTGTCCTGTGTACCACTGTCTTAGTTCCAGGCACCTCTCTCTGGGCGTGCTTTGTCCACCTCCCCACATTCCATCTACCTCCCTGTTTCCCCAGGCACCATCTCTACGCATATAAGTACTTGCACCCCTGCCAGGGAGCGTGTGCCTCCCCTTGTACCCATCCACCTGCTGGTCTCTGTGCTTCTGTGGTGACAGGCATCAGGTCCGGTGGGGCTGGGATGTGACAGTGGTTTTGGGGTTGTTGCTGGGAGCTTGAGAGTGTTCAGCAGGGTGCTTGGCTCTGAATTTCCCAGCTGAGCTGGCAGGAAAAGGCTGGTCCCTCTGGTTATCTCCCTTGTAAGGACCAGCAGTGCCGGGGGGATACGGGAGATGCAGGGAGGGGATCAGCCAGCAACAGGGAAGGAGCCAGACCCGGGATGAGTCTCCTGCTCTGGGGTCTCTGGATTCTCCCAGAGGGAAACCCATGCTCTCTGGGGAAAGCGAGCCAGGGCAGTCTGTGCCCGAGAGTCTGCACCGCATGGCCAGGGTGGGAGATCCCTGGGGGAGCACGCAGAAGGGGTGCAGCCCCAGGAGATGCTGGGCTCCAGAGGCAGGAAGGCCAAATTTGGCTGCCGCTGGGCACAGGCTGCCGGGCTGTCCGGGCTGTGCTGACATGACTGGAGAGGATTGCAGCCCCAGCGCTGCTGGGGCATCTCTGCCTGGCTGAGCTACCGTTGCGCCCAGGGGTTTTCCAGCCTTCTCCATAGGCAGCGGGCACAGTGTGGGTTGAGGAGCATCTCCCCTCCTCCTGTGTCCCCCCTCCCAAACTCTTCCCCCTCCCCGAAGGGGAAGCGAGCGGTTGGCACATTGCTTGCCCCGAGCTCATGGGTTTCCCTTTCCCTCCCAGCTCCTGCTCCAATGAGATCCTGGGCCTGAAGCTGCCGTCGGAACCGGTGCTGAATGCCAACACGGTGTGCCTGACCCTGCCGGGGCTGACGCGGCGGCAGCTGGAGGTGTGTGTGCGCCACCCCGACGTCACCGCCTCGGCCATCCAGGGCATCCAGATCGCCATCCACGAGTGCCAGCACCAATTCCGGGACCAGCGCTGGAACTGCTCCAGCCTGGAGACTAAGAACAAGATCCCCTACGAGAGCATCATCTTCAGCAGAGGTAAGGGCTGGACGGTCTCCCTCCTCTTCCTCTGCCCAGCCCCTGCTCTCAGGATCGCTCACGGGCTCCCCACGGGCCCCTGCGCAGCTCTTCCCTGGCTCAGGGAACCAGGCCAGCTCTTCAGCATCCCCATGCATGAAGGCAGACAGAGCCTGAGAAACCTCAGGGTCTGCCAGACCAAGCAGCTCTGTGCTGTGGCAAAGCTGGGTTCTTCTCCGTGCACCTTTGTACCTACGCTGGCCCTTGCCCTGAGCTGCTCCTCCCTGCTCAGCCCCAGCTGCTCCCAAGGCTCCTTCCAGGCCCCACCACTTTCTGGCATCTTCCCCCCATGCGGTGTAGGCTGGTGTTTGGAGCGGTGCCATGGGCGTGCAGCACCGTTGGTGGGTCTGAAGGTGGATGCCGTGCTCTGGGATTTGGTTTGGTGGATGCAGTGAGCATCTTGGCTCATTCCTGCTCTGGGGATGGTGTTTCAGCGCATCATGGTGAGCAGAAATGCCCCTAGCTAATGGGACATAGCTCTGTGAGCCCTGGTGTCCCGCCTTTGGGTTGGCTCCCCAGTGCAGAGAGCTGAGGCCTTTCTGTTTTGTGGGACCCTAGAGTGTGGTGGCATGGGGAGACAGGCTGTCCTGGGAGCTCGCCTGCCCACAGAGCCCCTACCTGTGCTGCTGGGAGAGCTCTCCTAGCCCTCCATGGTCTGCTGAGCTCTGGCACCAGGATCTCCTCGTCTCCCTCGCAGGCATGGCCAGCTCTGCCTGTATCAGAGCCTCCCGAGTTGGTACTCTTTCCCTCAGGAGTGGACTCTGGGGGTGCAGGGGGGCTGCCCTGCATGGTACGGATCAGGGTTGTGACCTGAGGGGACTTTCTGTAGGTACTTGAATATATCTTCTCACATAAGTACCCTTCTTGAAGCCTGGGCCTCAGCACATTTCTAAGTGCCCATCGCCCCAGACCGTGGGCAGGAGAGGACAACAGGGTGCCAGTGGCAGGCAGGCAGGATGCTGAGGGCAAGCAAGGTGCCCAGCAAGCACATTGCTCCTCCAGCTCCTGAGGAAGGCAACAACTGGCAAAGATGCTGCTCTCCTGCCCTCTTTGGGAGCCTCCTAGCCTGGTCCCCAGCAGAGAGATGTGTCCGTCCCCCCTTCCCCAAATACCCTTACACATCCTACAACATCTTCTCTCCCTGGGACCGAGAGGAGAGTCTCACAGAGGAGAAGTTGGCGGCTTGAGGCTTATATGCCTTGGAGGGGATGCACTGGCAGGAGCCCCCAGGCAGCTGTAGCAGGTGGGGAGGTGGCTGGAGAGGGGAGCGCAGAAGTGTTTCGGTGCTGGGAGGTCCCTTGTGTCCAGGGGAGATGGGCAAAACCTCACTAGAGGGGATGCTACCTTGGAGCACGTGTGGCATCAGGGCTGTGGTTGTGCCGTGGAGCAGCCGTAGTCCCTCTCGGCATGCCGGCGCCTGGAGGAGGGCAGCGTCTCTTCCCTCCACGAGCAGCACCCAGGTTAGGGCCTGGCAGGGAGGGTGGGGACCGTCAGCCCTGATAAGCATCGAGGTATTTCCAGGTCCTCTGAGGAATGCAGTTCACTTCTAGTCTCCTCAGGCGGCAGGAGACACCGACTTGCTGGCTCAAGTTGCTCACACACCCAGGTCAGCTTCCCTGCTCCGGGTCCCACCAGGCTGGGTGAGAAGCTCCAGCAGCAGAGCATTGACCTTCTGCATCCCTCCCTCAGCCCACCAGGTCTGGCGGTGGCCGGTGACCTGCAGCTCGCTCGTGTCTCAGGTGCCACCGCAGCCTTTCCCGCTGTCAGTGACTGGTGGGTGTGGGGACTCCCGCAGCCCCTGGACTCTTGCCCCAGTCCTGAGCTCTTGAGTATGGCTCAGCCCAGGCTCCCAGCGCTGGTGGGATCCCATTCCCTGGGAGGCAGACCCAGCACCAGGGAAGGATGAAGGTAGGGTTGCAGCAGCTGAGCAGAGGGGCACCTCATGGCGCTCCTGGTTCGGCAGCAGAGGGTGCAGGGTGAGCCCCAAGCACCCAGGCCATCCCGTGCGGTTGCTTGGAGCCGTTCTGGCATGGAGCAAACCTTGAGGCTGGTGCCCTGGCCCGCTTCCAGCCCACTCGTGTCCCTCAATAACTGAGCTGGAGCTCTGAGCTCCGTCTTGTAGCTGTTGTGGACACAGACATCAGAGCAGGGATGCTGGGTGCATCTCCTGAGTCTGGAGCCAGAGGAGAGGCAAGCAGTGGAAGGGAGGGGTGCAGGCTCCGTGCCGCAGGCATTAATGCATCTGACCCCCGGGGACCAGGTCTCTGCTCTGCGCCCTGCCTCATCCTTGCCGTGCCTGGGAACGCAACGTGCTTGTAGGATCATTGTTTGTAACCCGAAGTGACAGACCCCTTTAATCTTTCATTCCTTTTCCCACTTCTTCAGCCATCAGTTCAGCCGTGCGTGAATCTCACTTTAAATTATTTGTAGCTGGCTTCTCCCGCCCGCTCTCCCCGCTTGGCTCCGCTCCCCACCTCCGCCCCGTCCTCCTGCATCTCTCGCATCTTCCCCAGCGCAGGCGTGAGCTCTCCGGGCTGCAGCGCGGGTGCCTGTCCCACACTCTGCCTGGAATCCAGGCACTCGGTGGAGCTGGGGACCTCATCCCCTGGGAACAGAACAGGGGACAGTGGCAAAAGAGTGCCTGTCTCCCCTTCCCTCTGATCTGATCCCAGAAGTTTGAGTGGAAGCCCTGGGGATCCAGGAAGGAGCAGGGAGGCTTCAAACTGGACAGGGCTGGGAATCTGGGGTGGCTTCTGGGCAGCATAGCTGGGGACAGGGATGCTGACAGCATCCTGGGCAGAGCACAGACCTGCCGGGGGCAGCAGGGAGATGCAGCCACCCCTGGGGTGCAGGGCACGGCAGCTGCGAGGCACAACAGGTTAGCAGAGGGCAAGCAGAGCGGGTGCCCAGGGATTTACCATCTCTGCTCTCACAGAGCCTCCAGGGTTTTTTGAGACATCCTCGTGGGATGGTTTGGTCTTTTGATGCTGCACCCTTGAGGTGTGGGCTGTCCCTTGCACCCCTCGCTGAGCCTCCAGTGCCATCTGCACCCCCTGTCCTCCTTGGCTCACCTCCTCGTGCCCTCCATGTACATCCAGGCTCAGCATTGCCATCGCAAATCCTCCTCCCGTCTTCCCCGGCTCCTCAGCTGGCTGCCTACATCCTTGCCATCCTCCTGCCCATTCCTTGCACTGGTAGCCCTGCCAGCACCCTCCAGTCCTGTCCCTGGTCCCACCTTTCTCTGCTGTCCCTCCTTCTCCCCCCGTGTGCTGGCCTGCCGGCAGAGACATCCTCTCCTGGGCCCAGGGGCAGATGTAGGAGGATGGAGCAGTGAGGTGGAGTCAAATGGCTGAATCTACACCAGCAATGGAGACAGGTCCCCTGCTCCTGCTCCAAGGGTGAGCAGCACGACTGTGTCCACCTCGCTGGAGAGGGCGGCCTGTTGCCCCCCCCCCAGTATGTGGTCCCCCCGCAGCATCCACGGGCTGCTGGGCACTGTGTGGCTTTGGCTGGGCTGAACTGTGCCTGGGCACCTGCCACACACAAAGCTGCAGATGGCAGTGGTCACCCAGCCTTTGTCCTTGTCTGGTACGTGTGCACCCATGGGTGGGTGCAACGCCAGCGGGGCTGGGACTGTCTGGCTGCCGGGCAGGGGCTGTCTGAAACGTGCTAAGGGATCCCTCTTCCCTGAACATTCCCCTTTGCTCATCCCAACCCCATCTATGTGGAGGTCTGAAAGAAATGGGACCCTCACAGAGGGGCTGGGTGTCCTTGAAGGCCCCCAAGGGTGCGTGGCTGGAGGGGACACGGCTCTGAGTGCAGTATCCCCTGGTTTCTTCTGCAGCCTTTGGAGGGACGGGTGATGCTTGCACGCCCTGTGCCCTCCTTAGAAGGGCTCTCTGGTGCCAAGGGGTCTGCGTGGCCGTGTCCAAACCTTGATTTCTTACAGCAAGGAGAGGGGAACTCCCTCCAAGGCTGGAAACACCAGGCGCTGGGGCCCAGCCAGCTGCAAACCGGAGCTTGGGGAGGCTTCGCTGTGCGCTGAGGGAGGCAGGTGCTGTTACGGCTACCTGGGGAGATGCTGCCAAGCTCAGGACCCCGGCGCCTGGCTCTGCAGAGCCCCAGCCAAGCTCCGGTGCCCGCAGACCGCAGCGGCTGGCCTGGTGCAGCTGCAGCTGGGCTGCTGGCAGGGTTTTTGGTACCCCCAGGCGAGCCAATGGCTTTGACCACCTGGCCCCAAAGCGCACGTGGGTGCTTCGGATGCTCGGCTACCTCCCTGTGGGTGCCCCCATCCCCTGGACCTTCCCCCAGCCGATGAGTGGAAGCGAGACCCTGGGGCCAGGGCAGCATCCCCGGAGTTGTGGGGCTGAGCCCGGGTCCCTGCAGCCCGCAGAGCGGCGAGGGTTGCCGGCTCGGAGCGCCGTGGGCGGACGGGGAGCGAGGGCTGCGGGCTGCCCCTGGCACGCTCACGGAGGTGCAGGGAGGCAAGTCGGGATCTGCAGGGAGGCGTTTAGTGCCTGGCGTGGGGCCAGACCCTGGCAGGTTCACCTGCAGTTTAATTAGGGAGAGGGGAGGGGAGGGACCGGGGCTGGGGGAGAGGCGGCGTGTCGGGACTGGCCATCTCCGCGGGCCTCGCAGGAGGTGGCGGGAGAAACTCTCCACCTCGCCAGCCAGCGGGGCTGGGGCGATGTGCCCGCAGCTCCCGGCAGCTGCCCCCCCCCCCCGCTCCTGGGGGGTACTGCCCATGGAGGGGGCAGCCCAGCAACTCTGGGGTACCCCAGGGTGCGCCTGGAGCAGGCTGTCCTGCCTGCTCCCTCGATGCCACCCAGGCGCTGCAGCGATGGGTGCCGGGAGGGTGTTGCTGCCTGGGCGCGATGGCGAGCTGTGGGAGGAAGGCCATGACTCCAGGTCTCCCCGGTCTCCAAACCATGGAGCCCACAGCCGTGCCTGACCCGGCCCCATATCCACATGAGAGATGGAGAAACTGCAGCATCTGTGGTGGAACCGGTGCCAGCTGGGGCTTGGGGTCCTGCTAAATGGTCCCCCATCTCCTAGGTGCGTCTTGACAGGGGAAAATTTTCCCCTGCTAGAAAAGCTGCTTTGGGATCTGACCTGGGGCCGAGATTTCAGATCCATCCTCCTTGCCCAGCACGGTCCTTTTAAGTACACAGCAGGCTGGATGCCGGCGGTGCTGTCAGGGTGGTGTCCTCCATTCCCTCTTCCCTGCAGGATGCAATACTTCTCCTTGCACCTCCCACGGCTACAACATCTTCTGTGGTCTCTGGAGGGATCTAGTGACTCAAACATCACCACTGAGGTCTTAGGTGGCCAGGGTAGCCGGAGAGCCTCCCTCCGAAGGGCTCGGGGCCGGCTGCCGCACACCGCGCTCGGCTGTGGTTCCTGGAAGCTCCCACCCTTGCTGAGCCCATGAGGCTGGTGGTTGTCGCCTGCAGCCATGTTGCTTGCCGCTTTGCTGCAATCCTCTGGGCTCTGGCGTGGCCAGGGTATTGCAAGGAATGTAAACTAAACCTCCGAGCAGAACCGTGCTGGCATAGCTGCTGCGGTCCCGGCGCTGTCCTGGCCCCCTTCTCCCCGTTGCTCACAGCTCCCCATCAGTGTGGGATGAGGGAAGGAGGTGAGAAGGCAGGGAGGAGCGGTGGGGCCAGGCAGAGTGATACTGAGCAGGGGAATGACCACGGTGAGACGGGGACAAGGCTCTCAGAGTGCTGGGATGTCAAGTCCTGGGGACCAGCCCATCCCCTGCCCACAGCCTGTGGGGTGGCAGCTCCAGGGACAAGGACCCGTGCCTCACCCATAAGCTCACGCGTGGCCGGAGAGGAATGGAGGAAGGAGGAGGGCTGGGGCTTGACCCCAGAGGTTTCTCAGTCGTGTAGGGCACCGAATGAACCCAGCCTCTTTACCTGCAAGGAGACGGGCTTATTAGGTGGACTGGGTGGGGTAGAGCTTCTGTCTGAGCTCCAGAAGGGATTTTAAGGAGATGCCACATGGGGAATTATTCATTAGGCTGGAGAAATGTGTGAGAAAGAGGCTAACGGAAAGGCAGGGCTGAGAGGAGAGTGTCACGCTGGGTGGAGGATTTGCCGCTGCTGTCCACGGGCCCCGGCTGTGCGAGGAGCCGGGGATGCCGAGCGGGGTGGCAGCGACAGGTCCCTGCTTTTGGGCTGTGCCCAGCCTTAGCTCATGAAGGGCTGGAGCTGGCCCAGATTATGGGGACAGAGAACTGATACGGAGAGGATTTGGGCATCCTGGAGACTTTCCCGTGCTGGTTCTCCCTCCTGCGTCGCTCACCTGGGGGCTGAAGTTCCCCGGATTCGGGCTGTCCTGCTCTAACAGCGATGTGGGTGTGTTGCAGGCGCTGCCTGCCAGCGCTCTCCCCGGGGAGGCTGCGCAGCGTACGCACCAGCAGCCCCATTACCTGCCCGCTGAAAAATGTTGTTCAACTTGTGCATGGAAAGAGGGAGGCTGAGAGCAAGCTTGTCCCACACCGAGGGGAAGCTGGGAGAGGCTCCTGCTGGCTTTTAAGCAGCGCCTCGTTAATTTTTTAAATGCACCGGTGTCAAATTAACACACAAAAGAGCAGCGTGACTTTAAATGCAGGTTTCCGAGCTGTGTTTCATTTCCCTTTAATAAGATCATAGCATTTGCTCAGCGGGCGGCCGCGAACCACCGAGGAGACATGCGTGATGGGGAGCATCGCCGAGGATGGGCGACGGCGGCGGGGAGTGGTTGCGCTCTCACCTCTCGTGACTCCGCAGCGCAGGCAGGGAGCTGGCAGAGCCCCTGCCTGGGATCTGTGCTTTGGGGTGCTCGCCCAAGCCCCCCATTAGCGAGGATCTGCTGGAGAAAATGCCCCAAAACCTCTTGGCTGTTCAGCTGTAGCAAAGCCAGGGCTGATCAAGCTGCTCTTGTCCAACGGAGGGAGAGAGGCTGGCAAACTCCGGCTGTTTATTTATTCACGTGTGAAGCCATGGCACAAAATCCGGCTCTCCCTCCTTATGCTGGGGCTGGTCACTGCGCACTGAAGCAAAGAGCACCATGGGCTCCCCGCTTGGCCCGGGAACCACAAATGAAAATATTACTTTGCATTTAAAACAAAATAGAAGCTCCCAGGTAGCAGAGGCTCTTCACCCAGCTGCAGCAAAGCCAAGCGGCCCCCAGGCAGCCCCCGCTGGCAGCCCCCGCTGACAGCCCCACGGAGCCCCTGCCGTGGAACCCGTCCCTGTCCGCCCCATCCCCAGCTAATGACACTTGCAGACGTCCTCACTCCCCAGCATTTAACGACAACCAGCTGCCGGCCCTGGCAGCGCGCGGTGCGGTCGCAGCACGCTCTAACTAACTAGGGATGCTCGATTTTTCCAGTGCGGTATCGCATTTAGAGCTTCTTGCGGGAGCTGGCGGGGCTCAGGGAGGGAAGGGGCATGAGCAGACGGCTGGGGCTGGACAGGCAGTGCTGCCTGCTCCCGTTATTGCCTGATCCTGCACCCTGTGGGTAAGCAGAAATGGCCCATTCCTCAGCAGAAGTATTCCTCAGCCAGCATTATATTTCACGTAGTAGGAAACTCTGAGCGGAGGCAGGAGGAGATACCGCCTTTCCCATCGGAACCATAACGCCGATGCCTGAGCAATGCCGTGGCGGCATCTCCCAGGGTGTGTGTGAGCACTAGGTGGGGATTTGCTCATGGTCCGAGTGGGAGCTGGTGCATCAGGACAAGGCAAGGCACGAGCTCAACCTCCAGCTCCCTGCAGCCCAGCACGATCCTGGGCTCATCCAGTCCCCTGCGGGGGTCACGCCGCGCAGCCTGAGCCCCTCTCTCTTCTTCCTCGCAGGCTTTCGGGAGAGCGCCTTCGCCTACGCCATCGCGGCCGCCGGCGTGGTGCACGCCGTCTCCAATGCCTGCGCCCTTGGCAAGCTGCAAGCCTGTGGCTGTGACCAGAAGCGCCGGGGCGATGAGGAGGCTTTTCGGCGCAAGCTGCATCGTCTCCAGCTGGAGGCCATGAACCGCGGCAAAGGCATGGTGCACGGGGTGCACATGGAGCACATGCCGGCCGAGACCCCCGGCCTCCAGGACTCCTGGGAATGGGGAGGGTGCAGCCCCGACGTGGACTATGGGGAGAAGTTTTCCAAGGATTTCCTTGATTCCCGGGAAACCTACAGGGACATCCATTCCCGCATGAGGCTGCACAACAACCGCGTGGGCCGGCAGGTGAGTGGGGTGCTGGGCAGGGGGTGCAGGGCAATGGTAGCGGGGATGGGGTCCCCGGGACACACACGGGTGGGCTGCGAGGGGCTTGTGCTGGCTGCGGTGGGATGTGTGTGGGAGGCTGGGATTGCCCCCAAGCACTCCCTCTCCCCAGTTTTGCCCGGAGCAAAGGCAGTGGTGCAGCCCTGCTGCAGAGCATCTCTGCTGGGGAGGGCACCTCTGAGCGTCACTGCTGTCCCTCTGCCAAGGGACAATTCTCCAGGCCTCTGTCACCTGCCCGTGCTGCGGCGGTGCTGTGGGGATGGCACAGCAATGAGTCCAGCTCCTGCCTCTCAGGGACTGGGTGAACTGGTGTCAGGCAGCTGCAGTGGGAGGGAGCTACGGACAGCCAGGAGAAAGTCACTGGCACCCTGGGGTCACAGCATAGGCTCGGCAGCACCCAGCCACGGCTCTGCCTCTGGAGAGGGAGCCGGTGCCCTGAGGAGGTAGATGGAGCGGGACTGAGCCAGGCAGTGGGCGCCTCTGCTAGCTGGGAAGGGCAGCATCCCCTTGGGAGTGGAGGTGACAGCCCACAGCCTCGTCCCCTGGCTCTGGGGGGGTGCTGGAGCCTGCCCAGGCCAGCAGGGCAGCCTCCCCTCCATTCTCATGATGTCAGGTCTCGTTAAAGGTGCTAATTAGTAGCTCGTTCTGTCTGGAAGCTGATGTTTAAAAGCAGCCTGACATTGGAGACAAGAAGCATGCAGGCAGGAGGGGCTGGGAGGGTGGCTGCGTTTGCCTGCCCAGCTTTGCTCCCAGCAGGTGCCAGGGAGACCCCATCCCATGGATCCAGTGACATTTGTCCCCGAGACCCCAGCCACAGGCTGCCAGGGCCGCACAGAGGGATGTCTAGTGGCTGCGGGAATAAGTAATTAAAGATCAGAATTCCACAGGGAGTGTTTCCCCGGGATGGCTCAGACATTTGGATGTGCCTCTTGCTTTGAGCATGTTTAAAGCCATCTGCGAGATGGGGATGCTGCAGAGCAGGACCTTGATGTGTGCCCTTCCCTGGTGCTGGAGCTGAGCTTTACAACCCCAAAAAGCTGTCCCAGTTTGGCCAAGCTGTAAATGCCTGGGGAAAGCTAGACAGAGGTTTTTGCTCGTTTGCTTGTCTGCGCGTGGTGAAGGCTCGCCCAGCGTTAGGCAGCTAAATCCTCTGCAGGCTGCTCTGCCCCAAGCCAGGCAAGACCCCCCCCCCCATCCCAATTCTGGCTGCAGGGCTCATCCTGGCTCCCCTCCAGCTCTGCATGCCTCAAACAACTGGGACTCTTGGCAGTGCTCAGAAATTTGGGGTCTGTATTGCCCATTTCCCAAGGGAAGTCCCCACAGCCCCCTGCAGAAGGAGGGGAAGGTGAGAGAGGAATATTTGCACGGGGGTGATGTTACCACATGGTGCCTGTGGGATCCAGCAAAAATGCCTGGGGTCTGCTTGTCTCCAAGGGCAGGCTGGCACAGGACTGGCAATGTCAGCTCTTGGTGGCTTCAGAGGCCATCCAAAAAGCTGGGCTGCTGGAAGAAGCCTGGGAGCTGGAAGAAGAGGCAGAGGAATACCAAAGGGATAAAGGAGGGGATGGTACTACTGCAGGTGGGGAAGAAATGGCCGGACAGGCTGCCCAGCTCAGGGATGCTCTTGAGATGAGAGTGTGAGCCCATGTGCGGGCTGGGTTGTGATGGTTGTGGGTGCCATGCATTGGAGCAAGGAGATGATGCTGTGCCTGGTCTGTGCCTGTTGGTGCCACGCTTATTGCTGGGGCCGGACCTGGCCATCCACATGCCTGGGGATGGGTTCTCCAGCTCCCTGCCTGCTCTTTTAGCCACGCCGTGGGTCCCACTCCCACCCAAGCCCTCCTCACTCCTAGGACCATCTTTCTGCCGTAATAAGGAGCAATCTGCTGGGATTTCCCAGGAAAGGAGTGGCCACGCTGGATGCAGCAGCTCTGTGGGTCCTCCCCTCCAAGTCCCGAAGCTTCAACCCCTTGAGCAGAGCGGTGGCGCGGCCATGCACGCCACGTGCCGTGCCCTGCCAAGTGCCATCCCTCTTGGCGCACCGAGCAGCTGCAGCACCCAGGGCTCTCCAGCATCTCACTGACGCTGAGCATCCTCTCCACAGTCCCTATGTGTCCCCAGGGTGCTCTGCCCGTGGGTAAGGCTGGCTCCCAGCTCAGACCCTGCAATGCCGCTGGGATGATAATCCCACCGATGGCCTCATCCAGGGGTTGGGGATGTGGGTTTCTGTAGTGTAGTGGTTATCACGTTCGCCTGACACGCGGAAGGTCCCTGGTTCGAAACCAGGCAGAAACATCCCGATTTTTTTCGTCTTTTGCACCCAGCTACAAAGCCAGAAAGGGGATTGCAGCTGGAGGGGATGTGCAGCATCCTCTGACCATGGCAGTGGTCACCTTGGTCTTGAGTTGGAATAGGAAGGCCCAGGGCAACCATTGCCCCAGCGCTTCCTATTCCAGCTCAAGACTGAGGTGGGTGTCCTGCATCCCTGGGAGGGCGCAAGTTCCCCAGCGAGGAGCAGCAGGAGTGTGCAAGAGGCTTTGCAGGTCCTCCTAACCCGCCAGATCAGAGAGCGAGAGAGGATGAAAGGCGGCCAGGAACTACCCATTAGTCTCACAACAAAGACCTACGATAAAGCTCTTATGAGCGTGTCTGGGAGGAGCTGGGAATGTGCGAAAGAAAGCACCAGCGAGTCCGGGCATGTGCCGAACCCGGGTGTCTGTGAGACGGGGGAAGGACATGGCCGGGTAGAGGTGCGTGGAGGAGATCCGATGGCAAAAGCGTGGGGCCAAGGCTCAGATGGGTCCTTCTCGGGTCTCCCGGCTCTGGCAGGGTCCCGTCCCCCTTGTGCTGCCCATGCAGGAGGGATAACACGCTGTCCCTGGGCAGGGATGGATGGGTGCTGCGGTGCTGGGGCTCAGGATGCTCAGCAGCGACGGCTTGAGTGATGGACATGGCGCATACGCACTGCCTTCTCCAGCCTGTGCTGCGACCAGCCGCAGCCCCAAATGAGCCCCTGTCCAGCTGTCACACCACCGTCCCCTCCATCCCGGTGGTGACCGTCCCAGCCACAGCCCTATATGCAGATTTTCCCCGGTCCGGCCAAGGGAGCAGGGAGGGGATGTGGGAAAGGATGGGGTCCCAGTGCCACCATGTTCCTATGGATGGTGGTAAGGATGGTGGCGAGCAGCTGGTATTCCTGGCCAGCACACCCAGTGCACGGCAGCTCATTACCTGTGAGGTGGAGGCTGTTCCCAGCAGGAGACAGGACTCTCAGCAGGATGAAAGCCAAACTCCAGCCCAGCCCAGACCTCTCTGCCGTGTGCCCCAAGCTCCAGGCATGTTTCCCTGACCTGCCTCCATTACCATAACAGCTTAGCAACGGAGAGATTTACTCAACAACAAGAAAACAAGGAGTAAAAACTACCCACCCCTACCAAAACGAGACACTCCTCGCACACGCTTCCCCCCCCGGGAGGGGGCAGGAACAGGCAGCGCGTGTCAGGCGTGAAGCCGGGCGGCCGGGCAGGGCTGGCATCATGGGACAGGACCTTGTGCGGGGGCCACGCGTCCCCTGGGCTCCCCCTGAGCTCCGGCGCGTGGCCCTGGGTGGGGGGATCGGACCACGATAGGCTTTGCAAGCCCCAGCCTGGCTCCCGCTGGGGTTTCGGTGTCCCTGTGGGAAGGGGACTTGCTGGAGCCTGGGTGAGCATGTGGGCATGGGGACATGCGACCCCGCAGGGAATCCGTGTCAGGACAGAGCACGGGATGGTATAAACTGTCTCTTTCTAGGCTGTCGTGGGGATGCGTGACCGCTCCGTGCCCCTGGAGATTGCTGAGCATGAGCTGTTTCCCTCGGCACAGCCACAGCAGCATCCCTTGCAGGGCTGGGGGACCTCGGGGGACCCCAGCTCAGCAGCATTGTCCAGGGAGCCCAAGGTCCTCCTTGTCCCTGCACGGGCCTCTGGTCCCTGCACAAGCCGTGCTCCCCGGCCAGCCCAAACCACAGCTGCAGCTCAGCCCACGCACCCTGGCCCTCGTGGGGGGCGGACGTGTGGCACCAGCCTCAACGCAGCCTCCCTGTGGCCTCCCCAAACCACAAGTCGGGGGTGTGAGCATCTCTGATTCCTGCTTGACATTCAGGTGCTGGTGGGAGGCAGCGCCTCAGCCTTCCGGCGCTGCGCCCAGGGCTCCCGTGAGAAAGCAGGCAAGAGCTGAAAGCGGAGCTGCTCCTGGGACTCCCGGAGCTGGGGATTTACAGGAGGAAAGCCCTGGGGAGGGAAAAGCATCCCTCCCACCTGCCCCTCTTGCAGTGCTCCTAGCTGGTGAGGTGCTTGGGGGACCCCTGCATTGGGGGGGTCCCAGTAGGGCTGGAAAGATACAGCCACGCTGGCTTTTAACTGGGGTCCGTGATCAGGTTGATGCTGCTGGAGCCAAGCAGCAGTGGAAGGTGAGACCCTGGCTCCTTCTCCTCCCTATGGTCAGGTAGCTCACCCCCCCCCCCCCTTTAGGTGCCAATCGCTTGCTGGAGTGTAAAAGCCAGTTGGTACTGCCAGGATAGGAGGGGACAGGGTGTGGGACATGGGTGACACCGGGCACAGCAACAGGCTTTGCAGCTCCCGGGCTCTGATAGCTGCTCGTGCCAGCCCTTGGCGTTCCCATAGCGCCAACCCACAGAGAGCTCCGCGATGGCGTCTCCGGTCCCCCCAAAATGTCTCCTCCGTGCTGACCCCTCTGTGTCCTTCCCTCCCCGCCCAGGTGGTGATGGACAACATGAGGAGAAAGTGCAAATGCCACGGCACCTCGGGGAGCTGCCAGCTGAAGACGTGCTGGCAGGTGACGCCCGAGTTTCGCCTGGTGGGGTCCCTGCTCAAGGACCGCTTCTACGGGGCCACCCTCATCCGACCCCACAACCGCAACGCCGGGCAGCTGGAGCCGGGCCACGCTCGGCATCGCCGCCGGGCCGGCATCAGCGAGCTGGTTTACTTTGAGAAGTCACCCGATTTCTGCGAGCGGGAACCGGCCCTGGACTCCTTGGGCACCCAAGGGCGCCTGTGCAACAAGACCAGCCCGGGCATGGACAACTGCGAGAGCCTGTGCTGCGGCCGCGGGCACAACATCCTGCGGCAGACGCGCAGCGAGCGCTGCAACTGCAAGTTCCACTGGTGCTGCTTCGTGGCCTGCGAGGAGTGTCGCATCACCGAGTGGGTCAGCGTCTGCCAGTAGCCGGGCAGGGATGCGTGCCCACCCCAGGGTGCCAGGGACAAGCCTGCCTGCCTGCAGAGGGGG
>JAVJGG010000001.1:35912038-35942107 GCA_035590195.1 Aviceda cuculoides | reverse complement strand
CCGGCACCCCCCGGCACCCCCCGCCGCCACGCCCCGCCACCGGCTTCCCTGCACTGGGAGGCCTCATCCTGCCCGCTCCCCCGGGGCCGGGATCGGAGCCCCTCCTGGCTGGCAGGCGAGGGCCCCCCGGTCTCGGCCCCCGGGGGGGGCGGGGGGGGGGGGGGGGACACACGCAGGGGCACCGTGCACAGGTTCCTCCGGCCACGTGCGAGACTGTGCTCTGAGAGGGATGGGGATGGAGCGTCCCTTGGGATGGAGGGGGGGCACAGCTCCCCGGGGTTGGGGCTCGCCTCTGCTGGGGCAGAGCTTGGGCTGGCTTGGGCTGCAGCATCGTGGCCGGAGGGGAGGGTGCCTGGGGCTGTGCTGTGCGTGCCTGTGTTATTGTATGGTAAGTTATTTTCTGATTGTGAATAAAAGTGGATTGGAGACAGCGCAGGGTATTTCGGGGTGCAGCACCCTGCTCTTCCTGCTGCCCGGGGCTCTCTGCTCCTGCGGGGTGCCAGAAGGATGGAGGGGGGACCCTCGCTACTGCCTGCCCGCTTGTGCGAGATTTTCTCTCTGGTGCTCTGCTGCCATCCCGTAAGAGTCCTGGGAGCTGTTTGCAGACTGGCAGGAGGTGGGGACCCCAAACCCTTGCCAGGTGGCTGCTGGGAGGCTCCTGCCCAGTCAGACGCGTGCTGGAACCCCATCCATCCCGTGGGAATCCCGGCTGTTGGCCTCATGCCCGTGGCCGTGCCGGGGCTGGGGGCTGCACCCCTGACCCCACGCCTGCTGGGGAGGGATGGTGGAACCGGAGAGCAGGAAGAGGGGAAGGCAGCGAGGACAGGCCAGGAGATGGGAGCCCACAAATGGCACCTCGCTGTGGTGGCTGGGAGGGCACCCATCTGGCTGCGGCAGCCTGCGGGAGCCAGGCAGTGAATCATGCTGCTGGTATCTCCCGGCTGATAACTTCCCCGCTCCTCCCACGGCTGTGTGCCCCTTGGGGCTATGCAAAAACAAAAAAGTGAATTAAAGAAAAAAAAAATAAATAAAAAACCCAAAACCAAATCGAGGAGGAAAATACCAGGCTGGAAGGAAGCAAGTGCCCCAGGCCCAGCAGGGAGCGGCCCGTGTCCTCGTTTCATAACGTGCCCGCAGGCAGCGGGGAGCTGGGTCAGCTGGGACGGCTGCTCTGCCCTTCACCACCCCTGGGCAGGAGGGCTGACCTTGCCTTTCCAGGAGGGAGCGGGTGGATGGGGTCCTTGCCCCTTGGAGCCAGCTGTGTTTTAGGGGCTGAGGAGAAGAGGAGGGTGCTGGAGGTGCTGCAGGGAAGCGTGGGAGCTCCCGTGACCTTGCAGAACCCGCGTGGCTCCATCTCCCAAGCGTAGCGGGGACAGCAGGGCACGTGGCCACCGCAGTGGTTCCCCACAGCAGAGAGCTGGGGTGGTGACTTTGCAGGGACGGGATCTCTGCTTGGGGCTCGGGGCACCCAGGCTCACCCTGTGGGGCATGAAAGCAGCGGTGTTCCCATGGGGCGAGTTTGCTCTGACAGGGCATGCTCCAGCAGTTCATTTTCCCTTCTGAGGTCCTGTTTTTCCATCTCCGACAACCGTCTCCAACATCAGGGCCCTTTCTCCATATCCCCGAGTCCTTTGCCTTTCACCCTTTGCCCCAAGAACCAGTCAGACTCCCTGATGTCCACCGGCCACCCCGTCTCCCCCCTCCCTCCCAGGCTGGCCAAACCCCCATGTCCCCAGGGCTGTGCTGCCCAGTGGGGCTCTGCACATCCATCACGCTTCGGCGCTGTGTAGCTGGCGTTGGCTTCCCACCTCCCAGGGGCTGCTTTGCAGGCACCTGTGATCTCAGGGCTGCCTGGGGTGACGACTGACTCCCCATACTCCCCATCAAGCTCCCCCCGCACCACACCGGCCCCGTCGCTCCCCTGCTTGCTAATCCCAGGCCACCTGCGCTGCGCTGGGGATCCCAGCACACGGCTCCCCTGGCCGGGCATTGCTGGGGAGGGGACCAGAGTGGGGACAAGGTGTGTTTGATGATACAGAGAGGGGTTGCAGGGCAGGGCCATTCCCCCCAAGCACGTCTCACATCCCCCAGCAAGGGACCAGGCTCTGAGCATCCTGGGGCTGCAAAGACTGCAGTTTGCTCTCCCCCTGTCCCCCCCCATTTTGGGAACATAGCTTCGTGAAACGACACACCAGTAACGCCAGCACAGCCAGGGTGAGACCCCCAGCGCATCCTGGCCACCGAGCCTGGCAAGCCACAGTTCCTGGTGCTGTTTGGTTCTGCAGAGACCCTGTCTGAGCTTGGGACCCCGGGCCATTCATGGGAAAACATAAAACGATCCCTTGATCTCGGTGGGTCTGCAGGCGGCATGCTCTGGGTGCAGGCAGCTCCAGGGCACAGGCTTCCTGGTGGCAGGAGCTCATTGCCTCCTGGGGCCAGCTGGCTCCCAACCCAATACCAGCCTTCAAGATCTGCTCTGTGGCTTCCCTCGCTGTGTGTCTAGGAGCCACAGGCAAGACGCCAGTGTGCCTGTGGTTACAAAAACAGTGTCCCCATGCTTCCCTAACTGGGAACCAGCCGCCAGGCAGCCATCCTAACAACCGCATTGCTGGGCACGGGGAGCGTGCAGGACACCTCCTTTCCCCACGGCCACTGCTGAGCCTCCAGAGCCAGTTGCCAGCGAGGGCTTGGCTCCTCAGGGTCTGGGCATCCCCAGTCTCTCCTCTTCCACGAGCCTGAGTGCAGCTTCCCTGATCCACGGATGGGATCTGTTCCAGTCCCACCAAAGAGTCATGTTTCCTCACATGGAGGGACTATCTACCCCGGCTGAGCTGCTCCAGTCGTCCACGGGCGGGTGCAGGCCCCCCGTGCTCCGTGAGGGACCCCGCCACAGGTGCAGGGGGGTCATGCACCAGAAGGTGTAAGGTTCAAGGTGCTTCACCCAAGAGAGAGGAATGACCATCAGGGTAGAAGCACCCAGGCAGATGATGGAGGTGGTTTCCATCAGAGGGGACCAGATTTTCCCAACAGTCTCCCATCATCTCCCCCCAGAGGCAAATCTCTAAAGAAGTTCCAAAACTTAAAAAGAAATAGCCATTTCTTTCACATGCATGTCATGAAAAGGACAGTGAAGGCTTCTAAAGATGGCAGCAAGTCCATGCTGGCAAAACCAGGTGGAACTTACTCCAGTTTCATCAAGTATTTTGGCCCAAGCTCTAGAGGTTCTTCCATCCCTGAGAGTCCCTGCTGCCCAGGGGACCACCAGCCCGGTGGCTCTGCTAGACACATACGAAGTCAAGTGGTTTTCTCAAAATTTGAACTTCCCAGTCCCAGGAGCAGGAGAACTTCTCAGCTCCTTCCGGCGAACCAAAATTAAATCTCACTTCTTGCCCCTGCGGTTGTGGAGAGCAATGGGAATACCTGACCTGAATGTGACCGCCAAAAAGGCAACAGAGAGACCTGAGCTGGCCTGATCGGTTTGCACTTCTGCCGGGACTGAAGCCAGATGTGTGGCTGTCCAGATGTGGGTACCCCAGGCCGGTGCTCTCTCAGACCCTGGCCTTGTGCCCATCACCAGACACAGCGTGGAAGAGCCAAGGGGACAGCAGAGTCCCTCCAGCATGGCAGGTTGCTGGGTCCTTTCTCCTCTCACCCAAAGCCCCAGCTCATCTCCTGCTTCTGGAAAGCTCCAGCAAGGGTGGGGAAGGTCTCTGGGGGTGGCAGGGGGGGAGTGGGGGGGCTGGGACTTTCCCCAGGAGATCACAGGAGGAACTTTGGCTGGAGGGTGGGGGGAACCGGTGAGGAGTTGCTACATCATGCCCCAATGAGCCGTGAGTAACTCTTCTGGTATTTCTTCCCCGCACAGAACAGTCATCAGAGCCAGATCCTGCCTGGGGGAATCGCTACACGGGAACGCCCAGCCCCATCCAAATTCCTTTCCTGCTCCCAGTAGAGCCGCTGTGAAGCAGAGGCACGAGGGAACGGTTCCCTGGTACCCCCTATCCCATCCCACCCGCTGGGGTGGCACGAGCGTGGCCGTGGGCAGGGCTGGCAGTGCTGGCTGACAGAGCCTGGTGGGCCACCGACCCACAAAAGCAACCAGATGCACCTGGGCTACTGGAAGTCACTGGAGAGCAAAGCCTCGTTGCATCTGCTGGGGCAAGGGGAGCAGAGGGCAGAGCCTTCCTTGCCTTGGTCTGGGCAACTGGCCTCCGTGCTTCCTCTGGTTGAGAAGCAGGTGGCCATGGCTTGAGACGCTTCCCGAGAGCCTGGCTGGCACCGTGCTGCAACCTGAGCTGCAGAGAGGTGCTCCGAGGCTTTCCTGAAGTTCAGCCCCAACATTGTCATCCTTGCCCCCGGCGCCGGTGCAACCCCCAAAAAAACAAAAAAAAAAAAAAAAAAAAAAAGAGTTTGGCCCTAACTGACCTGCTTGGCAAGGCAAAGTACCTACAGCGAGGCAGCAGCTGGCTCAGGAAGAGGAGCCCAGGAGTCCTGCGCTCCCGCCGCCAGGCCCAGCTCCTGCCCAGCACCCCCTGGCACAGCATCCTGCTGGCATTGCCCCCACCACGAGGGGTGGGTCGCCTGCCCGGTGAGGGGGCCGCAGCCACCACTGCGTTGAGCTTGTTGAGTGACCAGACATACCGGCGGCAGCCCGAGTCCCCAGGAGCATCCCGGCTGCCTGGGAGGGCTGCAGCCTCCTCGCTGGGCTGCAGCCGCGCCAGCCCTTGGTGCTCCACGGCTGGGTGGCCCCGAACGCGGGGCTGCCACCTGCCTGGAGAAGGGCCAGCAGCGTCTGGAAACGGGTGGGATGTGGAGATGGAGAGCAGTGGGAGGGCTTGGGCTGAAGGCTGTGATGGAGCCAGGGAAGCTCCAAGGGCTGGGGTAGGAAGAGCTCCTGGGGGAGACTGGTCAAGGGATGGGGAAGGTAGGGGCTAAGCAAGCTGGGAACAGAGTTTGGGGTCCACTGAGCCCCTTAGGCAGAAGATCCGAGCGGGGGCAGTGGGTGCAGAGGAGCAGGGTGGGCAGGCACCGGAGCGAGAGCAGGTGGGGGAGATGCAGGAGAAAGGAGGCTGACAGTGCATCTGGGAAGGGGGGTGATGTGGAGATCCTCCACAGCCCGAACCCCGATGGCTGCCATCCCCACCAAGCGGATGGGCACCGAGTCTCCCTGGGGAGCCTGCAGACTCCGAGGGAATGCTCTAACCATTAGACCACCTTGCTCGTGATGTGCCCCCTGCTGCGATGGCTGCGGGTAGGTTTGGACCCAAATACTCTTTACTGTCTCGGTCCTGCATGCGGTCCCCTGCCCCCAGAGACACCCCAGGCCTCTCGGGGAGCGTGTGAGGGACAGCAGAGACCTCTCACAGGGAGTGCCCAACCCGGGCTACTGCATGAACGGGTGCCTTTTCTCTGGCCCCCAGCTGGAGCTGAAGAAGAGGAAGGTGGGTGCCAGTGACAGGGAGGGACATCGGGGTCCACCAGCATCCCCAGCTCGTTGCTTCCATGAGGCAGATGGAGGAGGCAAGAGGATGCCTGGCTGTGACAGCGCAGGATGCACCCCGGGGAGGGGGGTGACCCTGGAAGCAGCCTGGTGAGGACAACAGGACTGATGGGAGAAAGGGGGAAAAGCTTTTTGGACACGAACAGAGAACACCTGGGGGGACTTGGTGCCACACCTCTCCTTCCCCCCATGGGAATGGGAGGTTTTGGGCTGGCGAAGGAGATGATGGAAGGGCAGAGCCGGCGTGGGGGCAGGACGCCAGTGCAGGGGAGGTGGGAGCAGGCGGCTGGGGGTCGGGGGATGAAAGCGCAGGGTCCTGGGAAGGGGGGGGGTGACAGGAGTGGTGCAGAGGCAGCCAGCGCAGCCAGGTGCAGTGGGAAGGGCTGGGAGGAAGGCAGGGAAAAGAGGCCAAGTGCAAAGAGAGCAAAGGCAGCGGAGGAAAAGAGAGCGTGGCCAGAGAGGCAGACATGAAAGGGGGAGCGAGGCAGGGGAGAGATGAAAGGGCCATGGCGCGGGTGCTCCTGCCTCCTCCCCAGGCTCCCGGGGCTTTGTAATCCCCGGGGAGCTGGCTTCTCTCATGTGGTGGCCCGCAGCTGTGTGCGGTCGGCTCAGCCCCACCGCTCCGCACTGGGACTTTCCAGGAGGGGGAGAAACCCAACACAAAACACATGACTTACTTAACCAGCGCCTGCCAGGCCCCGGCACACGCGGGGTCCGGGGGCACCCCGGTACACGGCGCGTCTTGGGATGCTGCAACCCACCGGGGCCGGGGCCAGCCGGCAAGCACGATCCCTTCTGCTCTGGGGAGAGGTGTCCCGGAGCAGGGTGAAAGGGGTATGAGCCCGGCCGATGGATGGGCAGAGCTCCAAGGTGGTCGCGCACGCACGCGAGAGCCGGGGAGAGCCTGGATCGAACAGCACCCGCCGCAGCACCCGCGGCACCCCCCTGAAGGCACGAAGGTGGGGGGTTGCAGGGGGCTGTCTGGGCTCAGTCCCTGTCCCCTGCTTCCCCTGTCAAGCGCCATAACCCCCGCTCCCGCCTGCTGGGCTTGGCTCTGGGTACCAGGGATGCAGCAGGACTTGGCAGGCGAAGTTGGCACCCATCCTGATGGGTCACTGGGTCACTTATTTTACTGCTCAAAAGCAAACCGAGAACACAGACCACAGCAGATACTGAAGGAGCGCTTCCAAGGCACTTGTGACTTGGGATATCTCTGTTCTCCATGCCCAGCTCAGGCCACCGGAGGGGGACTCTTTCCCAGAGCAGATGACTTTGCTGCCGGACAGTCTCCTGTTCACCACTGCTGACTGCAGGGATGCTGGGCTCTGCAGGGATGCTAGGCTCTCTTCTCAGCTTTGGGGCAAGTGGGCCAGCAAAGCTGGTAGCCTTGGGGGGGTCCCCCATATGTCTTCCTTCCTCCTCATCTCAGTTTTGCCCATGCCAACCTTCTCTTGTGTGCCTGTGTGAACCTGGCGGGCACAGCTAGAAGTGACTCTGACTGAGCTTGGGCAGCACCAGAAGCTGCCTTTGCCCTCCTGTCTCAGGGCTTTTCGTCTCCCCAACCCCGCTTTCAAGACAAAAGAGGATCGGTGCTTGGCAGCACGGCCAGGGAGCTCCTCCGAGCCCCTGGTGAGAGTGTCACTGTGTAGGACCTTCCCTTTCCAAAGGTTTTCACAGAGCGGGGTTGTATCAGTTCCACAGGTATCGCCCCTCTGGGGAGATCCCATCTAACTCCATCTTCTTGGCTACATCTGGAAGTGCTCTGACTTTCTCCAGAAAACCCCATCCTCCCCACAGTCCCATCTACCCTCAGCAAGGAGCCGGCAGGGGACTCTCTGTGGGGCAAGGGGGTCCCAGCCCTGACGTGCTGTCCCTGCCCCTGCCACGTCTGGCTCCCGCTCTGCACTGGTCAGGAAGGGTTGCACCACCATCGGCCACACGCACGCGAGAGAAGGGGTGCAGCCATCCCAGGGTGCTCCCCACACCTGCACAGCAGCCCTGAAATCGCCCCTGGGAACACGTCCCCTTGCAGACCGGGAGTGCTGTCTCCATGGCCGCAGCGGGGACTCGCTGAAGAGGTGATGAGGATGCTGCAGTGGGGAAGAGCCCCGTGCACTTGGGGAGCAGGGGGTGGCCGTCCACGTCCCACATCCCTCCCAGTAGGAGCCAGCCCTCCCCAGAAGAATGCTCCAGCACGGCTGCAGCTGCAGGGAGGGGAGGCACTTGCCGAGCGCCGTGGCATGAAGGCATGATAGGGCACGCTCCGCCGGACCATGAATACCTGTCCCAGGCGGTTAGAGGCACCCAAGGCGTGTACGGGTGGCGCAGAAGCACACGCCTCGTCAAGCCTGGGCGGTGGTGCTCCACCGGGAGAGGAGGCTCTTTCCAGTTCACCCTCCCACTCGCGCTGGTGAACGACGAGCTCCCCCCCGCCAGCGACCCGCTTCCCCATCACACTCTGCACGTAGCACACGGGTCTTGCGGGGGGGGGGGGGGGGGGAATACCCCTTTTCTCCTGGCAAAGGGGGTGCGAGTGGGCATGGCCTGAGGCTGGGGGTGGGCTGGGTGGCCTTGCTGGGTCCCTCCAGCCTTAGCATCACTGCTTGAATGAACTGCCAAGGGAGCTGCTAAGCCAGGATCGGAAATCAGGTGATGTGCAAGGCAGTGAGAGAATAAAGGGAAGCACAAGTAACGGTGCCTGGTGACTTGTCCTCATTTGCTGCTTGCGTGGACATGGACAACATGCCTGTCACATGCATGGGGACACGTCCATGTGAGCCTCATCCCTGCTGCTCACGCACAGCTCACCGTGTCCCTGCTGCTGCAGGAGCCTATTGCTCGGGACAGGCTGCATCCCTCTGCCACTCCGTGGATCAGACTGCCTGCACCAGTCCAGGAGCGTGCGTCATCCCAAGAGGCCCCCAGACTCTCTGCTCGCTGGTGCTCTCAGCCCAGGCACCGATGCACATATCCCTGGGAGCCTCCTAAAGGGCTGACGCCAAGTAGAGAATGAGGAAAAAAGCCAAAGCCAAGGTCTCCAGCTGTTTGCAACAGCTGCCTAATAATAAGGATGCACAGCACCATGACACTGCCAGTGCAAATCCTCTGCCATGACCAGCTGGGGTCGATACCTGCTGGGGGAAGGGGCTTTTGCTGAGCAACTTGTTGGAGCAAAGCCAGGCCTGGACTGGTGTTGGTAGCCCTGTGCTGGCTAAAGGAGTGCTCCAGACCTCCTGGATGCTAAGGGCTGGGAGTTCACTCTCTGTACATTTGGGCTAGCAAGGAGGCACATTTCCAGCAGCCAGAATGCCGAAACACTTTTGGCCAGGACTGGAGAGTTTGCAGTGCTGGAGGTAGTTGAGCCAGGCAGGTTGGTAACCTTTGAGGACACTTGTCCTCAGGAGGTGGGGGCTGTGACAGGAGAGGTGCAAAATCAGGAGAAGACTTCTGCCACACTCCTCCAGCTGCAGGACCCAGAGCAAGCCCAAGGTGGTTGTGAAGTAGAAGGCAGCAGCACTGGTTTTGCCTTCTCACATCCCCCCCTGCCCTCCTGCACATACTGCCTGCCCAGCATTACAAGGAGAAGCAATTTGTGCTGTCATGGTGCGTCATGCTCGCTGTTCATGGGTGCTGAAGCCTGCGGTGGGATGGAGCGTCCTGGACAGGCTTTGATGTGGCTGCCTGCTAAAACCACTCCTGCAAGGTCCCTGGGCAGCAGCCCTGGCTGCGGGGCAGATATCCCAGATACTGCAGGGGCTCCGCTTCAGGTGGTGGTGGTTGGGCTGAAAGAGGAGCCTGGCAGCAATGGGAAACCCAGGATATGCTGGACGATAAGCAGTCTTTCCCTGGAAGCACTTTGCAGCTGGCAGCTCAGCCCTGCAACCTGCCTGCAAGATGGATGCTGTCGGCTCCAGGTGCCAGCGCGTAAGAGCTCCCATGGATAACACAGCAAGAAGCAGCGAGGCTCAGAACAGGACCTAGAAGTCCTGTTCCTGGTGCCACTTCCATGCCACATGTCACCCGGACTGAGAGGGAGCCCGGTCCTTGTGCCGCCTCTGTAGCCTGGTGCTGCTGCTGGAGGGGGTGCCTTGAGGAGATGTTGCATGTGAATCCCCCACAGCAGGCGAGCCCTGGGGGGAAGCATAGTGCTAAATCAAGGCTGGATGTGGGCAGGGATGTGAGGCGCTTTTGTCGCTCGACTTGGGGACCAGAAGCTGGCAAGGGGATGAGAGCGGAGGTTTGACCCTGCTCAGCCCGTGCGCACTTCAGGGGGTGCTCAGGCTGCGGCGGTAATCGGTCCGTGGTGGCTGTGGTTCCCGGAGCCTCCTGACTCCAGGCTTTCTGTTGCCCCAGTTACAGCGTTTCGGGATTTGGGGATTCAGGTCCCTGCCTGCCCTTCTGGGGAGATGCCCTTTCCCACTCGGCAGCCTTCTCCCCCGTGCCACCGCAAAGCCTGGGGCTGGCCTGGCCCCACGCTCACCGGGGACCACAGCATCCTTCAGCCAGGTAGCCAGGCTTGGCAGGAGCCCGGCTCTCCAGCTGCCGGCAGAGCAGCCCTCCCTCACCAGCTGCCCCATGCTGGGGCTGCAAACAAACAAACAAACACCCCAGCGCCAAGCCCCAGCAACTCATCCCCTCCTAACGATGGTAATTACAGTGAGGCAGCTGGCGAGCAGCGCTTGAAACCTGGTGTGTAAACATGGCTTTCTCCTCCGCCGCTCAGGCAAAAGCAACCTCCTTCAGGGGAGCAGTAATTTCAGGAGGGGGGTCCACGTTGTTGTGGTGAGGGCTGTGGCCAGAGACTTTCATCTTGGCCTTTTGATGCAGGGCAGGAATAATAGATGGTAGCCAGTAACACCCCACCTCACTGTACTGCCTGCTCTGGGCCATTTTCCACCTCCTGGTGGGCAGCTGAGTCTCCTTGCCCTTCCCAGCCCCTGGGCCAGCCGCCGGCTCCTTCTCCCTCTCCAGGATGGGTGAGGGCACAGGGAATCTCAAAGAGCCAGGCCAGGGCTGGCACCAGCCACCCAGGAGCTAAAAGAGCCATCTCGTGCCCGGAACAGCTGGCAACCGGAGGCACGAAGGGATGGCTGGGCCACATCACCACCCTGGGCCACATCACCACCCATCTCGCTCCCTCACATCACTGCTTCCAGGGCTGTGGCTGCTCCAGAGCCAACAGACCAAGGGCAAGAGCTCCGATACCTTGGTGATGGGCACCCTTTGAGACCAGAGAGGTGTGGCTGCCCGCAAGAAGAGGTGACCAGAAGATCCCCGGTGGTGGCACCTCTTGCAGAATGAGCCCAGACTATCACAGGCAGGATGTGCCACTCCATGCACAAGAATGGCACATCCCTGCAGTGTCCCCTGGTCCTGTCTCTCATCCCCACCTGGAGGTCCCTTGGGTACCACTGAAGAGGAGAGGAAGTGTGTGGGGAGCGGAGGACAGGGGCTGGGGCGGCTACATGGGTGGAAGAGGCTTGGGAGAGGTGATGGAGTGAAGAGGGATTGTCCCAGCTGGGAGAGATGGGTGCAGGAGACCCTCACTCCCTGCCTTGCCTCCCAGTCCCTCCAGTGCTCCCCAATACGCAGCCCTGAGCGCGGATGCTCCCGAGCTTTGGGTCCCTCTGCCCAAGCGCTGGCTCACCGTCACCATGTGCCTCCTCGGCTCCCCTCCGTGCCCAGCTCCTGCTGCTCGCCCAGCCCGGTGTCACCAGAAGCCTCCCGCCCCGAGCCCAGCGCAGCTGGATCCCTCTGGGGAAGGAGGTGGTGCGTGTCCTGCCTGCCTGGGGAGGAGTGCTGCTCTCTCCCACGGCGCCAGCACAGCACCCACGCAGGGAGAGGGAGGGACGGGACAGCCTGTGCTGCCGCAGTCACCCAACGGCGATGCCAGGCTGAGCGCTGGCGAGTCCGGCGCCGTGGCACGCCAGATGGGCACGGCTGCGGGAACGGCTTTCTCGGGACACGCAGTGGAAATGCTTCCGGAGTCGCTCGGTTTTGCGGGAGCAATTCCTGCCGGCCGTGATGCCCAGTTGCCGTGCGGCCAGCGGTGCGTGCCGGCAGCAAGGGGACAGTGCTGGGCACGCTGGGTGGCTGCCAGGCGCCTCAGGCTGACTCTCTGCACAGTGCCAGGCTGTTAGCCGAGGGCAGGCACACTATGGCTGGGTCAGGCTATCTCAGCACACCCTGACAAGGGTGCTGAGCTGTGTCGGGATCGTTACTGGAAGCAACGGACACAAAACGCTGCCTTATGCCCTGATGGCTTGATGCCCTCCTCCATTCAGAGCCAGGGTATTAAATCCACCGCCCTGGACCGCTTCCAGCTTAGGTAACTGCACCTGCCAGAACTCCCTTCCCTGCAATTCAAGAGCAGGGCACTGTCTGGCCACTGCTGGGGGGGGGGGGGAGAAGGGATGCTGTTGCCTCCCAGGGGTTCGCGGCCGATGCCCGGCATCAGCCCTGGCAGGCCCGGGGGAAGGCTGCCGCACTGCCAGGTGCCGCGTGGAGGATGCGCGTGGTCCAACTCCTGCTGACGTAACTCCTGAGAGGCAGCCGGGAGTTGCCAGCGGGGAATTGGCCCACATCACTCAGAGCACTTGGGGAGCCGCGCGGAGAGCAGGTAATTGTTAAATGTGGGCTGAGATAGGCTGAGCGGGGAGGGCAGGAGGCCAGGGAGGTGGCAGACACCTCACCAGGGCTGGCTTGGTTTACACAAGTTAGGCTTTGTTCAGCATCTCCCCGGGGTTTCGTGGCTGGGAGGTACCACCCCGTGCTGCTCTGATGACAGGGAGCCAGGCGGCCGCTTTGCGGAGCCTTGCAAAACCTTCCCCAGCAGCCGTGCCTCCGCAGGACGCAGCGGCGAGGAGAGTGGGGCACGGCAGGGCTGCCTCAGGTCTATCCCAAACGCTGGTGCCAAACCCCCCGTGAAACAGCGGCCTGGAAAACCTTTGGGAGAGCAGCACAGGGTGTGGGGGGTATGGAGGGGGTGACGCCTCCCTGTCTGAACTGGGGGACAGTTGTCACAGCCTGGCCGCATCCTGGGCAGCCTTTGTCTGGAAGCCGGGTTGAGGGCAGCAGCAGTGGGCTGGAGGCTGTAACCTCCCCATCTCGGTCATGGTCCTGACTACCAGCAAAAGCATCACCTGGGGCAGAAGTTTTGGTCCACGTCGGCTTCACACCCGAGGCACGGGGCTGCTGAGAGCTAGCAGCATCCACTGGGCCAGCCCACAGTCCCCATGGTCCTGTGGAAGGACACTGGGCAGGTGAGAGACGCCCCTAGCCTGGCAGGAGACAGGCCCTGGCTTCTGAGAGAAGGTCCTTTAGCCTTCAAGCCTCCAAGTGCACGCCTGTGCCCACTAGAGATGATGCCCTGATGGCTAATGGTGCTGGGACATGGCCCCTCCCTGCCAGGGGAAGATTTTGCTGCTTGCAGTGCTACCAGGCAAGAAGGGAAGAGACCCATCACTGCCTTGGACAAACAGATGAGGTCTCTCTTGTGCCAAATCTCCTTGGCACCAGGGTCTAGCAGACACCTGGATTATGCACTAAAGCACAACTGTTCCCCATGGGCAGCCTCAGCTCCCCCGTGTATCCTCTAGTCGGGTCCATGGGGTGCCCATGGTGCAGAGTTGGCTCCCAGGCACCCGTGGCCCTTTCCACCATCGCGTGCCGCTGAAGCGGAGCCTCCTGTCCTGCAGGTATAACCTGTCCTTGTCCTTGTCCCAGCGCTGCCTCGCACACGCTGTGCTCAGCCGCGCAGCCAGGCTCTGTGTTGCTTACACCTCCAGCACTCGTGTCACCTGCAAACCTGGTTGATGGCGATGCCACTTCCCTGCTTGCCGGTGCCTCAGTCAAACTGGCAAGTGTCTTCAGGACTCGCCAGCATGTTCCTGCCCACACTGCCCTGCTTTTTGCCTTGCTGACCTCCCTCCCCGAGCTGCACATCCCTAGCACTACCCTCGCGCGTCCCCAGCACACCCCCTGCCACCAACCAGACACAGTGCCTCTGCACTAAAACCCTGCAAAAAAGGCAAGGACCCGGCCAGCTTACATGCTCACTCCCGCCAAGCCAGGCTGCGGCTCAGGTTCCCAGCAGCATGGCCCCTCTCTCACCCTGGGTCCGTGCCCACCAGTTCCCATCTGCTCCTCAGCTGCGCCTGCACAGGGGAGGTCCCAATTTGGGAGAGATGCCCCTGGGCTCTTCTGCTGAGCCTGTGCTCAAAGCCAGTCTGAGTCAGGCTCCTTGCTTGGCTGCAGGGGAGTACACCAGCCCCTCCGAGCCTGCCTACCCCAAGGCTTTGCCGGCTCACGTGGAGTGGAGGAGAAGCACAAGGGTCTGGCTCACGCTGTGTAATGGCCTCATGGGTTGCAAGAGGCTGCACAGCATCTCACGGTATCCAATCCAGACACCTCCCCGGACTGCTGCTGTGGAGCCCAGGGTCCCTGCCCCTGCCCCACTTCGGCAGGCACGGCCCCTTGGCCTCTTCACTGCCTGCTGCACATCTCCGCCTGGCCCTCAGAGCTGGTCCCTGGGCAGGATGGGCTGTTCTGCAGGTCTCCTGCCTGCTGGTCCTTCCCAACGCACCCAGCCCCTTAGGTTTGGGCTGGCTGGGGCAGGTGAGCAGGTCTCCACCAGTCCCCCCAGTCCTGTGCTCCCCTCTACTGAGTGCTTCCAATTCAGGACAACCTCCCCACCGACACCTTTGCAAAGCCCTCTGTGAAAGTCACGGGGGGGAAAAAAAAAAAAATACATCTGAGGCTGGAAATGTCTTGCACTTCCCACAGCCAAATACCACCTGGCAGAAGTGGGAGCGAGGAGCCTGGGAGAGGCAGCTCCCTACCTGCTCGCTTCCTCGGCCACGGCTCCCCGGCCGAGCTGGCTCCCCAGCACCTGCCTCCCCCCAGCCTGCAAGCCCCGGGGCAGCGTGCAAGGAGTGACAGGTGAGTTGGCAGCAACCCGGCTCCGGCATCCCTCGGCGCTCCTTCAAAACCAAGCCCTTTGCACGCCGTGTTTCTGCCGTGACGAACCGGCAGACATCAAGGAGAAGTAATTTGCTGGGATTCTTCTGGCCAGGCGTGTCCCGACGCCCACACGCCGCTCTCGCCCGTGCGGACGGGAGACACGTGCTCTGATGTTTCCCGACACCCGGCATCACTGCTGGCTTGTGGTGGCTGGAAAGACTGGCGGGGGGGTTGGGTTGGTTTCTTTCCGAGACCTTGGAGTCCACGGGTGGGTATCAGGTCAGGGTTTGCCCTTCCCAGGACGCAGGTCATGGAACACCACACACGCAGGGTTTTTGCAAGGATTACCAAGGCAGCTGTACTCTGGACAGGACAAAACCAGCTCCAAAGGGAGCAGTGATGCTCTGCCCTTCCCTCTGTCCCACCGCTCCAGAGTATCCTTTGGCTTTAGGCAAGTCCTGTCGTATACCCAAGCTGTTGTTGCTCTGAATCACCGAGCCTGCCTCCTGCTGCTGCTCCGGTAGCTGATAGCCTTCCTTGGCAGAGCCAGGAACAAACCATCTGGTCTGCTTTCAGGTTGTCCTGGTCTCTGCAAATCCCTTTGAACTTTTAATTCCTGGCTCTGAAGCCAAACAGCTCTGTCCCATCTCTGGCATCCCATGCCCCATCTCACAGCAGGGCCCTGGGTGTGCTCTGAGCAGGGCTTGGGGAGGAGGATCCCTAGCAGAGCCGGTGGGGTGGCTTGGTTCCCCCATATCATGGTCCATTAGCGGGGAAATCGTTCCTGGAGGCTCGGTGTTGGCTGTGCCTGTTGCACAACTGGGCTGGTGGGTCAGGCCCCGGGGACTGAGACATGCCCAGGTCTCGCCGACTGAGCAGGAGCTCTGCTGGGCACAGAGCGGCTCAGTGCCATGCCCCAACTGGGGACTCTTATACCCAGCTAGGGTCTCGGGGCCTTGGGCCAGGGCAGGGCCCTCTCCCAGGAGGGTTTTCCAAGGAAAGGATGCAGAGCCAAGCTCCTCAAACCGGGCCTCTCCCGGCAAGGCAGGCAGCAGCCTCCATCGGGACGGGCTGGGAATCTCTTCCAGCCAGCGCTGCCGCAAGCTTCCCCATTGCCCAGGAAAGCTGTGATGGGACGGCCAGCGAAGGCACACGTACCCCAGCATCTGGCGAGGCTCTGGCACGCTCAGCTGTAGCCTGGGCTCGGTGACAGCCGGGCTCAGCCCGAAGTGCTGAGTCGGCTGAATCCAGGCCAGGATGGCTCCTGCCCTCGCTACAAGCCGAGAGGTTGAGAGCAACCCAGAGTTGGGGATCGGATGGCAAAGGCAGTATCCCACAAGCCCTCCACTCCCTGCCCAGCTCCCACAGCCCTTCCTGGGGCCAGCCTGGCCTGCGGAGGGGGGGGGTGGAGGGGCTGGGGGCTGGGAACACCCTCTCTGTGGCTTCCCTCCTAATAACGAGGCGATGACGCCATGTGCGCAAGCTGTTCCTAAGGGAGGAATGTCCTTTCTTCCTGTGCCATGTCGTGGCCGGATAAGTACAGGCCTCCAGCTCAGCAGCCTCTGCAGGGCTTGCCATCGCAAAGTGTACCTTCTACATCTGGCCTGAATGCTCCACAGCTGCCGGAGCTGCCCCCTCCCTCTTCCCAGCACATCTGGGCCAGGCAGCACCGAGATGGTGAGGCCGGAGATACTGGGAGAGGCTGGGATGCACCGGGAGGGGATGGTTCTTCATCTCCCACAGGGATGGGCTGGCACTGGGAACCCTCCCGCAGCTGGAGGGGGGGATCCTGTGGCTGTCTGTCATGTGCCTTACACCGCTATAGTGGTCCTGCTTATATGGTTATAGTGCCCCTCCTCATACAACTATAGGGACCCCCACTTACACAGCTATAGGGGTCCCCTTTATACTCTAACAGGAACCACTCTGACCTGGGAAACCGCCCATGCGCACGTAGGCACCAGTGCGCCTCACCCTGCCCAGCAATAAGAGATGGGGTCCCAGTTTAACAGCTCACAGTATCGCATGGACACTTCCCCTGCACCTCCAGGCCTCAGGGCCGCCTTTATAGCCTGTCCCTGCTGCCCAGGGCTCAGAATTGCTGCTGCGGTAAATGCCCCTGAAAATACGCCAGGGGAGACAGCTTCCAGCATCCCAGTGGGCATGGGAACCTCGGAGGGCAGGCGGGGATCTGGGTGAGCAGAGCAGTGTGGGGCTCATCCACCTGGGCTGGAGACAGCGTGTCCTCCGCTGGGAACCAGGGAGAGGACAGGAGGCTGGGTCAGGACTGGGGATAAGGCCAAACCACAGGGAAGAGCTGGGGTCGTGCAGGCAGAGACCCTCGCCGGGCAGCGGTCCCCGCTCGGGCCACCCCGGGGATGCGTTGCTGGGCCAGCACCCACCCCCTGCCACCCCTCGCCCGGCAGCCCTTGGGGATCCATTTCTCCCCCCAAGAGGTGCCGGGCTCTTCTTTCAACCCGCCGGCAGCATCGGGAGCGCCGAGAACCGATCCCTGCCGCCGCGTCCCTTCGTGTCCTGGACACGCAGGGGTGGGTGGGCACGGGTGTGCGGCACGCGTGTGCGTGTGCATCCGCTGCCCTCTGCTGAGGGAGTGCGGGCAGCTCACCCGGCTGGGTGCTGGGCGCCGGGGCTGAGCTGCTGCGGGGCTGGGGCTGGGGCTGGCCCGGCCAGGGGCACGGGCAGCTTTGTGACGGGCTGGTTTTGCCTCCCTCCATCCCGAGCTGCAGGGCTAAGGCGGCCTCTCAGCTCTCGCCGGGTGCTACTTTCTGGCCCCAGACCCCTGACCCCTGGCTCTGAGGTCTTGTCCCCCTGCCAAGAGGTTCCCGGCTGCTCCCCGGCTTCCATCCCTATAGCTTTCCTCGTTCCTCACTGAGCTGGGTCCCGCTCTTTCCCCTTTCCCATGAGTTGCCTGAGGGTGTACGTGCAATTATCCAGAGGACAGTTTTTATTCGCCCCAGCCGAGCAGATCCACACGAGTTAATAACCAGGAGCCAGGTGGTACCGAGGTGCCGGCTGGCAGCAGCCGGGTGCGGTGGGATAGCAGCGTACCCGCCCAAGCCGGCCATGCCGAATAGTGCCGGAGCTGCCTCCAGCAGCCGCGCTCCCCTCCACGCTGCCCCAGAGGTGTGGGGCACCTCTTCTCAGCCCTCATGCCCAACTGATATGGGTCTAGCCAGGCATGGCCCCAAATGATGCTGAGACAGGGCAGGAGGGTGTCAGCAGGGCCAGATCCAGCATCTCTCTGCAGCACCTCTATTTGCCTGGGGGCTGCAAGCAAATGCTTTGCTGCCTGGAGGGTCTCTGGTGGGTCTGGGGGGTACATTTAGCTGCTGGATATGCTGGGGAGGAGCTGCTCCTCCCTCCCCACATGCTGTCTATTCCCTTGCTGCCTCTCTGTAAATGGGCCACTTAATTCAGTTCCTCTAGAGGAAAGGAGGGGGCAAGAATCTCTGGTTGTGTCTGCACTTGTAAAACAAACAGTCCCAGAGCATTCCCAGGCACAACGGCAGGACTGTCCCCATGGGAATTTTTAGCACTGCCCTGGTATGATTTTGGCTTGGGCCAGCTTGCACTGACTCAGGCAATTTTTGCTCACGGTTTAGGAATTAGCCTGGGTCAGGGACAGTGCCCAGCAGGATCCGGCACACAGGCTGCCCATTTGTGGGATGTGTTTCACAGCCTGGAGGTGGGCTGGTCTGTGGCAAAGGTCCTCAGGGCCAGAGAACAGCCCTGGATTTGTTTAACTTACTGTAGGGCCATAGAGCATCCTTCCCCAAAAGCCTGCTGATGGGTACTTTGGACATACAGTCCCATTGACACTGGCTTGTCTGCTCCAGGCATGTGGAAGGGTCTCTGGGTAAAGGAGCTCCAAGGCAGGGGACAGCAGTGGGACTCTTTAGTGCGGATCTTGTTCAGTCAGGGCTGGGATGGAGGTTAAGGAGAGTTTCAAGGGCAAGTTTCCCCCAGCAGGCAGGGGAAAGGCTTGGGACAGACCCCATGGGTGGGATGGGGTAGGAGTCCATCCATCCACGGCATGGGAGAGCCCCAGCCCATCTCCCCCAACCTGCCTCCCCCACAAATCAATGGCAATGAGGTTTATTCACATATTTACTGAAACACTGCAGTGACCCAAAAGGGCTTCCACCCCAGGACCCCACCGGGCATCACTTGCCCTCTCTCACCTCAGCCACATGACAACGGGCTGTGTTTGCACAACCGCCAGGCCTGAGGATGGGGGAAGGATGCACGCACACATGGGTGCATGCGTGTGCATGCGTGTGCGCATGCGCCGGTGCCGGGCAGGCACCCTTGGCATGCCGCACGCCTCTGTTTGCACTGCGCTTGCCATGTGCGTTTCAGGGCATGTGTGGGATCTGGCAGCCCGGCATGGGTGCTTTGCGTGGGCAGGGGGTGTTTCGCTCAACACATGCCTTTATCTACGGCTGTGGTTTTGATGCAGAGAAAGACCAGGCTTTTGATGTCTGCGTGCGTGCGCGTGCTCTGCAGGTATTTCACACACGCTGTGTGCAGCCTGCACGGATGTGTGTGTGTTTGCACATGCGTGTGTGCGTGCACGTGTGCGAAGTGTGAGATCAGTGTCTCAGCTGGCCGCCGCTCCAGCTGCTGGAATCCCTGCCTCCCAGGCCATGTTATAGATGAATACACTTGAAAGCATTTTTTCCCCCTTAGCCACCAGATTTCACTGGGAGAAGAAAAGGAACCGGGCACTTTATCTTCATTAGCAGCTGGGAGCCTCTTGGGGCGGCTTTTGTCTGGGCGATGCTCCCTCCGCCCCTGCTCTTATCCCCTGTCCTCACTCATTAGCCCTTTCCAGAGGGGAAAGGGGCCGGCTGGCAGGGTCCTGCGGCTCTGCTGCATCCCCGTTCCTGCTGGCCACTGTGTCCCCCAGCCCTGTGGCCTTCTCCAGCCCCCTCCAGGCAGCAGGGCTGGGATGGGAGGGGACAGGTCCCCTTCCTTGTCTGCTCTGGGAGACCCAAGAGTCATTTTAGGCCCCAAGAAGCCCCTTTATTTGCAAGCTACTGCCCCTGCTGGGTTTGGAGCTGGCTTTGGCCAGCACTGGTTCAGGGGTCTGGAGGGGCTGGGGAGGGGCGTGAAGGTGGTTCCATGACCAAGGTCCCCCGGGAGGGCTGGAGCTGGATGGGCTGAAGGCAGCCCTTCCCTTCTGGAGCTGCTCATCACTGGGAAGCTCTCATGCCTGCATCCATTAATACCCAGTAACCATGACAACTGCCGTGGAGCTGTCATCCTGTCCCCAGGCCAGCCACCACAGGGGTCTCACAGAGGGGAGCAGAGGGGTCTGGGGGCAGAAGCTTTCCTTGAGTAGCTGCTACGTGCAGGGTGGCACGTAGGCTGGGCACTGCCCCGCTGCCGAGGCCTGGGGCAGTTTGGAGGGGATACAGCACCGCACCCCCCCTAGGGTGCCAGGGCATCCCCAAACAGGACCAGGGCTGCTGCTACTGGGAATGGGGCAGGATGCTGGGGCCACCTCAGCTGTGGGGAGGGCTGCGGGGAATGATGGGGGCAGAGACAGTCTCTGCTCCCCTCCTGCTAGCCCAGATGCTGGGGGTTCAGCGAGACAACGAGGCGGGGGTGTTGGGGGCAGACTGCCGTAGGTAACATTCCTTCCCACTTAAAAGGAGCCATAAATCACTCACTCTTTATTAAAAGCTCTGCCCGACCGGGAGAGAAATGTCAGGAGCATAAATCAACTCCACCGCTCTCTTGCAAGGGCCTTGGCTTGCCAACGACTGATTCCTCCACCGTCCCCAGGTAGGGCCCGGCCCGGCCCCGCTCTTCCCATCCATCTCCACGGACGAGGGATGGGGGATGCAGGTCAGGGTCTGGCGCTGGGAGCTCTCGAAAACCCAGCCTCCCCGTGCAAATCCTTACCCCGGGGGGGTGGCAAGGAAGAAAAGCAGGGCCCGTCCAGCGGGCACGGGCTTTTTTGGCCCAAGTCCTCTGCTCCCCCCCGCACCCCGGGGCCGCGGGAGGAGCGGAGCAGCGGCCCGGCCAGCCGGCTGCGAGGATGCTGCGAGGATGCTGCGGGGATGCTGCGAGGATGCTGCGAGGATGCTGCGGGGATGCTGCGAGGATGCTGCGGGGATGCTGCGGGGATGCTGCGGGGATGCTGCGAGGATGCTGCGGGGATGCTGCGGGGATGCCGCCGAGGTGCCGGTGCGGGCCCGGCGCAGCCGCGGGCGGAGAGCACCCTCTCCTGGGGCGGCCGGGAAGGAGACACTCCCCCCCCCCCCACCTCCCTCGGCCTGCCTCGGTGAGTGAGGAGGGCTGGACTTCCCCAAACACTCACCCTTTGCTCAGGAACCGAAAGACCTCAGCTGAAGCCAAAGACGCCCCCGGCAAAGCCCCTGATATCCTGCTGCCGGCAAGGGTTTTGCCCTAAAAGATGGAGGCTGGCCCCATTTTGTAGTTCCTGCCTACCCCAGGAGCAGGGCTGGGGGCTGCAGCAGGTGGGAAATGCCCCACTATAGCAGCCTGTCCCAAAACCCAAGGGCCAGCTGTGTATCACAGGGTGCCCATGCCTGCGTGGAGCGGGGCCGGGCAGAGGGAGAGCGGCAGGAGAGAGCCTGAGCAGGAGAAGGACTCGCTTACGCAGCGTTAAAGCAGCCGGCACTGAGGTAGCTGTGCTTGTCTCACCGTCTCCTGTTTTTCCAGTTAGATGTGTGGCTTAATATAGCAGCACTTATGTTGTAAAACATCGCTCATAAAACGCAGAGGATGTGCTGTGTGGGAGCGTTCGCAAGCCAATCCCCAACTGCTTTTTGATGTTGGCTTGGAAATCGCAGCATCCTGGCAACAGCTGCTTGCTGGGATTTGTGTGCAGCAGGGCCAGACCTTCCCCGGGTGTAAGCCTGCAGAGATCTTCAGGCTCTGGTCAAGCTTTGAGGATTTCCATCCGCTCCAGGGTCTCTGTCTGGAGCGGAGTGGATGGGAGCTACTGAGCGGTGCAGGGGGACATGTGTGCAAACCACCTGCAGATCTCAGCCCGTGTCTGGTACAATGGAGCCAGTCCCATGGGAGACTTTCCTTTAGGGATTCCTGTGAAGAATCGCAGATACAGCAAACCCCAGGGGATGGGCAGTGATCAGCGGCACCCAATGGTGCTAATAGCACCAGCTGTGCATCCTGAGGACGCAACAAGTGCTTCTGCGATGGGTCTGGTCTCCCCACACACTCAGCTCCATCAGCTGTGTCAGTGGGAGAAATCACTGCCTTGGCTGCTCCCAACAGCGCTGGCCTTTCTCAAAACAACTTCCCCAGAGAGGGAACAGGCTGATAAAGAAAGTTGCTCGGGCAAAATCAGGCCAGGCACCGCCATGTGGGAATGCTGAGCACCGGGGGCCTCATCCTCCACGGAGGGGAGGGCTTGGCTCTGTGGGGTACCACCCGGCTGGAAGAGGCAGCCAAGGATAGCTCATCTTCCTATCTCAACCCAGGCCTCAGCTGGAGAGAGAATGGGCTTGGGGGGTGTGGGGAGGGTGGGAGAAAGGGGGAGTGTGGGGGAAGGAGCCAGGATCTTCTTGCTTGGGAAACCACCGGGACTCTTCCATCAAAGGGAAGGAAGCCCTAGGCGGAGGGCCGCAGGCTTTCATGAACCGCTCGCTGCAAACCCCAGGCCCCGTGGGTCTGTTTATCCTGGCACAGAAGAGCCCATAAACCGCAGCCCTGGGCTGGCCCGCAGAGCCTGGCTTTCCTCCCCGCTGCAGCCCCTGCAGCAGGGCTGGGACAGCCTGCCAGGGGCCGGGAGGGGGACCACCGCCCGGGCATGGCTGCCAAGCCCGGCCGGTGCATGGCCAGTGCCCAGTTGGGCTGTGGGGTAAGTGTCCCCATCCCTGTGTCCCTGGAGCCAGCAGCAAGCCCTTCTGCTCCCATCGGCTCTCCAGGGCCATGCTTGGTCCCCACGCAGTATCCTTGGAGCGGCTGAGGGTCATCAGGGCACAGGGGTCTTGGGGTCCGATCTCAGCTACTACCAGACCCGAAAGCAGGTCCCAGCCCAAGGGCAAGGGGCCACGAGTGTTGCTGGGAGCTTGTCACCACGGCCAGCTGGCACCCCCAAAGTGTTAAGTGTCTCTCCCAGCTGAGCTGACCCAAGGTGCCCCGCAGTTTCCCACGTTCCCTCCCTTCTGCCGCCCGTCATATTTTGCATTTCTCCCTCTATCTTATCTCCCCGCCAGCTCACCCCTTTGCAGCTGGTCTCTTGTTTTCCCTCTGCCCTCTCCCTTGCTCCTTGGCCCCACCTGCTCCAGCTCCAGCCCAGCTCCTGTGCTGAAGGACCTCGAGGCAGGTCCCTGATAAGGGCCAGACCAAACAAGAACCTTTTATGCCACACTGAGCTCATCTGGAGGAACTGAGCGAAGACCTGGCCTGGGCAGAGCAAGAGCGATACATGGAGGGATGAGCAGTTCAGTGCTTCCACGCAGTGCCAGACACACAGCACGGTCCTGCCTCAGTTTCCCCACTTCTCCAAAAGTTCTCCCTCTGCCCCTGCTCACAGCAGCATCCTTCCCTCGAGCAGGGGAGGGAGAAGGGCCCGTGCCAAGGGCTGAGCTGGGGAAGGAGGGCACATGTCCTGCTGAGAGATGCTGTCAGTGCTAAGCCCTGTGTGCACAACAGGTCTGGCAGCCAGGAAGTGCAGGGAATAAAATTCTCCCCCCTCCCAGCCTGCTGCCCAGTTAATATTCCCTCTAACGACAGACGGCTCCTTTTATCCTCTCTCGTGCTCCCGCCAGTGATTTAATCTTGGAACAAGCCGTGATTATTTCCTGTACAGCTGCCTCCCCCGTTTCCACCGCAGACCAGGCTTGACAACATCCCACCAGGCAAGGAGCAGACCCTCCTCCAGACACCCAGCCCAGCCATGACCGAGGGCAGAGAAACCCTCTCCAGCCCCCTGCCTGCCTGGTCCTCTTGCCCCTGCCTGTCACACACTGGGGGTGCTACAGGGAGAGGAGGGACAGTCTGGAATGGGAGCCCTGCACAGGGCTGGCAAGTATCAGGGGAGAAAAGGGGCTAGGGAAGGTGGTGGATTGCTTGACCAGGGGGTCTTCCAGGTCCCAGCTTCCTGGGGCAGGTCTAGGGCTGTGAGAGGAGGCTGGTGGGTCTCAGGCTGGCTCCCTGGAATTAGCACAGTATCAGGACAGAAACACCTACCCCTGGATCCCTCCAGGCTAAGGTACAGGGCAGCTGGATCTCAGGCAGCCAGTCCTCAGCAGCCCTGAGCCAAGGCCCACAGAGGCAGTGAGAAGGCAGGTGAAGGATTTACCCTCACGGCCCTTTGCACCTCACAGGGCTGCAGTGCTTGAGCAGATGCACCCCAAGCTCAGGACCACAGAGCACACAGCCTGTGATCCCATCAATGGCCACAGCAGAACTGGTTTCACGGCCTGCAGCAGCTCCAGTGGGTCGGGGGTCCCTGGGGACCTACACGCAGCTAGAACAGGCAGGATCTGCTTTACACGGAGAGCTCGGCAGGGGCTAGGACCAACTCCATCCTCACCTGTGCAGTGAATGCAGTCAGCCCCAAGCACCAGAAAAAATGTGAGGCCAGAACATCACCGAGGACAATCTCCTGAGCCTCCCCTTGTGTGGCTGTTCGGGAGAAGGCTTCCAGACTACTGGGCAAATATCCAGTCTACCTGCAAGCGTGCAACTTCCCTGTGCTGCTGGGCAGGTAGGGCTAGTGGGGGTCAGCACTTGTCACCAGAGCACATGTACAAGATGTGCGTGCTTGTCCTTCATGTGTGCACTACCTGGAGGGCTGGGAAAGGCCAGGATGCCTCCTTGATAGGGCAGGGAAAAGCAGCAGGGGACCAGGGCTGGCCCAGGGCCATCCCAGCAGCAGCAAAGCGTGGGGTGCAGCTCCACCTGGTGGGCAGCGAGGGCCCCCCCCCCCAGTGTCACCAGGTCCCTTTGGCTACCACAAGGAGACAAGGTGCCCCAAGAGCTGGAGCCTATGGCCCTGCCTTCCCTGTCACCACTAGGAAACAGATCCAGGGGACGGCAGCCTCGCCCCGGGGTTTGGGTTTCTCCAGCACTTAGGGATGCTGGGCAGCGTCAGCCTGTGGATGCACATGCAAAACTCGCTGGTGCGGAGCCAGCTGTGCCCCCGCCACTTGTCCTTTGCGTGCTGAGGCTCCCATGTGCCTGCAGGAGGAGGTTAAATGAAGGGAGCTGCCTCCCTGCCAGATGGAAGCAATCCTGAGGGGCTGGACTGCTCAGTTCCTGCCAGCCAGGGAGGTGTGGGAACAAGTCTGACCTGGAAACCAGGAAGCCTGGGCTCAGCACCCAGCGTTCTACATGATCCAGGACAAATCCCTGCTGCCTGCTGTGGAGGAGCACTTGTGCAGATGCTTTCCGTGCCCTGTGCTTCCTTCTGCCCTCTTCCCCCAGCTCCAGGATGCTCCTCACACACGGCACCTCGTGGCATCTCTTCCATCCCATCGTAGCCCAGCACGAAGACCTCAGCGCCTTCACCCACAGCCCTTTCACTGCCAGGAGGCCCCAGAGATGCCCCCTGCTTCTGCACAGGCCGCAGGTCGGGAGCTGCTGGGTCTTCACAGCCAGGTGATGGTGGTGGGGAGGAGCTACCACCACCAGCACAGCAACCAGACACTTTCCCTCAGACAAGAGGCAGCTTCCTCCAACTATGCCACTGCCCCTGACAGCCAGAGAGTCTCCCCAAAGCGCGGGGGGGGGAAGCAAAGAGTTGCGGTGACGGGCTGGGCACGGAGCCGCTGGAGCAAACCTGCGCCCAGCTCCAGACAACCTGGAGATGGGGGGGGAACCCAGAGCAGCGCAGGACCGGCCCCGGGGAGCTCCGGGGGCCGCTGCCAGGAGAGGGCAGCACAGCCCCGGCCCCCCCCCCGGCGGCACCCCCGAGCCCGCCCCGGGGGCTCGTACAACCCCGCCTCACCTCTTCAGGGGCTCCAGCACAGGGACCACCCGCCGCCTCCCCGTGCTGGGCTGACAGGGGCTCTCCTCATGGAGCCCTAATTGTCTGCAGAGGGGGGATAATTAGCCCCTTCATTAACCGCTACCGGCCTGAGGCTGCGTGGGTTTTCTCCCGCCAGAAGACCGTAAGGTTGTCCTGGCAAGCATTTATGTAGCCCACGTCTATGGTTAGGACTTCCCAGTTGTGCCTTCCTGTCCCACTCAGAGCTGAGGCTTTCTTCCCTTAAGGGCTTTAATGGCAGCGGTCCTGGGAGGGATGTGGGCTGTGAGTATAGCCCTGATGGCAACCCCCATCATTATCCCCTTGCCAGCGAGGGGTACTTGCCTTCCCCAGCAGAAGTCAGGGGCTGCCCAGTGCCAGGACCCCTCTAATCTGTTGAGGGATCGAGAAGCAGACACGTGTTTCCATGTCGATTCAAGGCCTGGTTCTGCCTTGCACTGTTTCCACCCGGAGGAGCTGTGTTTCTCCGGCTCTCCGAGCCATTCCCAGCACTGCCGTTTGGCGAACAGCAGGACAAAAATAGATTCTCTCCAGGGGCTGCAACAGGGCTGCTTGACTCAGCTGTGCTCTGCTCCATGCTGCTGTGCAAACCCAGGGCTGACGTTGGAGCAGGAACTGCACAAGCTCCTCCAGCCATCTTAGGTAGGCACTGCCCCCCACCCTGAGCCACGCTAGGGGGGTATCACAGGCTAAGCCCACATCAGCTTTGGTGTCTGTGGAGCCGCAGCTGTAGCCCCTCTCCCTTGAGAACTGGGAAGGGGAAAGATGGAGGGGGACTGGGGATGGAGAAGGGAGAGATGCCTGGGCTGAGGCACTCAGAAGCACAAGAAGGTTTCTCCTCCTCGGGTGCTGCAGACAACCTGCCAGCCAGGTCCTCTGGGGCTTCCCAGCCCCAGGAGGTTGTCTGCCTGCTGTAGGGGCTGGGGAGGGGGAGCACCAGAGCTGTCAGACCTGCTCACTGGGATGTACCAAGACTGTGAGCTCCATCTCCACGGGTAAAGCAGCACCGCGCAGGAGCTGGCTTGCCAGCCGCTGCCAGGGCGACAGTCCTTTTCCCTGCCTGTCTTTGCCAGTGCAGACAGACCACGGCACAGCAAGTGAGCTATTAAAGAACAGCTCTAGCCAGCCAGCAAACACACGCTCATTCATCATTCTGGAGCAGGCAGGAGGAGGTGCCAGCTGCTTTCAGCCAGGACCCCTCACAAAGCCTATGCCCAATAGCTTGGCAGCCTGGAGAGGAGCTGGGATCAGACTAGGGGGCCCAGGACCCTCCAAAATGGCTTTTCATGTCCTGGGGGTGCCAGGAGAGCTGCCCTGCCCCAGGCTGGGAGCTTGTGCATTTCTGAGCCACAGCCCCAGCACGGCAGTGTCATGCAGAGACAGTTTGGAGAGGATGTGAGGGTTGGCATGGGCTTCACCAAGGCCTGACCTGCCCCACGTTCCCACCTGCACCGGGCAGGCAGAGCTGCACAGCTCCGTGCAGTGGGAGGCTCAGCTCGGGTGGAGCAGAGTGGGAAGCTGGCTGCCAGGTGCCCGCAGGGAACCGTGTAGTTCCTGCAGGTCAACATTAGCTCTTTTAGAGCCTTTGCACAGTGCTGCCTGGGTTTACCCCTGCTTCTCTCCCCTGAGGCTGCTCTCTTCCTGCCTGTCTCGATCCCTGGAGCCCAACCAGCTGTGCTGGGTACCAGAGTGCTCCAAATCCCCATCTGGAACACCCCTGATTGATGACAGGGACACCCCTCTATACAGCCCAAAGTAGGGGCCTGAACAAGAAACCATCCCTTTGTTGGTGCTAGCATGTACCTGAGGTATGCGTTGTCCTGGCTAGAGTGATGCTTAGTAGCAGGGGATCTGTGTATGCCAACAGCGTCCTGGCAAAGCCACACCACCAGCAGCTGAAGACTTGGCCAAGGGCAGAAGCCTAAGAGCAGCTTTGAGGCTGACCTGGAGCCCTACTCCATTCTTCCCTTGCATCCAAGGGCACGTCGTTCCAACCGCCTGGGGTGGGAACCCCAATTCCCCGTGGAAGGGGAATGCTGCATCCCCTCCTGCTTTGTGCCTTTCCCTGCCAACTGACCATTTACAACCGAGACCTAAAGGAAGAGCCAAGCAGAGATGGCCCCAAGGATGTAGCTTGTGCTATATCATTGCCTGCCAGCCTCAGGGCTGGAGCTTGAAAAGTAAAACTGAAGGGGGGCGGGTGGAAATCATCCTCTTTCACGTGGAAGAGTGGCTGCCTCTCAGGTAAACTGCTAAGCTGCTTCTTTACCTGCATAAGAAACATCCTGCTGTCCTTATAGGGCTTGGGTAATTCCCCAGCGCTTGCAGCTCTGGCTTGGGAAAGGACTATGGGCTCACGCACCTCCTCTACCCCAGAGCTGCTCCAGCTGCAGGCAAGAAAGGAGTAACTGGCCCTGGAGCTCTTCTGCTGCTCATAGCCAAGTCCTCAAGCTGCATCACTGAACAGCCCTGGGCTGGATTTTTAAACAGGCTTCAGCCAAATCTCCCCTCCTGGGAGTGGTAGGAGGTGTGCACACACACGGAGCTGCTCGGTGCTGGTCACGGCAAACCCAGCTGGGGGAGGCAGGGGAGTTCTCTGGCCCCGACCTCTGTGTAAAAGGCTGCAAAGCCTAACTCATCGCTGCTGTGTACGAATAGCCCTTCTTAATGAGTTCGGGGAAGCCAATTTGGGAGAGCTCACACAGGGTGGGGGTGGCTTCATGTGTTTCAGATGAAGCAATCTGAGAGCAATTTTACTCCAGCAGGAGCAAGCAGTATGCACGAAGGTCTCTGCTTCCTCACCTGCAAAATTCAGCTGTGCGTTTCTGATGAGAGCATGTTTGCACACCAGAAAATCAGCCCGTCCTCAAACATGCAGAGAGCAAAGACCGCAAGCTCCTTCCTATTCCCTCCCTAGGGCTCCTCCATCTTCTCAGCTAGGTTGAAGCCAGCTTTGTGTATCTAAAGGTGCTGACTTAATTATTAGGAACCTTGTCCTGATTTTCTTCCTCTGTCTTTGTACCCCTTTACCAAATCCTCCTGGTTACTTCAGCCCAGCCTAAGCTGGCCTTGGGTAGGTGATGCTGGCCCAGATCCACTTGGATTCTGGCCACGCCCAAAGCGAACCTCTGTGTTTGGGGTGTCTGTGTGCACACATGCATGTTCTTTGCAGATCCCACCGCGGCCTCCAGCAAGGAAACAGCAGGATGTCGCTGGCCGCAGCGTGGGATACGTGGGAATGGGACTTTGCCCCTCTTCCCTGCCACAGCACAGAGGGCACAGCCTCTGCCGTGCCCCCAGATGTGGCAAGTCAGCCCCAGGCATCGGGAGGCCCAGCTGGAAGTCTGAAACCCGGCTCTGAGCCTGCGCTTTCATTGCAAACACCTCCAGCATCAGCAGTGCAGGAGGAAGCGGGGGGGCTGGCTTAGCTCCTCCTGGTTGATAATTCATTACCGCCTGTTAGCCTGGATCCATCCGGCAGCAGCTACATCCTGGCACTGACATGTGTTCATTTCACACATAAAATGCTGTATCAAAATGCATCACTGAGACGTTCTCCCTGAAACCTTTCCCAGCTGCCTTTCCTGGCGCTTTACGTGGAGGAGCAGTCCCAGCAATTGGGGCATTTTGTTCCCAATGGATGCCTGGCACCCGCTGTAGCTATCAGAGCTGCAGTATCTGTCCTCCAGCTCATGAGAAATACAAGTGGGATCTTCCTGCAATGGGCAGGGAGGCAGCAAGCAGAGGGTGCGGGTTTCATCCATGGCATGCTTGGACCCGGAGAGGGAGAAGCAGCCTGTGCGCACGTGACTGGTTTATCGCATGCCATTTTGCAATGATGCAGAAGTGCAGCATCTCTTCCCTCCTCCCCTGAGGGCTCTGGGAGCCCTGGGCAGCAGGGCTGGCTGGTCTTGCCTTGGGGACCTGGAGGAGGCCCCTTCCCCTTTCTCCAAGGTCCCTGACTTTGGCCCGATGCTGGTGACTGTCAGCGTGATGGTGAATCTCCCCTCCAGGACTGAGCGGGAAGAGGCAGGGTGAGTGGGGGGCCCAACGCTCGCACAGCAGGTGCTGGGGGTGCTCCCCCCAGCCTGGTTGCCTCCTGACTCCTTACAGAGCCATGCCCAGGGTCGGGCTGGTTCTCACGAGAGCTGGGGCTCTCCCACCAAGCCCAAGCCCTTCATGGCAGCTGTCGACTGACAGCCAGCCTTTCCCCAGCCCCAAGCCTTCCCCAGCTGCCCCCCAGCACACGCTCACAGTCTTCTTGACCTTCGCCCGTCCACATCCTCCCCCTCTGGCATTTCCCAGGGCTCTTCTTCCCCAGCACCGTTTTGGAGGGGGCTCTGCCGGTCTGGGAAGGTTCATCCCTCGCGCTGCAGGTAAGAATACAGAGCAGGACCCGGATGAGAGCGGCCAAGTTCAAAAGACCCCCCCCAGACCCTTCCCGTGCCCCCTGTCCTCGGGGCTCCCCCCCCCCCGCCGGGTCCTGCCGCCTCCCCACGGCCCTAACACAGAGGGCGGAGGGGCGGGGACAGCATCGCGGGCCGCGGCCCCCCCCCCCCCGGGAGCACCGGGCGAGACCCCCACCGGTGAAGGTCAC
>JAVJGG010000001.1:35877704-35892917 GCA_035590195.1 Aviceda cuculoides | reverse complement strand
CACCACCCCCCCACCCAGGACAGAACAATTAAAGACCCCCACATTTTACCATGACCCCCGCAGCTTCCCCCCCCCCCCCCGCCCCATGGCAGCCCTTGTGCGCAGGTGCCCGGGACAACTTCACCTGGGTGCCGGCGTGGAGCAGAGCCGAGCTGACGTGGCCTTGGGCTGGCTGCAGCCCTGCCGGGTGTGCAGGAATGTGTTTGTGCAGGGGGAGAGGCTGGCTGCCGTGGGGCCGTGGCGGGGTGGGGCCAGCGGGGACGTGGAAGGGACAGGGGAGGGCTGGGGGGGGTACCCCTCAGCGGGGGACGCCCTGCGGGATGGGGATGCGCGAGGTGCCGGGGCTTTTTGCACGGCACACGTTGGGGTGCGAGGGGAGAGGGAGCGGGGACACGCAGGGTGTGCGTGGGCACGTTGGCGTGCGTGGTGCTGTGCAAGCTCGGGCGTGCGGTGCGCACGCTCTCACGCGCACGCCGGGGCTGGGGTCTCTGTGCAGCCCTGGGTGCAGGGCGTGCAAGCATTGACCCCCAGCTCGGTCCTTCTCAGTGTCCCAGCACCCTTCTGGAGCACCCACAGCCCGAAGGTCAGGCGTGCTTTTAGCAGGGTGGGCATCTGGGGACCCAGGCGTCGGAGCCACCCGGCGCTGTTCCACCATCCCGCGGCTTTAGAGGGGATGTCCTAGGTGCAGGGAGCAACTCGGAATGGGAGGCCTGCGCCCCAGGAGTGCTCGGGGTGCTGGAGCAGGATGGAAGAGGAGGAGGAGGCTGGGAAAGGGTGCTGGAAGAGGAGGAGGAGGCTGGGTGGGGTTCCCGGTGTGCCCCGGGCAGAGCCGGAGCCGGATGCTGGCACGGATGTGGGATGTGCTGGCGTGGCCAGGCTGGGGGTGGGGGGACCCGGACCCTAAGGGTGCTGGGAGCAGTGAGCTGAGTCCCCTGCCAGCTGTGGGACACTGCCCGGAGGATCTCCTGCCCCTGTCCCCCGCACCCCCCCACGACCCCTGTATGGTCCCTCTATAAGCCAGTGCCCCCAAGCCTGCCCCAACTGTGGCCGTGCCATCTGTGGCAGTCCTCCCCCAGACGACCCCGACGCTCCTCCTCCTCCTCCCCAGGCCCACAGCAGGCAGGGACCCCCCCTCTCTCTTCCAAACTCGGGTGCAGAGAGAAAGGACCTCATGTTCACTGGTTTTGTAGCAATCATTTTCCCTGGGAGGAGGACCCCCCTGAATGACCTCTCCCAGCTCCAGCCCCTTCTATGCCCAGTAAGGCCAGTAAGTTCCCAGTAAGTTCCTATTTCCCCAGCCGGAGCATCATGGGGATGGGAACCGTTCTGCATCCCCTCTACTCGCTATGCATGGACCAGAGGTAGGGTGCAGAGAGCTCAGCCCAGGGTGGAGGTGGCCACAGGTCCAAAACCACCTGGGGAAGGGGAAGCCCCTTCCAACTGCTGAGAGCTGGGGGGGGAAGCAGGACTGGGGCAGGCACCCTGCCTCCCACCTCACAGGGAGTCCCCCCAGGCCTGGCAGCCCTCCGAGGAGCAGAGCAGAGGCAGGAGTACCCTTTTTTTTTTGACAAATGCCTTTATTTGCTACCAGATAGAGGTCTATTGCACAGCAGCCTGGAGGCTGAGGGGCATGCGGCCCTGCCCCTGCTCAGTGCTGGACACGGCGGATGGATTGGATCTGGTTGGTGTGGGCCTGGCTGCTGTATTCGTTGTACTTCTTGAACTCGCCGTTCTGTCTGTCCCGCTCCAGCACATACTGGTAGCCCCTGTATCCCGGGTACTGGTATGCCACCCACCTGCAGGCAGACCCCTGGCTCAGAGCCCCGGGCCAAAGCCTCCCATCCCATCCCATCCCATCCCATCCCATCCCATCCCATCCCATCCCATCCCATCTCTTCTCATCCCTCTGCTTGCCCTGGGAGGGGAGGGACAGAAAACACCCCGTGGCTTGGATTTTCAAGGCAAGAGGAGCAGGCAGGCACCCGTCCTTTGTGGGGTCCTCCTTCCCCATCCCTGGGACTATGCAGGAAGGAGGCACTCGCTGGGCCCCTGCTTTTGGCCCCCACCACACCCCTCCCCGCTGGCAAGACTCACGCTCCGGCGTTCACTTTGATGGATGCCACCTCCTTGTTGCCCCAGCCCATGGCCTGCAGCGAGGGGTAGTCGTCGCTCAGCTCAAACTTGTGCCCCTGGAAGTTCTCCGCCTCGTAAAGGATGACTTTGCTGTCGTTGTGGTTCTGCGGAGAGAGCTGGGAGTCATCAGGGATGGGGTAGCTTGTGCAGGGATAGGGGCTGTGGCATCAGGGGGACAAGCACCAAGGCACCGTGGGAGGCCCGGGACCATGCCCGGCTTCGGTGCAAGGTATGGGGATGTCTTTCAGCCTGGCAACCCCTCACCGGGACACCCCAGAGCTGCCCAGAGGATGCTGCTCTCGTGTCCCTGTGGTCCCCGTGCACAGCTGCTGCTGAGGGTGACAGTGGCCACATCCTCCGCACCCGCAGGGGCTCCTGCCCTCAGCATCCTTTTGCTCCCCGAGGCTGCAGGAGGGTTGCAGGGTGAGGCAGGCTGTTGAGAGCGGTCCCCCCCCCCCCGGCTCCGTGGGGCTTTGCTGGGTGCTGGGCACCGAGGGGTTAATTGCTGGGACACTGAGCGATGCGGCACTGTCCCCCCCGTGCCCAGCCCCCACACGCATCTATCTGCACCGAGGAGCAGTCCTGCCAGCAAGGAGTGATCTTATCGCATCCCCTTTATTAAAGCCCAAGCATATCTGCCTGGTGATTATTAAAAGTTGGGGGGGGGGACCCCGCTCGGAGGCGCAGACGTGCCGCTATTGCGAGCGCCAGTGTCTCTGCAGATGGAGCGATAGAGGCTGCATCTGCCTGGGCACGGCTCGGGTACCCCAGGCGGGAGGGGGATGAACCCTGCACCCCCAGCATCCCTGCGGTCCTGCCAGCTCCTCTCTGCTCAGACCGTCCCCAGGTATCTGGGGTGGGGGGACAAGGCCTGGGGACCCCAGCCTGGGAGGTGGCTCTCCAATGCCCAAAGCAGAAGGAGCTGGGATGGTGTTTTCAGGCTAAATTTTAGCCTTAAACACCATGCCAGGATCCTTGCAGGGAGGCAGGAGCCAGTGGATGCAGCCACCCCTCCACCCCACGGCACCTCCATGCGCGCCTCACCCCTCCATCCCATGTCCCACGTAACCCGTCCTCCTGTCTGTCCCTCATCTCCCTCCGTGCTGGGCTGCCCGGGGGGAGGCTCTGCCTGCCCCGAGCGCACCTCACTGGTGTCCCAGTAACTCACCGCGCACTTGACGGGCCGGAAGGAGAGGAGGTGCTCGGTCCGGTAGCCGCTGTTCCCGCTCCAGGCCTCCCACCGGGGATAGTCACCCTTCTCCAGGATAAACTGCTGCCCCTGGTACTCAGGGTACTCGAAGCCCACCCAGCTGGAGGGGAGAGGAGGAAAGCCCTCAGGGGTGTGCAGCGCAGCCCCCGGGCTCAGCCCAGGGCTGGCTTCTCCCTCCCGTGCAGGGGATGGAGACATCCTGGCAGGGTATGGGTCTGTCACGGAGGTCAGGGTCCTTGCTAGCAGCAAAGGTGCCTTTTGAGAGTGGAACCCCTCTCCCCAAGGCCACACCGTTGCCTCCGACCCGCGCCTCGGCTCGGCAGGGTTTTCCTGCTTTGCAGACGGGGAAACTGAGGCGCCATGCAAGGAGCGCAGGGAGGGAGGTCGCACGATGAGGCTGTGTCGGAGCCGAGGAAGGACCCGGGTGTCCTGGCTCCCCAGCAGCTCCCGACAGTCCCCTGGGAGCAGCGGGTTTGCCGGAGCAGGGTGTGCCAAGGGGCCGCAGGGCTGGCGGGACACTTACGGGCCAGACTCCACCTTGATGGAGCGGATCTTGCGGAAGCCGCGCTCCATGATGCTGGGGCATTCCATGAGGAACTCGCAGCGTTTGCCCTGGAAGCTCTCCTCCTCCCACACCGTGATCTTGTACTGCCCCAGGGTGTCCATGGCTTCGCTGCTGGTCATGCGGGTCGCTTGGCTGCTGGCAGAGCCCCACGCATCACCCCGGGCAGGTGCCCACCATCGGTCCCCAGCCACCCCGCTGCCGGCCACTGAGCCCGGGGTGCCGGCGGTGCTGCCCTCACATATCCTATGCCACTGGCCCCCTCACCCTCCCAGGCTGGCACAGGGGATGCTTCCTATTCCCTTTCCCTCGGCGCTAGGGGATCTCCGTCCGGTGGCCCCCAAGTTGCAGGGGCACTTGCGATGCCCCATCTCTCCATGGGATGTACCCAGGGCTGCCTCATTTTCTCTGCTCCCAAGCTCCCTGCGATGACTCCTGGGGTCGGCTGGGTGCAGTGGCACTGTACCCGGTGCAGGGGGGTGGCAGCGGCCCCGACTCAGACACGGGTGCGGGGTACAGCCCTGGGGCACCCCCGGCTCTTGCAAAGAGGGGTGCCAGCCTCCCTCCTGCCCGCAGAGGGTACCCCTGCTGTGCCACGCAGCACCCCACGGCTTGCCCTTGCCCAGAGTGTGCGTTGGGTGGGAGGGCTTGGTGTGGGGGGGAGCCAAGGGAGCGTGGCAGCGCCTGTGCAGTGGGGGGGGCTTGGAGGCTCACAGCCTGGTACTTACTTGGTCGGCAGGGCACAGAGGCGAAGGTGGCGGTGCCGGCGCCGGCTTTTCCCCTCGCCCGTTATAGGCGGGCGCCGAAGTGCCGATGGTGCAGCGGGCAGGGCGCTGTGTCAGCAGGCAGAGGATGGGGGGGGCGGGGGGGGGGACAGGGTGCGCACCCACCCCAGACTCTGGCTGTCCATTCCAGTTAGGCAGTGTGGCGAGAGCAGCCCCCCCGCGCCTCGCAGGGCTGACAATGAAAGTGCTGGGCTGTGTTTGCGCAGGGGCTCAGGGCACAATGGGCAAAGGGCCTGACGCGCCGCTTTCCTTTCTGCCCCCGGACAATGTCCCTGCTTGGCCCGGGGATTAGGGACCCAGCCTTTCCCAGGGCACCCGCAGACCTTTGCCAGGGTTGAGGTTGGTGGGAAGGAGGTGCCAGGGTGAAGCGGGGGATTTGCCAGCTGGGAGCTGAGGGGCACTGATGTCCTCACACTGGGATGCAAGGCTGGCCTGGGGCTGCATCTGCCCCTCTGCCTGGGGCCCTGCCACCGCGGGTCCTTCCTCCGAGCAGGCTCTGCCTTGCGTGTCCCGAGCTGGCAGGGCAGGGCAGGGCCTCGGTCTGCACAGGCAGGGCTCCGTGTGGGGTGGGAGAAGGTTAGGGTGAGCGAGAGGGGCGGAGGACGGTGTTAGCATGGCCGCAGCTTGGTCTGTCCGTGCTCTGGGAGATGTGCAACACCCTGCAGAGGTTCCTGTGTTGGCTCTGGACCAGGCACTTATGGACCCCAGGTACACGCTCCTCTCTTGTAATGCCCAGGGCACATCCCCCAGCCTGGCAAAGGGCTCTCCGTGCTCCCCACGCACCTTCCACCCAGGCAGGGGACACCGTGCACAGTGGGAGGGGACCAGCTTCGGGGCAGACCCAGATCCTTCACCTAGGCAGCAGGACCAGCCCCACCTGGGACTGCACCATGCCATGCAGACATCCCCAGTGCCTCTGACCAGGACCTGGGCTGGATGAGGCCAGCACAGGCCGGAAAGGAAGAAGAGTGCCCTGCTGAGACGTGAAATCCCGGGTCTCTTGGCAGCAGCATTTCTTGCAGCGTCCCCGTGCAGCCTGCAGTGAGGCCGGGCGTTCCCCACCTTCAGCTGGGCAGGAGCCATGCTGGCCTCCGAGCAAGGGCTGGCCCAGAGCACCCCAGCCCTTCCCAGGAAAACCCCAGCCCTTCTGGGGGTCCCGAGCACGGGGGTCAGCATCCCACGAGAGCCCGACGATGCCGGTGATGGATGGTGCAGCGTGGGCACCTGCGGGTGGTATTAGGACGGCTGCCCCGTTCTCAGCAAGAATTGGGGACTGAGAGGTGACAGCAGGGACGGGCTGGGGGCAGGACTCGTGAGTGCTCTTCGTGTCCCCCCCCCCCCCCCGGCTCGAGCCCGCCCCCCCGGGCTGCGTGGCCCCCCCCCCCCCCCACTGCTCGACGACGACACGCCGGGCAGCTTCGCCTTCCCTCCCTGCCCCGAGGCTCGGTGCGGGGCTGCCGATGCCTGCAGGTCCCAGCAGAGGGTGCAGCCTGGCAGCGGTTGGAGCTGGATCCAGCTGAGGGACGTTGGTGGCCCTTGGAGGGGGACCGGAGCTGGGGAGGCGACCCTCAGCTTGCGACACCCTGGGTGCTCGTAGCGGGGCGGGGGGAGCCCCCCTGGGTGCTGCCTGGGGGAGCAGAGGGTGGAGGGAAGGATGGGGATGCTGCCCGGGGAGGGAAGGGGGTGCATGGGGGTAAGCAAACCCCTGGGGATGTGGCCTGGGGACATCCCTCAAAGTGCTGGGGGACAGGTTTGGGCAGCTTTTAGGGAAGCCAACACCTCGGGGAAGGTGGGGCAAGATGCAGAGGTAGCGAACTGCGGGGTCCCCCCCCGCGCCGCTGCTGCCCCTCGCCTGGGCTGTGTGAGCAGAGACGCGGGGCGCTGGTTAGTTTGGGGTGCTGCAGGGTGTGGGGGCAGTCTGGGGTTATGGGGTGCAGGGCACTGTGGGGTGTATTACAGAGCCCCAGGGCGTGGGGTGCGGCAGGCTATTATGGGATGCGCCTGTGGGGAGCGTGGGGTACTGGGTAGTGTGCTACAGGATCTGTGGGTCACTGGTGTTGTCCCATGAGGGGCATGCAGGCAGCTCAGTCACACCCATACAGCCTTTTGGATAAAAGCATTGGGGGGGGGGGTAGCACAGTGGAGAAACCCACCCCCAGATGCAGGCTGTGCCCCTTCCTCACTTCTCAGTGTGTCCCACATGCTAGGATATGCCTCACCCCCGGTCGGCAGTCGGGGCAGCCGCACTGGAGCCACAATCACCTCCGGGGACAGTGGATCAGGGGGGGTCACCCACGAGGGGCTGTACCCAGGGCCCTTCCCCACTGCCCCCCAGGCTGCTGAAGCAGCCTGGCCTCCCTGGGGCATCTCCCAGCACCTCCGGGCAGTCCCTGTCACCAGCCAGCATCCCCAGCATCCCTGGGTCACCTGCCAGCCCCGGGGGGACACGGGCAGGGGGAGGCTGGTGCGGAGGCAGGCGGCCGCTCTGCTCAAGGGCAGCTGCTAATATTGGCTCTGGGAAGTGGTTAGAGCTCGCCCAGGGCCTCCTGCATAAGCTAATTTAATAATTTTTCGCTCCCGGCTCAGCCTGTTCCCTGCGCTAGCAAAACAGATCGGGTTTCTCCGTGCCACCGGGCAGAGCGCGGGTGGGAGGCCGGCAGCTCCGGGGTCCCTGCCAAGCCTGGACCGTGCCACGCGTGGGCCCCGGCCGTGGGGTTATACCCTGTGGCTTGTGCAGGCGCTGGTCCCGGGATGGTGCACGGCTTGGGGGGGCTGAGCAGGCTGAAAGGCAGCCCCCAGGGAGGTGAGGCAGGGGCTTCCCCGGGCATCCTGGTGCTGTGACCACATCTGGGACACATCTGGGGCTTATGGCAGCGTGCTGCCTTTCCCACTGCTGTTACGAGTATCTGGGCTAGCTGACCAGGCCAGCACAGCTGTGTGTGGTCCTGCATCTGGCCGACGCTGTGGGCTGAGCCTTGGCTACCCCCGTGAGCCCCGCTAGCCCCTCTCTCCTTGCCCCCAACCCCGCTGGGGGCTGCACCATCACCCCAAGGGGCTGGAGGTCCAGAGGCTGGGCCGAGCAGGAGCAGATGGAGCTGGTGCCGGCCCCTGTTTGTCTTTCTCCCAGTTGCCTGGTGCTCTGTTTGTTCTGGGGATGGCTTCCTGCTGCCAGGGCCAAAACAGGTGGCTTTTATTTGCAGGGTCTGGCTGATTAGATCAGGGGCAGCGTGTCATTCCCCCCTCCCAGCCCCACCGCTCCTTTTTGCTCCCCTTTGTCCGCAGCCTCATTTCCCTGGGAAATGATCCTCATCGGCAAGGATGCAGACACCCCCTTCCCTCCTCAAGCATCTCCCCTTTGCGGCTGCTCTGAACGTGGCCACACCAGGACTGGTAAATCCCAGCCAAAACCCCCACTTCCACCCGTCGGGTCCCCAAATCCCAGAGCCGAGGGGCTCGCTGTGGTCCCCAGTGCCACTTGTCCCCACCTGGGACCTTGTTGGCTCCAGAGGACAGAGGTGTGCAGGCACATACCTACCACAGAAACCTCCTTGCCCAGGCCCTGCCTTGCACAGGGAGCTCTGGCACACGCCAGCCACCCCGCACACACGTGTCCCCCGCGCACCCGGCCGTCCCCTCCCCGCAGCCGGAAACTCCCGGGATCGCAAACAGCCTGGCAGATGTTGCTGGGATTAAGCTCCCACACAGGCAGCGCTCACTGCGGGCTGCCAGCCGTTCTGTGCCCGGAGGGGCTGGAGAAATCCCAGGCACTCTCGGGCTCCCCTGGGGCAGAGCTTGGCGGGTACCTGCCCCCAACTCCTGCTGCACCCAAGGCAGGATGAGTCCTCAGGGTGAGCAGGCAGTGGGAGAGGAACCCTGATGGGAACTGGGGACCAAGATGCCGACTGGTCGCTGGGAACCATCACCAATGGCCAGAGAAGGGCAGGGGTGCGGTGGAGGGCACAGCCACTTGCAGCGCAAGGGGTAGCCACAGGTTCCCGCTCACAGCTGGGTCTTGCAAACAGCCTGCTGAGGTGGTCTTCCACGCAGCACCCCCTCACCCCAGCCTCCGCTCTCCCCATGCACCCATGGCCCTCAGCCAGCCACCAGTACCCCTGCTGGGACCGACTCTCCGGACTTGCCCACCCGCTGTCCCCACCGGCACCCTGGCCACCCCCGGGCATGCTGCTCGCCCCTTCCCTGTTGGGACTGTCGGTGCCCACTCTGCCCTGTGGCACCCGCAATTCCGGAGATGCACCCACAAAGACCCACCAAGACAAGGATACTCCCAGGGACACGTGCTCACCCCCTGCCACCCATCCGGGACCTGCCCTGCCCTGGCTGCGGGCTGCCCCCAGCGTGGGGGTGTGCTTGGTCCCCCGGCTCTGCCAGCCTTGCTCAGTCCCCAGGAGCTGCCGGGGGAGCCGTGGCTTCACCTGCCTGCTCCCCACTGTTCCCATGGGGACTAATCCCACCTGAAGGTCAGGGAGGCTCCACCAGCTGCTCACCTCCTGCCTGTGGATTACAGCCTGGGTGTGAGCAGGTGGCAACTGCTGCATCCCCAGGCTGGCCCAGTCTCTGTATGGGACTGACAGTGGGACAAAACCCAGCTGGGTTGCTCCAAAAGGGGTCGGAGGGCGACAGGTCCCTTGCAGCCTCGGCTGTGTCCCCCCCATCCATCGTACGCTACCCAGATGGGGATGCCAGGCACTGGGGCAGAGGAGCTGGTATCTGGTCCTTGGGTCCAGATCCCAACCCAAAATGGAGCCCGCTGGTGCCAGCCACTGTGACCACCTGTCTGTTACCCCAGATGACCCCAGGCTGGCACCCCCAGGGCACCCCAGAGCTACAGTGTCCTGGAGAAACGTGCTGGTGCCCAGTGCAGACCAGTCCCAGGTGATGGATACAGGCGGACCATGCCCAACCCTGCACCCAGCCCATCCTGGATGCAGTTGCAGCTGCATCTCCTTCAGTACATCGTACCATCTTTGGGGGGGCACCACGGGGTGGGCACACTTTCCCAGGTCCCAGCTTTACCTATAGCACCTGGGGTGTTGCCATGGGGGTGCAGGGTGCCAGGACAGGGTTGGGGGGGGGGTATCCTTGGACCTGCCCTCCCCAGCTCCCTCAGCCCCACAGCTAGGGGATGCCAGCTAAGCCAGTGCAAGGCCAAGGTCCCACTCCACCCCGCTGCTCCTCCACTCCTCTGTCGGCAACATCTGTAGTGCCAGGCCCCCCGAGCCAGGGTGATGCTCGTCCGGGAGGCAGACGAAAAGCCTGGCAGTGGTGGCTCCCCTCCTCCAGCAGCTCTGCGGAGGCAGCGCAGGCGGGGGCCGAGCCAGGCGCTGCGGCAAGAACAGAACACCCTGCCTCGGGGCTCCCAAAACCGGCAACGGCTGGGCCAGAAGCAGCGGCCCCCGGCACCCTGCTCAGTGTCCATCCCCTGGGCAGGCTGCCCACGCACTTCCCGGGGCCACCAGTTGGCCCGGGAGAGGGGAGCCCCGTCGTTCACCCCTTCCCCAGGGGCCCCATGGGAGGATGGGGCTGACGCGCTCTGAGACGCGGGAATAGTGCGGGCTCTGGGTTTTTTTCCCCTAGCACCTCAAGGCCTTCATCAGGGCCCCCCTTACCCCCTTCATTCACGGGAGCTCAGAGCCCTTTCCTGGGGCAATGGAAAACCCCATCCCCTCACCCCAGTGGCCTGTGGGTGCAGGTGGGGTGATGCCAGGCTGTACCCAGCCTGTGCCCGATGCTCCCCACGGCCAAGAACGGGCTGGGGGTGGGCAGAGCTGCTTGTTGTTTCACCACGGCAGGATGCGGCTCTATGCCTGGGACCCACCTCTCCCCTCCACCCTGCCCAGCAAACAGCAATAATAAGCTTGCTCCAGAGCCAGCTGGGCTGAAGGTTGCCTCAGCCCCCGAGCTGGGGGGGAATGTATGGGATGGACCTAATGCCTGGGGATGGTACCTGAAGCCTGGCAGAGGTCGTACAGGACCCCAGCACAGAGCCAGGACAGTTGCTTATGCTCCCTGCCCCGGTCCTTGCCTCGGCTAGGAGCAGGCTGGTGGGCCGGAGACAACCAGGGGCTGCTCAGCGACACCCTGAACTCCAACATGAGCCCAGCCCCAGAGACGCAAGCGGTCTCAGTCTCCTTGTACAAGCCGGCTGGGTACCCGCAGCAGTGCTGGGACAGAGGGACCTTCAGGGGCAGGGAGCCTCTGCTCAGCCTGGGCATCTCCTCCGGGCACAACGCAGCCACGGCGAATAGGCTGGGTAGGGGACAACCTGAGGTATAGGGGTGCCCACAGAGCCCTGCGTGGAGTGGCAGCTCCCTGGGCTGATCCCCCCCCCCCAGAACACTGGCGTGCAGAGGGCCACGTCCTGCGGCAAAGCAGTGCCTGCTCCGGGATGGCACACCCCATCCGGGCTGGGCAGGACGCGCAGCCCGCAGGCAGCACCCCGCAGGCAGCACCCCCGCAGGCAGCACCCCGCAGGCAGCACCCCGCAGGCAGCACCCCGCAGGCAGCCAGCAGCGCTGCGCACCTCTGCTCGCACCCGCACCTTCGCGCGACGGACGGACGGAGGCCAGGACAGGGAGCAGCGAGCGGTGCGCTCAGCGGGAGCGCAGGCGCCCCTGCACGCGCGGGGGGCGCAGCGAACGCAGCAGCAAGATGCACCAGCCCTGCACCGCCTGCCCAACCCAGGGGTGGCACACGCACGGGCGCGGGCGCGTAAACGCATAGGCAAACGCGCACGCATCCGTATATGCACACGCGCCCGTATGCAGCTACACCTACATGCAAATGCAGACCCGGACACTCACACCTCCCCGGCGCTCCTCCTGCACCCTGCCCTCCCCGTGCAAAGCCTCCCCACGCAGAGCTGCGCCATGCAAATCCCCAGCCCAGGACCCCAGGTCCTCAAAGCCATGCAGATGGCTGGGCAGGGTCTGGGGGGTGGGAGGACAGCACGGCGCAGCGCGGGCAGCAACCCGCCAGCCTGGCGCAGCGCTTGGCGCTGGTGCTGGTTCCGACATGGGAGAGGCGGGTGCTTAAAGCCACTGGCTCTGCCCAGCTTGGGGATCAGCTCACCCTTGGGTGCTAACCCTGCCAGAGGACCGTTCCCCAGCCAACACGGCCCACAGGGCAATGTGGTTTCCTGGGGCCACCCCCAGCCTTGAAGGGTGTCACGGCTTCCCAGTGCCACTGAGCTGGCAGAGCTGGGACAGCGAAAGCAGGCTGGGAAGATGGCGGGGGGGCGGGGGGGGGTGGCAACTGCTAGTGTTGCTGCTTGTGGCTGACCCCTTCTCCTGCTGGGACACATGTGCTGCCTTGTGCACAGACCTGCTGCTGGTGCCATTGCAGGGTCTGGCTCCCTGGCTGTGGCCCGAATACCCTGAGAAGTCAAAAAAACATGCTTTTCTGGAGCATCTGGTGTATCTACAGGGTGCAACACGGGTCCCACGGGGTGCCAGGTTGTGCTAGGGCACAAGGCAGCCCAGCGGTACGTGGAGCCACCGAGGGAGAGCGAGGCGGCCAGGCAGCACCTCCGCAGCCCCGCTCTGCCAGATACCATCTCCGCCGGGCTCTGCCCCCGCGGGGATGCACGTGCGGCAGCCGGAGCAGCACGGGCAGCAGCAGGGTCTGGCTTTGCTCAGAGTTATTAATCATGCTCTGTTTGATCCCAGCCTGAGCGGGGCAGCTGCGGGGGGCTCTGCATATTGGGGGATGTGTTGTGCTTTCTCAGCTTTTCAACTTTGCCAGACTTGGTGGCAGGAAACAGAGCCCAGAGACGTGGCCCAAAGGGGCCTGCGGCCACTGTGATGGCCAGTCACCACATTGTGTGGTGGCTGTTCCCAGGCTAGGATGGGAACTAGGCTCTGGAGAGATGTGGGAAGCTTAGCACCCCTGGAGATGCTCTTTGATTTTGGTGCTTTCCCACATCACCTGTTGGAAACTTTCCAAGCATCTGGCCAGGCAGGGAGCCCAGGAGGTGCCTTATCTCCATCCCTTGCAGGGGCACCCCAGGGAGGGAACAGGGCTCTCCTGCTCCAGGGCAGGCGGTGCTGAGCCTTGTCCTGTGCATGGATCAGATGGAAACAAGGAAAGCAGCAGGAATCATCCTGTCCCTTGGCACACTCTTGGGCTTCTTCACCTCCAGCCTCTCCTCCCTCCACGCTGCAGGGCTGGGCTCAGCCTTCGTGGCGTTTGCAGAGAGGCTGCAGGGAGGGCTCAGGACCCACCTGTAAACTTAGAGTATCCCTGAGCACGGCAGAGCTGGATCCTGTGCTGTAAGAGATGCACCCGTGCCTGCTGGGGAGCGGCATCCCTAGGGCAGGCAGGATCATGCTTGGGGCTGTCAGAGAAATTGCAGATGTGGCCAGGCAGGGTGGTGTGTGGGGCATTTTGCCCCCCCCCGCCCCAGACAACAGCCTGGGGTAGGAGGAAAGCAGGTCCATTACTGTCCCATCTCCTAGCTCTCCAGGACTCCCTGCTGCCTCCATGGTGCTAGGATCAGCCCCGGGCTCTGAATGTCTCTGTGCTGGCTGCAGGGGGACGGGGACAGGACTCGGGATGGGACAGGAGTCCAGGTTAAGTGCTGCACCAAGCTTTCAGAGTGGGGCAGGCAGTGGGCAGGGCTGTCCTGGAAAACACCTCCTGGCTCACCAGGTGTGTCCCCCCCCCACCATACCCTTTCACAGCAAGCATAGGCAGAGAGACTGCCACCAGCAAGAGCTGGTACCGCCTGCCTTGAGCAGCCCAGCGCACAGGCAGATGGACCGTGGAAAAGCTGGGAAGTGCAGCTCCTGGGAGAGAACCTGGGCAGAGGCGTGCGGGAAAGGATGCGACATCCCCCCGCCCCGTCCTCTGCCCCGCTCCCCCCGCCTGCTCCTGCCCTCCCTCCCCACCGCCTGCACTGCGTCGGCAGCCGCAGCTCCCTTGGTGCCAGCAGACCGTGGAGACCTACCTGGGTGTTCGGCAGAGCCCGGCGAGCTCCACCCTGGGCCAGCGCTGTGCCAGGGCCCCCCCACGCCTGCCACCGCTCTGCGGCGCTGCCAGGGTGCAAGGGCCAGGCCGCCCTTCCCCATGCAGGTGGGATGCGCGTGCCTAGCATGTTACACGTGCCCGTCACGCCACGGGCACAAAGACGTGGGTCCTGCACATCACAGCCTGCAAAGCTGTGTTGGAAACGCCATGCGTACCGATGCCACGTGGGTCCCACGTCCCACGCTTGTGCGGGTCCCATGGCGTTTGTGCATGCTGAGTGTGGATCGCACCGTCTGTGTGCGCTGCCTGTCCATCGCTTCATGCGCGTGCCGCGCAGGGGTCATACGCTGCGCGCGCGCATTTGGGCGAAGGCCGCGTGTCGTGCGTGTCCCTCGCGTGCTCCGCACACAGGCTGGACGTTCGTCCTGGCACGCGTGCTGCAAACCAGCTGGCACGTCCTGTGTGAGTTGCAAGCAAGCGTGCCGCTTCCTACGTGGGCTGCGGGTCGCTGGCGCACGGGACGCGCCGCAGCACTGCGCGGGTGGTGGGGCGCGCGGGCGCGCCGGCCGCAGGCTTGCAGCTGGGCTGGACCTGCCTAACGCGAGCCGAACGAACAAAACGTTCAGGTCAGGTCTTGCACGTGGGGCTCGACGCCAGGCAAGTGCAGAGTTGCTCCGGGCTCGGACGGCGTGGGCTGGAGGGGTGGTCTGCCGCGGACTGTCGGCGGCCCCTTCCCCATCTTTCCTCCCGAGCTGGGTCCCTCCAGGTTGGGAGCCGGTGTCCTTGCTGCGCCCGCTGCTTCAAACCAGCTCCTCCGGGGGTAAAGTCCGGAAGGTGGATGCTTGACACCTGCTGCCTGGGAAAGCCAAATAGACCAGGGGCGGGTTAAACTGGCACGGCAGGGTGGGGAGGAAGGGTGGGAAAACAGGGAAGGAAGGAAGGAAGGAAGGAAGAAAGTAAATGGTGGAGGGGAGGGGAACAGAAAGGATCGGAAAATACAGGTGAGAGAGGAGAGAAAAGTTAAGGGAAGGGGACAGCTGGGACGGTGTCCCCCGAGTCCGGAGCTCGGGGGTGCCAGCAGGCTCCCAGGGCTTGTCCCACTGGAGCCCCCAGGGGGTCCTCCATGCCCAGCACCCTGCTGCCGGCCGGGCGGGCGGGCAGGACCCCGGCCCAGGCGTGCGGGGCTACAGCACCTCACCTGGCTCCGGTGACACCGCTGGCAGGTGAGCGCCTTCGCCTTCCCCCGCCGGCTCACGAGCAGAAAATGAGGGTGACGCCGGCTGGATGGGGCTTTTATAGCCCTGATAAAAATAGCGCTGGCTGGCCGGTGATCGGGGGGCCGGAGAGATGTGACTGAGCAGAGACAGGCGAGAGGGCTGGGCTGGCGGCGGCGAGCCTTCTCCCAGCACACCTGTCAGGGCTCTGTGTTTGCTCAGAGCAAATATTGACCCAGGGAAGGCAGGCTGGGCAAGGGAGGCGATTAGCCCACCTAGATTAGAGGCAGAGCAGGTCTCTATGCAAACTCTCCAGGGCTGCCT
>JAVJGG010000001.1:35855329-35877633 GCA_035590195.1 Aviceda cuculoides | reverse complement strand
CGGGGACGACGAGACATTCATGAACCTGCACTGGAACAACACCAGCTGTCACTTTTCCACCCACCTGCCTGGCTCACTTTGCAGCCGGGGGTGAGGGGGGAACGGGGGGGCCAGGGGAGGCAGGTGTGGGGGTACCCTACCTGGGCAGCTCTGGGGTGGGGGCTGCTCGCTTGCAATTCTTTGGGCTGCTGAAAGGTGAGCGAGCGGAAAGGTCCCAGGGCTGGAAAGCAAAGCTACTGCCTGTCCTAAGCAGCCTGACACCGAGTGCTGGTGATGGCAAGGTCCCCCCTTGCCCCCCCCCCCAGCCCCCCCCTGGGGCGGCAGACCCCGTGGGCACATCGGGACGATGCGTGCTTCATTGACAGGAGCCCGCAGACCTCTGAGCCGGGCAGCAAAGCAGAGCTCAACAAAACCACCTCTGCTCGCTCTCTTTGGGAGCGTTTCCAGCACAGCCGCATGGGCCGGGAGCCAGCTCTCCCAACGCAGCCGCAAGAACAGGATGTGTTTCACTCCATGTGCACACCCCTCCCCGTGGGGTCACTGCATCCCAAAGTCACACCACTCTCCCGCATCCCGGCTGTGTCACTACCTAGCGGGGCAACCGGTGCAGACACCCCCATACTGGCTCCGGGGGCAGCGTGCAGAGCCCATGAGAGGTTTAAACACGCTCCTGTAGCACCCAGCCACACTACTCAGCCCCGACAGCCCTCAGCTGATCTCAGCCGGAGCCAGCAGGAGCTGGGCTATCTCTCTGGGTTACTCTGGCACCCGCAGCTCCCTGGATAACAGAGCATGAAGTGCAGCTGCGGTGGCAGGAGAATCTCCTTTGTGCAAGTGCACTGGCGTGTTTGTTTGTGTAGATAGGTGTGTTTGCGGGTGGGGAAGGGGGTAACGCTGCTTTAACCCCTACGGAGGACACCTGCAGATATCCTGGTCTTGGGTGTGCTTTGGAAACTGCCACCATTGTCCTTTCCAGAGCTGGTGTGTGCTTGCAGTGGCTTCCCAAATATAAGTGGAGAGTTGCAAATCCTTATCAGCCACTGCCACCCAACTCTTCTTCCTTGGAGGCTTGTCCCTCTCAGAGTTAGGATTTTGGAAGGCAGGCTCCATCCCTCCTGCCTGCTGCTGTCTCTGGGGCTGGGGTCCTGCAGGCTCCCAGCCCAGCAGAGCCTGACACGGGAATGAGCTGGAGTGATGCCAACCTGCTGGCCTCGGTCGCCCCGATCCTCTTTTCCAGTAGTTTTGCCAGCAAAGGAAATGGAGAGCCACCCCTGCCCTGGGTTGTGGTGCTAAGAGGAAACGTGATGTTCCCTCTCCTTTCGGCGCTATACAGGCGCTGACTCTCAGGCTTGCCCGCTTCTTCCCCAGCATGGGAAACGTGCTGGGCAGGACTCTCGCCTCTCCTTGCTCCGGCAGAGCAGAGCAGCAGCTCCTGGCATAGGCTGCCTGGCTGCTCCCTCCTTTCCGGAGAAGCCAGAACAACCCCAAACATCCCACCCGTGCTGCTGTAGTTCCAGCGGATATCTCCAAGCCTACGTGCTGTGTCAGAAACGCTCTCCCACCCCAACCTCTCTCCTGCAAGGGCAGGGCCCCACCACGCACAAAATAACAGCAAAGACTGCCCTTGCAGGGCTGCCTACGGAAAATGGGAGAAAAACAGGTCCCTTGAGCTTGCAGAATGTATTGCACCAGACAGCTATCCCGGGGAACATCTTCCACCTGCCCGGGCATCTCCAGAGCAGCACGTACCAGCGTGCGCTCTCGCCTGGCAGGCAGGCAGCACTGGGACGGAGCCCCGGCTCATGCCCTCGGTGGGGCTGGCCCCAGCGCAGGCAGGCTCAGCCTCCTCTGGCAGCAGCCGAGGGGGTGTGTGCTGCCTGGCTGTCCCGTGAGGACTGACTAGCTCACAGCAGAGCACTTCTCGTGTCCCTCAGGAGCCACCATTGTGCCCCGGCCTGACCTGAGCACGGACTAAGAAGTCCCTGTTCCCAAACGCCAAAGCAACACAGCCGAGCCAGCAAAGCCCGCTATCAGCTCCAAGGTGGGAAGCCCGGGGCGAAGGGTCTCTGCCCAGCTCTGCCAAGGGTTTTGGGAGGATCACCTTCATGTTTTTGCTCTCCTGACTTTGCCCTGCTTGCGCAGACACTGCAGGCTAGTCGGGGCAGGACCGTTCCAGGTTCCAACCTCATACTCAGTACAAGGGTAGAAGGGGCTGATCCCAACCAGGGGCTGTGCACCCCTGCAGCAAGGGGTCCAGGGGACTGTCCCCTAACACTGCCACCTTCCCCACATGGACACAGAGCCATGCCAAGTGGGTCTTTGCGGGGGATTCAGGCTCCCCAGCTGCAGTGGGACAGCAGAGCCTTGCAGACACCCTGGCAGGGCAGACCAAGAGCAGCTTTGTTCCCTTCCCTTTATTTTCCAGACAATGGCCCGATTCAGCAGGTGTTAAATGTTTTAATGGGATTCAGGATAGCTTCTGTCGCCCACCTGCCCCACGGCCATTTCACCCCTCCCTAGGAGCCAGGACTAACAGTTAAGAAGAAAAGGCCTGTTGTGTGTTGCACTAACTGCCTGATGACTGAGCACTCCTGATAACTAGCCCAAGGAGGAGGGGAGCCCCAAATGCTTGCCGCGCTCACACTCAGCCATCCTCACTCTGGCCACATACCTGCCGGCAGCCTGGCCTGACCACCAGCCCCAGGCCCATGGGAACATCAACCCGCTTCACCACCCGAACACCTGTGGGAAGGAGCAGGACCTGTATCTACAGTATCTCATTAGAGAGACGTACATGAGAAAACATGGCTGGTGTTGGGGCAGGGGCCAAATCCAGCCCTGAAAGTCAGTACCACAAGTTCAGACTTCCTCCTGCCTGAGACCCAAATGGGGTTAGCAGAGTCGGGGCTTCTCCTCTCTTCTGGGAGCTGGTCTGGGGGTCTGGTTCTGCTGTAGTCCCATGGCTCATTGCTTTCACCCTCGGCAGTGGGTAGCAACGAAGCCTCTTGCTAAGGGACAAGTCCTCCGCACCGGTGCTGGACATCTCTGCCCATCCTTCCCCTCGTCACTGCCTACAAGATCCAAGCGTGGGGAGGAGCAGCAGGGAAGCACTGAAGCCCACAGGTGAGTGCATTGCTGTGGACTCCCCACTCAGCAGAGCTCACCCCGAGCAGTGCCAAAGGGAAGGCAGCATGGCTTGGTCACACATGGAAGTGTTTTCCAAAACCAGGGCCAGGGTCTAGTTCCCGACTTGACAAGAGGAAGCAGGAATTTCCCCAACCTGGGAAAGGGGCTGTGCCTGGTATATTTTTAACTTAGGATGAGGATAAAAGAAGAAAAGTGTGACAGCTGCTAATAGCTTTGCTTAGTGCATGCTGAGTGGTTCTGGTTGACAGGCACCAGAAAAGACCTAGAATAAAGGTGACACACCACCATCTCACAGCCCCTGCAAAGAGCCGAGGGAGAGCAATTTCTCTCCCAGATGTGTAGGTAGCTCTCAAACCTCTTGTTCTCTGACTCACCCACTGCTGAAGGCACTGTCTCAGGGCTCTCTCCTACTAGAGAGATGCTAATCAGAGAAGTGAATTTACTTCTGATAGTGCTCCAACACACAAGGACATCGAGTTCAGTTTTCCTCAGGTCCAGGTTGTGTTCAGTGTGGGAGAGTGGGGAGGATAGGACCTTTAATGACAAAAAAAAAAATCATGCCTTGCACATGTGTCTGCCCTCAGGCTCCATCCATCCGTTCGCTCTTGGGTGTTACACACCAGACTAACACACAGCATTTCCCATGTTGACCCACCTGTCCCACAAGGCAGTTAACGGTGACGCAGTCCACAGAGCACCAGATCACACAACAGGTCTGAGGATGGACAAACTCACCGCCCCTGTCTCCGCTGCTCCAGGCTGCCCTCGGGCTCCTGCAGGCAGCTGGATTCAACCCGCGTTACGACAATGGCGAGGCTCCTGCTCCTGCCTGTGTTACCCATTTGGGAAGCCTGTCACAGGACTACAGGGCACCTGTAGTGAGCAAATCCCAGTGAGGAGCCCGGACCAGGCAGAGTAACCCCAACTGGACTGAACAGCCAAGTCCTGCTGCTGCCTTGAGCTGGGGAGGAAGGAGGTGGTACTCCATCGCCTGTCCAGCACCAGCCCCAGCCCAGAGGAAGATGGAAAAGCTGCTGTGACATAGCAGACCTGTCACCCGGGGCGCTGGAGATGGAGGAGAGGGTCTGTGCTTCTCATGAGAAGGATCCGGGACCCACGTGAAGGCCCCAGGCACCCAGGCTGAGCTCTGGAACTGGCAGTGCCTTCGCTCTCTATCTCTGACAACGGGAACAGCTCGGCCCTGGGGCTTAGTAATGGTTACGCACGCAGGGCTCCTGCACAGAGCGGAGTGCCGGGGTGGTGCTGGGTGAACGGCAGCACCCTCGGGCACGGCAGGCATCTGCCCTCTGCCAAGCAGGGTGAAAGCCCTCCACGTAACTTCTCGTGCACGGTCTTCTCTCGGGCTGCAAGGGGAGAAGGTGCAGCTCCGGTTTTGGCTGGGTGCTGGCACTGGGAACACAGGAGGGCTTGGAGGGGGACACTGCCTGCATCCCCGCCAGAGCAGGGTGGCTGGGTGAGCCCGGCCTCGCAGAGCCCGTAGCAGGGCTGCAGGAACGGGGTGATGCTGCGCCGGGGAGCAGGGGAGCAGGCAGCCGGCGCCCAGCACCAGCCGCAGCTCCGCGCCGGCACCGGGGATTTCTCACAACTAACACTGCCACCTCCCGGCGGTGACAAACCCGGCTCCTTCACAGTGACCCCCCCCCCCCCCCCCCCCGCAGCCTGCCGCAGCCCTGTGCCAGACCAAGGCTCAAAGGCATCCCCTTCCCCGAGTGACAGCCTTGCAGGTTGGAAAGGGGAGAGCTCCTCCGGGGCGCTCCCAAACCCAGATGCAGGGATTACACGTGTTACACGCCGGTGCCTGTGTGCCCAGAGGCCAAGTTGCTTTTATTGGGCTGCCCAGTGTGCTAGATGGTGCTGCAGACACTCACTCTGGCTGGGTCGCTCTATGTGGGACCTGCAGCAGGCACTGGAGCAAGGAGGGGAGGAGGATTCAGTACCCGCATCCTACTGATGTTGGCAAGGGCTCAGCACGTCAATGCCCAGCTGTCAGTCCTTCCTCAGCTACGTTTCAAAGAAGATTCCACTGCTTTCCCAGCTGGTACAGACTGGGGGCAGTGGGAACAGTCACAAAGGTTGTCCACGTGCTCCCTGTAGCACAGGGAGGTGGTTCTCTGATGATGTGGCCAGCCACGGGGAGGAGAGAGCTCACGAATTCTGCTGTGGAGTTGCCAGAGGATTCAAATTCAAGCTGAGGACATAATCAGGACATACTTCCTCAGAGGTAGCCGGCATGCTGAGCTCAGGTCATGGTGTGGGAGGATCAGAGTTGCTCTGGACATCACAGGGACGGGATGAAGAGTGGAGAGTTGATGTGCTTGAAGAGCTCAAGCAGCACAGTGCCCAGCAGCTATGCTCTTGAGGGTGGGGGTGCTGGCTTGGTGATTCTGAAGAAGAGATTGTTTTTGGGGTGGGGAGAGTGCAGCCTGCAGCCACCTCCCCCCAGGCAATCATCCCTCCCTGAGGGATCACAAGGAACACCCATCATCTATCTAGACAAGGCTCCTGCAGCTCTGGAGATGATATCTCCATCCAACAACCCTCTCCCACCCTCCCTCAATCCCATCTCCCTGCGCTTCTCCCTAAGCTAGGGCCAATCCTCATGCGTTGCCCTCAGCCCCAAATCTGCCTCCTCACCAGTGGCCATTCCCTCAACCTAACTACATCCCACACCGTCTTGGACTATGACAGCTTTGCCCCATTCTGCTGTCAGAAGCTGTGCTGCCTGCACCTTGACCACGTTTCCCAAGAGACCCTCCTTGTGCTGGGCTCTGCAGTGCCTCAAGCCAGCCCCTTCTGCCAGCTCTTCACTCACAGGGCCCTGCCCCAGAGCTGCACGATGGTCTCAGGCTCACAGAAGGGCTGTAGCGTTACCACCTCTGGTCCGTGGCTCAGGACAAGCCAAGAAAGGGCAGAGGCTTTGGGAGTGGATTCCCCCTTTTGCACAGGCAGCCTTGGTATTGATAGGCAGCGATCTAGCTAATCCACATGGTCTAGAAAATGGGCTGTGCTTCAGCCTGACATATTAAGGACGGGTTCTGACCCCCACCACAGCACAGATACACTCTGCTACCTTTGAGAAGGACTGGGGGGTAGAGCAATGATCCTGGGCCGGGCTGTCAGCACCACCTCCCCTCTGCTGGCTTCGATCAGGATGTTCTGTAGTGTGTTTTCCAGCACCAGCTCCACCAGATTCCCAAGGGCCGGCTGCCTGGAGGGGCAAAAGTACAGGCAGAGGACAGCTATCAGAAAGCAAATAAGGCAGGCTGCTTGCTGTGACTCCTCTCAGGACACATCAGGCACAGCAGCGGAGCACACACTGTTTACTACACACTGAGGCCAATGAACCAAAGACTTGAGCAATGAGGTGCTGACCCTTCTCCCAGAACTGCCACCAGCTGGCACCAGACCCTGACCTCAGACAGAGCTGGGTGACTGTGGTTTTACTGTTTTCTCCCTCCAAGCTGTGCCATAGGTAGTATTTGTGCATACGCTTGTGGCCTGTAGCAGTGTACAAGGGAGTAGCCACAGCAAATGCAAGATGATGAAATACTGCAGTGACAATAAAAGGTGAGGTAAGCACACGCTGCACTCTAATGCCTAATAAGACCAGGACTGTCAAAGTCTAAAGCAGACCACTCACTACCAGCATCCTGGCACTGCCCATGGCTCAACCCCAGACACAGCAAACCTGCGATCTTCACAAACCGCACTCGCGAGAAGGTGGCTAGGTGGGCTAGCATCGATTTCCACCCAGAGCACACAGAATACCCCAGCAGAAATGCCACGGAGCTGAAGGAGAAATGGGTTTCTGGCCAGGCAGCGTGCTGCCATGGCTCTCCTGCCTGTGCAGCTCTTGCCTTTCATGTGTGAGCTCTTCCTCACCTGCTCATCACGTCCTTCTGCTTCCTCAACTGCTCGTGGTGAAAAATCTCCCAAGATTCCAGCAAATCATTGTTGGGAGAGGTTTCCTGCCTTATTTCTTTCCTCTCTCCATCCTTCTCAGGGTAAAGCTCTGGTGAAGCATAGACCCTGGAGGGGACCATGGAGCACTGTCTTCTGTCCTGGAGCTCTGCTGATTCTGCACACTGGAACTGGGAGAAATATGGAATGGGCTCATCCAAGCTTCTTTTCACTGCATCATGGAACTGGGTGTTCTCCAAGAGGCCTCTAGGAGGAGGAAAATAAGGGATGAGTCCCAGAAAATCAGGTATCTGTATGACCCCAGAGGATCATTGCAAGACAGTACAAATCAGAGGAAAACCCTGACTGATGTCAATGTCTAGTCTGTCCCTTCTTGCATTCTGGGCCTAAGGGAGGCAGCAAGATGGCTTGAGCTAAGGAAACTACCTTTGCCTCCACAGCACTGGTTCTCTACATTTCTGCAGCTGACAGACAAAATAGGTGAGTCCCAATGCAGCCTGTTCCTAAGATGATGGCAGGCAGAGTGGCCTGGTTCCTGGGCAGTGACAGTGCTCACTATGCAGAGATGGGCCCAGCCCCTAGCTGGGGAGCAAGACCCTGTCTTTGACTGTCACACCAAGAGTCCTGAGCTTGTAGTCCCCAGGGCAGTCTTTGGCAGGCTGGATCCCTTGTTCTGGTGCAGCAGGAGTGCACAGACTCCTCCAGGATTAGCAGAGGACTGGCCATGCTGCTCGCACTCCCCTGGAGGACAGGGGCCCCAAACTGGGTGAGGGTGAAGGGATACGTACCTGATGACACCTGTGAGTATGTCAGTCACTATCTGCAGTTCCTGTTTGGAAGCAGCAGCCAGAGACAGCCATTTGGGGTCCATGTCCATCCTGTCTCTGTCCCTGCTCCCATCCACAAACTTGCTCTCCAAGGGCCGGTTGCTGAAAGGGCTGGGAAAGAGGGAGTTGTTCCATCAGTGGCAACTCTACTGAGCCAAACTACTGAAGACCTGCATCCCCTTGGCTGAGCAGCAGCACTGCAGGCAAGCGGGGAGCGGTGCAGGGAACCGGGGGAGGAGTGGGAGCTGCTGCATTTGTGACAGCAGCAGGGACACTGTCATAAGGCAGGAGCACTGAGCTCTGATAGTATCTCCCTTTTGAGGGATGGAGAGAAACAGGTCATATCGGCTAATGCTGGGGAAAGCAAGGCACCTCCTGCCTAATACTGAGGCACTGGAGAGGAGCAGAGCAGAGCAGAGCTCCAAATTCAGTGCATATCACAGCATGGGCAGCTCTGGCTCAGATTAAGATGCTAATCCAAAAAGCTGGATCTCTTACCGGGACAAGAAGTATTTGGGGAACTCTGAAGTGAAGTTGCTGAAGAAGTCCTCAATAGAGTAGGACCTGGCTGTCACACCAAGGTGTAAGAGGATGGGCTTGGGAGGCTCTGGTCTGACCCACACCCGGCTGGCTTCTTTGTCCAACAGCAGCCTCCTCTGAAAGTGTCCAGCTGGCAGATTAGGCATAGGGTGGTTTTTAATAGGGGGTAATGTCTGTTGGAGAGAAAGAAATGGCAGGTACTTAGTTGTTCCTTTGGCCACAGGTAGGCTGGTGTAGGTGTGAGCACAGGTGTGAGAACTGGAAAGCCCAGCAGCCAGAGCCACCAGATCCTGGATGGGAGACAGCATCAAAATTATCTTCGCACTGCAGTACCACTATCAGGCACAAGCAACCATGCTGGAAGTCAGGTCCGCTCCCTCCTCACTGCCTAGTGTGCCAGCCCTGAGTGTCAGCAGGGCTTCAGGTTCTCCCCAAGGCACTTGGGGCTGTTGTACTCAGATCTATCCCTGTGGAACTCTGGGAGATCATCTCTGCTCTTCCAAGCCCACTGGGAGTGCTGTGGGAGAAGGGATGTGCAGGAATGCATGCAGAAGTTGCGCCTCAAGCCTGGAAGGAAACCAGGAACCGACTCCAGCCACACTAGATGGGCCAGTTTGGGGTTGCATTACCAGCAGTCAGTTTGGGGGAAGTTTCTTAGGGCAGGAGTAGTCCAGAAGCTGGGGCCAGAAGGACACCACCCAGCTCTGGAGGAGCCCTCAGGCATCACAGGACTTCAATGACCTTTGAGACATAGCTGTCCAGCCTTTGGGAATGAGGCCAGAGGCCTTCACCACTCCTGACACAGAAACAGCAGGTGATTGCAGGCTCCAAATTGTCACTAGGAACTAAAACCCTAGAAGACTAAATGAAGCTATTTTTACTTTTCCCCCAACCGTCCTTATGTTTATCCCAGCGAATGCCTCGACCTGCATCACTGATCACACCTAACAGCACAGGGCAGACAGTCAAAGCTGGAGCTGACACCTTCACACAGGACAGTGCAGGGAATGCAGAGGCACTCTGCAGGGTCCCAGGAGCACTGCTACAGCCTTACTATGGTGGCAGTCCTGAGATAACAAGTCCTGTGAGTCCTAGCTGACTCAATCTGCTCAGGCCCAGTCTCACATCGGCTCCCCTTAACCCTTCCACACTCAGGTTAGCTGGATCTCCACAAGTCCTGTCATCCCCACAGCACATCTTGCTGACAGCTGCAGATGCAGCGTGGCTCTGCAGTTCTGCAGAACATTCACTGGGACCTTGTCTCACACCTTGCCACCACCGCTAGAAAAGCTGTCTTTTCCAGCAGTGCACACAGTTGTGCAAACTTGAGGGGAAACAGAGATGAACCATGCAAATTGACCTTTAAAGCTTTCTGCACACTTAAATCAAGGCAGTTCCTGCCTGCAGCTTCTCCTAAGGCACAGAGCACAGCTCTTTTAGTGGTGAAGACAAAGTCTCCACCACATCACACCAGGGTCCTGCTGCTTTCCATTGTGGCACACATTCCGTTGTGGCCTCAATGTAAAACTAGTCCAGGTATCGACTGCCCTGTCCGTGTGCATCTTTCCTGCTTATTTGAAACCTTTCCCCCTTTCCCCAGTCATGGGTACACATTTGATTCCAGTTTCAACTTCCCCTTCACCTCAGCTGGAAAGTTACTGCCCACAGGACACAGCCAGACAGTCTGATTCTTCTGGCTCCTCCAAACAGTCTGTCTCCCAAAGCCTTGAAGCTACAAATCCCGCTGTGCTCTCTGTCCAGGCTCCCACGCTGTGATAGCCAGCATCTGCCTCTTTTCTAAAGCAGTCAGTTTGATTCTACTATGGGTGAGACAGGCCTGACTTACCTTGTATTTCCTGATCACAGCTGAGGATTCAGGAATATTTTCTGTCTCAGCAGAATCTGATGACCTCTGAAAAGAAAAAAAAAAAAAAAAAAAAAAAGGAAGAGAAATTGCCATGTAGGAAAGATATGGAGTAGAACAAGACTTAAGGATTTTGTCAATGATAAGAGTCAATGATCTCACCCTCCCATTCTTCACTTGGGCCACATTCTTACTGGTAGTTACACATTTCTCTCCAGTGTTTATTCATGGTTAAAAATCCAACCATCAGTTTCCAGAGCCACTGGCTTTGTTTTTCTAAGGGTTCTCATGCACTCTCAAATTTCAGACGATTATTAGCAATTTCAGAGTTTGTAAGTTTTTTCAGAGTTTGTTTGATTCTTGGCTAGAAACCAAGATCTCATTTTCCACTATCCACAGACCAGTTATGAGATCTTGAGTAGATCAGAGCCTCATGTCCTCTTATCAACTTGCCTAGATTTTCTTAAAGAACATTTCTTGTTGACGCTGGCTGCTGTTTCTGAGCTGAGCTAAGCTGGTGTAAAATTCTGGCAGCACTTACCCCTGCAGGTGGCTTTGGCTTCTTCTTAGTCCCAAGATCCTTCTCTGTGATCGTGAATTCCACAGCCTGCCGTTCCTTCTCCTTTTCCCACTCCTGCAGGTCCCTCTCATATTGAACCAGGGACTCCTGGATGTATACCTATGAAGCAAACCATGATTGGAGGGAACAGGGCTAGAAAGGAGCTGCAAATAACAGACTCTCTGGCTCAAGCCCATGCCTACACCAATTCCTCCCTTCCAGGAGGTCCCAGCCAGAAGCCCACTCCATTTCCATGTCTTCCAGTGGCAGGAAGGGGAGAGAACAGTGCTGCTACAAGGCTACAAGGCTTATACAGAGAAGACAATCTCTTGCCAAAGGACACCTGGAAAGCATCCAGAGGGACACTACTGCAAGTCTGTGCCCCCACTAATATTAAAGAAGCAAGATTTGCTTTTAACAGGTATTTAAGTCTCTGACATCCACTGGCAGCCACTGCCATTCAAACTGTGACTCCTAGTGGCTGGGTTCAACTCACAAAGCCGTGTTTCGCATAGTTACACCTCATCTAGTGAGCCACACAGACATGGGCACGCTTAAAGCATCAGGAAAGATGAAACTCAGTATCGTCAGTAATGAGAAGTGCTGGCCAGCATTACGGAGCAAAGAAGGATTCCTTCAGCTGGAAGCAGCAGGCAGCGGACTGCTGGGGCCAGCCATTTGGGGACTGCAGTGACACGCTGAGGTGAGGTACACATGTACCTTTTGGGTCTCACCTTACACACCAGATCTATGCTGTAGAAGGAAGCACTCCCTGAAGGTCGCAGGGTAATGAAGCAAGGGATGCTCTCTCCAGGCTGCACAACCCCTGACTCTGGAGCAATCTGCAACACCTGGGGAAAACAAAACAAAACACAACACAACACCAAGCTACAGAGGAGCTGCTTCACTGTCCTGGGACCTTCCTATGTGCCTTCTCTTTGCAGGAAACACAGGATTGTGGGAATTCTCTCCCTTCCTCTTCCTACAGGTATGTGGCATGAGAGAGATGCAGCTGATATATTCAAAGAATGACCATAGACTTTCCTGGTAGACAGGGTCCTGACATTCATTATCACATCCAGGTTCATGTATCCTCACTGAAGTCTTCAGTTCCCCTTCTGAATTCCTGTCTTTCCCCCCCATCCTAACCCTTGCCTTCACTTTTCTCTGCCCTTTCCTTTCACCAGCTAGCACAAAAGCCAAGTTCCTAGGATTGTTTCTGATTGCTTGGTTGAAAATGGGCTTGTAAGGTCCTTTTGTGGCACAACAGATGGGCAAGAAGGCTGTAGAGGAAAGAAAAGGAAGGACTCACCCTTTTGTCTTTACAGGTGCTTCTCCACCAGGCAAACACAACAGCCTTAGTCTCTGAGATATTGTTGAGAAAGACAAGTCGACTGGCTTTGGTGCAGTCTGGGATATTTCCAAGGCAAATCTTGTGGTGTGACAAGGTGGCTGCCTGCAGGAAGCAAGGTGAAACCAGGCAGAATAGCAGTGAAGGAAGATGGGCTGTGGCTATTGGGGCAGGGCAGTCAGTCATCTTCACATTATCCAGCAAGTCATAAATTCATAAATAATATTAGCCAGTTACCTCATTTTTGCTCTAGTTACAATGAGTCTTTGCGGCAAGGGGACAGCCCTGTTGCAGTGGAACTGAGCAAGCAATGGATAGGACATAATGCTGGGGCAGGAGACAGGAGCACAGAGGACCAGTACCACTAAGATTTGCTCTGCAACAGTTGCAATCCAGGCCCTTTCTTACTTCAGCTGGCAAAAATACGAGGTCCATGCTTGGGCAAAATCCTCATCAACCTGACTGTGAATTTCGGGAAATTGCTCCCTAACTCATGATGCTACTAGTCTGTCCCATTCTCCAGGCACAGTGCAAATTCTAATTAATTACACTGATCATTAGAGAAGCTAATGACTCCTGGTTACAGACAAGAGAGCCCTGTGGAATGGCATCTTCCTTGGCAGCCTGAGACAGGTTTTTATCATCTTCTCTTTGCTGTACACAGGAATGCAATTGCCCTGCTGGAAGCCAAAGAGCACATGTAGCTGTGGCTGGGCTCCAAGGTAGGCATGCTAATGTCAGACAGGATGAATCCTTTACCTGCCCGGAGTATGCCTCTGCTGATGCTGTTTAATGCTGATTCACTATGCTGGGATCTGTGACTGAGTTTAACAACAGATTGTCCAGCTGACAGGACGGCTCTAGCAGGGCCAAACAAACTCCTGCTGAGCCAGTGACGAGGTCAAAGAAGTGCTTTCCTGGGATGTGCCTGGATTACTGACCATCCTGCAGTCTGTGGTTCAGGTTATGCATCACCTGGGTTTGGCTGTGAAGTCGAGGCAGCCAAGCTCTGATAGGGTATGTGAGGAGTATGTTCTTTTTGTGAATGAATTATGTGAGGAGTATGTTCTTTTTGTGAATGAATTACCAAAGGAAAGGGTGTTATAGCTGCAAACAAGAAAAGTAGATGTGATGGGGGTAACTTTAATAGAAAATTCAGAAAATGAATGAACCCTAAAACTTTTTTGTTTCTGATGGCAGAGGAAGCAGCAAGCTTGAAGGAAGGCATCTTTTGGAACAACTGCTTTTCTGAGTCAGGCTCTAGATGACCTGCTAAAAGGGAAATATTTTTCTCTACCTCATGGCAATGAACTCCCCTGCAACACAGGCTACTGCTGGGTGGAGCCGCTTCCATATTTCAGTCTCTCTCACACATTTCTGGACTGATCATATTGCTCATATGAGTACACTTGGACTTACCTGCCCAGGCACAGTTAGCTTAGTAGAACCTGGAAAGACTGAAGGAGCCAAAACTTCGCTGGATGTGGCAGTCCCTCCTGCAGTATTCGGATCATAGCCTACTCCCTGGAAGGTGATCAGAGCTGATTCACCCCCCAGGATGTGGATGGGAACATCGACCTGCCTTGGACAAGAGAAGAGTTTTAAGTCCAGAGTCATATTTGGGAGAGATGTGCAATGAGCTAGTATACTTGCTAATGGACTCGTCTAAATATAGCACATGTATGGGTGAGGAGAAATCCAGTCTCTTTTGCTCTTTCAGGCCTTGACCTTATCTGCTAACCCAAGGAAGTTGGTTAAGTAGTCGATTTGCCAGTTACTGTATGAGATGGGCAGGGACTCCTTCTTGGAGCAAAAGTTGGAGTTTGAAAATTCCATTTATTTATTTTTCCACGCATCCACAACAGAGTGGGGCAATAAGCAGCGCTCTATCTCTGGCCCTGCCTGCCTGCTGCAGCCTGGGACACAGGTCTTTGGGGAGGCTCTTTCCAGAGGGCTGCAGCAATGTACACTGCAATGATAAAAGACACTGACTTCAGTCTCTTTGGTGGAAGTTGTTGGAGGCCAATGATGAACCACAAATCTGATCAGATACTGCTTATATCCCCAATCACTATTTCATTCTGGGAAAATATATACTGGAGTAACTCTGGCTGTGGAAGAAACCTGTTCCTTGGGAAGAAGAAACTTATGAGATAACAATTTATCTGTTCCATTTTCTGACCAGACCAGCCACTCATTTGCCCTCAAGACTCTTTCTTCTTGGAGGAATGGAGATCAATTCAGCTGTAGCATGATGTAGACCAACCATCAGTAAGAGATCTAAAGAATTTTAGGCACACAACAGAAATAAACCATTTCTGGCAGTCATGAGGAGGGTCTTACCAAGTATGTTCTAGCTTCCAGTGGTGAGAAGATCCACTCAATGTGGCCTGTTGTGCCAGGGGGGATTTCCCCTCTGGGAGTTAGGCAGACAAACACAGGATGCTGAAAATTCTCCTCCTGGATCCTCACAATGTTGTCCAGCTGAACCTCAAATATCACAGGCATGGAGCTGCCGTTGTAGAGTTCATAAATCTGAAGTGAGTCAGGGAGAGCAGTGCTTTTTATACCATGCCCAAGTTAAACTGGTTAACACTTCCCCAGAGGACTCTGATAAGCATTAATAATTAATTAGTCAGCTTGTCTCCTAAGAATGAGGGGACCTCATAGTGTCAGGATTTATCACTGAGGCTCTGATAGGAGACTGTGCTGAAGGTTTATCACCACACATGTACATTGATAACTACAGTGCCTCTCCAAGTGGTGCCCTGCAAATTCAATCTAGGAGAAAATTAATACAAATTAGCTAAAGGGATCACTGTAAAGCGGATTACTTGAAATGCAAAACCACTCATATTAAAGTGATCTTAATTCAATTCAGACTTGTTCATTTCCCAAGTAAATTAGGCAGAACAGAATCAAAGCTGCCTTTTTTTGCTGAGTAAGTGTTTAAGGAAGTTTAATTAATTTACTAAAAAACAAATTAGAATTTATTTCCAGAGTGCCTGGAGCAGCTAGACAAGTTTTCACTCACATCCAATGCAAGAGAATAGGGGAACAGCCTAACACATCTAATAAACCTTCTGGTTAGAACGAATGCCAAATCTTGTCGAACTGGAGATGGTGAGAGGTACTTTCCCTGCTGCCATGCCAGCAGCCATTTCCAGGCGCTGCCTAGTACTAGTCTCAAAGTTCTACTGCGCTGCTTTCCTGTGGAGTCCATCCTGTTTCCTGGGAAATTCCTCAGACACTGCCTGTCCTTGGGACACAGGAACACTAGCTCCTTCCCTCCACGTGCTGCTGGGTTTGGCCCCAGTATGCTCACCTGTGTGGGGGGGTGGGAAGTCCCAATGGCAATGGGTATGAAGAGGTGCTCAGTGGATGCAAAATGAATGTACCGCTGGTCCTCTTCCACCGTCACGCCGCTGAAGTTCAGCTACAGGGGAAAGAAAGCAGGTCACTTTCTCACAGGGCCTCGGCCCCATCACTAACAGCTGCACAAGGGCTCTGAAAGACTTGGCAAGCTGAGAGCAACACAGTTACAGGTTTAAGTTGGTAGTACCAGGACAGTGCATCCTAAGAAAAAAGCAAGGAGATGGAAAGCCTACTCAGCTGTTGGCTCTTCGCTGAAAGGTTTGCATCTTGTTTCAAAGAGAAGGTACTTTTCTGTCTGCTATGTCAGGGACCAGCCTCAGTGCTTCTCTTTGCAAGCATACGGTAGAAATTCTCCATGAATGAAAGTGTCTGGCCTGTACATAGGAAAGTGTGCAGCTGTGACAGCCAAATCCTTTGGAAAGACAGGATTTTAGGTAAGTAATGGCCTCCTCTTGGAAAGGACCATCTGGATGTCCTCACTCTGGAGGACATCCTGCTCCAAGAATGTGTCTAACAGTCCAAAAGCTGCAAGAAGATCCCAGCTGAATTTTAAGTGATCAAGTAATGACCAACAGTAGTATCCTGCTAGCAAAGCAGCCACCAGGCACTTCGAGCAAAGCAAAGAGGTTTATAGAGCTATTTCATGGAAAGGAAGAGAGACAGGATTCTGCATTTTGAGAAAACTGCGACCAGGCTAGAGATGAGTCACGATGCACGATTTCCTGCTGGATCACCCCTAAGCACCCCTAAACTGCCTGCCTTGAGGCAGAGGCTGCAAAGCAGTCACAGAGCTAGCAATGTCTCTGCATGGGCCAAAGGATGCTAAGCTGCTGCAATTCACATTTGTCTAAGCCTAAAGCATGGCTGTTTTTCAAATGCATATGCAGAAGATGGAGAGGATATTTGTGATGGCAGGTGGATGCCTGGATAGACACCTGCAGGAGGTACTGTATCAGCTGCCTAAAAAAGCAGAGAATGCCAATTCCTCCAAAACAACCCATTCCAGTTCACTTCCATAAGCAAAGTAAGGAGGGAGAGAGGACTACAAATACAATACTAACAAGGTCCCACATGGGATCTTTTCAAACCATTACATGAGCATTCAGCCTCCTGAGGGCCTCAGCAAGCCAGATGAAGTGCAAATAGGAGGAGGACAAAAGCCGTCACTTTCGAATGGCAAGGGAAAAAAGGCACCGGAACCTTCCTGAGCTTTGGGAGCAAAACACCCATTTATATTACTTGAGTCAAAAAGCCAACTTGGATTCCACCAGACCACAACTGCCAAGGAAAAACTGTCATCAGTTTCAATAGACACAGGATGCAACATTTAAGAGGACTATCAGTTAAAGGGAGACAAATGGAGAATGGTGAAGACCTGCTGCAATCAGTTCTCCTTCCAGAGCGCACAGACTTTGTCCCGCAGCGATGACTTAGAGCATGAGAGGACAGAGATGCCAGATTCCCCAGGGAGGAGAGCTGACTGGAGAACAGGTGCTGCAGGCGACAACATCTCACAATACCTAATTAGCAGCTCTGAAGTGCAAACACTTCCAGCTTACGGATCTTGTGTGCTTGGGGCTTCTCCCTGTGATCCAGCCCTTCTCTCCAGCGAGTTCTGGGAACCAGCCTACCTCATCCTGCAACACCTGCAGCTGGCTGGGTTTTTCCTACTAAAACTGCTGAGGGCTGCAGATTCTACTGGCCAAGCTATCCCAGAGCTCCAAGAACAAGGTCGCAGCTGCACTCTTACAGGCAGGCTACAGCGACGAGGCAAAGGACAACCTGTGAGAGCATTAGGCAGCAGGAGGCTGTTTTCCTCCTGCACAAGGAAGTGGGTAACACACAAGTCCCACAGACGTTTCATCCTGCAGCTGGAAGAAATTTCCAATGGGAAGTCAGTTTGGGTCCTTCAGAGCACCTATCAATCCAGTCATCTCAGGACTGAAAGTTGGCCATAGAGTCAGAAAGGAGTAATGGGGAGGGAGCTCCTTCTGGAGATGAAGCAGACAGGCTCTCTTGGGGAAGCAGAGGAGTGGGTGGTCAAAATCTGTCCACAGGGGTGAAGCCATCACAGGGGTAAATTTGGACCCCCCAAAAAGTCAGGCATTGGCCTGCAGCTGACTAACATCAGCTCTCTGAAGCCAGACAATTTCAAATTTGGCAGAATGACCAAGCAATACCCCAGCCCAATGGTCTCCACCTCTGCTTATTGTTGCTTTTTCAAATTTCCAAAGCTTAACTTTTGGGGTGACATTATGGCATTTGCTTCCTTTAAAGTTAGCAAACGTTCTACACATTTCACCAGAGTCCCAGGTGAGGTTCTGTTCAACTGTGGCATGTGAGCACGCTTGGGGCAGGCACTCTCCGCAATGGGGGCAGGCAGCTCTGTGCTCTTCATGCCACGACTGAAAGGAAAGAAGGCACACTGCCCTCAACTGCCCTCTCTGCAGAAGAAGGAGCCTCTTCCACTCCTACCTTCCGATATTAACAGTTCAGTACTGGCACTGTGGATCCCTGCAGGCTGCAACCACCTGCACGGCTCCCGGTCTCTGGATTGGCCTCTGCAGCTCCTATTGCCAGAGCTCCAATGCACCCAGGGGTTATTTATCATCCGCAGGGCCTCCCATGCTTTTTCAGCCCCTTCTGCAGTGACAGCATGAGGTAGGGTGGTGGCCTCTGATAGCTGCCAAATCCACTGGCTATGTGGTAAGAGAGCGTGTGTGCCCTGCAGGGTGCTCCAAAGCTTATTCCCTCACTGGCCAGCTGGTGAAATGCTCACATCCACTCAGGATTGTGCCAGGCAGGCAGAGCACAGGGAGCCTGTCCAAGGGCTTTGACGGAAGGCACAGTTAAGCCACTGTTTGAACAGCTTGGTCAAAGGGTTGGATTTTCAGCTGACAACAGTCCTGAAAGAAAAGAAAAATAAAAGAGATGTGTGAATACAATGGTCTCATAGGAAACTTCAGAGACAGACAGGAAGGCTCAACCGGGCATGAGCTGTGCCTGGCAGAGCACAAGGTGACTTTGACTCTAACTGACAGTTTGAGAGAGGGGGAGAGAGAGACAAATTCGTTCCAAGCCTGAGGAAATGCTCAGGGAAAACACACCGCAGATCAGCTCTAGGATGCTTTAGCAACCAGTGAAGCAGGAAGAATGCATAGAAAGCTACTCCATCATTGGCAAGGAGAAATAAGTGGGTGGACAAAGGCATCAGGGCTGCAGCAGGAACAGCCAACCAGGAATGCAGGGAGTACCTTCTGGGCCTGGGGAAGCAGCTGCCTCCATACCTCCAGAGCTGGAGGATGCTCTGCCACCCCGTGCCAGCATGTGTGACCCCAAACTGCAGCCAGTGCAGGTGGTACTTTTGGAAAAAAACACGTTCCAGAGTGTTTTGAAGAGCTTAGAGAAGTGAGAAGATGGAGAGATTCAGGAAAGCTGCATATGAGAGAACTAGGGTGGGCTGCAGATCTGAACTCCAGGATCACTGCGTGGAAGAACTCACAGTGAGGTGGATGAAATGAGGGGAAGCAAGCACAGAAATCCTGTCCTTGACTTACGCTTGAGTGTGGAAAGCATGCCAGGACTGTAAAACCCAGGAGGGCTGGTTTGGACTTGGAGTTGGCCAGGAGGAGGGAGGAATTCTGCACTAACACCACCAATAAAATACAAAGGTTATAAATAAATAAATAAAAATAATAAACCAACAATAATAATAATAATACTCCTCTTGCTGGGGTAACCAGCAGATGCTACATCCAAGGGCCATTCTGCCAGTGCACTGCCACATCACACTGTGCTGGAACCACAAATTTGTCAGGATATTGGGTTTATGTCTCTGCTTGGCCCTGTGTTGCTGCCTGGCCAGTGCAAATTCCTGGGAAAGGCCACAGCCCCTGCACACCATGCACCTTCTGGGGAAAACACCTTTTGATTCAGTTCCTACCTGCTGCTGTTCTGCAAACAGAAGCAAGAGACACCTGCTATCTTACCAGAATCTCATGGCCATAAGAAACCTTCAGCAGGACAGGGAGGCGATCACTGCCAATGAAATCGTGTCTAGCAGTGAAAGAGGAGAGAGAGGAAAACATTAGAAACCAACCTTGTGCCCAGGGTGATAGAATCGGGATCACACAGTAGATTAGAGACAATTCATTTCCCAGCTAAAGAGTCACTGTTGCGTAAGGGCCACTGAGAGAGGGAGGGGGACAGTTGTATTTGGGTGGAAATGAGTGATGCAATGTTGATTTTAGTACCACACCAATTTAGGGACCCAAGTTTCTAGGCCAATGCCATTTGAAATACCAGTACTTCTCAGATCAGGTCTGCTCTGAAAGGGGAGGTGTTCAGCTTTCTTCGTAGCCTCCACAGGCACACAAGGGCTAGCAGCTATAACAGATGACAAAACTATCACTGTATAGTCAAAACCAAAGGAAGTGCAACGTCTTGTTTGTCACCCCAGCTGTCAGGCCAAGGCAGAGCAGTGTCCCCACATGTCACACTAAATGCCGCTTGCGCTGCAGTGTTAAAGCACATTAACAACATACCCCTGAGGCAGACAAGCTTCGTGGGGTCCAGAAACAGGACATACTCAGGGACGTTTTACTTGCCCAGTCTCTGCTGGGAAAGGAGCATGTGAAGGGAAAGGATCCGGCATGGAAAGATGGGACTGGGGGATGTGCTCTCCCAGCACGCAGCATGAGGCCCTGAAGTACAGGTAGTTGACATCACCTGTGTGAGAGCTGAACTGATTCCTCCTGTCCTGGAAGAAGTTTCCCTGACTTTGGGGAAACACTGAAGAGCTGGTTATCCTGAATTCTCATCTGGTGCAGCTCATGGGGGCTAAACTCAGCATCCTCTGCCCAGTGCTCCATGTCCATTTTCTGATCATAAGGAAACAAGAAGGCCCTAGGGAACCAGTCAGCTGGTCAGCAACAGGAATACACAACTTCCCCAGGGTTGTGGTCAGCATATTCAGTCCAGCTAGGCTTAGCCCAGATGGTGGACACATAACATTTCATTAGGCCTGATCTGCAGAACTGTCTGCCATCCCTTGCTTTCTTCCCCACTCAGACCCACCAACAGATCTCAGTCACAGCTCCAGAACACAAACCGCACCTACAAAATCCACCCTTTTAATTTGCAAACATCTCATGGCCCCTGTGAGCATTTCCATCTCCCCAGACAGACCCCAGAAAGAAAGCTGAGATCTAGCAAACACCACTTACCACTCCACAGGCACCACACCCTTGTTCTTCAGCAGGAGCATCACGAGGGTAGGCTCTGAGCCTATTGGGGCAGCCCCAAAGTTGAAATCCAGCAGGAAAGGGGTGTGCACTGGAGGGATCAAGCATGTGCTGGTCACAGGAAAGAAAGAGGAGATTAAACTGAGACAGGAGGAAGGGTTGGCAGGGCATGACAGGGGAAAGGGTCATTCTACACTAGCTCTCTTCCTTATAATTCTTCTCTGACCTTATGTTCTTGGCCCTTTGGGGAGAAAGGATACTGGGTGTAAGGCAGGCCTTTTGATTTTCTCCAAAAAGTCTTTTATATATGCCTAATGAGAGTGAGTGGCATAAGAAAGTCCTGCTTAGCTGAAGTCTCTTTTCAGCTCCCCAGGACAAGGAAGTCACTGACATACTGGAGCAGGTCCAGTGGAGGTTGAGGAGCTGGAGCACATTATTTACAAGGAGTGACTAAGAGACCTGGGTTTGTTCAGCCTTATGAAGCAAGGGCTCAGGGATGGCAGCTGCACAAGTTGCAACACAAGGTATTTCAATCATATACTAGGAAAAAAAGTTTTTATCATGGAATTGGTTCAACACTGGAATCAGGTGCCCAGACAAGCTGTGGTTTCTTCATCCTTGGAGATATCCAGCACTGAACTGGACAAGGCCCTGAGCAGCCTGATCTTGTTGTCCCCGCTTTAAGCAAGGGGTTAGACCAGAGACTTTTAGAGATCCATTGCAATTAAATGATTCTTTGTTTCTGTGGCTCCTCTCTAGGGAGAGTAAGCAGAGAAGCAGAGGTGAGCAACTGCCTGCAGTGGCTAGGATAGAATAACCGAGTGCCATGCAGCAGTGAGCTGCAACACAAGGCGACGGCCACAGCATCTCTGTCTGGCTCATGTAAGGGACTGAAAGATCCTCTGAACCACTTCCCCATCTCACCTGTGCCTTGTGGGAACTCTGTAGGTGAGCTCACTGGGAGTTGGGTCTCGCTCCAAGTATTCGTTCAGTGTGTCCAAGGAAAAGAGCCTCCAGAGGTGCAACTTGCTGATACCGCTGGCACTCCCTGCTGAACAGGCGTCTGTGATGCAGAAAGTTGGGTAGACGCCTGTTGCTACAATGCAGCAGAGGGGCTGCTGCTCTTCTGTTGTGCTTGCAAGATCTGTAGCTTGGGAGAGAAAGAAACACCAAAAAGTAATCATGCACCACTAAGGGGCAGCTGTCTGGGACGGCGAAATGGAGAAAGGCCCTACCCAGGCCAAAGAAAGTGTCCTGGTTTCAGCTGGGATAGAGTTAATTTTCTTTCTAGTAGCTGGTATAGTGTTATGTTTTGGACTTAGTATGAGAAGAATGTTGATAACACACTGATGTTTTCAGTTATTGCCAATTAATGTTTCGACTAAGTCAAGGATTTTTCAGCTTCTCATGCCCAGCCAGCAAGAAGGCTGGAGGGGCACAAGAATTTGGGAGGGGA
>JAVJGG010000001.1:35838348-35855229 GCA_035590195.1 Aviceda cuculoides | reverse complement strand
GCCAGCAAGAAGGCTGGAGGGGCACAAGAAGTTGGGAGGGGACACAGTCAGGACAGCTGACCCAAACTGGCCAAAGGGGTATTCCATGACATCATGCCTAGTATACAAAGTGGGGGAAGTTGGCCTGGGGGGATCACTGCTTAGGTACTAACTGGGCATCAGTTGGTGAGTAATTGCATTGTGCATCGCTTGTTTTGTATATTCCAATTCTTTTATTAGTATTGTCATTTTATTATTATTATTACTATCATTATTAGTTTCTTCCTTTCTGTTCTGTTAAACTGTTCTTATCTCAACCCACGAGTTTTACCTTTTTGCTTTTGATTCTCTCCCCCATCCCACTGGGTGGGGGGGAGGTGAGTGAGCGGCTGCATGGTGCTTAGTTGCTGGGTGGGGTTTAGCCACGACAGAAAGAAAGAACAGGACTTGTACGTAGTGTTTTCTTTGGCAGCTTCTGAAAAGTTCTGAACAACTGACTTCTAGTTGTACCTTGACTTCTACATTTAGAGATCACCAAAAGACTATGAATGTGATTCTTTTCAACAGTGTATTTACACAGTTTAGTTCTGTACTATGTAAAAACTCCCTTTTTTGATTTAAGCCTACAGCCTAGTCATTTTATGAAGTGTCCCTTGTTTTCACACTGAAAAATCATAAACATTTGTTTACATCTTGTCTTCTCCATACCATTCATGTGGCATTGCCATTCTCCACTTTCCAAGATGGAAACTCCTTGTCTAACTAGTCTCTTCTTGTACAAATGCTGTTCCCCACCTCTGAACAGCCCTGTTGCCCCTCTCCATGCATTTTCTAGTTCAACTGCATTCTTTCTCATACAGGGACAAATCCAGATATGCAAAAAGGACACCAGCTGTGTAGGACTGGTTGCATGAAGCTCTCAGAATATGTTTCAGGACACACCATAAAAGGCCATGGTCATGCAGAGGAGCAGGGAATCTTGTGACCACAGCAGCAGGAAACTTGGAGCTCTCCCTGTCTGTGTCTTATGGCTCAGTCATAATTCTAACCCCAAAAGGTGCAGCAAAAAGGAGACAACACATAGGATCTGGCTCTGGTGAATTGCTTGTCACTGGGATTTCTTCAAGCTAGATTCATACACTGGGAGCTGTGCAGCTCAGCCTGTTATGACACACTCTATTTGATTGGGAGGGGATGATTTTCCCAAAATACCCATCTCTCACCTGTGGGGGTGCAAATAGCATACTTGATTGACCAGGTGTAATGCAGCCGTCGGGCTGGCCTGACTGTTATTTGGACAAAAGCTTTTGACCTTGCAGGGATTGTCCCTCCGGAGTGTTCCAGCTCTAGAGCTGTAGGAGAAAAGAGATGGTATGAGCTCTTGACATCACTGAATCCCTGATCTCTTTTACACCACACACATGTTCAGCACACAGCTCCCTAAGCCTACCTGCACTCAAGCGACTGCCCTCCCACCCCATGCCTAATCCTTAGGACCAGTTTCAGGTGCTGAAGTTGGGATTCCAGACTACAGCTGCAGGCAGATCATTGGGAGTACCCAGCCTGCCTTTGGCCAGCAAAGAACAGGGAGCTTCCCCAGAGGAGTTTCTCTAGAAAGGCAGCTAAGTGTTGCACTCCACCATTTCTTCTGGGAAGCTCCTTTATTTAACTGCCTTCTCTGCTGGGAAATCACATCTTATTTCAAGGTCCAAATTGGTCTAACTTCAATTGTCAGGCTCTGGGTTGTGCTTTTTCCAGAAAGATAGAAGAGTCACCTGTAGCAAATCCCTAAGCAAAGGAGCAGACCCCTTAAGGCACTTAAGAGAATCGATGCAAGCTAGCCAGCAAGCAGCCCAATCTCTGAGTTCATGCTAGATTGAATTTGCAGAAAAGAAAGGGAAGCTGAGACCCCACCCCATGCTACATCCCTTACAGTACCCAGCGGATCGCTGCGGACCTCCTCAGGGTCACAAGGCCCAGTGATCAGTTGTTCCACGCTGAGGATGTACTTCAGAGAACAGATCCCATCATTTAACAGTACAATGCTGCAGCTTTGCAGGTCACCAACTAGAACATTTCCAAGGTCCAGGTGCTCCTTTTGTGCCTGGAATTCAAACCCATCATGCAAAGGTCACTGTTACACATGGAGCGTAGAGGTTGAGCGTAGCCACCACTTATGCTGATCCCTTGGCACACACAGTGTGGTGCAAAGGGCTCCCTGCTTTGTGTGTGACCTGTCATGCCCTGGGAAATGTTGGAACAGGGCTGCAAGGTGCTCAATCCCTCCTCCAAAGGCACTCTCCTACTGTTATTGGGCTGCTCGTTGGGTAGGATGCAGCACATTCAGGGCTGTGGGGACACTAGCTGGCCAGCTGTACCTGGGGCAAATCTGTTGGTCCCTCCATGACTGCATTAAAAGTCCCCCTCTCTTTTGGCTAGTCATCCACTTGCATGCAATTTATAGTGACTAAACACCTCTAAGACATTTCTACCCATCTGTCCAACAAGACTGACACTGGGCCATGACCTACAAAAGAATTATTTTATTTAGCTCTGGTTCCTTAGGAAACGTGCCTGGAAATGAAGGCGGATGCACAGATCTGCAGATAATAGGAGGAAAGCTAGGTGGAAGTGTGCTAGCAACACCACTTTAACACTGATGTCCACTTCACTTAGAAACTGGACTGACAGCAGAACAAATGGTGAAGACAGAATGAGAGGAGAGAGCTGGGAGTCCCAAGGAGCCAAAGGACTTGCTCAGTTCAGTCTGGAACAGAGGAGTTGAGAGTGATCCCAGAGGATTTGGGCAGGTCACGTTTGAACTGACAGGACATTCACATCATGCCATTGCCATTAGGTTGCCAGAATCAGCTCTGTCAACTCCACTGAGAGCAACATCTGGAAATTTTGCTGTAAATCCTTATTGGTTGCCTCCAGTACAGATTGTGCAAAAAGGGGAAGCCCAAGACCCCTATCCCACCCTAGTACCCCTCCTACTACCCAGTGGGCCCCAGTTCCTTACCCTGATGGTGCCCAGAGCCCCCTTTCCAACAATCCGTAAGGCATAACGGGCACTTTGGGGAGACATAGGGTCTAGGCTTTTCCTCCTCACAGACACCGTAGCACGCAGCAGATATTTGGTCTCCTTGTCAGGAGTAAAAGTCCACGCCTGAGCCTGAAATCACAAGGGGGAAGGAGAGCATTCACAGGAGCTCCAGACCAGAGCCAAACCTATACACCATAATGGTTACATTCAATGCACAGCCTCTTCCTCCATTACAGCTAACCTAGTCCTCTACCGACAACTCTGGAGACACATCAATCCTCCACCATCTCCACCTGTGTCAAAGGTTCATATTGGGCATGCACATTCAGATATTCAAAGCCAAGCTATGGAGATATGCTACTCCTCAGTACTCTCAAAAAGCACTCAGGAATACAGTAGAAGTTTAGAACCTGAATTTACTGGTGGAAGAACAGAAAAATCTCATAAACTCTCTCGTGCTCTCATTTGTCCTCCATCTGTTAACTTCTGGTGCACAACAAAGTTGCTATCGTCCAGGGTATCATGATCTAGTGCCTGTTTAAGGCCTGTTTAAGGCCTGTTTGGTCCTGTAGTCAGGGAGGATGTCATCACGTTTGGGCAAATTCACGTTGTGGGAACCAGCATGACTGCAGATGCTGGCTCGCAACCCAAGGTAAGACACTGACTGGTATTCTCCAACTTTAGCATTAATGACCAAATTATTGGCACCCCTCACATTTCTGCTCTAAACACTCCACAGCTGTACTGTAGAGAGCAAAATACAACTTTAGTAGAACTTGAACTTACCATGGCTTCATAGGGCTGGAGGATCCCTGCAGTGGGGCTGACAGACAGGACCTTGCTGTCAGACTCATGGATCTTCCATGTGAAAACCATGGGTAGCCTTGTGCAGTTTTTTATGGTATACATTCGTGTAAAGGAGGTCCCTATATAGACAGGCTTGAAGTATAGATTTCCATCACCTTCTAAGAGCAAAAGAAGGGACTCCCCACAACTCTGGAGAACAATCTCCTGTGGAATTAAGAGAAAAGTAACAGACATTAGCCAGAAGTCTCAGCTACTTCTGGAGGGACCTTGCAGAGATGTTGCTCCTTCCAAGAGAGAAGCAAGAACAAGCTGGGTCTGAAGGAGGAGGGGAAGGACTTCAGATTGTGCTGTCAAGGAGGGCCCTGAACATAGTGTAGTGCATTCCAGGAGATGGAAGCCCAAGGGAACAAGGAGTACAGGATGTCTGGCACCACAAGCACATTGTCTCTGCAGTGTTGACCCCATCTTAAATGTTGGAAATATTCCTTCATTCCTATTTCCAAAGGGAAAAAACAAAACTAACCATTAGGAGATATAACAGGGATCACAGCACAAGTCACTGTGAAAAGGGAAGACTACAAGGGAACAAAACTTTGCTCACCATCTTCTACTTCCCCCTCCCTACCTTGGTGTATCCAGGACAAGAGTTCAGCTGCAAAGGCAGGACATGCTGCTGTGAGACTGTGTTAACTGGGTGAGTGGAGAGAAAGAAAATCTGGTGGCCTCCTGGAATGATGTGTCCTGAGCAGGGCTTGACCAAAACAGAGGGACAGGCAGCTTGGTTCACACTGAAGGTTATCGAAGAGGCGCCCGTGTTCAAGAGCAGCATACTGCAGTAGGTATCAGTGTTAGGAGCCACAGGAGGAAAAGTCTGGTGGAGACAAGCAAGAAGAGCTGTTTGCACTGGGTTTAGAAAACCAGCTTAAAGAAAAAGTTTTCACTGTGTTGAATTCCAGGGTCAAACAAGCACTATCCTGAGTCTATGGAGAACTTTGTAACTGCTTCTCTTCAAAGAAAGAAAGGGAATCACCCAAGGGTATACAAATTATGGTCTTTTCCCTTCCTACAGTGGCCCTCATCTTTCATAGGCTCATGGGATCAGTGAAGCTACTTTCCATTATGGAATGCTTTTTGGTCATCCAATAAGAGAGCTGCTTGCTGGGGCCTGCAGTCTCTGCATGGATAGTGACCTCCTGGATTAAGAATTTCAGAAACCTGGAATTTGCTCTAGCTCATGCGTATCAGACACAGGCTGTGTCCCCTGAACTAGCTGAGGGGATTTTCTAAGTCTCAGGACTATTCTTACTTACTTCCTAGGGTCAGATCTCACTTTGCCTCATAGGAACAATACTTTCTTGTGCTACAGAAACAGCAGAGACAGTCAGGAAAACTTCCACTCTACCTTGCAACCATTTCTCTTCTATAAGTGAGGATTCTGTGTGCTGCCCTCCGTTTCCCTAAGTGCACGCAGAGTGTCTGAGGCTCCTAGGAGGGGACTAAGCACCCTTGTCAGTACCTATGTCCACTTAAACAGAAAGGAAGGAGATCCCAACAGCTTTCCTCTCAGAGCTCATATGCTCAGTGTAACCTGACACACTGGAGGCTAGGAAGCTAATGCAGCTACCTCTGTACCAAAGCAGGAGTCTCCACACCGTCAGAAAGCACTTAAGCCACATCTCAGGATGGTGCAATAGGAGACAAGGTAAAGACTTCAGATGGAAACACTGAGCATCTCTGCAAAGATTCAAACATCAACCAGTTACAGACCTTGGGGACATCCAGGAGGTACTGTGGGATGAAGTGTTCCCGTTCTGCTTCATACGTGTGCGCTCTCAGCCTGACAGTCAGGCACCAGGATGGACAGATGGTGGCATCCTCCTCAATGTTGCTGTAGTGTCTCAGCACCTGCAGGCATGCAAGAGGAAGAATAGAGCACATGCAGGAAGGGAGTGTGGCAAGGTGCCTTCAAGTGCAAGTGTCGTCATCAGCAGCAGTTTGTTTCAATGGCATCCCTGGGGCTGAGGAATTGACTTTTTCAGGGAAGAAGGACTGAGCAGTGCCAGATGAGAAACATGAGTGCTGCTTTCCCATATAGCTACGTTTCAGACCCAAAAGACTACTGAGTGACTTTCAAGCAGAAGGACCTATCCCAGCTGTTCTGTGATACTACAAGAGTTGCCTTAGGGAAGGAGGGTCTACAGACACCTTAGTGCAGTTTGAGATATTTGCAGGTGCTACAGTTAGCATTTAACAGTGAATCACTGAAAATAATCATCTATCCTTTACCTGAGCCTAAGAAACTCCTGACTCTAAGGTTACTCCCAGATATCCTCCACACTGGCTTAGAAGGGGAAAAAAGTGCAAGAAGAGCAATCAACAATATAATGAAGATCTCTCTCACCTACCAGGAGGTTTCTGGGTGCTAAAACCTGCGATTGCAGCTGTGTGTGATGTGAATCCCATATCACGTGGGAGGAGAGGCTGCAGTGATGTACAGTGCCCTCAGCAGCTTTACTTGTGGATGGTCAGACACAAAAACCAAGTTACTACCCATCACCCAGGCCACAGCAACCATCTTTGTGCAGGCTCCCATCTATGCTAATAGTGCGGTAATCCACAGTAATTCCTCCTTCAATGTGGTATACATTACTTCACATTCACTGGGGGTAAGAGCAAGTATAACTGTCCATATGCATGAACTGTGGCTTGCTTTGCTGATTTATCTTTGCCAGGACACATGTGAAGAAGGAATTTTAACCCACCAGTGTATCAAAACAGTGGCCAAAGGAGTTAGTAAAGATGCCAGTTTGCCAAACTCAAAATGAAAGGTTCCATTTGAATTTTAACTCCCCCAAAAGCCTTTTAGCCTGCAGCCTCTTGCCAGGCCCTCTCTGGAAACTGGTCCTAGTAATTCCTACTAACCTTGTAGGAGGCAAAACCTTCCAGCTCTGCTGCATAGAGACTGTTGAGCTGAGTGGGCCGGAAAAGGACACGGAAGGCTGAAGACTTCAAAGGTGGGATGTCACAGATTTCAGGGCTCACTCGGAAGGCACTGCCGTGGCTTGGAGTCCAGGCAACAGTAATTGTTCCTTTGGTGTGGTTGGTCACACAGAGAGGAAGCGGTTCTACCTTGTGGAGTGGCACGCAGCAACCAAAATCATACTCCCTGGGGCTGACACTAACGTGAGGAGGAAACAAGGCCAGGTCACTGCTTGCACCATCGTAGAAATATTCAATCATGGAGTTGGCTTCAAAGTATTCCTTGGGAGGCTTGTCCTGAGGGATCTACAGGATGGAAACATCTCGGCGTGAGCAGGGGAAGTGTGCCTGTGGGAGACACCAGGCACTACAGTCCTGATTGCCTTCACAAGCAAGAGGGCATGCAAGATGCATTTCAGTGACAGTTCCCAGGACATCTCCAAGTCTAGGCTTCAAGGAGGCTCCTGTTTGTAAGCCAGTCCTCAGTCTGAAGCTACATGAAGCAAAAGAAGACACCGTGACTGCATTAAATTCAGAAAGTGGCTTAGAGGCTGAACTTGGGTAAGATCCAACTGACATAGATAGTATTGGTGTGTGCTGGGAACATTAACAGCAGAGATACTAAAGAAATCAGTCTGGCACCTGCAAGTCCTCTAGATCTGTCTGGCCTGTGCAATAGAAGCCCAACATCTGCAGAGAACAGCACGGGAGTAACCTTAGATTCCAGGAAGGGCAGCTCATACCTTGGGGGGCAGCATGAGGGCTCCCTTTTCATCCATCTGCAACTTCCCATCCTTCAGCATCACACTCAGGATATCAGGGGGGTAGAAGGTCAGTCCTCTCACCATGTTGGTTTGGTACCAGGAGAGGTGTCTTGCCTGAAGGATGGCTGGCTTAGCCATGTCTGAATGGCAGGTACCAAAAAAGTCCACATACATGGGTTCCTGGGAAAACACCAGAAAGGATTATAATAAACTGCCCTTCTGTGATTGTTTTGAGAGTTACACCATCCTAGTACCTCAATTCCCAAACCATGCCTGGGAAAGGCTTAGCGTCTGCAATGTTAGACTGCCATTTGCTTTATGTCTTGACAGGACACAAGAACTTTCTTGAAACTGGAGTGAAAGTTCAAGGCACTCAGTGCATGGCTGTGCAGCTAAATTTCACTCAAGAGACCTAAATGAACAGGATCCACTGAGGATGCACCTCACCCTACCCATAGGTGTTACTGTCTGTCCACATCAGCCCTCTACTGCTGATAAGAACCTGCACCATGGGAATTCTGCTCAACAAGAGCCTGGGTCCTGCACTTGGGTCACAGCAACCCCATGCAATGCTACAGGCTTGGGGAAGAGTGGCTGGAAAGCTGCCTGGAGGGAAAGGATCTGAGGGTGTTGGTCAACAGCTGGCTGAATATGAGCCAGCAGTGTGCCCAGGTGGCCAAGAAGGCCAACGGCATCCTGGCTCATATCAGAAATAGTGTGGCCAGCAGGACTAGGGAAGTGATCATACCCCTGTACTCAGCTCTGGCGAGGCCACACCTCGGATACTGAACTGGGTTCAGTTTGGGGCCCCTCACTACAACAAAGACATTGAGGTGCTGGAGCGTGTCCAAAGAAGAGCAATGAAGCTGGTGAAGGGTCTAGAGCACAAGTCTTATGAGGAGCAGCTGAGGAAACTGGGGTTGTTTAGCCTGGAGAAGAGGAGTCCCAGGGGAGACCCTATCACTCTCTACAACTACTTGAAAGGAGGCTGTAGCGAGGTGGGTGTTGGTCTCTTCTCCTAAGCAACAAGCAATTGGACAAGAGGAAATGGCCTCAAGTTGCGCCAGAGGAGGTTTAGATTGGATATTAGGAAAATTTTCTTCACCAAAAGGGTTATCAAGCATTGGAACAGGCTGCCCAGGGAAGTGGTAGAGTCACCATCCCTGGAGATATTTAAAAGATGTGTAGGTGTGGTGCTTAGGGACATGGTTTAGTGGTGGACTTGGCAGTGTTAGGTTAGTGGTTTGACTCGATGATCTGAAAGGTCCTTTCCAACCTAAATGATCCTATGATTATATGACAGGTGTCAATGGAAATGCAGTGGGAAGAGATTTCCGGGGGCTACTAAGTGAGAGAGGACAGCCCTAGTGGGTGACATTGGAAGATCCCTCCGAGCTATCGCAGCAATAAACCACCCTTTGCCTTTCATACCTGATGGTGGACGAGGCACACCACTCTGCGGTGATAGCTGATGGGGTGAGTAGGTCGAAAGGTCACCTTCAGTGCTAGTGTTTTTATGCCCTCCAAGACTCCACAGGGTCGATCCAAGGAGAAGACACTCCCTCTGACATCAACATCAAATTGGTAATAGGCTGGGACATCTGAGATGTTGCTGATTTTCAGCGTCTGCATCAAACTTTCCCCAAGATTGATCCAGCCGAAGTCCACAGAATATTGGTGCAGGGACACTGAAGGACCTAGCACAACAACATCCAAAACAGATCCTGGACCTGTCATAGCTGTTTCTATCAACATGTCACAAGCCACTGCTGCACTTAACTGATCTTCCCAAACCAGAATCAACTCATTAGAAAACCCACCAGTCCTAGCAAACAGCTGGACATTCACTTCCAACGGTCTCACATCTGTCTCAAGCAAGTATAAACCCCAAATGGTGCACCAGGGACAGCCTGGATCCCAGCAGAAGGTAAGTCGGGCTGTGACAGTCCCTAGCCCTTCCCCTGCAGTGCTAAGACAATGATGACAGGGAGAAACAGGGAGGGCTTTCACTGTGGTACCTTTACATGAGCCGACCGCCTTCAGGACAGTCTGCAAGAGGCATCCAGCAGATATGATAGTGAAATAGTCGGTACTGTGCTCTCCAGCTATCTGAGGCTGAAATCGTATGCACAAGACCAGCTTCCCGTTGGCAGGGACAACACCATGGGACAGATCACAGGAGAAAACATGATCTCGAAGCAGAGGATCTTTTGCTCTTTCTATCCTACATGGTGCATCAACCTGCAAGCAGAAGAGAAATAGGTTGACGAAGGAGCCAGGATGGCTCTGAATGCAAGACACTGATCAGTGAAGAACTGAAGTTTTCAGGAGAGCTGAACACCACCAAGAACACCAAGGCTACTGCAGCTCAGCACAGAAATGCTGTGCAAACTTCTGCAACTCTGTCCTGCTGGAGCACTGCCGGCAGCAAGCTCCCACAATACATTCAGAAGTCAGTGGGCTGCAGCAACATGTCCTGGTGATCTCTGGGGTTGGAGAGCCCCTCTTGGTAGTGGGGAGGATGGCTCAAGGTGTCCCCAAGGGGCAAAGTAGCCTAAGTGACTCCTGTGACCAGGGGACAGGCAGGCAGATAACTTATTTCCCTTCATCCACAGTGCCACCTTTTCTGGGGATCTTTTCGTGAAAAAAAAACCAAGACCATCTCTCTGATACCTTCCTCAAGCCCCTTAAAAAAGGTCCTGATCTTTGCCTGAGGATGCTGAGCACCATTGCAGTGTGAATTATAACAGTACAGCAAATGAGTACGTCTTTGCCACTCCCAAGTCGCAGAGCCTGTGGAGGAGTCAGCACTGCTGTCATCCATGTCAGCAGTCTCTAAGTACATCCATCTTTTAATGGGCTGGGATGGGCTGAGCTGGCACAGAGAACAAGGTGCTCAAATACAGACCGTTTGACTTGGAGAACAATTCACCAGGTTGCAGTCCACTGAGGATGGCAGAAGATCCATCAGCTGCCTGGGACACATGCATGCCAATTTGAGACTGCCACAACTGCCACACAGGACTGATCGGCTTGGCCAGGGTGAGCAGGAGAGCTGCAGGATGTGAAGGACAACAATAGCTGCCTGATTTGGACCAAGCATGGTGGGAAGCAGGCGAGAACTGCCATATCATGCTGCAAAGGGATGAGTTGCTAGCACTGTAGCTGGAAGGCAACGGTGAATGGCCTGGTTGGTAGGGGAAGGTTCATCATCTCTGTTTTAGTCACGTTCCCACTTGGGTTGTTTTCACAGCATTAAGGAAGATACTCAAGACCGCATATCCCAGGGAAACATGCCAGCATGCCAACTTCTCAGAAGAAGTAGTCTCCCTCTCCACATACCACAGACATGTTGAAGATTTCTACACACTTTTCCACAGTCGTCCCCACTGGCACTGATCCAAAGCACAGCACATCCTGAAACTTTCCAGGCTGCACACCTTCATACTCTTCCCCCATCACACTCACCCGCAGGTAAGGGTATTTGGCTGTTAAAGGAAATAATATACTTGGTTAAGAAAGAGAGGTGGAATCTCCATCCTTGGATATTTAATGTTCAACTGAACAAGCCTCTGAACAACCTCAGGTAACTCTGCAGTTGGATCTACCTTCAAAGTTGGCCCTGCTTTGAACCAAACAAGCTCCCTTCCAGCCCTAATTTACTAAACTCACTTTTGTTTGTCAGCGGCCATACAAGGCACTTCAGGCAAGGACTTGCTAATGAAACCATTGCTTATTCTAAACTTGCATCCAGGGAGCTTTAGAACTTTCCCTCTGGCTCTCTGTCTAGCAGGGACAGACAGGAGAGACTGAGTACAGACAAAACCAGGGGTTTCTGGAGGTTTTTGCATTGTGCCAATGAAGTCCTCTCATTTCTTCCCCTCTATCATCTTAAGCAAGCTCCAGAAATGCTGGTTTGGCCAAAGCATGCCACAGGGCATATTGGATCCTGTGTCTCTTCAGGTCACACTTCCAAATTTACAAAAGTACATTAGAAAATGGCCACTTTAGAACCATGGGCTTCACTTGCTCATCAGTGGGTTGAGCCAACTGTGGCACAGCCTCAGAGCCCAGCACCTCCGTGTGTCCCTGTGAAATGCTATTCCACACTTAGGGATGATACACACTTCTTTAACTGTTAGATGCAAGAAAGACTCACCCAGAGCTTTTAGCTGGATAGTCCTCTTTTGTTTCTCTTCACCTCCAAACCAGCATGTTGCTGCCACATCATACATCACAGCCACCTTGGGTTGGAAAACCACCTTAACCATGCACTCAGCACCTGGGTTCAGCATGCCGCAGTCAGGAATCATGTAGAAAGGGCTTGGTGTCTCCCAGGCAAACACAGTAACGAGATCACTAGGAAATGGAGATACTTTTTAAGTAGACAAATGAACTCTTTGCTGCCTGTGCAATCACACGTAGGATGGACATTTCACATGCGTTATTCAGTTAGGATGTGAAGCAACCAATGTTGAATGGCAGAATGCCTAATGCATCCGGCCAAATATGTGATGCTGGGAAGAAATTTGTCTCTAGTCTCTGCAAATGCTGTGTTCACACTTTAATGAATCTTAGCTATTACATCTAAGAACTTTATTAATGGCCATAAAATTTCTCAGCTTCATCATGTGATAGCAAAGAAATCAACTCCAGAATGAAGTATTTGCTTTTCCTGTGTCTAAATTTGCTGCTACTTAATTCCAAATGAACATTTTTTCCTCCATTATATGCCCAGGTGAGAAGAGAGGACTGAGCTGTTTTCCTAATACCTCATTCAACTCTCCAGAACCCCCTTTGCTTGTTTGATTTGTGCAGAGAACATGACATACCATCAGCTTTTTCTATTTTATTGATTTCAAGCTGTGCACTACTTACCATCCGTATCTTCCACCACCCTGAACCTCTCAGTCAGCACAAATGATTTCTCTAAGGGGAGAATGAATCACTTGAAAGGGTTTCTAGCCGATACCTTGCTCTGCTGAAGATACATGTGCCCTCTGTCCTTTCCACCTTCCTACTGCATCGGCTGACCACTTTGGGGAGCACAGGCCATTTTCCAACTAGTAAAGGTTATTTTGCTCTCACTGTAAATAGTTGGAAATACACCTCCTCCTTGCCTGGGAATTTCTTCACTGCACTCCTTTCTACAATACTGCAGGAATTACTGTCATTCCCTCTTTAAAATAAGACAGTCCTTGACAAGTGGGAGCATCTTTGCTCCTAAATGATGACTCCAAGCCACAGAACACTGCCACTGCTTGGGGCAGCTCCATGAACCTAAGAGCAGGCACTGGAGAGACTCTCCAACTTCTGTATTGCCTGCCTCCAAATCAAAGAGGTTGGCAACTCCACTGCCATCCCTATGGCACTCCTGTGCCAAGGGAAGAGAGGTCAAGTCACAGAAAGACTAAAATGTTTCCAACTGGTAGCTCATCTCTCCCTGCTCACACTGGGCAGGCTGCCTTTGATTAATTACAAGCCCAGGTCTCTCTCCTGTGAATGTGGGATGTTCTCAGTGGTACACCTTGCTGGTCCCCAGCTAGTTCCTGTGCATGAATGGTTCTCAGTGTATGCCAGAAACAGACAGACGTGAGGTGCCAAGATGTTCCCACAGTGACATCTGACATGTACTACCATTTCTGCCACCTTTTCTGCCATGACCTCAGAGGAGGCAGAGGTCTGCTGCCTGTTAAGGCAGCCAGCAGATCTAATGACAACTGGAATGACCTGCATTCATTGGAGAGTCCAAGAAGGTGGCAAGATACCTCACAAAACAGGGGAGTCTGCCCAGCCACATCTCACTCACCCAATGTTGCGCACAGGGAATGTCGTCTCCGTGACATTGTGGACAGCACAGACAGGCAATTGGACAGCTGCTGGGAAGGACAGACAGGGGCGTGGAAGCGTAGCATGCAGGGTGACAGAGAACTCACCCTCAGCCTTCTTAAAGCAGATGCTGTCTTCATACTCCTTCTGCACAGAAAAGCAAGGGGAGACAGCAGTTAGGTGGGCTCCATCTTGCAGGTACTGCAGCTCTACCCATGAACACCCATCACCTTCACCTCTGTGAGAGTGTTGGGAAAAAACATTGGTGACAGAGGCCAGGGGAGGCCTCTGTGCAGGACAGAGAACATATAAAGCACTCAGAAAAGCCAGGCAGCGAGTAAGGTACTCAGGCATACTCCTCACTCTGTCAGGGAACACACAAACAGCCTCAGAGCGAGCAGTTGAAGACCACATTTGTTTCACCTGATTTGTTTTGATGCAGATGGATTTCTTTCAGTGTTTTCAAGATCCCAATTCAGCTAAACTGAAGCATGTACAATCTTTCTTTGAGCTCCACAAGCACAGAAATATTAATCTTTGATTAAGTGCTTTGTCAGCTAGAGACCTAAGTGGATAATACGTAACTTAAAAATGCAGCATTGACAGCGCTGTGTACAAATAGCCCCAGGACATCTGCTAACCAGCTAAAATAGAAGTAATTGCAAGATACATGTCTTCCATGCTTCCCATCATCACCTCTCCTGAGTACCACTTATACAGGTAAGGAGAGACCTTGGGTACTGCAGCACATACAGTCCTTGCTCTCTCTAAGAAATGGAGCCTCCTGCTCTAGTAATTGATGCAGTGCAGACAAACTATTCACTGAAAATAGAACAAGGCCAGCAGCTTATTTCATAAAGGGAACACTGAACAGTCATCAGAAAATCATGATACTAAAAGAGCAGGGTACTGGGAATCTGCCCAGTGATCATGCTCTATGGCTAGGACTGAGATTCACATCAAAGATATACAGCTGTGGACAAGAGCCGAGACAGACACCAGGAACAAGCTGAAAATCAAGAAAAGGGGCTGGGTAAATAGAATCATTGCTGTTAAAAACAAAACTTAAAGAAACCCACCCCATCCAAAAGAAGGGAGGCCCTTGACATAACCCTTATAGAAAATCAGTAGCCCTTCAATGTACAGGCTTTGGGGTCTCCTGTAAGAAAGCAGAGACTGAGTCCATCAACCCAAGGTTCTGCACTAAAACCACCCAGCTGAGGCTCCCTGGGATCAAACCAGGTGTGGACAGTTCAAGCACCTTATCTTACTGATCTTGCAGCCAGAAGAAGCATGTGGAAAACTGGGAATGCTTTTTTGAGGATCCCTCTCATAACTATTGGCAAACTCTGCAGAGAATTCAGGGGTTAAGGCTCCCTCAGGTGATGAAGGTGTGGGGAGAGCAGGAAGGTCATGCTGCCCAGTCTTTCTATGGAAGAACCTTCCCTAAGGACTAATTTATTCAAGTGAAAACAGATCAGAAAGGACAAGAGTGGTAGAGGCCCACTCCCCCCCTGGAAGCCAGCCTGAGCACTGAGAGCAGTTTTGATGTTGCCACTTTACCTTTTCAGTGGGCCGGAAAACGATGGGCAGGGTTAAGGACATACCAGGGCTCAAAGTGATCGGCTGTGGAAAAACAGTGAAGAAGAATCGCGTAGAAGGACATCTAGGTAATGAAATCAAAACAAGAGATTTTGTCTGAGGGCATACAGCTGTTGTTAAGTTAGACAGCAGAAAAGAGAATAAAGAATCAAAACCTCCAGATGCCACAATTAGAAGCACTTTACACACCTGACCCCAAGGGTACCTTGGCAGCAAATCATCAGAAATGGGCAGAAACCAGGTGTCCTGGAAATCCATTCCCAGCAATACCTACCTACCCCTTCCTTAAACAATATTTTACATTCCCAGGCCACGCAGCATGAGCAAAACCATTTAGCAAAAACATTTGAGTTTCAGAGCAGGGAGGGTCACAGGGAGTGCTGGAATGGCTCAACAGCCAGTGGGACTCCCGGGAGCAATGGTTTTAGGACACACTAGTGACTGGCTGGCATACATCCACAATTAAAATCTCACTAGACTGGAAATGCTTCACAGACAGAAGTATCAGCAAAACAGAATTTAAAAAAAAGGCATTTCATTTAAAATACTCTTGCCAGGAACAAGGGCTGTGCTTCTGAATTAGCAGGTTTCTGTCCTGCTACGTAAGTGTGCACGCGCTGTCTCCAATACAACGCCCAAGGGGAGAGGGGGCAGATGACTCCAAGAAGAGGTGCTAATGTGACTGATACAGCAGGAGGGATGAAGATGCAGTGAGAGTGTGAGGAGTACGAAGGAGAAAGAAACTTCCCACGCACCTGTAGCTCAGCTTCTGGGTTTTCTCATGAACATTTTTCAAGATCAGATGTTTGATCATCTCTTTTCCAAGTTCCCAGCCACGCCACCTGAGTGTTTCAGCCACCTCAATGCCCCAGAATACGCCTTTCTTCTTCTTTGGCTTTCTTGCAGACAGCTTCGGGAATTGCAACGGGGACATTAGCAGTTTGGGAGGGAGGGAGGGAGGGAGGAGAAATCGCTACGCTCTACGCTAAAAGTCTCTGACTCTGGCAGAGGACGGGAGGAGCCACCCTGCGGCAAAGCTCCAGAAGTCACCAAAAGCCCTGCTCCAGGAGTCCAGAGGGGACACCTCCTGGCCACAGCCCAAACAACAGCTACTAAAGGATGTCATGAACGAGGCAAGCAAAGGCTAAAGGGTTTTTTTTGTTTTTCTCCTCTCCCTGCCCTTGCCAGTAGATCCGCCCACGACAACGGCACCCTTTGCTCCTCCGCTCACCTTCCTGACACAGCCACAGCGCAGCTTCCGAAAAGAGGCAGAGTTTGGGGGCTCTCCATGCGCCTGAGCAAGCATCTGAAAAACGAGAGGAAAAGGTCCTCACGCACGCTGCTGCTGCACCCAGACAGCCTTTGCTGCCGAGACCTGGGCACTCCCAGAGACCCAGCGACCCCTCCTTGGGCTCAGGGCGGCACGCCTCCCTGCGGGGGCTGCAGTGTCCCCAGTAGTGTCCCCACTTTGCCAGCTGAGTCCAGCCCTCTCCACACACCATGCTGTCCCCAGGCTGCCGCAGCCCTACACTCAGCAGCCTCCTTGGCACAGGCTGTGACCGTGACCGGGACCACCCTCCCCCCCCCCAGCCCAGCCCCCTGTGGCAGAGCTCTCCTCGGGCCTTCCCAGCCCACTACAGACCCACAGCGCCCAGTGCAGCAAAGCCCTGCCCTATAGCCTTGCCCGGCCCCCTAAAACCCCATATAGATGGCTGCGGCACGGCCCTGTTCCCGACAGCCAGAGCCGGCCCAGCTCCCTGGGCCACGGGAACCGGCCACCCATCTCCGCGGCCTTTAGAAGCCCGCCCGGCCCCCCGGAGCAGAGCCTGGGCCCCGTGCCGCCACCGCCGCCCCCGGGCCGGCCCGACCCCCTGT
>JAVJGG010000001.1:35826692-35837943 GCA_035590195.1 Aviceda cuculoides | reverse complement strand
CGGAGAGAGAGGGGGGCAAAGCTGAGCCGGCAAAGGGGGTGTCGTGAAGTAGGTGGGTGTGCGGGATGGGTGGGTGAGGAGGCTGCGGGGCTAAGAGGTGGGGATGCTGGGGGGGGGGGGCGCGGGGGCCGGGGGGGCAGCAGGCTGGAGAGTGCTGGCATAGGGGTGGGGTGGCACCTTAATGGGGCCAGGTCACCCCGAGCTCCTTGGGGCGTTGGTGACACAAATAACGAGTTGTGACCGTTGCCAAAAGAAGTTATGGGGCCGAGACCAGCAGAAGGAACCGGCTGCAAAGCCCGTCGGGTATCCCGGGCATCATTCCCATGGGGCACCACCACCACCGTGGGTCACTCCTGCATCTTCCCAGGGCTCTGGGTGTCCCTCGGGGTGGGGGACACCCTCGTGTCCCCAGTGTGAAGGGCCAGACAGCCCCTCCAGGGTGCACAGGTAGCAGCACGGTGGAAAGCAGGGCTGGCCGCATCCCACAGTGCGGGGAGGGTGCCGGGGCAGAAGCGGGAAGGAGATGCAGCTTTAATGGCATTTGTCGATGTTTACAACATGAGTCATCCAGCTAAGCAGCGGTAAATCAGCACCCCAACTCCCCTAGCATCAATTGTGTCCCCTCCTCTGTCCCACCAGCACTGGATGAGTGCCTGGCTCCTGCAGAAACAACCTCATAAATAACAGCAACAAAACAAACCCTCCTGCAGCCACGGTGGGCCCGTGTGTACGAGGGGCGAGATGAATGCCTCCCATCCATCACTTTAATGGTTGTACTCTGGAAATTAAACCTGTCATGGCCCATCAAGGTGAACGTTTTAAGTCTGTGACATCCCTTCAGCTCCCAACCCGCCCACCCCCCCTTCCTGGCACTCTGTTTTTTCTTGCCTTCCTTCTCTCCTTTTCCTCTCTGCCCCTGCCATCCCTGTCCTCCCCACCTCGCTCCCGCCCCAGTGTGCCCAGCTCCAGCCTGTGGTCCTCCCAGTGCTCCCCCGCTGCCAGAGGACCAGGCTGTACATCAGGTGATAGACGTCTTCAGCCCCGAGGCTCCCGCAGCCGTGGCCTGGCATGTGCCAGCATCTCAGTGCCCAGTCCTGGGTGCCAGGGGGGGCAGGCACAGCTCCCCTGGGGTGATGGGTCTCTCCTGCCCCGCTGTCCCTGCAGGGCAATGGCAGGGAACTGGGTACCATCCTTTCCTACTTCCCACTCCCCTCCTCCTTTCCTTCCCTGTCTTTCCCCTCTCCCTCTTCCACACATTTATTCCTCTCCTGCTCCCTGTTACGCCAACCATCGCAGGCTCATGGCACCCGGCCCCTGCCCTGACTCGCATCTCCCCCACTTGAGCAAGGGCTGCCCTTGCACCATGCCCAGGACCAGAGCTTCCCCCGGGCAGTGCCAGGGGTCCGGACACCTCCTGGGTGGGCAGCAGGGCGCTGCTGGGCCCTGGGCTGGGTTGCCTGGGGACAGGGGACCTGAGCACCACGGTTGCCACACACCCGGGGGGAAGCTGCTGAGCTGGCGGCAGCCGCTGCGCGTCACCGTCACCCCCCACAGGCCCGTTGTTTGTCCGTCCATCCCTCCTTCCCTCCCTCCCTCCCTCCATCCATCCACATGCTCCTCTCTCCAATCGTCTGCTTCCCCCCTCCATCCCTCTGTCCCGAAAGCATCGCATCTGTCCCCTTGCCCAGGGTGCTGCCCCCCAGCCCCATGGCAGCCCCATGGCAGCCACTGCCAGGTGCTACCCAGCACTGGGAGACGTGACAGCCCCCCCCCAACACTTACCTCCCCCGTCCCTCGCTGACCAGCTGCCGGAGGTGACCCAGGTCTCTGCTGCCCCTCTGCAGCTCCCACCCTCACGGGCAGGTCCCGGCGGTGGGCAGCACCCCTCCTGCCCCCCCCCCGCAGGGACGAGGAGAAGAGAGGACGGCGGAAAGTGGGGCAGGAGGGAAACAACATAGGCTGCCTGGGAATGGGAACGGGACAGCCCAGCCCAGCCTGCCCCACTCCCGCAGCCTTACCTGCACTGGGGTGCTGAAACAGGGCTGCCCCCTGGGTCTGGGGAGGGTGGGGAGGCTGGACATTGCGGGGCTGGTCCCTCTGCCTCCACGGCCATCTCAGCGTCCCCAAGGGGAGGCCCACAAAGTGTGCAGGAGGCGTGGGAGGTCTATAGGGTCTGCCATGGCCCTCCAGCATGCTGAGGATGAGGGCAGCCTTGCTCACTTAGGGGGGCTCAGAGCTTCACCCTGGTGCTTCTAGGGAGGTGGCAGAAGGTGTCCGTTGTCATCCTGCTACCACAGGTTGATGTGAGCCCAGCCACAGTGAGCAGGGTCCCAAGAGGATCATGAAACGAGCCCAGAAAGGGACTGAGAGGGGTTCAGAAAATGCCATGAGAAAAGGGGGGGGCTCGCCAAAGCATTGAGCCCTCGAGCACCTCCCTAAACCCAGGAGGGCTCCGTCCCCACCTTACCCGGGGGCAATGCCACATCGATGCAACCAGGATAACTGCAGCATGGAAAGCAGCGCCGCTGCACGAGCCAATTAGCCAGCTCTGCTTCACAAGACAGATTGGTTTTGCCCTGCAAAGAGCAGCCCCCACTCGGGGATGCCTCAGGTGCAGGAGGAGGCAGGGCAGGCTGGCGGGCAGCCCGGGCATCCTCCTTCCCAGCCTTCACCCCGCCAAGGGGAAGGGCAGCTGGCACCACGCAGGGATGTGCTGCTCCAGGCACTGTCATATCTGCAGGGAAGGGGCAGTGCAGAGTCGAAGGAGGGTCTGGGGTCTCTCCCCTCCAGCTGTGCCGGCCGGCTGCCAGCTGTGCACGTCTGCTGTCCCCACCCGGTTCCCCAGGGACCCCAGCAGGGCAGCGTGGTGGCAGGAGGCAGGCAGAGCCTCCTGTCCCCTAAGGAAGAGCACAGGCATCCGGATAACAGCTTTATAGGGGAGGGATGTGGGGACTCGCCCAGATACACACAGAGGAATAAGTACGAGTTAAATAGGATCCAAACACACATAAGTTAAAGGGGGGCAGGCGCCCTGCCGGGCCCCCCCCCCCCCCCCCCCCGCCTCCCCCCCCGAGCAGGAGGAGTCCGCGCCCTAGCCCAGCTCGGCGGTGCTGCGGTGCAGGAAGCCCGAGCCGGGGTTGTGCCCCATGAACTCTGGGCTTTCAGCAGCTTGTCCCCGGGGCTCGCCGGGCAGCAGCTTCTCACAGGCTTTGCTGAGCCCTCGTTGCTTCTCGGCCTCCGCCTGAGCCCCCTGCTCCTTGGCTTTGCGGCTCCGCTTCCACTTCATGCGGCGGTTCTGGAACCAGATCTTCACCTGCCGAGGGAGAGCCCCCAGGGGAGAGTGTGTGTCCCCGATCCATCCTGTCCTCGCTCACCCCCTCGCCTTCCCTGCGTGGAGGGCTCCCCCAAAGCCTCCTTGTTGTGGGGCATCCCACGGTGCTGTGGGTCTGTGCAAGGAAGCTGAGGTTGTCACGGGGAGAGGAACACCCGGGGGGTCTGCTCCCTTCCCCCTGCCCAACTTCCGCAGGATGCCCAAGGATGTCCACAGGGACGTTTTAATTTTAGCCCCACAGAAAGCCCCCTCCCACAGTGCAGAGAGGGATGGGAAGGCTCTGAAGCCCAAGTTGGGGGTGCTAGGTAAAAAGAGGAGCAGTATTTCTGGGGTGCCCTTCCCAAGAGAAGAGACTGGAGCCCACCAGGGAGGTCTCTGCAGGAGATGCCCTGGAAAGGGGTGCTGATGGGGGCAGTGGGGTGCGGGACTGATGGCAGCCGAGTGCGGGGCACCAGCGTTGCCCATAACTTTGAATTCCCCCCACGGCAGCCGCCTGGTGCTACGCTCCATCTCCCCGGGACCAACATACCTGTGTCTCGGTGAGCATCAGCGACGTGGCCACCTCAAAGCGCTTGGGTCTGGACAGGTACTTGTTGAGCTTGAACTGATTCTCCAGCTCGAGGAGCTGCTGGCTGGTGAAGGCTGTGCGGGGCCGGCGGCATTTCCCCATCAAGCCGGACTGCGGGGCGGCTGCGGAGCAGAGCGCGGGCGGGGGTCAGGGGACAGCAGTTCTGGGAGGGACATCCCCTCGGCAAGCCCAGGATGAGGAAGAAGGTGAGTGTCTTTTCCATCATCTCCCGCCCCAATAATGGCTTTATTGCCTGGCTGATAGGAACCAGCGAGATATGTTATCAGGCCTCGGTGTGCAACCGGGATCAGTCCTGTGACTGAAATTAATCCTCCTTTTTTTATTGCCGGGACGCGCAGGTGGCTGCCCAACTGCCAGGGGCTGCGGCGGCGGGGCTGCCCGTGAGCCCCACTATCTCGCCCGCAGCCCTTGAAGGCAGCGCGGCGCTGAATCAGGAGGCAGCCGGAACAAAGGGACCTTTGAGAGTCCAGCGTGGGGTGGCTGCCGCGCCGTGTTTGATCCCTGCTTATCTCCTCTCCGCTGGCTTTATTGTCCCCCCCAAGGTTCAATTTTTACTGCTTCTCCCAGCACCGCAGCGGCAATTAAACCCAGAGGTTTGCAGCTGGGAGTAAAGTGCCGGAGTGGCGGGGGGGGGGGGCATTAATGGGAAAAGTCCTTGGCACGTCCCTGCCGCCGCGTCTTGGGGGGCGGGACGGAGCATCGTGGCCCCAGAGACGTCACCCGCTTGGCAAGGGTCGCTCCAGCTCGCCCGCTTTGCAGGGCATGGGCACCATCCACTTTATTTCCCCCAGATTCCAGCTTTGAACCCAACCTGCCTATTTCCCGAGGTGTCCACCGAGCCCTTCACAAACGCAGTGGTGACGCACGAGGCAGGAATTTATGAAGGGGGCATTAACTGATCGTGATCCGGGTTTGATCCCAAGTACCTGGATGCTGGGTGGGACAGGTCAAACAGGCAGGGCCCAGGCTGGGATGAAGCTCTGTAAGCTCCTCTTGTAAGCAGGGATGGGCATGACCCCTCCTACGCCTGCAGCCCCCCAGTGCCAGGAGAGGCAGCCTGTGGGACCCACCTGGCAGCTACTGGCCAGTTAAACTAGGGACTGAATAGAGGCACGCTGTGCTGATGGCTCTGACACACACGCGGTGCGTTATTTTGCACACAAAACATATTCAAGGCTAAAACCAAATGAGAGGCTCAAAGGATTTCCGGGACAAATACAAATGTCAGATGAAAGATGGCTCAGCTCCGCAGAGCTCGGCTGCTGTCTGGGCTCTGGCTGTACAAATCCTCGGCAGAGACATGGGACCAAACAGACCTGAGAAGGCTCCCCTTGGCTAAGGAAAGGAGGTGCCACGGGGACCAGCATCTGCAGGGATGGGGCAGCCCAAGATAAAACCCCTTGCAACTCCCTGGAGGAGGGAAGGCCAGAGATGTGTCAGAAACAAGCAGAGGGGAAATTCGTTCAGTCCACGTTGGTGGGGAACACAACTTAAAGCACCCCCAGGCAGCATCCAGCAGCCCGAGGGATCTGGCACCCAGAAAGCCCCCTTTGCTGCCAGAGATGGAAGAGTGCCTCAGTCCCCCGCTGAAGCAGGGACCGTACTGCGTGGGCTGGCTGTACCGGCTCAGGGAATGGTCCCTGTGAGCAGGTCCTCTTTCTGGGCATGGTCTGCAGAGGACGCTTCGGGGAAATAGAAGGGAAGAGTGTGTGCCCACATTCCAGCATCCAGTAATCCAGGACTTCTGTGATTTCTGGAGCTGCAGGCTGTTTTGCCAGGGGTGAAGAAATATCATATTCCCAGCCTGAATTCCCCACCCCAAAGCAGAGACCCCAGGGCTCAGCTCCTAGGGCACTACATCCTGGCTCTGGGGAGCACAGAAATACTTCAGACCACCCTGAAAGGCTCCTCTGTGCCTCCTTCTGCAAGGTCAGATGTGGGTAGACTAAAAACAGGTGTAGGAAGAGTGGAGGCACAGAAGTGAGTCTCAACCCCAAAAGCATCAGAAGTTCAGTCTGTCCAGACTCAGAGGAGGCTGGAAGGCAGCTTGCTTTAACAACCTGCCCCCCTCAAAGGACTCACTCTTCCCCAGGTAAGATGCTGAGGACGGCTTGGTCTAGCAGGGAAAAGGAGAACAGAAAGTTTGCCCCAAAGCCAGATAAATCCAAATGGGATATATCCCAAATGACTACCAATGCAGGGGACTGACTGCTGCAGCATGGTCCTTCTGCCAGCCCCAGCTTCTCCATCTCAGCGTCTCCAATTCAGGCTCAGTGCAGTGGTATCCCTTCAAAACCTTGTACAGACCCTGACTTGCCCGGAAGCCCACCCTGCCTCCTGCCCCAGCACTGACAAAAAAAACCCAACACTCAAACCCCTCTGTGATGTTCTTACACAGTTCAAGCAACCGCCAGTCCAAAGCCCAGCCTACACAGGTGTGGCTGGCCACCTAACCTGTGACCTCCTCTAACAATACGGCCTTCAGCAGCTACTACCCATCACCACTGCTGCCCCCCAGGACTTGTTCAAGATTTGGCCAGCAGACAAGATGGGGCGAGCTCAAACCAACACAGCTTCAAGGTCCACCTGACTTTCAGCGACCCGCAGCAGCAGGTCAACACGGATCTGAACGACCAACATCTCCGGCCTCAGGCCTGCTGTTAGCTTCCCTGAAGCGCCCTGGCTCCTTTGCCTGGGGACAGTGAGGAGGAAGAAGGTCTCCAGTTTCTCACTGGGGAAGGAGCAAAGGGAGGAGGAGGAAGTGGACTCTGAGGGTATGGAGTAGGTTCCAGTTTCCCATGCAAAGAGGAAGCGATGCCTTGTGGCTGCTGGTAGCTCCAGCCTGTCCTGCCAGCGTTCTCCCTGGAGTCCTGTCCCCCCAGTCCTGTGGCAGGCTGTCACATGGACATGGACAGCATCCTCCCAAGGGATGCACAGCAAGTATCCCCCCAGGACTCACCTCCCGCAGCCCGTGCCAGCTGAGCTATGAACCCATCCCCATCGCAACCAGCATCCCATGGAAAGAGTAACCCTTTGGGAAGGCTCTCCCCTTATCCAGCTCCTACCAGAAGACCAGTGATTGCCTCAGCATCACACCTTTGCTTCCCAAAGGATTTCCTATCTGCCCAGCCACCTCTTCCAGTGCTACATCCAGGTTCAGAGCTCATCTCAATATCCCCTCAGCCTAGCAGGGCTTGGACCCCCTGATGGATGCCTGGCATTCGGCTGCAATATTAGTAAATAAATTGCTTGGCCTGGAGCTGGGAATGCCCTCTGAGTCTGAGGCCAGGAGCTCTACAAGGCAGCTGCCTCCTGGATAATTAGATAAAGCTTATAAAGAATTGTTGGTTTATTTGATACAGTTCCGTCTAGTTGATAACAAGGGTAATCCTAGGTTGATATTAACCCACTTGGTTTTAATTTGGTTTGTTTAGCTATAGTTCACTTAATTTTGTGGGCTGGCAGATAAAGAAGAGGAAATTAGCACCCTGTCTGCTTTGGCGGTGTTTCTCCAGATGTCAGGGCCATCACCAGAGGCTTCTCCTACCCTGCCGGCAGCCCTTACCACTTTCCATGGGGCAGCATGCGTAAGGGCACTTGCTACCTCTGCTTGCTTGCTCCACCATTGACCCCCGACTGCTGCTTGCCAGCTGTTTTTCGGCCCATGTTTCCTGCTGACGCCAGACCACTGTGAATCTGGTGAGTCTTGGAAGGCATTGCTTTTTGAAGCAGTTTGGTACGACTTGTCTTGCCCTCTCTCCTAGCCCAGCACAGCCCATCAGCCAGCTCTCCATCGCTGCAGGCAGGATCTGGCCTGGGCACCAAGCCATCAAGGTGGTGAGCGAGTGATGCAGAGAAGTGGTGTCCCAGGAAAGCCATCTGAGCACCAGGTCCCCCACGGGGAATCCTTTGCTTTTCCCCAGAGCCTGCAGCTGTACGTCACCGCTCCCCACTCCTACAAGCCTCCGCCAAAGCGGGTCTCTGCACCTGGCTCCCACCGCTGTGCTGTATTTGCATGCTGATAGCCAGGGCAAATACATCACAGCTCCCAGAAATACTAATAGGCACAGCACCCCAGTGCCAAACGCTCCCCCTGTGCGGTTCAGGAGGTGCTCAAAGCCCCAGGACAGGGACCCAGGCTGGGAGCAGCAGAGCCTGGGCGGGCAGCATCCCTGCCGGCTGCGGCGAGGGCATGCCGGCTCCTTTTCTCAGGCCTTCCCACCCAGCCCTCTCACTCCGCATTGCAGCAGAGGCAGCCAGGCACTGACTGCAGCTCCGCAGAGGCAGCTAGTGAGGGAGGCATGGCACCCACTTGCACCACGGCAGGAGCACTTCTCTGCGCGGTCCCAGCACCTAAGCCCAGGCAAGGTTCCTAAGGGTATCAATCCACCATCTCAGACCGTCTCCCCGCCATCCTACCTCTCCCATACGCAGGTGAGAGCAGGGCGAGTGTGTGCAACACGTCCCCACAGAGCTTGCGGGTTCAGTTCAGGGGCTGTCCTGCTCCTTCCCCCACACTGGCTGTCCCCAGGAGACCAAACTAGACCGTGTCTGCAGAATATCTCTACGCATGCAGCTAAAGAAGGAATTTATTCCAGGATTTAGTCCTGGAATCCCCTATAAATAAATCACAAGGGTGACCTCCCTCTCAGATGCCCCAGAACACATCCTAGGAGGCTTTCAGACTCGCCTCTTCCAGCTATCTGCCCAATGCTACCCAGGGAGCTAAACATGACCAGCAGCATGGACACTTGTGCTCAGTCACTCTGGAAACCTCAGCCAGGCAGGTCTGTCTGTCTGTCTGTCTAGGTTGGGTGTTGGGAGAGGGGAGCCGGGGAGCCAGGAACCACAGGCAGCCCAGGAGCCCTGGGCCAACTGCAGGAGGCTCCTGCCCAGCCCACCACCCTCCTCAGAGAAACGAGGAAGGGCTGTACAGGCAGCATGTCGCAGGCAGGTGCTCCGTCCTGTCCTTGCATACCCACGTCACTGTCCCCGTCCCCACTCCACGGCCAGCACACTGGGGCAATACGAGCCCAGGCACAGCCATAACATGCAGCTGGGGCCAGCCCTGGTGACAAGGACAAGGCATGCTGCAAAGGGACTGGCTTTTGGAGATTGCAGTGAGCCCACAAGAGGAAAGGCTGAGGACACACTTGAGAACCCAAATGTTTCCAATGGGATGAAACAAGGATCTGAGGGTGGACGAGGAACAGGGTCTGATGACGCAGTCTACATGGTGTTGAGAAAACACAAAACAAGGATCAGGGGAGTAGGATCCCTAGGAGAAAAAGCGTGGAGAGAATAGACCCCAAGCTAAGCATAAGTCCCCCAAGTCAGAAGTGATGTTTGTGGGGAGGTATAGGCAGGTAGAGCAGCTGCAAATGCACAAAGCTTCATCCTTCTTCTTCAGGGAGGCATCAGCTCAAGCTCTGCGCCCAGCTTGGTCCCTGTGCTTTGAGACAGGGGGACATTTGGAAGAAAATCCTGAAAGCAGTCAGGATGGAAACCTGGCTCAGAGGAGGTGGAAGCAGCTGGGCTATATAGTGGGGGAAAGAGAAGACTGAAAGGGACCTACATGTCCTCCTCATGTGCAGACGAGGCAGGCAAAGAGAATGGACAGTGATTTGCTCTGTTCGATGTGATAAATCTTGGGAGCAAACTGGAGCAAGAAAAGCTTCGCAGCAGGAGAATTGCTGAAGTACGAAACAGGACAATCTGGGGAGAAAGAATCCCCACTGCAGAGGGCTCCCCAGAACTGGGAGCAAACACCTTTTGGCAAGGACATGGATCAGGGAAGTGGTCACTCTGATTTTTAAATCTACAGCTTTTGCAGCTTTTGCTGCATCCTCGTTACACCTCCCCATGTGTCCCTTGGTTCTACCCTGCTTTGGGCTCTCCAGCACCCAATCAAGCAATACTTGAGTCAGAGACTGCTTTTCCTCCCCCTAAGCTACCAGAGGAGCCCAGCTCAGTGCTTCCCACAAGACCCCTTGACATGCTGTTCCCATGCATCCCTAGCACAGCCCAAAAGCTCCCTCCACAAGCTGTTCTCATGCCTGTGATTTGGGATTTGTCTCCTTTCAGCAAGGTTTTGGAGACAACCAGCTCTGGAGCAGATCCTGCCCTTGAGAGGGATGGGACTGATGCACAATTGCAAATTTGATGCACAAATATCTCTACATTATCCCAGCCAGAAGCTGCGCTAAGGGCCACAGGGGCAGATGCAGTGATGTGATCCCACTCTGGTGGGACGCAACCCTGCATGAAGCTACTGGGATGCCGAGATATACCAACAGACCCAAACCCAGCGAGGACAACATGGCCTCTGCAGAGGAGCAGGAAGGTGTTTCATCACCCAACAAATAGAGATTATTTTTTTCCTGCTCTTAATGACATGCTTGAAGAGTGCACACAGCCTGCAGCGCTGGAGACTTATTCTACACCCTTAGCTGCCACCACCGCTTCACAGCTGGACCTATCCTACAGTCCAGGGAGAGCCAAGGAAAGAGAAACAGTCAAGGGAAGGGAACAGTCTCTTTCCCTTCAGCCTGCCCAAGTGTAATTTGAGGAAGAAACAACAAATAGGATATTTCATGTTAATCCTCCATTTTTGCACTATTATTTACTCAGCCAGTTTATTAATTAACCGACTTATCCAGTCTTTTTTTTTTTTTTTTAAATGGGTTCCCAGGTTATTAAGACACTAAGCTAACAAACCGGATCCTCTGCCGAGTGTTTATTAACAAGCCGCTCTTGCTTTATTGCCCACTGGCCCCATCTTTGCAGCAACCCCAACCCCTCTGCTCACCCCAAGCACAGGCCAGGCTCCGGGTCACACTGCCAGGGGTACCAGTGCCAGCCCCCGGTGGGACAAGAGCCTGAAATCAGCCTTGCAGGACCCTTCCCACCCGCGGCCCATCATTGCAGTGCAGGGTCCGGTGCCTGCCCGCCCCCACCGTGCCAGGGGCTGTGCACGGAGCCGGCACCCTCCTTGCACGCCAGGAGGGAACGGGGCTGGGCTGGAGCTCACCGGCCCCTCGCCCCAACGAGCCGAGCGCTGCGGCGGGCAGGACCCCGGGGCCTCGGCACTTCCCCGGCACCGATCCGGCCGCGCATCCCTCCGTGCCCCAGCCCCAGCCCCGGCGGGCGGCTCCCCGCCGCAGAGATCCGGGCGGCTTCGTTCCCAACCGCACCGGCCGGGATTTATTCGTTTCCCGGGGCCGGTTCCCGCAGCCGCTTCTTTATTTTCGTTTCCTTCCCGCCGCGGCGGAGCCCAACGAGCCCGCGGCGGCCGTGCCGGGCCGGCAGCTGGGGCTGCCGCGGCTGGTCCG
>JAVJGG010000001.1:35808225-35825419 GCA_035590195.1 Aviceda cuculoides | reverse complement strand
GGGACACCCCCCTGGACCGGGATCCCCACGGGCCCCGGCCCGGCTCCGCGCCGGCCTCCCTCCTCCGCCTTCCTCATCCCCTGGCCACAGCAGCGGGGACATTCCGGGGCCTGACCCGGCCGCCTCTGCCCCTTCCCCAGTCTCGCAACCCAGCCCAGCCCTGGCCCACACCCAGGGGACCCTCCCAAGCCTGCAGAACACGCCGCCCAGGGCGCTGAGCCCATCGTCCTGATCCAGAGCCAATCCCGCTTTCCTTAGAGCCCCTCGGTGGGCAAGCGGGTCTGTGGTTGCAGCGGCTGGAGGAGATCTGGGGAGACTAGACGGGCTTCGGCACACGTAGGCAAAGCCCTGCTGGGCTCCAGTGCTGCCCTGGCTCTGCAGAGCCCCCGGGTGCTTGGGGAGCAGAGCGCCTGGCTGGGAGGGCAGGGGAGCTGCTCGCTCACCAGCAAGCTCCTCCGCACCCCAGGGATCACCGGCAATGCCCAACTGTGCCATTTCCCGTTGCAGAACTCTGGGCCAGGGAGATCAGTGGACCTGAGCTGGACACATACAGAAGCCACCAAACTCCGTCACCCATGTCTGTCCAAGATGCCAACAGACCGGGTGCCTGCAGGCAGATTGTTACTCATTTGCCCAGTCTTATCTTTCCCAGACAAGTCACAGCTTGGAGGGTGGCACCAGGGAAGGGCAGAGAGGAAAGACTTGGCTGGTCTGGGAGATGTGGGTGAACAGGAGCAGAGCTGGCCCAGACCCCTGGCACTGGCCCTCAGGGAGAGGCAGAGTGTGTGCGAGCACACCTCTGGTCTCTGGCATCGAGGATCTGTGTCTGTCTCTGGGTCCCACCTTTTTGTGTCACGCTGACACAGTGAGACAAGCCTCTGCTTGTTTGCGCCCGATTATGGGTCCTGCTCTTTGGAAGGCGAGGCAGCCGCTATAAATATTACAACAGCTCAAGGGAGCTCCCATCCCTGTATTTCTTCCCCCTTCAGCATTTCCAGCACTGCTGTATTCCCTGAGCAAGAGATGGGTCCACCCCCCCGTATCCCGTGTCCCACAGAGGCTGCAAGCAGATGCCCAGGGAGGTGAAAGGCAGGGGCAGACGGGGCCTTCCTCAGCCTCCTGTGCTTTATCTGCTCAGCAACCCCAGCGGGTGCCCATCCAGTCTGGTCTGGAGCCTGCTGAGCTCCCTGCACACCCATCACCCTGCTACAGGGAACTCCAAAGGTCCAACATGTGGGACAACTTCCTCCTTCCATTGCCCAAGCCCGGCACCCACCAACTTCACTGGGTGGTCCCAAATCCTCGTGTGGGAACAGACACACAACAGCTCTTTTCCAGCTGCCTACCTCAGAGGGAAGAGGGCAGGAATCAGCCCCATAGAAAGCCCAGAGCTGGATTTGCTCAGAAGGGGATTTGGGGTGGATGCCACCCCACAATAACACCCCCTATTCAGACAGAGGGTACTGAAGGTGGAACAGCATCCCTTTCCACTCCCAGCACCCCTGTGCCTGCTGCTATACCCTCTCTCCACCATCAGGGAGACTGTGGGATTCCCCCCACCTCCCCAATCCATCTCCCTCTGCTTTCCCAGGACAGAAGCCAATGTCCTTGCCAAGCAAAAGACCCCAAGTCCCTTCCCTCTCCCCCCATGTGAGTACCTAGCCCTGCCAAGCAGCAGGCGTGGGCAGGACAAGACTCGGGGAGGAACGGAACAGCCTGGCTCCCAAGCACAGGGGAAAACTGCAACCAGTATCCAGGGAACAGAGGGCACAGCAGAGGTAGGACAACTCTTCCCCTGCAGATCAACAGCCTGCAATGATGACAGCAGCAAGGGAGGAGCCACCGCATCCTTATCTGAGTCCCTGGCTCCAAGGATTGCAACGGCTCCTTAGCTTTGCACAGGGAACACGCCTTGAGACCCCAGGCAGAGACGGGGCTGCTGCGCTGGGGCACAACAGAGGAGTCACCACCACAGTGACCACCATGGGGTGGCAGACAGGCAGGTAGCCAGCCCAGGAGAGCCTGGGTAACCCCCTCCAAGCCCCGAGACCATTTGTGGCTGCACCCACTGCGTCGCAGGCAGTGGGAGCAGGGCTTGAGTGAGGCTCGTTTGGGGGTCTGGGTCACAGCACCAAGTCACAGCCTTGCTGTCCTCGTGGAAGTCCCCTGCGCCACCCAAGGAGGCTCTCCAAAGACAAGCAACTCCTCCAAGGATCAACAGCTCAGGCTGGCGTGAGTACAAGCAGCCAAGCTGCAGCCTTTGAATTGAACAAGCAAGAAATCTTTGCAGACCAGCCATAAAGCCTGGGTGGAAATATCCCAGTGAAGAAATCTAGGAGAATCATGGAGGGAGTACCCTCCTCCAGACGAGTCAACCACAGGCACTGGGACCTTGCAAGAGGGTCCTCCAGGGCTGGAGCGGCCGGCTCGCAGCACACGCCGGGCAGGGCAGGGAGCCGGAGCCCGGGGCTGTGCACAAGAGAGCCGTGCCGGGCGGTGGCCAGCAGAAGGGGCGGGATGCAGGCAGTGATAGATGCCAGGGTGCTGATGAGTTCACAGTCTTCAGGGTCATTAATCAGATCAGAGCTGGATTAAGGTGTCCGAGGTCTGATTAGCTTCATTTCCCGCCTCAGGAAGGAGGGAACTCTTCCCCATCCATCAGGTCCTCTGGTGACAGCTCACCTGGTTGCTAACTAGATCTGAGGACTGTAATAAGTGAATGTGACCGTGGCCTGGCTACTTACCTCTGCCTAGCGTCCTTCCTTCACAGGAGTATCTCCAGAGAGGATCCAAGGCAACCCCAAACACCAGCCACAGGTAGCAGACCCCAGGATATCAGCCAGAGAGACAGCTTTTTCCCATGGCCCGGGGTTGCAGGGCACTATGGCAGGAGCTGCCCCAGGAAAGCATCCCCATTCAGGAGGAGGTGGAGTTTAAGAGGGGATGTTCCCAGCCACCGCCGTATTGCTCCCAGTCCCTCCACAGCTCACCCTGTGCGGTTACCCCAGGGAGTCCTCTGCTCACCCAGTGGTAGCAGAACCCTCCCAAAGTGACTGGCTCTCTGAAAAAGGCCAGCAAGCACCACCTTGCTGCTGTGGAAGATTTTGGCCACATCCAGGACAGAACTCCTGAGCCCCATACAGAGCTTGACGGACCAGCTCAAAGACCTGAACCAGCCAGGGTGTTTCTCCTGTCTCCACATCCCTTGCTGGCTCAAGCCCAACCCATCATCATCTCCATTTGTCCCCTGCCTGATGCACCTCATGTTGACTGTGCCCTAAAGGTGCCTCCAGATTTAATCACTTAGTCTACTCCTGTCCAGCAAGCGTAGACCAGTGGGAAGTCCATGCTGCCCAGGCAGCATCCAAGATTCCTCAGTTCCCTCACCTCTCTGGGACGGCCCTGATCACAACATCTCTCACTGGGCAATGGGCAGCACCAGGAACGTTCACAGAGCCCAGAGCTTCCTGGGACTCTTTCATTTGCCCAGGCATTTTGGGGGGATTTGCTGGATGTGCCTCAGCTGAACGTTCAGAGCCTGGTCTTTTTTCAGCCACCAGAAAGCAGCAGCCACAGCAGCATCTATGCAGATGTACATAAGCCCTTCAAAGCCTTTTATTGCTGGTGTGAAGGTACCCAGCTAGACAACTGTAGCTCTCTGCTGTGTCCATAGCCTCAAAATGGCTTGTCTCCATGCAACTTCCATCCACGTGAGGTCAAGCAGCAGGATTAACATTAGAAGAGCAGACACCCACATGGCCACCAAAGACACCCAGCTCTGGTGCACATGTTTTTGGCATCTGTAGGGACCCACAACACTACCTACAGCAGTTCACATACTTCCCCAACCTGTCGCCTCCAGTGCCTGAGCTCCCAGAAATGAGCCATGGTGGTCACAGGTAGCATCTGGGAGCACAGTTCAGTTTTACAGCCCTGCCATTTCCTCAGTGTCACCTTGGGAAGCAACGTAACGTCCCTCAGCAAACCCAAGTGCCCCAAGATCAAAGTCAAGGGTGCCGAGGAAAATCCGTACCCTGATAAAAAAATTACCAACTGGGACCAGACTTTCATTTTCCCAGAATCAAGTTGTTATCCCAGACATCAGATAAAGACGTGACCCGTGCTGGGGCTGTGTCTTGATTTCCATCTAACCTGTCATTTTGGCTGTTCCTAGATGCACAATTCAGCACTGGGACCTTCTGGTGGGTTTGGGTCACCTTCTACCTTCAGTCAGTAGAAATAACCTTTGAGACAGGGCCCAGTGCCGGAACCGGTGTGCTTAGCTTGTCCCAGAGAGGTGGAAGGTACCCTGATTTCTGCCCAGGCTATAGCTTTTAAGCCTTGAAAGAGCTCCTTGTCCCCAGGATGACTGTACCCACTTGCTAAGCATTAACTACTCCCCAGGTCACAACCCCCAGAGCTTTCCATCTTCAGAAATTACTTCCCTGTAAGAGACCTACAGCGCAACCACCCTGTTTAAAGCATCTCTGAGGAAGCGGTGGATCTCGCTGCTCTGGCCCTGGTGCCTCAGGTCATCTTGCAACACTCTGAAGTCCCAAGGCAGCTAGTGGAGAAATACAGCCCAGAAGCATCACCGATGCTGGAAACACAGGCTGTAAGCCTGCTTGCACGCGTTTTCCCAGCCATTCCTCCATGAGAGGGGCTGCAGAAGTGTCCCACTCTCATACGTACTCCACAGCCTCCAGCCCAGGCGGGCTGAGCCCCCGGTGAGAAGCACTGCGTGTAAGACCCCCCGGTCTGCTCCAGTTTGGGGTGTCCCAGGTTTTGTGGGAGCCCTGACTACCGCCTGTAGCGGGATGCTGCCCTTCCCCTTGCAGCAGGGCCACCCGCTATCTCTGGAGTCTGGGAAGCCACAGGAGGCTGGTGGGGAAGGTAAATAAACTGCCAGCCTCCTGGTGATTAGTGGCTAAATGAACAGTCGGAGTCACCTGTGAGTGGCCCAGGGCCCGTTAACCAACCAGATAATGGGTCTTAATCAGCCCCGCAGCGGCAGGAGCTGAGCCCAGCCTGCGTCAGACCTGGCACAGCCAGCCCCGGGGTCCCAGGCTGCTCGGTGGCCGTCCCCTCTGCAGAAACACTGGCAGAGGCATCCACGCTGCTGTTGTGGGAGCAGAGCCCCACAGAAATGCTCGCGGGGCTCCTCATCCGTCTTTAAGGGTCTCCCCCTGCTCTGGTGGTGGCAGGAGACAAGTGCCAGGCGAGTCGCCGAAGCCATCTCCCTGCCTGCTCCCAGGGGTGCTGTGCTCGGTCGCTGCCATGCCCTGTCCCTGCCCGGCTCTGCCTGCTCCTGCCCACCCCAGGGACTTCCAGACCAGCCAGCCACAAGCTCCAGAGGGCTTCTGCATCCTGGCACATCGGCTGCATGGTCCGACAGGCAAGGACCTGTCCTGGAAGGCAGAAATCCCCACGCCTCCATCCCCTGCCACTGCACGGGCTTGGTGGGGTACACAGCTCCCCCTCCCCACCTCACCCAGCCCTCACACCTCCCTTCAGACTGAGCCCCAGGTACCTGCCCCCAGCGAAGGGGTTAACAGGCAAAGCAAACGTGGCTCAGTCCCTCCTAGACAGGCCTCCTGCAGCGAGTTCTGAGCAGCTGCTTATTTAGCCAAGCAATTCCTCAAATCCACAGCCCCATCTCTGATGGGACGTGGCAAAGCTGAGCAGAAAAACATATTAACAGCTCCCGTTCGGGAGCGGGGGAATGGCAAACTGGCGCAGGAAGGATTGCAGGACAAGGGAGGGTGCCTGCCCCAGCAGAAAGAGCCAGGGCAGCGCTGAAGCGTCACCCCCGACCCCAGCACATGGCCGCTGCGAAGGGCTGGGGCACCAGCATCCTGCAGGATCAGGCCATACAGCTGCAGGGGATGTCCTAGGGCTCCCCTCCCCTCTATTAGCTGCTGGCTCGGCTTCCTGGGATACAGCGATGCACTACGGACAAGCGGCTTGGCCCCTTGTAAACACAAGGCTTGGAGAGACAGGGACACGCAGTCAGCTCAGATCCGTTTCTTGCGAGGACCCAGGGTCCGACTGCTGCATTTCCAGTCCCATTAGCCCCTTTCCTCTTACATCCTGAAACACCACGAGCCCACAACACGCACGCAGAGATCTCCTTCATCCTACTGCCCTCAAAAAACAAGTTCTGGCAGCACCTGGGCTCAGCCTCAATGTCTGTCCTCACCTCAGGGAGAGGCTCAACAGACAGAATCTCCCATACCCCAGCCTCATCCAGCAAAGCAGGGAAGTGACCGAACGCACAGCACCCCTCCTGCTGCCGCCCTGCGCCCCGCTCCCACAGCCCTTGCCCAGCACGATGTGTCCAGTGCCCCACGTCCCTGGTACAACCAGGTTCTCCTCCCCCCGGCACCCCATCGCTGGGCACACCGGGGGATCCTCCAGCCCTGCTTTATTCCTGTCACCTCCAGGATCTTCTGGTTTTGCTTCACTGGGTCTTGTCCCAAGGCCAGAGCTGCTCCCTGGGAGGGAAGGGAGCCAGGGCTGGGCTCTGGGGGCACAGCACAGGGATGGGTGCGGGGTGACCCCCCCCACCGCCAGCAGCACAGCCTCACCTCTTTCCTGCTAATAGCCTTTCCATGGAGTCAGCTCCTAACCTGCTCCCAGGGTGATCGGATAAATCAGCTGCTCCTCCCAGGACCTTGGGCTCTAATTAATGTCAGCTCATTAACGAGATAACAGCCATTTATTACCCTGTCTCCCTGGCTGCTGATTAACGCTCTCCCAAGGCAGGGGCAGGGGGAGGTAATGCCGTGGGACAGGGATGGCCAGAGCGGGTGACGTCTCTGCAGTGAGACCGAGGGACACCTCAATAAGGGGGGGGCAGATAGAGGGACAGGCAAACAGGACTGCAAAGGGCCCGAGCGAGGGACAGACGGGACAAGGGAGGGGTCAGGACACTTGGGATTTCTTCCTAGTAGTATGGTAAGGGCTGGGTGGATTAAAGCCTCGAAGGAGCTGCCAAGACTCATGGGCTCCCCCCAAGATTGTCACTGTGGCCTCCAGCACATCCCTGAGCCTCAGTGTCCCCAGGCGTCCCTGCCCCAGCCCATGGGGGAGAGCGTGGCCAAGACCTAGAGCTCAGCACAAAACCAACCTCTGCACAACCCCGGCCCTCAGCGCCTATTTTGAGGAGCCGCCACGCTGTCCCACAGCCGATGGGAAGCCACCAGCACGTCCTCGCCTCTAGAGGCAAAAGCAGCCCCAGCTCCATCTCCCCGGGGGCACTGCCTATGCCGCAGAGTCAGTGGGGCAGGATGATCCACCCCGGGGCAAGAGGGAGCATTTGACTTGCCCTTGACCTGGGCCTGGGTACGGAGGGCAGGAGCAGGGGGGCTGGGGTGGGCACGGTGCCCCCACCCAGCAGTCCCAGCGCCAGGCTGCGGGGGCTAATGCTCTCCGTACATCAATCACGCTGCTCGGTGGCTCCCTATTAGCGGGAGCAGTGGCTGGTTAATCAGGCTGAGGGCTTCGGCTCGTTAAGCTGACACCTCCGTTGCGAGAGTGAGACATGGGGGCACGCAAGGTGCCACTTATTTATTTTCTTCTTTCCCAGGGAATATATTAAACAAATTAAATTCCTGGAGTGTTGGGTCAGCACAGCCAGCTCTGTGCCTGTCCCAGCTCCACCTAGCTCAGCTGCTGGGAGGGGACTGTGCTCCCCAGCCTGCAGCAAGCCCCCGGCACCACTGCAGGGCCCCCCCCCCCCCATCTCGTGTCTCCCCAGCCCCTTGCGATAAGACACAGCCCACCTATTCCCCCTATGTCCCTCCCTGGGCTGTGCTGCGACCACAGCCGCTCGGCGGTGCTGAGCGTGGTGAGGAGGGCAGGAGATCTCGCAGGAAATGCAGACCATGATTTTGCATGGAAAGTCCCCCAGGAACCTGCCTGCTTCTTTGGTCCTGCAGGGAGGGGAGTTGTGGGGCAGCCTCGGGTGTTTTCGGGGCAGCTTGTAATGCTCCCTGCTCCAGGGAGAGCCAGGGGCTGGTTTCAGCCATAGCACCAAGCTTTTTTCTTTGCACTCTGGTGTTGGGGACGCCTGGGCTAGTGGCAGGTTGGTACCTCAAGGTCCCTCTGCAAGCAGGAGTGCTAGGAGGGAGTGCACTTATTCTCTGTAAAAACTGAGTCTCCACCACAGGACTCCAGGATTTGGGGATTTAGAAAAAAACACTGCGCATCCCAAGAACAGCTTTCATGTCATGTGCGTTAACATCACTGGCGTTGGCCTCAAATCGTACAGAGCTGTGAGAACAAGGGTCTTTGCTGAAGCATTCCTCTGCACTGGACCCTTTGCCTGCTTCAGCATCAGTCACCCCTTCAAAACCAAGTGCTGTCCCTGCTCAAACGCCTTGAGGGTTGGGGTGCCATTTCCTTGCTGCCGGGCTGCTCTGCTCCACCCCAGCACCAGCTGCATTTCAGCCCCGCTCCAGGTCTGGTTAAGTGACAGGCATGGATGGAAAACTGGCTGAAAATTAGTCATTAGTCCCCAGAGTTATTAATTTATTGACCATTTGCAACTTTTCCCTCCATCATCACCTTTTCCCTCCCCATTCTTCCAGCAAAGTCAGTGGCAGCCTGTCCCGCTCCGCTGTCCCACCACACCCCATCCCATCCCATCTTGTCATCCCCATCCCTTCACAGAGCCCAGTCCCTTCCACTCAACTTCAGTCCTTCAAGCGCCTCTTCATTTCAGGAACGGACCCACATTTTGCTGGTGGAAGGGTGACTCCCTGGAGGTTAGTGAAGAATTAGAAATAATTTAATTTACCTCCCTGTTCGGGTGCTTTGATGAGCTGAAAGGCCCCTTGTCAGGCAGTGAATCCATCTTCCTCCAGCCTTACATCAAATTTCATTCACTAATTAGAAACTCCTGCCCCAGAGCATGCTGCCCCCACCCCGGCCGCCCCTTCTCCCCACCAGCACCATTATGAAAATAAATCGTTCCATTAGCCGCATTGTTGTGGCTGTGGGGCCCAGCGCCGGGAGTTATTAGAGCAGGAAGGAGGGCGTTGGATTAAGATGCATGATTTATTAAGGAAAAGGACCCTGATTAGATTCTTACTCTTCCCCTGCACGTGGGCGCACACTCACACACCCCCTGTCCCAGTGCCCGGGGCACCCCACAGCCACCCGTGGAAGGTCAGTGCCGGACGGCTGTGGGGTTTCCCCCGGGGCCGTATCCTGCTGGCTGCTCCAATGGTGCTGGGAGCCCCCCCTCTCATACTGGGACTGTGGACGAGGTAAGGGCTGATGCTGCCAGACCCCCCGCACGGACCCCAGCCGCCCCTGCCTGCCCCTCCCTTGTACAGAGGGTGGGGGACCACCAGCATCACCCCCAGCTCTGCCCGCCTTGCAGTGGGGACCCATAGTGGGGACCCGCAGCGGGTGCTGGGTGCGACCTGCTGACCGAGGAGGGGATACGGGACGGGAAAGGTGGGCTTTGGTGTGTTAGCTCCGTACCCCGTGCTCTGGGAGAGGGAGCCGGAGGGTGCCCCTCCAACGAGAGGGTTGGCAGGGCTCACTCTGGGTGGGGGGAGAGGGTGTCAGCCCCCTCCGTGGGTCCGGGGTGGTCTCTGCACCTGGGCGATGGGGGGTTGGCGTGGCTGCAGAGGTGGGCACTACCCCGGGGGGGCCCGTGTCCTGTGGTCCTCACAGTGCCCATGCTGTCCCCATGGGCCATGCGCATGTCCCCTGGCCTGTCCCCGGGGGGGACAGAGATCGGGGACACAGGGACACCTGGGCGCTTCAGACGCTGCCTGGAATATGAAGTATCCGGGCTGGAAAGAGAATAATTTGGGGGACTGGATGGTGATGCTGAGATCCGGGGAGGTGTCCAAGCACAACCGGTGAGGTGGTGGGCATGTGTCTGTCCAGGGGATAAAGGCATGTGTCGGGAGTGGGTGTGGGCGTCTGTCCGTCCGTGTCCGTACAGGCACAGCGGGGCTCCCAGCGCTGTCCCCACACGGGTGCCACTGTTGAGAGAGGGGCAGGAGGTGGGGGGCTCGGGGCAGAGGGGGAGGCGGGGGAGGCGTTTAGGGCGCAGGATGGGCTCCGCAGCCCACACCACGCACCCTCCTGGGGCTCCCGTGGGCCCGGGGCCAGAGCGCTGGGACCCCCCCGCCAACAGTTCTGCAGCGAGCAGGGTCCTGCCCCTGCCCCCGGAACAGCAGGACTCCGAAAAGCCATTAAGCTAAATTAAGCTAATGCAAGTGGGAGTGGTAGGGCGGTACGGGCTCCCTCTGCGGGCACCTGGCAGCGTGCGGGGCTAAGCCGGGCTGGGCAGCCTGTCCTTGGCTTTTTTTTTGGGGGGGGGGGCAGCTATGGGTCGGTCTATCGATCCCCGCAACCTGCTGTACCGATGCCCGCAGGCCCAGATATTTTGGAGTGACCCCCCCCATCACCGTCACAGCCCAGGTCGTGGGGATCTGGTTGGACCCAGAGCTCCCGGACGATGGGGACAAACCACCTCCTTGCCCCCTCCACGGGGGAAGGTTTGGCCTCGGATTCCCGCAGGATTCCCACCTTGCTGTCATCTCCTGCCCGCTCCGCTCAACGGTGCGGTTCCCCACAAACAGGAGATGCTTTCGGGGTGCTCCGCTCCTACTCCCTGAGTCCCCACCGCTCCCCCCCCCCCCTCTTGCTGGGACCCCGGCACCCAGCGTGCCAGCCACGGCAGAAGGCCACAGTGCGAGGGACAGACGGGAGAGGCGGGGGCCGGGGACAGTGTCCCCCCCTTGTTAACAGCGCCGGACCCTGTAGCCTTTTCACGGCTCTGAATAGGGGGTGGTACCTCTCCTCCCCTGAATTTGGGGCCGGGCGGGGGGGGAGGCGTGTTGGCGCTGGTTTAACACGCTCAGACAGGGCTGGAGCGATGGGGGGGACACACGCTACCCCAGATGGGAGCATGTGGGGGGTTTCTCTTGCCGCCACATGCCCTTCCTCTCCCTCCCGCCCACCATTCACATGGTAATGGGGACAAATTGATGGAGAGACATCCATTGTGGTACCCTCCAGCCCGGCCCTTCTGCCGGCCACCCACCAGCATCCCCATCCATCACCACCCAGCCGGGACCCTGGCAGGAACCCCCCGCCCGGGACTGGCAGATTGGGAGATGGGGCTGCTTCAGGTGCCCACAAGCAGTGGGGCAGCCCCCAAGCTGCCCTGGCTCTCCTGGGGCTGAGTGACAAGAGAAGGGGGGACATGCAAGGAAGAAAGAGCCCCCCATAAATCCTGTCTGTCAGCTGGACATCATTTTATCCTCACCATCCTCACCATGGGTTTTTACAGGGCTAGCGGGGAGTTAATGGGGCTTCAGAATCTTATTTATGGGTGTCCCTCCTTCCTCTTGCTGCCCTGGGGACAGCCCAGAGCCAGCACCCCCCAACACTTTCTCTGCTTCCACCCCAAAGCAGCCTCCCAATACCCTGCAGCATCCTCCTAATGAGGCAAAGAGCTGTTCCCCCATATTCACTGACACCCTAAAAACCTGGGTCTGGCGATGGGCTGCCCACAGCACCACGGGGCACCCCAAAGGGCGCATCCTCTCCCCAGGCATCCCCTGCCTCCAGCTCCCACCACCGTGCCTGCAATGGCAACCTGATTGAAATTTCACTCCATAAAGTGCCTTTCGAAAGCCTGACCCTATGGCCCCCCCAGGGACCAATTTGTCCTTCTCTGTAATAAGAACCTAATTAAATTAGCCCAGCCGCCTCAGAGAGCCCTTAAATTAGCCATGGTGATGAGGGCCCTCACTGACAGCCTGCTGCTGAATTGCTCTGCACTCGCCATGCTGTGGGGTCCAGGGAAAGCCCTGGGGGGACCCTGCTCCCAGCCCCCCAGGGAGACCAGGGCAGGGCAGCTTGGAGATGGGGCAAGGGGTGCACAGAGGCGCACGTGGGTGGGACAGGTATGGGGAGGCCGTGTGGGGTGCCGGCTGGTGGTCTTCCCTTCTGCTGGCATGGGGACAGGGTAGAGAGGGGACAGAGCTGGCAAGGGGCGAGGGGACAGAACCAGCAGTGACCAGCGCTAGTGACATTGGAAACCCAGTGTGCAGGGTAGGTGATCCATCTTCTCCAGGAGCACTGGGTTAGTGGGTGTTGGGGTGATGGAGATGGTGGAGAAGGATGTCCCAGCATGGCTGGGCACTGGGGCCAGACTGGGATGGAGAGGTGTCCCCAGCAGTCCCACAGAGGCTGTCGCTCCTACATCCTGCCCACTTGCCCTAGTTTCCAGGTGCCCCCAATGACAGCTTAGTCCCATGTAGCCTGGGTCACTCCCACGGCCTCCGGCTGCCCACTTCCCCTGGGTATGGGGGACTGGGGAGGAAGACCTCACCCTTTCTAGTGGGAGGCGCTAGGGTGGCCAAATCTTGCTCCTAGCAAAGCGCAAGATGCCCTTTAGCTCTGCCTGCCCTGTTTATGATGGGCAGTAAGCATCCCCAATCCCTGCCTGCCCTCCCCACACCAGAGCTCGGAGCGTCTGCCTGGGAGACGATGGATTTATTGGGCCGTGTCCCCAACCAGGAAAGATACATCCAGTGAAGAGACAAAAATACCTCTTGTCGGCTGTGCTCGCGCTCTCTCATTTCTCCTTGGACAACAATCACCATAAAAACTGTGCTTTAAAATAATCTTTAAATAATTTCTGCTTTTTGTTTAAAAAAAAAATCACCTCCTCCAACCAAACAGCTTTCCCCCCCAGCTCCCGTCTCACCCTGCACATGCCCACGCTGCCTCCCATCTATGGTACATACAAAGAGCAGATAAATAAATAAAGACGCGTGATGCTGCAGGGGGGACACAGGTCACAGCCCCCCCCCCCAACCCCCTCGCCTCTGCTAATGTGGAGCCAGGGGAGGCTGAGGCTCTAGCTAGGATTTGAGGGGGGGGACCATGGCTGCAGCTCTTATGGGACTCCCCCCAGGTCCCAGGAGCGGGTGAGCAGCAATGAGTTACCCTGAGGGTTTGGGGTGCCGGGGAGGCAGGGAGCTCAGGCCAGGCAGGGTCTGGAGCTTGGGGAGCTTTTTAGCTTTGGGGTGGGAAAGGCATGCCTTTGGGCTGAGCCAGCTCAGGGCAGGATGCCGGGAAGGCAAGGGAGGGAGCACTTTCTCCCCAGCCACTTTCTTTCCCCCAGCTCCGGCAGGCTGGGGCTGCAGCCTCGGCTCTCCCCCCCCCTGCTCCCACCAGTGCGTGCCCACGCCTGGCTGGCACTCGCACCCTCCTGCCTGCACGTCTGCCTCCGCAGCCCCCTCTTGCCAGACAGAGCCCCCCCCGTGTTGTCACATTGTCCCCACAGGCATGCCTGGCCGGGTGGCTACAGTGATGACTTGGGGCAGAGCTTGGGGTCCTGCTCCCCAGTCTCTCGCTCCGGCAGCACTCGTGTCACCAAGTCAGGGGTTTCGTGCCAAAGCCACGCCAGCCCCCCCAGCCCTGCCTGTGCTTGGGCACCCCAGGCATACAGGGGTTGGCTTTGGGTGCCCCCCTGCACCCACAGTCAGGGCTAAAGGGCAAGGGACAGTCCCAGTACCTGGGTCACCCTCCTCCCAGCTGCCATGCTGCGGGGGTGGGAATGGCATTGCCTGCCCTCCCGCCCCGGCTGCCCAGCAAAGGGCCCGGCCCCCCCCCCCCTCCCAAAGCCTCCCCGCTGGGTGCAGGCAGGCTGGGAGCCCCGCGGGAGCAGCCTGCAGTCGGGGGGTCTCTCCTCTTCCCGCTCCCCCTCGTTTATCAGACCTCCGTTGTTAGCTAGTTCTGCACACGCACACGCACATCACACGCACACACAAAAATAGCAGCATGTGGATCCAGCCAGGGGCACCCCCACGTCCAGGGGGCAACCCTTCGTGCCTCCCCCCCGCCCCCAGGAACAGGGGGTGAGGAGGGGGCGGTGGGGCACGGAGGAGGCACACCAGGGAGCCCCGGCGCCCCCCAACTAGGAGGTGGCTGTGCCCCAAGCAGGCAGGGCTGGAGGCAGGCTCCCGACGGGCACCCAGCTTTGGGAGGGGGTGCTGGCCCCCCGGGTGAGCCGCCCTGCAGCCACCACCTCCACCAGCAGCGCCGGTCACAGCCGGGGCGCACCCTCAGCTCTCCGCCCGGGGTACCCCCAGTGGGTGGAAGCTGTCAGGGGGCAGGAGCAGCCTGCCCAGGCGGTAGAGCAGCCCCGAGTACCAGTGCACGCCGTCCCCCTGCGCCCCTGGCCACCCCACCAGGCTGTGGTAGAGCCGGAGCGGCCAGAAGGCCAGCTGCGCCAGATGTTGCTCCTGCACCAGGGCAAAGCACGAGGCCACCACGCCGTCCACCACCAGCGTCCCGTGGCGCGTCAGCGGGGCGTAAGCTCCTACGTCCCTCCGGTCCCGCACCCCCACCACCTCGGCGGGCTGCAAGCCGCCCCCCCCCACCGCCACCAGCACGAAATGTCCGGGGCGCACGTGGCTGGCAAAGGTGGGGCGGAAGCGGGCGGTGGGCGCCGAGGCGTTCTCGGCCACAAAGAGGAGGTGGGTGGGCGTCAGGGCCAGGCGCCGGGGCGGCTCCCGCGTCTCGATGACATGGAAGGAGGTGAGGGCGCGGGGCTCCTTGTCCAGGAAAGCCAAGAAGTCGCTGTAGGTGGGCCTGCCCGCCCCATCCATCGCCAGCACCCGCTGGCCAGGGCGCAACGCCCACAGCGGTGTCCGGGCACCGTCCTCCAGCGTCGCCAGCGCCCGCCCAGGGAAGCAGCCCCCCGTCTTCGCAGCGGCCGAGTGCTCTGCACGGGGAGAGAGAGGACAGGAGGGTTACCCACCCATCAGACCCCCAGCATCACCCTTCCACGACGCGCAGAGACCCTCCCAGGCTCTGGGGGACCCAGCCTGGCTCTGCCCACCCGGGGATAACCCTGCCCTGGCATCAACAAGGTGCACGTGTTCCCTACACACCCCCAGCCACCAATCCAGCCTCCCTGGGTGTCTGCTCCCCCAGCCACCGTGGCACCTGGGGGCTCGAGCCACGCATGGCAGCAGCTGCTCCCCACTGTGGTGCCAGGGCACTGGGACTGCCTTGCAGAGCCAGGTCCCAAAACCCGCCTGGCAGGGGGAGAGGGGCACAGCGACAGCCCCAAATGCACAAGACAATGCCGGGGGGCACCTGAAGCTCGAAAGAGGGGAGACAGAGCCCTGAGCCGGTGGCAGGCTGAGGAGCAGTGCCTGGTCACACGCTGCATGCTCACGGCATCCCCATCCCCTGCAGTGCTGGGCCTGGGTACCGCCGGGGGGGATGCTACAAGGAACGGCGCAAGGTACAGCACCCCTCCACCCTGCGCTGCAGCCCTGCTCCCTTCTCCCGCCTGCTCGCCCCGGCACCACTGGTGCCAGCTGACTCCCTCTCTGAGCTGCAGGGAGATGTCACAGCCTGGGGCCATCATCGGGCAAAAGCCACCAGCCTCCTGGGCTGGGTTTCGCTAGCAGTTGTCGCAGGGGAAAGCACCCAAACTCTCTGGGGCTTGTCCTCTGGGATGGTGGCATAGCAGTCCTACCCCTCCCCAGATGAAAAGATGCAGCAAGTCACCAAGCGTCACCAGGGGCCCATCCCAGCACTCAGCAGGGGAACCCTGGCTTTCCAAGGAACGGTGCTCAGCTCCCACAGCAGCCCTGGTCCCCCAAGCCCCAGCAGGCCCCATCTTAGTGTCTATATGATGCTCTCCCACCATCTGTCAGGGGCATCTCATCTAGGGTCCTGCTCCTGACCCTGCACGGTCCCAGCCTCGAGCTCCCAGTCCCCATCAGGGCCCTCTCCCAGCTCCCTCATCTAAATCCCCGAGTGTCCTCCCAGACGGCACTGCCCCCCTCATCACTCCCCGGCTTTGGGCAGAGCCAAATCCCAGCCCCCAGGCCCATGAAGAGAGGCATCCATCTCTGGGACAGAATCCTTTTATTGCTCAGATGAGGTGCAGTGACCGCCCCGTGCCTGCCCCGGAGGCCAGGTCCCAAATCCTGCATCCTGCATCCCCGGGCAAGCGGCAGAGCCGTTGGGAGGGGCTGGCAGGAGGGTGAGAGAGGCACCTGGCAGAAGCGGGGGGCACAGGCGCTGGGCATGGAGGGGTGTGTGAGTGCAGGCGGGAGACCCGAGGAGACGCAATACATAAAACAGGCCACGGGGCCATCCGTACAAAAATAAAAGCCATTTACTAAGAGGCAGGGGCAGCCCGGCTGCCCTCTGTACACAGCTCTGGGCGGGGCGGGGGGGTTAGGATATGCACCCCACAGCCTCCGCCACGCACCCTTGGGCTCCCCGTGGCCTCGGGGATAAATATTGGGGACCCAGAGCCCCGAGGAGCCACTGTGGAGCGAGGGGGCTGCAGCCAGCCTCCAGAAGCCCTCCAACGCCTCAGGGTCCCTGTCTGCTGCCTGGGTCACAGCATCCCTCTTCGGTTGGTCCAGGGGAGCATCCCAGGATTCAAGAGCCTCTGTCCTTCTCCAGGGGCACAGCCCCACTCCTCTGGCCAGCGCCCCAAGGCTCTGGGATCATGGTCCTCGCTTCGGAGCCTGGCCCCACTCCTCTGGCCAGCCCCACAGGGTGCCCTCGGGCACGAGAGCCCCGGTCCTTCGCCCACGCTTTGTCCCTCTTCTTCGGGGGCGCGTCGCTCCCTCTCTGCGGCTCGGTCGCCCCATCTCCATCGCCGGCCGGCGTCGCGCCCGTCCTGGCATCGGCACGGGGGAGCGGGTCAGCGTGGGGGGGCAGGCTGGCGTCTGGGGGTGTCAGGCCGCTGGCCGCGGGCTAAGGCAGTAGGACAGGCAAAGCGCGGTGGGAGCCGAGCCCCGGGGACGAGAGACGCGGGGCAGCGCCGGCGCACCGGTGCCGGCCCCACGGCACGGTGGGTGGCACGGGGGGTGGGGTGGGGTGGGGGGGTGGTGTGGGTCCCCCCTCCCTGTGCGTGTGCGTGCGTGTGCAAGCGCTGCCTGTGCAGGCACGGTTCTCCGGCACGGCAGCCCTGAGCCGGCACGGTGCCGAGGCTGCCTCTGTGTCCACGCAAGCCCACGCAAAGGCAGAGCCCTTCCTTCCCAGCCTGTCGCGACGTGGGCACTCAGGCGTCCCGGGGCAGAAGCACGGCCCGCTCGCTGGCGTGGCCGGTGCCGTGCGTGGGCCGCTGCGGCCCTCTGCCGCACGCAGCCAGCGCGGCCGCTCCGGCGGGAGC
>JAVJGG010000001.1:35787212-35798009 GCA_035590195.1 Aviceda cuculoides | reverse complement strand
TTTGCACTGGACGGGTTTGGGTTTTTCCTCTCCCCGTTGGTTGCCTTGGTCGTCTTCTTCTCCTCTCTCTCTCTCTCTCGCTCTTTTTTTTTTTTTTTTTTCTTTTCCTTTTCTAAAAATACTTGACAGCGATTGAAAGGTCCCTTTAATCGAGGCCACAGAGCCCTTATTAAGGGCACGGGTCGGGGTGCTGGGCCGTGCCCGGCATAACGGCTTCATTAAACCCTGCGAAAACTAATATTTATGGAATCAAATTTATGGAGGCCGAGGCCGAACTTGTGGCCTTTAATGTGTGTCGGGAGCTCAAATCCAGCCGGCTCCAGGGAGGAGGGGGTGGGGACAGGGAAGGAGACCCCAGCGGGACAGGATGGGACAATGAGCGGTGACACTCCCTGGAGCCGGCGGCAACCTGGGCCAGGGAGGCACCGGCGGCCCCACTCTGGAGTCTTGGGGGCTGGGGTCCCTGCGGTGGCCTGGGGGGCATCGGCAGAGCTCTTTTTCCTGCTGATGTCTTCACCCTCCTGCTTTTATTTACCCCCCGCCCACGTTCCTGCAGCCTCACCTTCCCTTGCCTTGGGAGCAGGGTGAGTGGAGCAAGATCCGTGCCTGCAGCAGGTCTTTACCCCCAGGCCATGCCTGCCGGGGTGCTCGCCGGTCCCTTGGGCACAGAGCCGCAGGGCTCCCTGGGGGCACTTACTCTGCAGCAGGACAGGCCCCTTGAGCAACACCCCTGCAGCATCCCTGGGGCTGGCTCCCCTGAGCTGAGCATCCCAGGGAGAAGCAGAGGCACAGCCCGAGTGCAGCTGGCAGCTGGGATGATCCAGGCAGGGGTGCAGGTGCTGGTCTGCACCACCCGCTCCCCTATAGAGCCCACCAGCCACTGGCCCAGAGGGATGGGAATGCCGTGTCCGTCCGTCCCCCGATGTGATATCCCCGCGGTCCCAAAGAGGACAGCTGAGCCAAAAGGCCTCGCTGGTGTGATAAGCCCTTCTCCTACAGGTCCTGGTGTGCACGGGGAGGCAGCATAAAGCCTGGACCCAGCAGGGAGCTGGGGGACCTGGCTTGGAACAGAGCAGCTCCCAGGCCAGGAGATGGAGCCCGCATGGATGGAGCAGAGGTTGCACCAGGGGGACAACCTGGTGACAGAAGACACATGAAACAGATTGCTGCTAAACTCCTGCTGCCCCAGTCCTACCCACCCCCCAGCCGGTAGCAGGACCCTCGCTGGGGACAAGTGCCCATCAGGCAGACCAAAGGTGCCAAGGTAAGATGCTAGCAGATGGGAGAAGGCAGGATACAAGCCTGCTATGGTTGTCGGCACTAGCTCCCCATCCCATGGCTTCCCCTTCCCACCACCCACCCTGCCCCACATGCTGCTCCCTCAGAGAGGAAATATAAAAAGCAACTGGCTGCTCTCGCCCTGGGACTGGCCGGCCATGGCCCAGCAAAGGCCCTTTCATTCCCCTTCCACAGACACAGGGGCTGCTCCGGATGTTTTTGTTTCCCCCTTGCCGCCCTGGAGAGCAGGCAGCGTGACTGCAGCCGGCCCAGCCATGGGGAGCAGGGCAGCTGGGGGCACGGGTCCCTGCCCCGAGAGATTGGCACCTGCCTGCGGCAGTGCTGCCTGGATCTCTGCCTGCTGTTTTAGGACCTGGCTTGGGCACAGGAGTGGTGTCCCAGCCCCCAAAGGAAGTGTGTGAACACAAGGGCTGGAAGAGGAGAGCAGGGGTTAATGGGTGGGTGGGTGGGTGGGTGGATGGATGGATGGATGGATGGGGTGTGGATGGCAGAGGTGGTGCTTTGTCCCCAGGGAGCATCTGTAACTTGCTCCAGGGCTGCTCCCAGGCCTGGGGGCTTTCAGTGTGTTAGTAGCTTGGTTGTCCCCTGCTCCTTGGAGGCCAGAGCATGGATTAACCCTGCCCACTAACCCTGGGGGAGCTGCCTGCAAGTGGAGGGTGCCACTCAGCCCAGCCAGGCTGCCTTTTCCAATCTCCTGCTGCAAGGGCTTCATCTGGCTTCAGGCACCAGACATAGCATGTCCCTGGTGCAGGACAAGGAGAACGTGGGCTCCAGCCCCTCCCCCAAATGCTGTCCCCTCAGGACCTGGGGGTCCCCTCATGCGCACCCCACCTCACATACTGCTGCTCAGGGTGAGGCACAGCACGGGCTGGGAGCTGCTGTCCTGCCCCACAGCTACGAGCTAATGTCACCTCCTCACCATCCAGAGCTGTCACAAGCCCCTGGGACAGCAGGACTGGCTGGAGGGGGACCCAGCAGCACCAGGGCTGCACCCCTGCCTGGACACTGCTGGCCCAGGGGGGGACAGAGCAGAAGCAAAAGGAATCTCACTCAGACACAGCCTTTTATTTCAAACCCACACAAGAGCAGCCAAACTCCAGAGCCCTGCCAGACCCCTGGCTGTCCCACACCCACCCGGCAGCATCCCTCCCATTCTCCCTGGGTGCAGCACTGGCTCCATCATGAGGCGGCCTGGGCAAGCTCTGCACCAGGAAGAGGGAGAAAAGAGGTTCCTGAGACCCCACTGAGGAAAGGAGATGCCCCATCTGGGCTGGAGACACCTTGTGAGGGGACCGTTAACTGGGCAGGGTCAGCCAGGAGATGCAGGAGAGGAGGCAGAGGACACATGGGTGTTCTGCACTGCCACTCTTGGATGCTGGGGGGGAGCAGAGACCCTTGGGGTGGGTGGCAGTGACCTTTCAGCTGAAGAGCCCCTTCGCCTTCTTTGGCTTGGCCTTGGCCACAGGCAGACGGAGCTTCTGAGCTGGGGAGGAGGCTGGCTGGAAGCAAAGGAGAGGCAGCGTCAGTCCCCCCCGGGAGGTCATGCAGGATGGGTGCGCATGTGCAAGCAGTGACACTGCCATCATCCCTGTGAGGGAGTGCAAACCACACACACGTGTGCAACCACACGCTCCCCAGCTGGGGTAGCGTGGGCTAGGAACCAAGCTGAGTCGCCCAGCCCATCCTGGAGGGGCACGGGGCTGGGATGCAAGGAGGGAAGGGAGGTGCGGGCCCCATCCTGCCATTGGTACAGAAAGGCTGTTTCTAGAGCTGCACTCACCGTGGTTCCCTCGCTGGAAGATGCTCTTTCATCCTCCTGGGACGGAGGTGTTGGATGGGGCTGCTCTGTGGTTTCTGCAGCAGGTGCCGGGCCCTCAGCATCCTCTGGTACCAGCAGAAAGAGATGCAATTTGGGATTGAGATGAGGGAGCACGGGGCATTGCCCAAACCCGCACCAGGAATGGTGCCTGGGTGGGGGAGCTCTGCCCATGGGGAAAAAGCAAAGGGGGAGACTGTTGCATGGGCCGAGGTGCACCCAGGCCCCTACTCCTCTTCCCCCGGGATGGGGGGGATGCTTCACATACTTGCCATCCCACAGCCGTGGAGCTCCTCACCCGAGCGCTGCCGTTTCCGAGACTGCTTGGCCTCCTGCTGCGTCACTGCCGCGTAGAGCTGCTGCAGAGCCGAGGCAAACGCCTGCCCTTCTGCCACGCTGCAGATCTGGGGCAAGCTCTGTGGGAGAGAGCAGAAGCACCATCACCCTGTTGAGGAAATCACCCGCCAGCAGCCAGTTCTTGCCAGGACACGCTGCCACGGTGCCGCGGTGGGGCAGGGAAGGGGCCGCGCATCCCTCTGCCCATCAGGCTCCATCTGCTTCGCCCCAGGGACTGCGGCACGGTTTGCGGGGCCAGCCAGCTCTGGCACTGGGCAGGACGTGGCTGCTCCCCAGTCGTGCACGCGTGCGCGCACACACACACACGCGCGTGTGCGCGCACCCGCTCCAGCCGGCCGGCTGCCTTCCCATTCAGAGGCAGGCGGCAGAGGCTTTCGAGTCAGTCGTGAAGCACTGGAGATAAGATCGCAGGGGAAGGGCTGCGGCTTCCCCGGCTGCAGCATCGCAGGGGCCGCAGCTCACCGATAAGGACGGCAAGCCTTGGGCAGGGGCAGGACCTCGGCACCGAGGTGGGGACGGGGAGCCCCTGCCTGCCACGACCGCCTCCAGCCACGTCCGTGCGGGCAGCACAAGTCATCCCTGGTCGTCCCACGCCAAGCGAGGGCAATGCGGTGGCAAGACGAAGGATGCCCGGGTTTGCTCCCAGGCTGCCAGAGCAGCTCCCGCCTCCCTGCAAACATTTTTTTTTCTCCAGCCAGGCTTGGTGCAGGGAAGCCCCCCTTCCTTTCTGCCCGCAAGCCCTGCCAGGGCTGCGGGATGCCACCCTCGCCCTGCGGGCCATGCCGATACGCACGGGAGACCTCGGCTGGCGAGGCCGGCAGGCTGGGCAAGCGCCACGCTCCGCTGAGAACCTGAGGCAGCACACGGGCAGCAAACACGGACGTGCAGGGATGGGGAAACGCGTGTGTGCCCTGAAAGGGGTGGCTGCGCAGGGGCGTGTAGGGCACGCTATGGGTGCACGCATGCGGGTGAGTGCGAGTACGCGCGCAGGCAGGGGGGCTGTGTGCGCAGCCGGGGGTAGATGAGCGGGGCTCGGGGTTTTTTTTTTTTTTTTTTTTTTGTGTGTGTGTGTGTGTGTGTGTGTGTCAAAGGTCTGCACACTAATCTCTGCTCCACTCCACACCCAGACAGCAGGAGAACAAAGTGTAACAGATAAGGCTGGATCCTCGCTGGGCCAGAGGAGCGGGGAGGGGATGGGGACGCTCAGACCCACTCAAGGCCGGAGTCCAAAGCCTGGCCCCAGCTTCCCAGTGGCAGAAAGGGCAGGCTGAGCCCCCCTCGCTGCTCCCTGCCAGATGCAGAGGGAGGGCAGGGCTGATGCCAGGGTGGGTTGGCTGCTGCCCAGAGAAGCCGCCTTCCCCGCAGGTCTCATCTTTCCTGCTGGAGCCACGGGCGTGAAAGGCCCCTTAGCTGTAGGACACGCATGGAACCAGCACCTGCTTTTTGCCCAGCTTTTGTGCAGGGACCTCCTGTGTCCCTGTCCACTGCCACAGGAGGGAGCGATGCTCTGATCCCAGCACCCTGCCAGCATCCCCTGGATTGCTTGCCACTGGGCAAACACACCTCTCAAAGCCTCCTTGCCCAGCCTCTGAGCTCTGACCTGTGCTGGCCCATCACAAGGTCCCAGGGAGGAGGAGGGACGCTGAGCACCTTGGACACCTCGGGGATGCTCTTGCCCAGGGTGTCACCCACGGGGCCAGGGTTGCACCCAAGGTTGCAAAAGCAGCATCTGAGACCGGGAAGGCGACTGCACTTCAAAGGCAGGAGAGGGGCTGGCAACGGGTGGCCGACACAGCTGAGATCAAAGGCACAAGCTGGAGTCATAATTCAGAGAAAAGCAAACAGCAGCTCCCAGGAAAGCCGGGAACGGTGGCGGAGTGAGCAAAGTGTACTAGATAGCACTGCGTGGGTCAATGCCCCGGGAGGGCGGGAGAGTCCGCTGTGGAGCCAGCTGGCCCTGGGTGCCACTACCCTGCTGCCTACCCCCTCTCCCTGCCACCAAAGGGGTCCCCAGGGAGCGACGCCCAAAGGTGATGGGGCAGGCTGTGCACCCAGGCGTAGGGTGCTGCCCACCCCCTCTGCTCCAGCCCAGCCAGGACACGGGCTGCAGTGCAGGATGGCACCTGGGACATGCCCCGAGCCATGGGGCTGCTCAGGCTGCTCCCCTTCCCAGCACCCGAATCAGGATCCGGGCAGGGCAGCTGCTCTCTCGGTGTTCAGACCCAGCTGCCCTGAGCCAGCACACCGTCCCCGTGGCGTCCCTGGGGAGGGGGCAATGCTGTGGAGTGCCCACCGCGCTCGCAGCCACCCAGTGTCCCCAAGACCAGCATTACAGGCACCCGCTGGGGTGTCACCCTGGGGAGGTGCTGGGAGAAGAGAGCCCAGTGCTACCAGTCCCGCAGGGAGGGTTGGGCATCTGGGCTGGCACAGGGGTCTGCAGGTGCAGGGCACCCGCTGCCCATGCCTTCGGGAAGGGCCCAGCTCCAGCAAGCCTAGGGTGGAATTTGAGAGTCACTGGCCACCTCCTGCCACTGCCCTTCCCGGCGGCTTGAGCCTGTGGGCTCAGAGCCATGGGCGGCCGGAGCTGGCCCGCAGCGGGATGGGAGGGCCGCGCTTCACAGCCCCGCAGGGAAATGGGTTTATAACCAGAACTGGAAGCTTTTCCCTGCAGAGCTGTGACTCAGCAGGGAAGCAGAGCGTGCTGTGCCAGCCACCGGCCACCTGATGGCCCCGGAGGCTGAGAGGGACAAGGAGGTGTCCCCAGAAATTGCTGGGTGGGGGGGACAAACCCTGAGTACTGGTGACTTTCCCCTCCCTCCTTGCCCCACTACCCCAGCGCATCCCCAAGCTGAACCCCACTGCGGCCAACTCGTCGTCCCTGCTGCGATGTCAGCCCTGGCCTCCGGGGACTTGTTTTTCTCTGGTTACCCATCTTTTGGATAAACGCGATGCCCGAGGTCTGGGGACCAGCACGAGCAGAGAGCTGGCACTCCGGGGGGAGTGCCGGCCGGGTTTCCCAGTGCGTCTCACTGGGGAGCGATGGTCAGGGAGCTGGCACGGCTTGTCCCCTGTGTTATGACTACCTGGCCACAAGGCCAAGCGGGATGCCCTGGTATCAGGAGTGACCCAAGGTCGCGGCAGCGGCGTGGGAGGCACCACAGCACACCCTGAACCGCGATTAGCCCAGCCGGGGGGGGGGGCTGCCCGGAGAAGGGGGGGGGCAGGCGCCTGACCTTGTGCCAGGAGCAAGCCCCCCTCACCAGCAGCCCCGCAGCGGTGGGGGCAGCTCACGGGGAGCTGGTCTGCAGCCTCCCTCAGTGCCCCCATCCTGGGGGCTCTGCTATGGGGCCGTACCCCAGAGTGGGGGGGTGGCAGGGCCAATGGTGGGCAGGGTACAGCATCCATCTCCCAGGCATCCTGCCTTCGCCCACCCCTGCCCAGACTCCCTTCTCCAGAGGCCATAAGAGATGGCGACTTCGATGTGCTCTTGCCAGCATGAGCAGGAGGGGCATGTCACCCAGCCCAGCACTGTGCCACCAGTGCAGAAGCATCACTTTCCCCTGGCCTGGGCCCGGGGGGGTGGTTTGCAGGCAGGCTGGACCATGCTGGGCCCCCGTGCTGGTGCCAAGCACCAGAGTCTAAATCGGTCGCGCTCAAAGCTGGGGACTGACCCTTTCATTATCACACCAGACGTTCGGAGCGGTTACCAACATTCTTCGCTACAAACCCCACATTCCTATTTTTTAATATATTTTTAACTGGAAAACAGAGCGAACAGGGCCTGTTTGGAAATTACAGCCTGGCTGCTGTGGCTTGTATGTCAGATCTGCCCACATTCCCGTGGCCAGCCTCAGCACATGCTCCACAGGGGCACACTTAATAATTCCTGCCGGGGCTGGGAGCCAAGGGGTGTGGGCCGGGGGGGGGGGGGCGGCATGGCTTCCCCGGACTCCCCCATCCAGCAGGCTCCACGGAAGCGGCGTGGTGGAGCAGCAGCCCGGGAACGGTGCACTGGCTCTCCAGCAATGGGCATGGCTGCCACTGTGCTGGCACAGGCAAAGCCTGGAGGTGCTGCGGCAGCCCGCGGTGGGCAGGGGAAGGGCTGCCCAGCGTCGTGCCAGTGTCGGTCAGGCTGGGGAAGGATCCTCCCTAGGATCCAGGTAGATGAGCACCCATCTGTGGTAGCCGCTCACCCCGCCTCTGTCAACAGCACGGGACCAAAGGATCCTGCCAGGATCTGCCTGCGGAGGATAGAGATGGAGGGGGTTGAACCGCTCCCTTCCAGCTGGGATCAAGGGCGGGCAAAGGGGCAGCTCGTCTCCCCAGAATGGAGCAGGACACACCAGTCTGCCTCCTGCCTCAGCTCCCTGGTGGGGCAGTGACCCTCTCCCTCAGAGCAGAGCTGCCCCAAAGCGCCCCGAGCTGCCCCCCACGGAACGCCGCTGCCCTTTCCCAGCTCCTCCAGCCCTCGGACCTGCTCGCACATGCTCGCCCCAGTTTGCAGCAGTCCCCGGGGCGTCGCGTACCCCAGCGGCGGATGGCTAAGGGACCTGCCCTGAGCTTGCCCTGTCCCCGTCACCCCCTACCACGCACGCCCCTGGGGATGCGCAGCAGCGGCGGCAGCTGGGAGAGCTGGCGGCGCTGGGAGGAGAGCTGGCGGCGCTGGGAGGAGAGCTGGCGGTGCTGGGAGGAGAGCTGGCGGTGCTGCCAGCCCGCCCGTGGAGCAGGCAGGGGCAGGATGGCCAGGGCTTCCCAGGCAAGGAGCCAGGCTGAGCACACCTGGCAGGAAGCAGCGGTGCCGGCAGGGGAAGGCAGCCGGAGCGATGCCGAGAGGTGAAGGGGTCACCCCGGGAAAGAGCGGGCACCGAAGCCGGGACGGCCGAGCATCCCAGCTGGACCCAGCCCAGCCCGGCACGGCCCAGCACTCCTCCCAGCACCTCTCCGGCCCTGCTGAGGGCAATGTTTTCCTTCCCCCCCCCCCCGAGAGTTTCGGGGCCTTTCCAGCGAGCAAATGTCAGGCGCATAAAGAGCGGCACTGTGAGCGGAAGATGGAGCGAGAATGCCTGCCCGCGTCCCTCCATAAGTGCTGTCTCACACTTCATCAAGGCAGCCTTTGCAAGCGAGGCACCCGCTTAACAACCACCAGTCTATGCTGGCCGGCGACCGCAGCAGCCCCGCCGCTCAATACTCTTTTCTTTTCTCCTTGCGCTGTTTTCGCGGCTTGGGTTACAGCTTTTCTCGCAGACACCGAGCGGAGGGGCGCAGTGGCGGCGGGGGGCTCCGCATTGTGCCGCCTCTGCGCTGGGGTGGATGTGGGTGTTGTGTGTGTGTGTCCCCCCCGCCCCATGCGGGGATGCTGGGGGGGGTCCTGCCCCTGCCCTGCCCACCCGCTGCTGCTTCCAGCTCCCAAGGATAAATCCCAGGGAAAGTAAGGTCAGCAGCAGCGCAGAGGTAGGGCAGGAGGTTGCAGCATCTCCTCCCCAGCCACACGAGGACCAGCCCACCAGGAGCAGCCTGGTGGGGGCGAGGGGCTCCGGCCTCCAGTGGGCACAGCCCCATCGCACTTGGAGAGGGGCCACCCCACCGTGCTGCCCAGCAAACCCGTGGGCGTCTGAGCCCTTCCGCTACCGAAGCGCCAACAAAGTCCCTGAAAAAGAGTGGGGTACGGCGGAGCAGCCCTTGCTACAGGCACGAGCCTTGCCTCCCCACCTGGGCGACCCTGCGAGAAGCTGGGCATGGCTGCCTAGGGGCTGGGGATGGCTGCTGGTGGCACCCCCAGCTCCAGCCTGACCATGGGTACCTGTCCCCCCATCCAGCAGCCTGTGGGGCAACAGCAACCCCAGGGCAGCTGGCACTGGGAGCTGGGCAAGGAGGATGCCCTGAAGAGCAGCAGGTCCCAGCACCCCAGGACTTGTGAGGACTTGCTGCTGGCATCCAGGAAGGCAGAGCCGCAGGCTGATGGCACCTACGGGCATCACCTCTGCCAGCCTGGCCCACCACAGACACGGGGTGCCTTCTCCAGGGGCCAGTGCAGGAGGGGAGGGCCTGAGCAAGTCCAGGAGCAGAAGACATGGAAACCTGGTGGCCAGGGTCCCTCCTGTCCCAGGGGAGAAGCTCAGGGACCCCTCTTCTCTGCAAGGAAGCTGGGTGGCTCACACTGCCTTGTTACTGTAGGGTGGCTTGGTGAATACGGACATATCACCCGGGCTTATTATTGTAGGGTTCCTCCGCAAAGCATGCCAGCTCATGCGGGTTTATTATTGTCTGTCCAGGAAAGCTGGACACATCGCGCTGGTTTGTTATTGTAGGGTTGTTCAGGAAGGCCAGCCAGCTCATCCCAACTTGTTATTATTGCGCAGGGCTCGCGGGGGGCTGGCCGGGAAACTTCCTGCAAAATGGGGTGACGGAAAGCGAGCCACACCTGGTGAATCACAAGGATGCTGTGTGGCGATAAGGAACAGCAAGGGGTGGGATCCAGCACCCCGGCTCCGCCCGGCGAGGACAGGGCACAAACGTTCATGGGCACAAATGCGCGTGGCTCCCCTGGGACCCATGGGGCAGTGGGACTGGCAGAGGTGGCAGGAGCATGGGCCAGGGCTGGGGACTGGCAGAGTAGCCCGCAGACCCCTTGCGAAGCAATATCTGGGGGTGACGGGGGAGACCCATGGGGATGCTGCACCCAGTGTGTCCCTAAACCCGGCACGCAAGGGATTAGCTGAGCTAACGGGGCCCAGAGTGGAAGCTGGGGCTGAGCCAGGTGGGATTAGGGGCTTTGGGGGGAATCTGGGTGTGTTTGGGAGCGGGCTGAGCGGGAAGCAGCGGCCGCTCCACCCCGGCAGCTTTGCAGTTCCTCCCAAGAGGGGCAGCCCCTGGGGACGCTGCCCCATCGCCACCCGAAACTGCAGCAGGAAGCATTGCTGCGTGGGGCAGGGGGGCAGCCGGGCTTGCCCCCCGGGCTGGCTCAGGCAGCTCCCCAGGCACATGGCCCTGGGAGGGCTGGGTCTGACATACCCCAGCGGCCCTGGCACTGGCGCTGGCCCAGCCACTGTGTCACCATCACTTCTCCTTGCTCTGCCACAGCCCGTGTTTCCCAGCGCTGGCAACCCGCTGCTGTCCCCCCAGGCAGCGCCCAGATGTGCTGGGTGCCCAGGTGTCCCCCTGTGCTGGGTGCCCAGGTGTCCCCCCACGCAGCGCCCAGATGTGCTGGGTGCCCAGGTGTCCCCCCAGGCAGCACCCAGATGTGTTGGGTACCCAGGTGTCCCCCGGTGCTGGGTGCCCAGGTGTCCCCCTGTGCTGGGTGCCCAGGTGTCCCCCCAGGCAGTGCC
>JAVJGG010000001.1:35753019-35769974 GCA_035590195.1 Aviceda cuculoides | reverse complement strand
CTTAGTGCCACATAGTAAAGTATTTATAGAAAGCCAGGCGTGAATGGGCCGCTCACAGGCCACACTCCTCCTCGGCGTCAGGATCTCCAGGAATTATTCTGTGCAGTCACATTGTTGTATTCACCCAGAGATTGAGTTTAATTACAGACACGCGGGCGAACAGGCTGTCAGTGTTCCAGACTCGCCAGGGAAAGGGCAACTGAGCTCCCTTTAATGAATGTATTTTAAAAAGACCCAAGGTTGAATTAGAGAGGGGGAGGAGGGGGACTGGCAGAGGCAGCGCTGGGGGCGGCGGGGATGGGGAGAAGGGGCCGTGGGGGGGATGCGGGGTACTGGGAAAGCTGCGGGGGCTCTCTGGGTGGGGGAGCAGGGCTGGGATGCTGGGGAGAGGATGGGTACAGCAGGCACAGGGGGTGTGGGGCACAGGGAGCAAGAGGCGTGTGGCCCAGATGTGGCCAGAGCTGCTCGCAGAATGCAGGGCCCCGAGCATCTGCTGCGTGCAGGATGGCAGAACCCTTCGTAGACCTGGAGGAGCTTCCCAAAGAAAACGGGGGGAGTGGGGAGGGCTCCCAACTTATTACAGAGCAGGGTATAAACAGAACAAATAAATATAGAGCTGCTTTATTACAAGGCTGGCCAGCTCTGGTGGCTGGCTGATTACAGGGCAGGCTGCTCCAGCGCTACGCAAGCCCAAACCTCAATAAAGGCCAGATTGGAGCTGCCTTTTGCTCATTGACAACTTTGGCGCGCTCCCGCCATGCCGCTCAGCTCCAGCGCGCCGCTGGCTGCCCCCGCGCCCCAGCACGGGGCGAAGGGGAAAATAAAAGCTTAGACAAATAGTGAGTAAGCGATGAGCAGGGGCAGCGGGATCAGCAGCCTTGCAGACAAGCACTAAAAATACAGCTTATTTTCCTAAGGAGCCAGCAACTTCCAAAACTGGAGATTTAAACAAAAAAAAAAAAAAAAAAAAACGGAAAGAATAAAATGCCATAAGAATTATAAATCCACGGCGGGGGTGGGGGAAAGACCCAAGAACAAGGAAAGAAAAACACGGTGATGAGTAAGACACACACATGACGTACATAAATACACCGAGGCGGAAATGCATAAGCCTCCTGCACGCAGAGGCACACGTGCGGGGCCGGCTCCCGGCTCCCCGCTCCCGGTGGGGATGGAGCCAGCCCGCGGTCTCTCCTCTCCTCTCCTCTCCCCGGGGCCGAGGGCATTAACCTCCACACGCACACATCTTTCCAGGGCTCGGGCTGAAAGGGCGCTTTGTCTCCCAGTCCCCGGCGCTCTCTACACCCGGGCTCCCAAGCCACCACCGGCGAGGCGGTGGCCGCTGTCCCCGAGGGCTCCCACGACCCCCTCGGTGCTGAATCCCTGGCGCAAGCCGTGGACCCTGCGGTGGGGCAGAGGGTCGGGGCACAGACCCAGGAGGGCCAGGAGCCTCCTGGCCAGCAGCCGAAGCAGCCCCGTGCCCGGGCGGCCGGCCAGCGTGCCAGCCCCCGGCATGCCCGCGAGAGATGAGGGAGGGATGGAGACCAGCACGTCCGTGGGGCTGCGGGTCAGGAGGCTTTAAAGGAGTTGATTTAGTATTGTCCCACCTGCCCTGAAACAGGCACTTGAGCAACGGATGGAGGTTGCCTCAGGTCATCGTAGCGCTGAACAGAGCCCTTGTAGCACGGGGCAGGAGAAAGGGGCCGTTTTGGGATGAGCCGGCTCCCCTGGGCACAGCTGGGTGGGATTGCTGTGGTCCCGCATGTCCCCCATGCGCAGCTCTGCCAAGGAGACGCTCCCCCAAACACCTCCCCACAGTGATGGATGAACATCAGCCTGACCACCGGCCCCACCAAAGTCCTTACGCTGCCTCGGCACCGCTGCATCCTCTCCAGGGCAGGAGTTTGGGAGAAGGGGCAGCGCTGGAAGGGAAAGCAGGCGGTCCCGGTGCCGCTCAGCCTTCCTCGGCGGTTTGCAAGGGTCCCTTCCCTGAAGGTATCACCGTGTGCCCCAAGGGACCCCGGGCCCCGGCCCCACACACTGCCCACCCTGCTCTGCAGCAGAGCCCGGCCACGGTGCTCTCGGGGAAGTTGCAGGGAGCAAAGCGAGATATGTGGGGCGAGCAGAGCCCCAAATCTCCTTCCATGCCCCGCACGGGACAGCAGCACCCGGGCCGTGCCAAGGCACCTGCCACTTCTGCATTTCTTCTGCCTTCACCACCCACCATCTCCCGCACGGGCAGGTCCCCCACCGGGCACACAGCGTGCGGCACCCGGCGAGCCCGGGGCCGACCGGGGCCACCACGGCTGTCCCCGCTGCTGTCCCCCCCCCCCCAAGCCCGGGGAGCGGAAAACGGATCCCTGGAGAGGGCAGCTCACGCGGAAGCTGTTCGCATCCCGTAGTGTGGGCTCGACGGGTGAGGAGCAGGGCAGCTCCCGGGTCGCCGGGTTATCGGATGATAACAAGCCAGCACAGCCCGAGCACGCGACTTCCAGCAATGCAAGGCCGCTTCCTTTGTTTTGGGAAAACAAGAGGGGAACGAGACCTTTCCTGGCACGTTCTCGCCTGGCCTGAAGCTGTCCCCCACTCGCACCGGCTCGCGGAGGAGCCGTCGTCCCCCCTGCCCCGCTCCCGGCAGGAGGAGGGGGCCGGGGCCAGCCCTCGCCCTTTTCGCCTTTCCCACCTTGGCGAGGAGCAGGGCTGGAGCCAGCGACCCGCCGAGGGGGGCCGGACGGCCGCCCCCGGCACCCGGTGGGCATCCCGGCTGCTTCCCCAAGCCCGGCTGTGCCGCAGGCTGGCGGCCCCGATGGAGACCCCCTGGTCCCGCCTGCACAAGCCCATCTCCCAGGCACCCTGAGCGGGCGATGCTAAGGCTTGGGGGAGCCAAGACACCCGCGCTTTGGGCTGTGGGGACCCTACCTACCGTGGTGGGGTTAGCTCGATGCCTCCCCCATTCCCAAATGTGGAGCTGAGCCCTGTAGTGGGGCGGGGGAGCGGCACAGGGTGGCACAGGGCTCGGGCGGCCATTCCCACCTTCCCCTCTGTCCCATGGACCTGCTCCATCCCTGCAGCAGTACCCCCCGCTCCCCGGAGAGCTGCGGGTTTGATGGGGGTGTGGGAGACACCCCCCCCCCCACCCCTTCCCCAGCGGAGGAGGAAACATAATAAGAAAAATAAAATTTATAAGCGAGGCAGTAATTACAGTGTGGCTACAAAAGGCTGCCTCCTCAGGGCCATCATTATGTGGCTAAATTTAACGCCCCGTGCGGCTGCTGGGGGGGGGGGAGCCGCGTCCCAGGGCTCTGAGCATCCACACAGACGCCGGCTCCTGCTACCTTCCCTCCTTGCCGACCAGGGCAGCACAGCTGAACGGCAGCCAAGAAAGCCATAAAGCAGGTCAGAATTTTTTTAATAGTCTATTTACCAAGATGCTCTTTTTACTGCCGAGGTTTCTCTCGTTGTATCTCTGGCTTTGTTTTTTTTTTTTTTTTTTTTCCCCTCGCTCTCGCTTTTTCCCCTGACTCCTGAACAGACTGGGCTGTATTTTCTGTTTTAGGTTCCTCTCTCTCACTTGCTCTAAATACTATTTTCAGAACTCTAATTTTATACGGTATGTCCCTTTTTTTTTTCTTTCTCTTTTTTTTTTTTTTTTTTTTTTGGTAAATATTTGCCATGACTAAGCCAGGACACATCCCGTTTAAAAGGCTCCCATCCCACAAAACATCAGCCCTTTAATGACATGAATCTCATTAGCTCTCCCCATGAAAAGAGGTATAGAAAGGGAGCATCACTCAGCCCCTCTGAGTCCCTGTATCTGCACAGACATATATTTAGCCGTGTGTACCGTACAGTCACAGGAGGGGACAGTCTGGGCACACGCACACCACCTCATTCAGCCAGAGGGACCCAGAATGGGGGCCCCTGGGACCAGTGGGTTTTGGGATATCCGTCTGTCTGGGATGGGGTTGGGAAGGGCTCCGGGCCCAGCGGAGCCGGAGCCGGTCCCCAAGAGGTGGCGGCTGGGCACAGAGGAGCCTCAGAGCCCCTCCAAGCTGGGATTTTGGGATCCTCCGAAGGACCTTCGCCAGCGCGGGGGGCCGGTTGTGTAGAGCCCACCCGCGCAAGGAGCAGGGCTGTGAGAGGAGCCCAGGCGCTGCCCTCTCCAGGTCCTCAGCCCCACCAGCCGGGTTTGGCACTGGGCAGCAGCCACTGGCTGCACGCTTGGAGCTTGACCCCGAAGGGCCAGCACAGGGTCCCGGGAAAGGTATTGGGTCCGACAGCCCAGAGGGGTTTCATTACTGAGGTGAGGATCTGCCCGCACCCACCTACAGACACCCAGCACGGGAGCTGGCAGAGCGTCTGCAGCCCGGGTGCAAGCACAGCATCAGGGCTCCCGAGAGCTCAGGCTCTTCCAAGCCTTCCTCCCAGCAGAGGAGGAGGCTCTGTCTCCATCCATAATGGCACCTTCTGCCGGGGAACCTGTCCATCCACAGTCCCACGGTCATCCCTATTTCAGCATGGTCTTCCCTTTCCCCAGCATGGCCGTCCCTTCCTTGGTGTGGTTTTTCCTTCCTCAGCACGGTCACCCCTTCTTTAACGTTGGCACCTCTTCCTCCACGCTGCCATCCTTCCCTCAGGATGGTCACTGTTTCCTCTTGGTCTGGTACCAGAGGGTGAAACCCCAGGAGATGCCACAGGCTTCCCCATGGCTGAGATCTCACCCACAGAGCCTGAAGCCAAACGCAGCAGGAGAGGTCCACGGAGAAGAATTTGCTCTCTCTTTCCCAGATCCTCTCTGCATTTTCCCTCTCATTTCTACTCCAACCAAGTTACGGAGCTATTCCTCAGCCCCCTTGCCCCCCTACCCTGCTGGCATCGGGTGAGCGTGTTAGCACGACCTCCTCCTCTTCCAGAGCTGCCCCCTGCAAGTCAGGTGTGAGAACTGGGCAAACATGCTGCTAAGCCCGCAGCATGGGACATGGCTGCACTCACCGCATTCACATGGGTGCTCCTCCACATTTTGGGGGAGACAGCAAGGGAAATAACCGCAAGAAGGGCTGCAGACGGGCAGCGCCATGCAGAGTCCAGCGCTGCTGCAGACGTTGCACTGCCTGAGCAGCACAAGCTCTCCAATCCATAAATAAACCCGGGGGGGGATTTTATTTCCCTGGTGTTTTCTTTAAATTGCTTTAAAGATTTGGTTTCGGCAGCCGAGGAGACCCAGCATTAAGCAATACCACCAGCTCAGGCAGCAGATGCCCACAGTCAAAAGATAACACACCCAGGCTGGCTGCATGCACGGTCTCTGGTGTGGGACCCTCTCCTTCCCAACGGGGCCACATTTCCAAGCATTTCCACAACCTGGAGAGCAAGACACAACTGGAAGGGGAGACTCACACCTCCCCAAGCGCATGGCTCCCAGAGCTGGGGCTTTCTGCAGTCGTGCCGGGAGCCGGAGCCCGTGTGCCGGGCAGGGCTCCATGCGCGCATGCCCCGCCGAGCCAGGCTCCCCCCCCGGCCCCCAGCAGCCAACATTAATTCATTAACAGTCCCATTAACACCCAGCTGTGGTTTCCCCCCAAACTCAGGCAGGGACCCGCTCCCCTGTGACGGCTGCTGACAGGCCAAGTTTCCACCTTCAGCCCTTCTGGAGTCCCGTATAAAAATAAGCGGGGCTTTTTTTCAAAAGGAAAACTGTATTTCCCCTATCCGCACGCCCGCGCACACGTGCAGGACTCGCAGCAGGAATTTGCTCCAATTTCCCCCACCCACAAACACATCGCCTTTGGCCAGAGACCAAACGTGGGCATTTTCAGCCCCAAATATCAGGTTTTTCAGCACCCAGAAGACAAGAAGCTGGCATGACCCTGAGCTGGGCTAAACCGGGTGCCCGCTCCCTGGCCAAGGGGTGCTGCGAGACCCAGCGGTGGTCCCGCCGTGGCCTCATCCAGCAACCCCAGCAAGGCAGCTGCCAGTGCACCCCAAGGAGTTGCCCTCCCGACATGGCCGAGCAACCTGTTTGGGATCTGGTACCCAATTTCTATTTTCCCCTTTTCATCATCTTTCCCAGACAGCCACGAGCACCAGATGCTCCAGCACCCCAAGGAGATGCCCAGCCCAGCACCTACTTGGGACCTGCTACCCAACATCTGTTTTCTCCTTTTCTACATCATCATCTTTCCTCGACAGCCGTGAGCACCAGGTGATGTGCAGGAGGCAACCTCTGACCCTCCAGAAGCCCGGGTCCAGAAGCTCCACAAGCTCCCCCCCCCAGCACCCCATGCCCAGAGGGGCCGATATTCTTGCCCTACCGCATCTGGCTGCACACCAGGCTCTGCAGCCTGTGCTCTCACTGAGAAACTGGAGACCAGGGAGCAGAGACCTCCGTGAAATGCAGCCCCCGAGGCATCGGAGCACTGCTCGGGAATGGCTGGGTGTGCTGCCTTGGGTATGGCACCAACGGGGTGGCTTCAGCTCCCCGGAGAGGCCAAAGCAAGGGCCACCTCTCTCCCAAGGTGCCTGGCCGCTAGCAGAGCGCCCTGCATCCCTTTGATCCGGAGGTGCTCACCTCGCCGAGAGCCCTCTAACTACTCCTTCCTTTAAATAGCAAAGCTCACAAATGCCCTATATGGCTCCGTGTCTATACGTTGTCTATGTGTTTGTGTACACACACGCACACAACACACAGAGATTTATTCGTGTTTTCAGAGCGGTTCAGGATACATTCCAGGACGAAATTCCAGCCGGTGCTGGAGCCAAGAACATCAGTGGCCCCGGCGCTTGCTGCCCCCTCTGCCTGCGCGCACACTAAATACGGAAAGGGAGAGGTATAAATAGAGAGAGAAATACATGAATGGCCCTGTTTCCTTATGCAGATACATAGGACGCAAAGGTCCGAGTGGAGTGGGAGCAGGCAGCCTCAGGAATCCGGTGGCTGTGCCCCTGGGTGCAGTGTAATCCCTCCCCGGGTGCTGCTGCCTGCCCAGATGTGCCGAGCTGTTCGGTGCCACCTCTGCATGGGCTGGCACCACTGGCAGACGCTATGGGGGCATTGGCCCGAGGCGTAGGGAGGGAGCAGCTCTCGGGAACACTGAAAAATCTGCCTGTGGATGTCACAGGAGAAAAGGCACAGCTGGGGGCATGGGGGGACCTGGAGAAGGGCTCAGGACATGCGGGGACATGGTGAATAAACCTGGCAGCCCATTTCAGGCACAGCAGGGGTGCAGGCAGTATCAGGGGTGCAGGCAGCACCATTCCTCTGCCCTGCCCGAGGCTGGTGAAGCCGGTGGGGATGGCAACACCCTAGTCCAGACCCCATCAGCTGGGCACAGAGAAGCTGCCACGTCCCTTGCTGACACAGAGCAGTGCCTTTAGAGTCCCATCAACGTCCACCTTGTTCTCCTCCCCAAAAGGTCCTTTGCTTGTAGGAACCGCTGCCGCATCCTGAGCTGAAGGGCTGGGACGGGTGGCCGCAGGGTGCAGCAGCAAGGGGCAGACCATCTTCTCCCCGCCAGCCATCCCCGCCTCCCCCCTTTGCCCCCCTCTAACCCAAACACAGCCCCAGTGAGCTCAGCCTGGCGAGGCTGGGACCCCAGATGCCTGCGTGCTCCCCAGGGCCGGGCAGCTGCCTGCGGCCACGGGGCAAATAACGCCCGAGATGTGGAAGCGGGGCCGGGAGTGGCGGGGTGGGGGGTGGGGGGGATTGCTGCTCCGCTTTCCAGAGGGGGAAGGGGCTCTCCGCCTTCAGTGCTCCCATTTGAGCTGAGGCTTGGCACTGGCTCAAACCACTGCTTGCTGACACGAGATCAATCACCCCCTGAGCCGAGCTGCTCCTCGGCAGCACCGGGCGGCCAGTGCCCGTGCGCGGGCTGGGGCCTCTGCCGCTGGAGCGGGGTCTGGCCCCTTCTGCCAGACGGCCCGTGACACCCCTCCGCCTGCTTGCAGCAGCACCCGGCACAGCATGGCGTGGTACGGCATGGCACAGCGTGGCAGGGCACAGCTTTACATGGTATGGCACAGCATGGTATGGCACGGAGAGGATGGGGAAGACCCTGCCTGCAAAGCAAGACCACGGTGCCACTGCAGAGCCAAGGGCCGTGCGGTGCCCCAGGGAGGGTGGCTGTGATGGCGCTTGTCTAGCCCTCCATCCCCAAACAAGCCACCGCACGATGCTGGGCTGAAGCGGGGCTGGGACCGAGCAGGCAGCTGCCCGTACCTGGTCCAGGTGCCACCCACCCTCCGCAGTGGCAATGCCAGAGCTGCGGCCAGGCACCGTTGCGGTCACAGGGGGTCCGGCTGTGAACCCCCCCGCATCCCCAGCAGGACCATCCCAGCGGGGCTCCCGCGGCAGCAGCTGCATCCCTATCCCCAGCAGATGCAAAGGCTGGAGCAATCACAGCCAGCCCGGCCCCAGCCTGGCTGCTGGGGGCTCACTCCTTGCCCGCAGTCTGGGCACTATTTCGGGCAGGCTGCTGCCCCGGCGCACCTGTGCCAAATCTGGTTTTAGCAGCGTGCATCTCCACTGACTCACTGCTTGTGCGAGTGGCCTGTGGCTGCCGGCGGCGGCCCAGAAAGCATGCCCTGGCCGGGCCCCCCCTCACCTGATCGGGCTTCAGCAAATAAATAAATAACCGCCCCAGCGCGGCCCCCCCCGCGCCTCTACCCCAACCCCCCCGGGGGGGGGGGGCCAGTGCCCATGCAGCCGTCGGCCCCCACGCGGCGACGAGCACCTGTGCTCTCCCCCGAATGCCCCACTGCGGGCACGAAGCGCTGGCCCCCGTCCCCTTCACCCATCAGACGTGGCACCCTGCCCCTTGCGCCCGTCGGCGCCGGCACGAACGCTGCTGCCGTTGTGCGCACGCTTAGGCGCTCGCACGCCTGCTCACGCCGAGCCGGAGCGACCCTCTGCTCCTTCTGACTGCAGCAGCGTGCAGCTCCTTGCACACACGTGTGTGCAGGGCAGCGTGTGCCCCGCTCCCCCCCAGCGTGGCCGCAGCCCACCACGTTTCCAGCACGGGACCTGGACCCCAGGGCAGCAATGGGATGGGGTGACCAAAGCTTGTTGGGGAATGAAACAAGGACCCCACGAGCAACCCCAATCCGGAACAGGACACAGGCACCCGTGGGTCTCACTTAATGAGAACAGCACAGATGCTCGGCTGCACACAAAACCTTGCTCCGCTCATCCAAACTTCCCCAAAAAGCCAGCCCCGTGCTGCCACCTCTGCCCCGACTCAGCCTGCCCAGGGCCTCGCAACTTTTGCACCCCTCAGCCCTGCTGGCAACAGCCGCCGGCTCCTTCCCCAGTCCCGAGGGAGCCCAGCCCGGCCGAGCGCCCGCGGCATCTTCTCCCCCAGAGCCGTACACCCCGCGCGCGAGCAGCCCACGTCGCGCCCACGCCGCTGGCCCCGCTCTGGCCCGGTCGCAGCCGCAGAGCCGCGGCTACCTTGCGCTAATTAAAAACATCCCTCGTCGGAAGGAGCCAAAGGGCCGCTTCTTCCCCGCCGCACCGGGCTGGCGCGGGTTTGAGGGATGCCGTCCCCGCCCTGCAAAATGCACGGCCCCCCGCCGCCTTCGCCCTCGGCCAGACTGCGGCGGCTCCGCTCCCCGGGGCTTATTTTTAGCGCCCGTTAAAAAGCAGAAGCAGGGCGCTGGAGGCGGGCAGCCTGCGGGCAGGTGCCCGGCTGGAACCCGGGAACGGCGATGGCCGGTGGCTCCGGCGGGTGCCCTGGCCGCCCTCCACCTGCCCCGCTGGCCCGTGTCCCCTCGCGGGAGGGGGACGGGCGCCTGGCCCCCGTCCCAGCCCCGGTGGGGAACAATAAGAGGGACGCTGACCCCCGGGTGCCCTGACGTACAGCCGGCACCGCCGCCAGCCCTGGCCCCGGGGCTCCCGCTCGCCCTCGGCCGGGGCCACGCTGGAAGCCGCCTGTTTGTTTATCTTCCTCTCTGGCGTTGCTTGTTTTGATGGCACATCCTCCTCCTCCTCCTCGCCGGGGCCCGGGGTCGAGCCGTGAACCCGCTCGCGTCCTGTTTGCCGAGGTCCCGCGCTCCGCTCGCGGAGGTGCGGAGCAGCCGCCCCCGCGCGCGCCGCCCGCGGCAGATAAAAATACTCAGGGCAAAGCATCCTGGGGCGCGGGGGCCATATTTGCGCTGGTGGTATGGGTGACTTTGGCCCCAGCGTACCCGTGCCTGCGCTTCCCCGGGTGAGGGGCACGGCACTGCACGGACCCCCTGACCCTGCACCCCGTCGGGGACCCGGACCACGGCCTCCGGCAGAAGCCATGTCACGAAATGCCGACCATAGCCAGGCCAGGGCAAGCTCTCAAAACCCATGGGTGGGCACCCCACGCTGCCGCGCGGGGTCGTCTCTGCAAGCCAAAGGGACAGCTGGAGACAAAATACCCCCAACCTGCTGGGTTCTAGGCTGATGGGAAGGGTGCTGGGGCAGCCCCGAGGTGCTGAGCCCTCTTGGGCCGCCTGCTCTTTCCCTTCGTGGTGTGAACCCCTTGGGCTTGCCAATAAAAGCTGCCGGCTTTGCCTCGGCTCACGCGCGGCCGCCGCTCTACCTCCAGCTCTGCCCAAGCCCAGGCAGCTGCTCAGCAGTGAACCCTTGCCAAAAACTGCGTGTGTGAAAGCGTCGTTTCCTAAACGTATAAATATTCCCAGGGCTTTGCTGGAAAATTCCCCACGATTAGTTAAAATGCCCTGGACAGCTGAGTGCACACAAGCCCAGGGAAAGGGCACGTTTAAGCTGAGAAGCAGTGCAGCTCTGCCCTGGGGGACTGGCAGGTCCTTTCCTCTCCACGGGGTATGCGGCAAATGTCTGGGAAGCGAGCAAAGCTGTGGAGTGGTTTCCCGTAACCCGCCAGCCCTGTGCCACACCATCACGATCCCTTTCCAGCCAGGAGGTGCTTACCGCTACCAAACATCCACAACCTGAAGCTCCATTTCCCAGAGGGAGAGGCTGGAATGACCGTCAGACCTCTCCTCCTGACGTTCAACCATGCACATCCCAAGACTGAGCCCAGCGACTTGGTTTTCTTCCAGGCGGGCTCCCAGCCCCCTTTTGGAGACATCAAGATGCGGAGGATCCACCGCTGCCCTTGGGAGCGTGCCCCAATCACTAATCCTCCATGGAAGCAAACCCAAGTGCCTCCGTCCTAGCTTGAAATTGCCTGGCTCTGGCTCCCGCTGCCTGGCTCGTGCTCCACTGCTCCCCACGAGATTAAAGAGAGCCCTTCACTAACCAGCATTTTCTCCTTGTAAAGACCCTCACGCACTGTAATCAAGGCGCCTCTCAATTTTCTCCCTGATAAGCTAGATGCGGAGCTCTTCCCTTCCAAGTTTCTCAATGCCGGGCTCTTTCCCCAGCCCTCAATTCATTCCTGCAACTCCACGCTGATTGTCCGGCGTCTTTTTGAAAACCCAGACACGGGAGTCGGTCGCAGTGTTCTGGGCTCCCCATGGCATGTCCCGAGGGACTCCAGCCCCTCACGCTGCTCCTTTTTGAAGCTGGAAAATGGAGTATTAAATTGCTCGGGGGCTCTGAAATACCTGCCCAGAGACAAGAAGATCATCCAGCCCACCCTTCTGCTGCAGGAAGAGGGGGGAGAGTGAGGTGAACAGCCAGTTTTGGTCGCGGCGAGCTGCAAAGCCACGTTTGGTGTTCCTCAGCAACACAAGCCCTAGGAGACATCAGGAGGAACGGCGGGGTACCACATTCAAACCAAAGGCAGCAGCTGCTCGCATCTCATGGCTCATTGCTGCAGGATGGTACACGGGCCAAAAGCGTCGCCAGCGGGTTTGTGAAGCAACGGGATGAATGCGGAGGGGACAGATCCCCCCAGGCAGACTGAACGCACAACTGCATCCCTCCACCAGCCTCTCCCCCCAGGCCAGCGCTCAGACCTGGCTGCCAGGGGATGCAGAGGGGGAGCATCTCCCAAAGCCTCCCATTCCCCGTCCGGTGTTCCAGCCCCAAGACACTGCTCCTGGATCGTTCTTGGGACACACAGCACCGACTGCCTTCCCATCTTCTAAGGCTCTGCCAGATGAGCTCCCCACCAGCTGCTTTTGCAAGTCTCTGTGCGGGGCTACCTCATTCCCCTCCTGCCCACCCTGCACCACTGAGCACCTTCCCCCTGACCCACACCCTACCAGCTCTTGGAGGACTCTGAGTTTCCAGGCTGATGTTCATCCTTAGCAGATGTTGTTCAGCTGACCCTTGGACAAAGACATGCTTCATCAGCCCCCGATCCTGACACATCCGTCTGCAACCTTCCAGCGACAGCACCGAAACATTTACCGACTGCTTCTGCCATGTCTGCTCCAGTATCCATCATTTTACCACCTCCATCTACTAATAAGCTTATCCCGTTGCTGGGAGCTTGGGGTTTTTCTCCTACTACACTAAATAAAACTGTTTCCTTCTGTCCTTTGCCATGATTTTTCCCTGATGTCTTTAGCTTCTGTTATCCATTTTCTACACTTCATAATTCCTAATTTATATTGATTGCTATCTACTCCCGCTCTCCCATTTGTTATAAACTGCCCTTTTATTTCTAATTGCTGCCTTCACTTTGCCACTGAACCAGAACGGGCTCTCGGCCAGCACTGCCCTCTTTCTTGATTGTGGAATTGTGGCTTTTTGTGGTTCTGAAATTCTTCTGAAAGAGCTCACCATTTTCATTCACATTTTTCTATCTAAATGTTTCCTCTGAACTGATTTCACTCATAATTTTCCCCCTGCTTTGGGAAATTAGCCCTTTCAAAGCATGAAGGATATAAATTACTGTTTAGGAATGTCTTTTCTTTGCCCAGGGTGAATGTAATCTGGTCATAATCATCGGTCCCTAGGCAACCTCCAAGTTGCAGTCCAGCAGTGAATTCATCTCTATCCATCATAACCAGGGGGAAACTAAAGTTGCCTGCGCTGGATGCAATGCCTCTCATATAAGAGGGATCATCTCTGATTTTTTAGAAACTCTGCAGATGGTTTACTGCTGGCTATGCAAGAGCACCGTGTGTGTCACAAAGCGATGTCCTCTCAAAGCCCGTGTGATACCACAGACACCCTGGCTGACTCCCTGGTCCCCGGCAGACGCGGCTGCTCCCCACTCCTGTGCCTTCACAGCGAGCACAGGAACACTCAAGCATCCTGAGTCTTTTTGCATCAATGAGCATCAGTCGTTTCTGATCTTGCCATATTGGTTTGAACCATTTTAGTGCTTCTGTGATTATTTCCAGTAATGAAAAAGGATCAGAGGAAAGACTCTCTCCTTCCAGCCCCAGTTTCCCAGAAGCACATGTCTGATTTTGGAGCCAAGCACGCCAGGAGGAGAGTGGCGGGCACAGCACAGACGAGAGGCTGAAAGGCGCTTGTCCCCACAAGGCGCCACTGCAAAGCCGCCTCTAAAAGCAGCAGATGAACCAAACGGAGCAGATGGCTTCCCCTCATTCCCCTGCTCTCTGCCTGCCGTCGGCGTCAGCGTTTCAGGTCCACAGTAAAAGCGGGAGACGAGTGAGGAAGCCCCAGCGATGGCACGCTCCCGTGGAGCAGCCAGCCCGGCTCACACCCCTGGCAACTCCCAGCAGCCAGGCAGCGGTGAGGGGGTGACAAAACACAGCGCCACGTCCCCATCCAGCCATGCCAGGCCTGCCCCCAGCTCTGCTCGCCTTTAGACCGGGTGCGAGGACACAAGGAGGGCCTTGGGAGAGCCAGTGGGCACTACCCCCTTCCAGGCAAGTCCAGGCATCCCCCCCAGTGCCCCCTCTCACTGGGGCTGCTGGTGCTGGCTCCCCACCACCCCTTTGCTGAAGGCGGGAGGACTTTCACTGCTCCTTACCTCAGCTATGAAGTTCTGCTGAAACGTTTCTTCCTGGAAGGGCTCTGTCCGCAGGCGCTCTGCAAGAGAGAGCAGGGATCAGCTCACGCAGGTCTGGCCAGCCCTCCCACCCCGGCTTCCCCTTCCCCTGCCTGTGGGGCAAGAGGGCTGCAGGGGAATAGGATGCTCCAGCAGCTCGTCCCAGAGCCAGAGGGAGAGGTCAGCGGGCCCCTTCGGCTAGGGACGCCTCACCCGGTTAGCAGAAGGTGCAAGGACCCCAGGGAAGTGGGAAGATAAGGTTGAGCCTGCTGATGCACACAGCAGCCAGGTAGCGGAGCCCAGAGTGCACCCACACTTGTCCCAGCACCCTCAGGCACAGTGGAGCAGGGGACAGTGGCGGGACGTGCTCAGCGCCATTCCCAGATCTTACAGCTTGAAAGAGCTGCCTGGGTCTGAGCACTGTGGGACAGGGACAAGCCCCTGTTATAGCTTATTCTGCCCTGCACCTTGTTCAAAACACTAATTTTTCCCCATCATTGCTAAGATGTTGCCCGGAGAAGCACCTGGCCAGGTTTGCTCAGCAGTACTGGGGCAAAGCTTCCTCCCAGCTTCCTGCCCTGTCCACAGGGGACCCCTCGCCCACAAGCAAAGGACAGTTGAGGCCACCCGCCCACCAGCATCAGTCCCTGGACCCAAACCAGTCTGCCCTGGCTGCTCCAAGCCCCGCAGAGCCGGCACGCAGCAGAAGAGAGGGGAACGCGGCCAGTTGACACAGCTCTAGTGCAACTGCTGGGCAGATCCAGGCTCCTGTGGTGGGGTACCTGCCGTGGGGCAGGGTCTCACCACATCACCTTCCTGGCCATGAGACACAAGTCAGGGCTGACCCCCATCAGACCACACATCCCGGGGGGGCAAGGTTCCTGCAGAAGGGCAGGTATCACCTCCGGCAGCAGGACAGAACACGGCACTAGCAAAGGACGACCCGAAAAACAGGGCTCAGCCAAACTCCACGGGCAGAGGACAACCTTCCCCCCAAGGCAGCTCCCCCCGGCAGGTCCTGACCCACATCCTAAAAGAAGGGGGCTTCTGCCTGCCTGTCCCCCCCGATGGTGACACGGGCTGGGCGCTGGAGCGGGGCCCACGTACACAGCTGCTGGGAGAGCTGGGAGCCCCTGGTTGCTCTCCAAGCGCTCGGCGAGCTACCTCCCTCGGGAAGGGAGCCTGACACTGCTCCAGGGCCGGCCCTTGCTGGCATCCCCACTGGCTGGGGAGCGGCCAGGTGCTCTGGGCAAAGCGGAGAGCCCCTTGGCGACTCCCCAATTCCTCCAGCTACCGGTCAAGGGCCGTTCCTCCCCCAGCTCTCCCCAGGGGTTGCTCCCCAGCCTTCTGGCTACCGTCTCGCTGCCGGTGCGGCTGAGCGTGAAACACAAGCCTGGCTGCGTAACAGCTGGAGGGAGCAGAGCACACCGGCCCTGTGCTAGGGAGGAAACTCGCTCCCTGCTCGCTCCTCTCCCTCGGCCCCTGGCATCCCTCATCACCTCTGCTGAGAGTGGCCCCGTTCTCCCTGTAGTCTTCGATCTCAGCGTCCTTCTGGAGCAGCAGGGAGGTCAGTTCTTGCACCTGGTACTGCAGTGCCAGGCTCATCCGAATCAGGGGCCTCAGGAGGTGACGGGACACCTAGGATGGAGGAGGGACATTCTAGGGAAGGTCCAAGGAGGTGCACAGCTGTCCATAGAGCGGTCAAAGCAGGGCAGCCAGCAAGGCCCTAGCAAGAGCTGCACCCCAGGTCACACGGGGCTCCCCAAGATACCCCACATCTCACTCAAATCCAGTGGGAAGTGGTCAAAACACGTGAGCTGGGGGAAGGGAGGCCAGATGCTGCAGGACGCATCCCTCCATCCCAGCTCCATCCTTTCACCGCTGGGGCCTGCAGCAGGGGAGAGCTTGGGTGGGAGAGCCGGGTGGGGACAGGGTGCAGGGGTAGGCAACATTCTGCCCACCATTTGGGGTGCAGCAGGAGACAGAGAGCCCCCCATGTGCCCACCTGGACCCTCCCCACAGCTCTGCGCACCCCCTGGCATGTTCCTACCCAGGAAACAAGCACGGCTGGGTGAAAAACCAGGACCCAAGGTATCAAACTGCAGCTTAGGGAACAGGAAAGACCCTCCCAGGGAGGCAGGATCAAAAGCAGAAGGGATCCCAACATGCAGGCCTCGCACAGCGCGTTGCAGCCCACCGTGCCCACCCTTAGCTTACGGCCGCACAAGCCCCATGCAGAGCCCTGGGCACGTCCCCTGCCCCAGAGCCAGGCCGAGTCACCCTGGCCCACCAGGCACACAAAGCAGCCTCCTGCCCATCACCTCCCGCAGCCCCTGGGAGGACATTTGGGATCCCCCTGCCCCAACACACCCTTTGTCTTTATGGCTAGGCTGATCCCACGGGCGAGACAGCGGCGAACCCATCACGGCTGGTAAAGCCTTCTCGCTCCTGCGGCGAGCCCGAAGTGGGCTCCAGGCTCTGCTCACCCCCAGGCACCAGCCACAGAGGTGACGGCCATCAGCCACCCAAGGGCGCAGAGGGCACCGTCGGCTGCGGAGCTGGGATGGGGCAAGCAGCGGTTTGCCGGCTGAGCTCCACGGCTGCCTCCAGCCCCCGGCCGGCTGCTGAGTCGAGCTTAGCAGGGCAGAGCTGGTCCCCACTCCTGCACCCACACCAGCCACGCTCCGTATCCCGGGGTGCCTTGCAGACATCCAGCACGTTTCCAAGCAAAAGCAGAGGAGCAGCTACCAGCTGGGAGCTCGGGCTTTGCCCTTCCTCAGCTCAGCCTCCACGCTTCTTGCCCAGGGAGGGCCAGCAAGTCCCAAGCCGAGCCGGGACCCCGAGTTTATTTGCTCCCCAGCTGAACCCCGAAAGCGAGGACAGACACCCCCCCCCACCCCCCACCCCCACCCCGGGCAGCCCAGCTCTCCTCCCCGCCATGCCCAGGCACAGCCATTCAAGGCGGGCGAGAAGAGACGTGCCCGGCGGCGGCGGGGGTTAGGGGGGTGGTGTCGGGGATTTTGGGGGCGATGCCTCCCGCGGCAGCGGAGCCGCAGGGCCGGCCCCGGGGCCGGGGCTGCCGCCGGAGGCTCC
>JAVJGG010000001.1:35735385-35752914 GCA_035590195.1 Aviceda cuculoides | reverse complement strand
AAGAGCCCGGCCCGCCTGCCGGGGGTCCGGCGGAGGTGCTGCCCCCGGGGGCTCGGCTTGCGACAGCGGGCTCCGGGGGCTGTTTGCCGAAACCCAGGGTGTTAGGCAGCCCCGGGGTAAGAGCGAGCCCTTAGAAGCCGGGGAGACCCCCCCCCCGCTTTAATTCCCTTCGGGGAGACGGACCACCTGCGGGTCTTTTGGGGGTAACCCGCCGCTCTGTGCCCCGCTTGACGGCACGCACCAGAGGAGAACAGCATGGCTCTGCTAAGCGGGGTGCTGGCAGGGCATCGTCCCAAACTGGACGTCTCCTTGCTGCCCCGGTAGCAGCGTGTGCTGGGCTGACCCTGCCGCGCTGCAAGGCAGCAGCCAAGGTGCCGAAGTCTCAGTGGGAAGGAACAGGGAGAGCGAACCTCAGGAGGGGCAGCAGGCAGAGCCAGGCACCCTGCAGCCACCAGCACGGCCCGAGACCACCCAAAAACCTCCGAGCATTTGGAGACAGTCCTTAATTTTGGCTGTCCCCCTCCCCAAACTCTCCGCAGCTTCCCTCACCATCTCCACGGGAGCGGGGCAGCAGTGGAATTTCCAGTAGAAGGGCAGTCCTGACAGCGTGCTCTTCACATGCAGGCTGAGGCCACCAGCAGTGCGGTGGCAGGAGAAGGAGGTGGTGGTGTCCGACTGCCCTGCCAGCAAGGGGGACATCAAGTCACGCAAGTGGTGCAGGAAGGAGGACACGTGGACCGTCAGCCGCTTGTTCAGCTCCTGGGGAAAGGCAAGGTTACGGGTACAGCAACACCTCGGGGAGCTTGGCACTGAGAAAAAAGCAGCAGAAATGCCAGCACGGGAGGAACCAAGCTACTTCTGCGTGTCCCAGCACTGCAAAAAGCCATTCCTGGGCCTCGGCTTCCAGCCCCGTAACAAGACATTCCCCACCAGTTCTCCCAGACCAGACAAGCTGGGAAGACTCCCTTGCCCCGCCAGCCCAGGAGGATCCAGGTGGTGGGCAGGCTGCAGCCGTCTCCACTACCGCATCCGCCCCGCATGCCGCCATGAGTGCCACAGGCTGGCCGAGAGCTGTCGCAGCCCAGCTAACCTGCCAGAGCTGGGGGATGGCTGCCACCACATGCCCACCCCCCCTGCCACCAGCTGCTCAGCACGGCCACTCCGCGACAGAGGGTCCTGGCAGGCAGGGGTGGCACGTGGGGGCCCGGGCACACGGGCTAGGGTGAGAGGATGAGGCATGGCCCCATGTGTTTTGGGGCCGTGCTGACAGGACACCCCATGGGAGCCTGTGCCCGGCTATGGAGGTGAACAGGAGTCTCTCCATCACTGGTGGGAAGGCAGCCTTGTTTCAAGCTCCTCCTCAGTACGCTGGTCCTAGAGAAACCAGCTGCCCATCCAGCCCACAAGTGAAACAAGTGTGCCAGCCTCAGCAAGCAGCCCCAGTGGACACCTGGCTACCCCGGGCATGCTAAATAGCCTGGCCCGGTCTCCTGGGAGGAGGGTGCTCAGCCAACCAGGGTGACAGTGCTTGCGCAGAGTCGCCCAGGGACTTCCCAAGCTAGGCGTTTGCACCCAAACCCTGTCAGATCCAACAGCCATTGTGTCACCAAGCAGTTTATTCTGGGACGTGAGCTGGTGTGAGGAGAAAAGGAGGTCCCTGGACTTTCCAAACACTCACCTTGGACCTTTGTCCCACAGCCTCGGCGTCTGCGCTCTCGTACCAGACGCTGCTGAGGTCGGAGATCAGCAGGACATAGCCGGTATCCCTGAAGCACACTTTGGCAAGAAAAGCGGATTCGCCAAAGCAAACGGAAACCCAGGGCTTCGTCAGAAGGCTGCTCTCCAGCTCCTCGGAGCCCTCCATCTGCAAGAGAGCAATCGGGTCTCTGCCTCACCCCCCACCCAGGAAGACCCCTGTCCCTGGGGTGGCCTCACAGGGACCCTCGGTCCCTGCCGGCCCCTCCACGATGCCAGCTCCACCTCGTGGCCTGGAGGTGGGGATGCTCAGCCGGCTCTGGTCACACACATCCTTGCACATACACGCAGCTCTGCTGGGGTGGGCATTTCGGGGAGCACTGTGCAGGGCAGTTCCTATCCCAGCTCACAATAAGCACCCCGAATGCACCAGCAGATGCACAGCACTGTAACTGCTGCCTCCCCGGAGTTATCCAGCGCTTGCTGCCATTAATACAACCAGATCTCTACATGCAAATCAACGTTTAAGCTGCCGAGCTTGCACCAGGCTGGGCAGCAGGACACTGCAGCCCTCCTCCTGCTTGGAGACCCCATCCCTGCGCTCCACGCTATAACCACGCGCCGTCCCCTGCCTGCACTGCTGCCGGCAGCAGCCCACGCCACCCGCCAGCACCGCCGCTTCCCGCTCCTCCCCGCGACGGGCTCCGCGCCTGCCAAAACGCTCAGGGACGCGGCGTCCCCCGGGGGGGGTGCCTGCAGGGCCCGGGGCTCTGCAAAGCCGCGGAGTTACCCGAGGGCAAGAGGAGCCGGCAGGCCAAAAGTTGTGGGGGCGAGGGGCTTTGCAGAGGCGAGCGATGCCGGGCCGGAGGCGAGGGCCAGACTACGGCTCCCAGCATGCTGCTCTCTTCCGCGGCACGCGAGAGGCCCGGGCACGCTGGGATGCGTAGCGCCATGCGCCGCAGGTCGTGGGCACGGGGAAACGGCCACGGCCATGGCTTCCTCAGGGCCCAGGGAGCGAGTGCTCCTGCCCCCTCGCCTGCTGAAAAGGATGGGGACCCGAGCTGGCACGTCCCTCTCGAGCTTCCCTCCCGATCGCCAGGGGAAGTGCCACGGCCAAGATGCAGCGCAAAGCAATGTGGGTTGAAATGCTTTAACGCTTTGTTTTGCTCCCGTTATGAAATGTCCTGGCACAAGCGCCCAGCGGGGGACAGCCCTCGGGCTGCAGGCACGGTACAGCCTGGACAAGCGGCAGCAGCCGGGGCTCTCCCTGTTCCTTAGTCCCGGGTTTATTCCTCAGCCCCAGCAGGCGCAGGGTGCCTGTGCTGCAGGCACAGCACAGGGCACGCACCTGCACTGCTGCTCTTCTGGGCTCGTGCCGGGGCTGAGCTGCTGCACCCCAGTGCGCCCTGCATAGCTGGGGCTGCGGGTGCCTGTGCCCCCCCACACCCGGGGACTGGGTTCATAAGACACCACAGAGCAGGTCTGTGCCAGCCTGGCAGGGGCCATGGGCACCGTGCACCCCCCCCCAGCCCTCCAGCCTCCCCCACACTCAGCACAACTCCATCCTTGCCCTGACCACTGACCCCCCCCACCCAGCGCCCACATGCTGACTGTGATCCCCCACCTGCACCCCATGTGTTGAGGCCATCCACCCTGCACCTACAAACTGCCCCCCCCCATGCACAGTCCCTGAGCCCCCCATTTCCACCCTATTCACACCCCCTCGGCCACCCCCTCTCCCCACCGTGAGGGCTGAGGCTGCCCTTGGGGACGGGGGGGACGACAGGGGAGGGTGATCATGGCAGAGGGTTTGCATCCCAAGGGGGTGGCAGGGGAGGTGGGAACAGGCAGGGGCTTTGGGGTGCAGGACCCAGGCAGGGTGCAGAACAGATTGGGTTGCATGGCCAGGTTAGAGTGCAGGAGGGTTTGGGATGCAGGACCCAGTTGGGCTTTGGGCACAGCTGGAGTGCAGGGATGGATTGGGGTGCAAGACCCAGGTGGGGGGCTGGCTGGGTGAGGCCAGGCTGTGCATCGTACCCTGTACCCACTGGGTGCACAGGACCCAGCTGTGGGCATCCCAGGCAGCTGAGGGAAGGGGGCTTACCCCTGAGGACCTGCACACGCAGTGGCACCACATGCCTCCCACCCCGCAGCCATCTTTGGGTGTTCCTGGGTGTTGGGAGGCTCCTTGGGACCAGGTGAAGGGAGCAGCCACAACCTGGAGCTGTGGTCCAGCCCGAGCATGTCATTCCCATGAACCAGCTCCATCGTCCTCCCGGCCCAAGTCCATCTTTCCTTCGAGCTTGCACCCAGGGCCAGCTCGCATCAGGCAAGGGCTGCGAAGCCCCAGCCTTTCCTACCCCACTGCTGGGCTTTTGCAGGCCAGTTCAGACTGGTGGAGGCAGCACAGAGAGCTGGTAAACGGACTCTGATCTGCTGTAAAGGGTTGGTGCAGACTCCGCTGCAGTCGGCATAACCAGCTGGCAGCAGGAAACAACCCAGGTACTGAGCTTAATTGTGGGGGTCAAAGGCGATGTTTTCTTCCACAGAGAAATCCGCTGCTGGCTGGTTTAGCAACAAAAGCAATACCTGGGGGGGGGGGTGGGTGGGGTAGTTAAGTGGTAAGCGCTGCTGGGACCAACCCACCGCAGGTGAAAGGGGGTTGTTCACTGTTTTGGGGAACTGAGCTGAGCTGCACCCCCAGCCTGAGGCACCCTGGTGTGCCAGAGCCAGGGCATTAGTATACTCCTGGTGCCACGGGCACAGCTGGGACTTGGCAGGGAGGAGGTGAAGAGCCAGCCCTTCCCGACCACGGTGCCAGCGGCTGAGCAGAGCCTGGGGCGACAGCGCTTTGGGGCCGGCCAAAGCACTGAGCCCTTCCCCAGCCATGTCCACAGGGTGATGGTGGGCTTGAGGGGCACCCTCATCCCCAGCTGCAGTGACACCAGGTGGCCATGCCCTCTGTGGTCACGGTCCTCAGGGAACCAGGGGAGGGTGGGCTGGCGTCTCCCAGGCAAATCCTGGCTGGAAAGGAAACCCCTGGAAAGGGCAAAGTTGGTTGAAGGTTTTTATAGCTCTTTCCCAAGCAGGGAAATGAGGTTCATGCTGGGAGTGTGGAAGCACAGGTCCCTCCAGTCCACGTGGGCTGCAGAAACAAGGAGCGAAGTGACTCGCAAGCTGCCTTGGGGGCACAGCCCCCGTCCCCCATGAGGTGTCCCCGCATTGTGGGGTCAGGCCACAGCGTGCCATGCGGGCATCTCCGTCTCGCTCGGCCTCCCGGACAGCTGCGGCTCCCCGGAGCTGGGTTTGGGGAGCAGGTATGTGCCTTCCCCTGGGGGAGCGGTCCCCTCCTCGGTGGCACGGCTGCCCTCCTCCTCTTCCTCCTCCTCCTTCTCTTCCTCACTCCCCGGGCAGAGGAAGCAGCAGGGGAAGGCTTTGCAGGAGGATGGCAGCAGCCCCCTCAGCCTGGCGGGGAGCCCGTATGCCTGGCTGGCTTCATCCCTCTCTCCATGGGGTTGGTGACTGCCTGCTCTGGCTTTCTGTGGTGCCAGCTCCGAGAGCAGCCCTCGCTCCTCCAGGGTTCCTGCAAGCAGGGCGGCGGGCAGTGAGACGGGAGCCCTTTTCCTCCAGCTGCACCCTCCCAGTCCACACCAGCCCCATGGCTGCCTGGAGGCAGAGCCAGTGGTTTGGGGACAGTCCCATCGCCAGATCCAGCCCTCAGAGCAGGAGCTCACATAGAGCACCTGGAGCAGCCCCTCACCTGAGACCGTGTTCTCCAGGAAAAATGACAAGAAGCCAGTTAAGAAGACAGGCACCATGAGCAGGGAAAGGAAGAGGAGGTCCAGGGGCACCCAGCCTGCAGGGACAGGGCCAGAATCACCCAGAACGTCCCAGCCCAGCCGTGGGGAAGGGGCAGGACCTGCCACGGCAGATCCAGGCGTTGGAGAGCGAGCTGCCTGCTGTCGTGAGCCAACCCAGACTTCCAGGAAATCGGAGACATGTTCACCATACCATGGGGTCCAAGGCTTTGCCTTGCCTGGGGACTGTCCCCACTACCTGTGGCCAGGTGAGCCGGAGCCGCGCCGAACCACCGCGGCACCAGCAGCGCCATGAACATGGTGAAGCCAACGATGAAGATGTTCCTCCCCGAGTCGATGTCCGCGTACTGGAAGTAGGAGATCCCTGTGCCCACAGCCACGGCGTAGGTGACACAGAGCACCCCTCCTGTGAGGAGCAGGAGTCAGGCAGCGCCGGGCAGGCTGCAGGCACTGCAGTAAAGGGGAAGGGCAGGGTACCCACCATGAACCGCCAGCGGGATGCGGGTGAGGACCCCTGCCAGCCTCGGGGACATGCCCAGCACCACGCACACCAGGGCGCTTACTTGCACCGAGAGGCGAGAGCCAGCCTGGCAGAAAGAAGGATGGGAAAAAGTGAGGATGGGGAGCATCACCCCCCACTCTGTCCCCCCCATCCTGCCATACAGACCTGCCTTTCCCAGTGCCGGCTCAGTGACAGCCTGGGTGCTACAGGTCCCCCACACCTCCTGCTCCATTGCCTCTCCATCCCTTGCCGACCTTCCTCCCCCCACCCCAGCATACCTGCGTGAGGCCGGTGGTGCAGGCGTTGGCGATGCTGGCGGCCGTACCCCCCGGGGTGCCCAGCAGCCCTGCCAGGAGGCTGCCCAGCCCTTCTGTGCAGAGCCCCCGGTTGCAGGCGTCGGGGGGCAGCCGGGGGGCTCGCAGCAGCCTCCCGCACAGCACGTAGCAGCCCACCGAGTTCATGCTGCAGCCGACGGCCATGGCGATGCCCACCGCCAGTGCCCGGGGGGTGAGCAGCGGCCACCCCCACTCGCCTGCAGCGGAGGGAGAAGGGACAAGTGGTGGAGGCGTTGGCCAAAGGCGGGTGGCTGCACCCAGCCCCGCCGCCCCCCACCTGCGTAGGGGATGTGGACCCAAGGGGCATGGAAGGTGCTGTTGGCCCAGGACAGCTGCGCCATGGCCAAGTCCAGCGATTCCCAGGGGACGTGGAGGTGGCTGAGGATGGCACAGACGATGCAGGCGCCAGCAAACGGGAGCAGTACCTGCAAGGCAGCAAGGGGACCCTCAGCAGGGGACCCTCCTCCCCTACCTGCCCTGGCCAGCACCTCGTCTGCTGTGCCCCAGACAGCAGATCCTTGTCCTGTCAACCTCTCCCAAGGAGCCATGCCACATCTCCCCTTATCCCTGCGGGGAACATCTCGGGCTCTGCTGCTCCAACACCCTCGAGCACAAGTCCCCCGTGCACCCGTGCCCTGGGAGCTGCACCAGGACTTCTCAACCCTGCCTCTGCTCCAGCACCCAGCTCTGCTCCAGGGCCACCGGGTCTCACCTAACCCCACACCGAAGAGTCAGGCTCAGAGAGAAGCCTGAGCACCGCAGAGGGAGCAGGGGCAGACAAGCCACAGTACCGAGAAAGTGCGCAGGGTGGGGACGGGTGGCTCCGTGGAGCTGCCCCAAGCCTGCGGCCAGGTGCAGAAGGGCAGGCGGCAGGACCCCAGGTGCTGGGAGAAGGTGACAGCAAGGAGCATGAGCCTAGAAGAAAGAGCACAGGTCACCATGCAGCATCATGGCGACGGGGCCCCAAACACGTGGCTTGCACTGCGGGGATGCCCCATTCCTGTCCCCATGGTGAAGGGAATCCCTGGGGACCGCACACCAGTGCGGCCCCCGGCCTCACGTACAGCAGCGCTACCCCCCAGTTAGTGGAGCAGAAGAAAGCGGCCTCCTTGTATGCAGACAGCCCGATGATGGAGAGGCTGGGGGCCAGGACCATGGGCCCGCAGTGCCGGGCTGCCCACCCGCACACGCCAGACACTCCCAGTGCTACCTGAACCAGTCCAGAGACCAGCACAGCTCCAGAGACCTACAGGAGAAAAGGACAGGACCCATGGGGCAGGATACACGGAGAGCAGCCCAACACCTTCCCTTGGCCACACTCCCACCACCCCAGTAGCATCACTTGTTCCCCGTGCTCTGCTCACCCCAAGCCCGGGGGAATATATGTACCCACATGCACCCCGATCTCCACTGTCTTTGCACGTCCCCTTGTGTCACCCTGATTCATGGCAATCCCCAGGAGGGCTGGAAAAGGGACTGGGGGTGCAGGGATGCGGGTGACAACTGGGGTGCTGGTGGAGCAGGAGGATGGGGACCCCAGCCCAGCGCAGAAGCACCCACCTCTCGCAGCGAGGCAGCCCAGCTCCCTGCAATGGTGCAGTGCGGTGCAGGGCACACACTGGCAACAGCTGTGCCTGGAAGGGAATTTCAAAGGGATGTGATGGACGTGGACGCTGGGCTCCTGGAGCCGGGTCCAAGAGCACGCAGGGCAGAGGCTGCTGGCTGGAGAAGGTCCAGGATGCCAGCATAAGCCTTCACCCTGGGGAGGCAACCAGTAGGGTGCTGTGCACCACCACCAGAGGGGCCAGTAGGCAGGAGCCCTTGCTACCCCACATCCCCACTCAGTGCACTGGGCACCTTGTCACTTGCCATTCCCCCAGCACCACCATGGCCCAGGCCACATGGGACGCAGGCTCCAGGGCTGTACTCACCGTTCTTGTCCGTGCTGGCACCGAGGGACAGGTGGGAGCTCAGCACCATGGCGGGGACCAGGTATTCGAAGGATGGAATTTGAACCAGCGGCAGCCTGGGGAAGGGGACAGCAAGGGCACGTTAGGGAGGAAAGAGGAGACAGGGCTGCTGCCAAAGCCCTGGCTGCCAGAGGAGCGAGGGATGAGAAGGGAAGGAGGTGAGAGCCCTGAAGTTGGAGGAGGTCACCCCATATCCCAAACGTGCCCTAGCACATCCCAAGCGGAAGCCCACGGGATGTGTGCAGAGGTCAGGGGCTTTGCCAAAACACACAGCCAGCCCCCGCGTGGGGTGTGGGCAGCACAGGCACCAGATGGTCTGGAGGAGCTGCATATGATGCCGGAGCAAGGCAGTGAGGAGCTAGAGGGAAAACACAGCAGTTTTGCTGGAGGGATGTGTGAGAGAGGAGGATGCAGTGATGGCAGGGAGAGAGGCAGAGACAGCAGTGCAGAGATGCTGGGCAAGGGGTTGACCTCGTGCTCCTTCCCACCTCCAGCAAATCCTGCCTTCCCACAGCCTAGGAGAGGTCAGAAACATGCCCTGCCACGGCATCACCCTCCTCCTGGTGACACAGCTGCATCCCCTTCATCCCCTTTGCTCACCGGCTCCCCAGGGTGGTCTGCAGCACCGTGGAGATGCCGCAGGCAAAGAGGCTGCGTGCCAGCAGCTCACTGGTGGCCTGGGCATGGGGTGGCTCCTCGGGCAGGGTGGGCAGCAGGAGGAGGTGGAAGATGCAGAGCAAGGAGGCCTGCACGGCCAGGTGCTGTGCAGGGAAGAGAGGGGGTGGTCACGACTCTGCAGCCCCCAGAGCTGCAGCTCCCCGTGCCCAGCTGCCCTGAGTGGTTGCACACTCACTGACACCCCCCCAGGCAGCACCCACCACTGCCTACTCCCTTCCCAGCACACCCTGGCCAGAGCCACACGCACCCTTTGCCCGGCAGGATGCGGCCCCTGCCCTGCCGCCTGCGAGGATCCCAGTCCTCTCCCCATCTCTCTGGCTGCTCACCCTCGTCCCCCCTTACTTGAAGGGCTAAGCAACAGCTCAGCATCCAGGAGCACATCTTCTGTGGGGAGCAGGATGAGAGCACAGGGCTCCCGGCACCAGGCGCTCCACAGTGGCCCCCATTCATGCTGCTGCCTCCCTGCAGGGCTCCTGGTTTGCGGTGCAGAGGGGGTAGGCAGGCTCCCCCCCACACCCCCGAGGGCTCCTCACAGCCCACGAACAGCTGAACTTCCACCTTCTGCAGGAGCTGCCCCAGGGTTAGCCATTAACTTGAGTTGGTGAGTAACCTGCCCTTGTGGCCAGGAATGCAAGTGTCACCCTGGGTTGTCACCACAAGGGCCAGGCGACAGCCACCCACGGCCAGGACACTGGACTGTTGCGGTGCCAACTGCCCACAGCCCAGATCCCATCCCTGCCTCTCGTGGTACACAAAGCAGGGACAGGGTGGGCCACAGCACAGACCCCTCTTCCTTTATGTGCTCAAAGCATCCCCAGCAGCAGCATCCTCCGGCTCCCGTGTGCCCTGCCCATGCTTTTTGCTCCCCAGCATGGCATCCCACCGCACTGCTGGTCCCGCCCTTTCTCACCATCAGGCCCTGATGAACCCATTAAAAGCTGTGCAAGCCCCGCCAGGTCCTGCCATTCCCCACTGTGGGCACTGTGCCCACACCATGAGGGTCTCTGACGGGTGTCTACTACGTGCCCCATGCTCCTAAGAGGAGGGCACTGAATCCTGCCACAGGAGAAGGATAACCAGGGACAAGAGCTGCCCCGCTTGGCTGGGAAGACTCCCAAGGGAGCACAGGCAGGGGATGCTCATGTTTTTGTCACAGGGCAGAGGTGGCTGTGCCAGCAACCACAACAGCGACCCTGCCAAGCCCTTGCCGCTCAGGGCTCACTCATTAACTGGACAGACTTTGGAGAGCAAAGAGCGGTGGAGACCATGCATTCCCCACATTCCCAAGGATGGGGAACCTCCTCTCTCCCACTGCCCCTGCCTCCCCCAGGCACCAGACCCAATGTCCCTCCTGTCACCAGAGAGCCTGGTCCCTCTTGAGCCCTGCAGGACAGACCTCACAGTACCCCTGGGCTCACTTGCAGCACCTAGGATCCGCCCTGCACAGTGGCTCCCAGAACAAGCACGGATGAAGCGATGGAGCACCGCACTGGGGCAGGCATGCTGCCAGCACGGAGCAGCTCAGCAGGACAAGGCAGGTGCACAGCAAGAACTACTTTTATTGGAAGAGATTTGCATCTACAAAAGAGTGAAAAACAGGTGTAAAATCCACAGTAAAAAGAAGGGGCACAATGAGCTGGGCTGGTCAGCAAGACAAGGTGCCTTCTCCCCACCCCGAGGAGCAGTCAGGCATTGTTTGCTTGCAGCCACAGACAACTGGGCTTTGGGATGGGGTCACAGAGCACCCCAGTTTCACAACACCCAACACAAGCAGGATAAGGAAGCTCAGCCTTAACTGCACTTCACCACCTCCAAGCTCAGCAGGGCACAACCTTTCCCTGGGACACAGCCACATCAGCATCCCCTCTTGGTGTGACCCTTGCACCCCCCCAAGAAGGCGCCTGGCAGCCCCCAAGGGGAACTGCTGCTTATGGCCAGACAGCTCGGGCTGCTCACTCCCCCCTCCTCTGACCTCCTCTCCCCTCACCCAAGCACCCCACCTCCTCCTGGAGCACCCCACCACCCCACTGGGGTCACTGCCCCAGCCCCTCCACCCTGCACACACAACCCCAGCATCCTACATCCCACACACCACCTCTGCCCAGCACCACAAAGGGCCACCCACTTGCTGTAGCAAGAGGTACAACATCCCCCTTGCCCTAGCACCCCAGCCCAAGGGCACCCCATTTCTGCCCGCCAGCTAGCAGCTTCCCACCGCAGCGCTCCAACAGCAAGCCAACTCCACCCCAGCCTGTCCCAGCAGCCCCCAAAGTGAAGGACACCCCTGCCCTGGGGCAGGGACACAAATGCTGGTTTAGAAGTAACGCAGGGGCCTGCAGCCCCATGCAGCCCCAGGGATCAGGGGTCCTAGCAGTGCAAGGAAGTGAGTTGTGCCACACTAGGAGGGAAGGGGAAAGGGGCTGCTGCCCCGTGCTCCTAGCTGGGAAAAATGAAGCTCTTGATTCTACCAAGATCCATGGCAGTGTGCAAGGAGCACTGCCTCAGCCCCAGGGGGTCCAGCCAGTCCTTGCGGTTGGGGACTGCATCCCATGTGGGACCCGCACTGGCTGAGCAGGCATGGCAGTGGAGCGCCAGAGGAGCTGGGAGCACGGCGAGTCCGAAGGGGCCAGGCTGGCGGGGGGCTGCAGCGGGGGCAGTACGGTTAGATCTCTCACAGGCGGTGGGTACTCTCCGGAAGGAGCCTTGTGGGGGGCTCCTATGTTGGGCTAGATCAGGTGCCTTCGGATAGGACAGAGCCGTCATCACGCTGCTCCACAGGTAGAGCGCCGTTGCTGTGACACCCCCACGACATGGCTCCTTCGTCGTCTCGTTCTCCCCCAGGCAACGGGTGCTGCTGACTGGGGAGACGTCAGGCAGCTTGGGCTGAGGCTGGTCAGGGGCTGGGGCTGGCTGGGCATCCAGCTGGCAGCTGCCCTCCTCGGAGAACAGCGCAGGCCGGGGGGCTGCAAGGCTGCCGCTCCTCATGCACACAGACCCGTGCACCGCTGTGACGGAGGCGAAGACAGCAGCGAAGCCGGTCAGGTACATCACGCCCAGGAGGCAGGCCAGCTGCAGAGAAGCCAACTGTTAGCCCAGACCCCCCAGCAGCACCCCACAGCCAGCCATGACCCAGCATGGCCAAGCATCAACCCAGCAGCCATGACGGCAAATGGCACCACCAACGCCAGGGCCAGATGGATGCCAGGGAGCAGGCAGCCACGCTGCTAACAGTGGGTGGCACACAGCCTGTTCAAAGCAGGGCCTAAATATCACAAACCAAAATGCCCCAGCTAAAACGTAGCAGTTCCTGTTTAAATCCCCAGCCAGCACCCAGTTCCCTCCATGCCACCATCATGACCTTGCACCATGACTTGTGGGGCTGTGGTCCAGCACAGTGCAGACTAACCCAGAACCAGGCTGCAGCGCCTCAGGCAGCAGAGCTGCAAATCATCATCTTCTGGCTTCTGACAGCTCCCCTTTTCAACAGGGAATAAACCAAGCTGCTGCTCCCAGAGGAAAAGAGGGTCCTGCTCCAAACTCATGGCCTGCTGGGTCCCATGTTCTTGCCAGTAGCTGCTGTCCCATGCCCTTACCTTTACCACTTGCTGGTAGAACTGGCCCAGCACGTGCTGCCACATGGACTGCTCCATGAGGACACACAGATCCGTGTAGGTGAACCAGCCACGCCACATGCCCTGCTTTTCTGCCACACTGCAGGAAAAAAAGGGAATGGTGGATGTGGCACAGACCTTCCCCATCAAAGAAGCTTCAGCCCAGGCAGGCTTGGAAAAGACCCTGCTCAAGGTCTGCAGAAGGGAGCTGCAGAGCCTAGCAAAGGCTCATAGGTACCCCAACCTCTTATTTCACTGCAGCAGGGCTAGCTCTGAGCAGGGGCAGAGCCAGGGCTGCAAGGTGGACGAAAGACTCGCCCCTACCCCACAGACCTACCGTCCTTCCAGCCAGCTCAGCACTTCAAACAGCTCCCGGGGATCTGTGTAGAGACTCCAGTCCTGTGGGGACAGCAGTGAAAGGTCAGCGCAGCCCAGGCAGGCCACCCAGCACCCAGACACATCCTTCTCTCTTTCTTCAGGGGAGTACGTGGGGGAGAAACAGAAACCCAGACTCCCCTCAATGCCTCCTTTCCCCCGCTCTGTGAAATAGCTGGCCGAAGCGACAGCCCCACTTACAATGGCACTCAGGAAGTTCATCTCCAGTGTGTTCATGGTCTGGACATCCACCTTTCCTGCTGCTCCCCACTCGTCGTTGAACACCTCCTCCTCCTCACCCTCATCATACAGGTACTTACTAGCAACCATCTAAAAGCAGCACAAAGGACAGGATCTCAGTCCCCCCCGTGCTCCTCCAGGCCTCCCTCCAACCCAGTGGCCCCCCCAGCCCACAATGCTCACCATGGAGATGAGGAAGAGGTCTGAAGATGAGATCTGCTGGAGGTATTCAGGGTTCCGGTGCCGGAGTCTCTCAATGTAAACCAGTGCCAGCATCATGGAGCAGGGCGAGATGCAAGCTTCCCTGCGGGACAGGGCAAGAACCAACCCGAATGTTATCTGTGTGCTACAAACATCCCAGCCACCACGGCACAACTTGGCTGCTCCCTCCCCAGGTGGGTAGTGGGGAGGTTTAGTAAATAAGACAGCTAGATACATCCCAGCCTTGCCAGCTCCATGCTGGCTGTCCTGAGCTACAGCAAGAGAAAGTGCAGGGGACACAGGGTGGAGAGCAGAAAGCCCTGGCTCCTGTTCCCAGGCACAGCCAGCTCCAAAGTGAGCAACCCCACCTGCAGCCAGGCACACTGCAAGGGCTTGGCTGCCAAGAGCAGACCCAGGCAACCCAGTGAGCCGCAGATCCACTCAGCACAGACTCCCAGCTACAAGAGCACCCCTGCACCTCGGAGAGCAGGGCCAACCTGAAGCGGGCCTGGCTGTGTCAGGAAGCCACTACGCCTGCTGTCCTTGCCACCTGCCCCCAGCTCCTCTTTGACACTAATCAGGCCTAAGCGACAAAGCCAGTGCTGGCTCAAGGGACAGAAGCAAGTCATAGGTGAGACCAAAGCTCCCAGTTCTGACAGGGGACATGAAGGGACAGCTTTTGCTTCTTACCGAGACACATGAGAGACATATTTCTTCTGGAGTCTGCGGATAGGGCTGGGAGCCACGTTCTGCAGCAACTCCACAGCAATATCTAGGGCAGAAAAGCAGCAAAAGGGTAAAAGGGTTTAGCGCCATATAGCACAGTCCACGCCCGCCTTCCCCTTCTCCCCACAAGCCCACTGAGTCTTGGTGTTTGCTCAGCCCCTCAAGTTTAATTTAAACTATGAACGTAGGACAGGCCTTATCAGAAGTCCGGGATGAGGGAGGAACAAACAAATAAGCAGGACAGCCAGATCAAAGCAGGAAGAGGATGTGAGTGTCCAAGGCCCAGCAGCACTGCCAGATCCAGATTAGCACGTCTGCGTCACAGGGAGTTACCAGCAGTCAGCCGCGCAGAGATGTTAACACCCTCCCCTCACCCCACAGGACCTCAGGCAACCCTTTCGGAGGCTTTCTAGGGCCTGATGTCAACACCACATCTTCCTAGTCCTTTGCTCCCCTCCAACCATCATCCTCCTCCTCCAGAGCTCGTCAGCACTCCAGTTGATCCAGCTTCCACCACACCACAGCACACCACAGCCCCAGTGACTCTGAGACGGTGATGGACAATATATATTCATGTGAGCAGGAGCCTGAAGGCACTAACAGGGTATGGAAACAGGGATATGGTATAACTGCAGCTCATCTCAGCCTGGTTCCCCTGTGCTCAACAGACATGCCTCAGCAACCAAGCACTGAAAGGGCCAGAGACTGACAGATGCTGGCAGATGGCTTCAGCAGCTCCTGTCTCGCTTCTCAACATGATAGGACCAGCTGGGAGCATCCCAAACAGCACTTCAGTCTGGTGCTTGCCAAGACGTGTTTTCAACAGGCAATTCCAGCTCCATTTTGCCACTGAACCCTTGGCTGACAGAGTCAAGAGCAGAGCTCATCCCAGCAGCCATGCATTTCCAGCTCCCAGGAAAACCATCACCACACAACCTCTTCTCTCCACATCCCTCCTTTCTATGCATCTCCAGCAACTAAGAGAACAGCTGCAGTCCCACAGGAATTATCTGCCCAACAGCAGCCACCAAGCTCAGAAACACTCTGCTCTAAGGGACCTCCCCAGGTTATTCAAGCCACCCCACTGCTAGGATCCACAGGCAGGCAGACACAGCTCCAGCCACCCACTGGCAGCTCCCAGCCTCTCACACTGCTGCTGCTCTCTCTGCCCTGCTTGGCCACCCTTGCGCTACCACACCAGCCACCACAGAGGCAGCAGCGATGTCCTGAGTGATGGAGAGTACATGAGGTCCCCCAGGCTCTGTCCCAATGTGAAACCTAATTCTTCAGCCCACAAATCCAACCCACGACAGCGTGTCCTGCCCTAGAGGGCACGGAGAGCAGCTGATCACTGTCCCCATCTCACAGCCACGACACACTGAGGGTAGTTATGATTTTTCCTTTCCAGAAAGAACAAACTCAGGTTTTCAACGTCTTTCCTCAGCCAGCCCCATACTGCCTCTTGCGGCTGCCCCTCAATGCCAAAGACCTTTCCCAGCTCCTCCTGCTACTCTGGACTCTCCCCACAACTGCCTCCATCTCATCTGAAGAGCAGTGCCATAAACTCACCATGTAGCAACGGCACAGCTGCACTAAGACAGGTGCCATAACCCTAGGTCCCCTTTTTTGACAGAAGCTGATAGCAGTTGGTGAAGGAAGGCTATAAGAGCAGATAAGCCCGCAGAGATATTCTCTGTGCATTGCTCCCGCCCCCAGCTGCTGGAGCCGAGGCATTTCCTGACTGCAAGGCAGTCTTTATAGTTAATAGTCCTCAACAGAGTCTTCTTCCATGAATATGCCCTTTGAACTTCCAACACTCGTAGCGTCCTGTGGAACAGTCCCATCTCGTACTGGGGTGTGACACAAGCCCTAAAGATGAGCCACATACCTCCCTTGCACCACCTGTGTCAGAACTCGTGACTCCCAGCAGCGCCCAGGCAGCTGGCTGCCCAGCTCAGCCCCATCACCACGCACCCAGCATCCCCCTCCTCGCTGAGCTATATTGCACACAGCCTCTTGGCTACTTCAGACCATTTCCCCAAATTTATCACAACAGCTTTGAATGCAAGCACACTTCTCCACCCACTCCACACCCCCTGCAAGCTGTGTGAGCATGCAGCTAGTGGAAACACTAACACGGCTGAACTGTGAAAGCCCTCTGGCAAACCACTGCTTGCCCTTGACCACTCCTCTCTACCGTCACCTGCACCAGCTCCTCAGACTCAACCCAGCTGCGTCCTTCTGCTCCCCCAAACACTGGTGAATCAACAGTAAAAAAAAAAGGATGTGATCCACACAAACACACAGCAGAAACTTGTCCCCTTGGTGCTCACAAATGGAAGTTAAACAAACTCCCCAGTACTTTGCACAGCACAAGAAGTTATCCAAGACACCTCCCATCAGGGACGGGGACACAGCCTTCACTGCCAAGGAATTTGCAAGCAACCTAAAGGACTCTGCACACCAGCAAAGTGCCAAAAATGCAGCAGTGGGCCAGAGAGGGCAATAAAACAGAGAGCAGGAGCCATGAGGCTCTGGCACCCTGCCCGCTGTGCTGTGCAGAGCGAGGAAGGCTGGGCAGGGGTGGGATTTGGCATGGGGAGGGAGCCAGTGACTTGTTGGTCTCAGCCCCTGGGCTACTTCCAACCCCCTTGACTCAGCATTCCCATCCGGGGACACTCGGCAACCCACCTGCCATGGGGCTGGAGAGATTATCCAGGCTGCAGTCTTTGTCCCAGCCATAATAGAGCCGCTTCCGCACTCTCTCGCTCAGCTGCTGGTGCCTGGGCAGGAACTGCAGGCAGACATGGGTTAACGTGAGAAACGCCCCGAGCACTCCCCGTACCGGGGTCTCCACCCCAATCAAGCTTAGGCGTAAAACGGGCCCGGCGGGGCCCCCAGGAACTCGGCCAGGGGCCGGGGTGTGCGGTCACACGGGGCTCTTCAGGGCCTGGGATTAAGGGAACAACACCCCAGGGGCCCGCGGAGGTGCGGAGCTGGGGACAGGCTGCGCCGGCGACACCGAGCACCACCAGAGGTGCGCCGGGGGCGGGGGGGGGACGACGACGACACGAACTCACCGTGAACTCCTGGAATCCGCTGAGGGAGAAGGTACCCTCCTCGTCCAGCAGCAGCCCGTCCAGCTCCATCCCGCCCCCGGGGCAGGGGCTGCCGGGTCCCCTCCGGGGTGCCGGGCTGCTCCGAAACCGAGGCCGGGTCCGGTGACCGGAGCAGGGGTGGCGGAACCGCTGCTAGGCCGAGTCCCGCCGCCCGCCTTCCTCTTCCGGTGTAGGGAGAGCGGCCGAAGCCGCGCCTGCGCAGAGCGCCCCTCCTCCCCGCCCTCCCCAGAGCGCATGCGCGGCCGGTCCCTCCCCGCCG
>JAVJGG010000001.1:35720234-35734956 GCA_035590195.1 Aviceda cuculoides | reverse complement strand
GCAGCGGGGCCTGCCCCGCCGAGGCCGCGGAGGCTGGGGGGCTTGTCGGGGTGCTGCTCGTCCGGCCCTCGGCGGTGGCGGGTAGGCCGCTTGCGAGCCTTCGGGGTCGGTGGCGATCCCCTGTGGGGTGCCTGCGGTCTGTATTCGTGCGGCAAGGCTGAGGGCAGCTGCCCCGGTAACGCCGTGGGATGTGCTCAGCCAGGAGCAACCGTGTTGTTTTCCGCCGACGGGCGTAAACAGGCCCCTTCCTGAGGGGAGAAAGTGCCAAGAGCTCGGGCAGGGTTTGCCCCGCAATAACGAAACGCAGCTGGGCCCAACTGGAGGCTCGCCCAGGCACGTTTCTGGTTAATTTTTGCATCCGTGCTTCATCGCTTCGCTTCACCGGGTAATCGCGGTCAGCGAGCCTCACGGCCTCCTGCAGCGGCAGGCTGCCGTGCGGCGTTTTATTTTAAGCCCTTCTGCTCGTTGATCTTTTTCCGGAGGGTGCTGATTTTTCACAAAGGCCGAGGCCGCTCTGTTTGGGCGCGAGCGTATCCCCCCCTGCCCTGCCTTCCCTTCTCCTCTGCCTCTCAGGCAGGGCAGCAGCACGAGGAGCTGGGAATTTGAGTGGCAGAGCCCAGCTGTGGATGGGAATGAAAAACATCCTGTTTGTTTGTATAAACAGTGAGTCAGTTTTACTGGCAAAAACGCTCTCAGCCAGTGGCTTTCCCAGCAGAAAAGGTCAAAACTGGCCAGGGAAAGGGTTAAGTGTTGGTTGCAGATTAAATAGGAAGGGACAGACTCTGAAGTCAGAGAAGGGAAAAGTATGTGATTAAACAGCCTTTGAAGTCACTATGAAGAGGCCGCTTACGTTCTGCTTCCTCATCCGTACGATTATCAGAGGCATACATGGTAGCCGGGTACTTATATGGTTTTGGACTCCTCTACCAGCTGGAAAGGCCTGAAAGCAGAGCTTTGAAGTTACTGGGAGGGGGAGAGGCGTGCCATGAGATGGCAGGGCTGGTAGACAATGATAGCTAAGGGACTGTGTGTAAAAAGGTCAAGAAGAACAAAAGGTGCCCAGAATATGGGACAGCAGAGAGAGATTTAAATATCACAGAGCAGAAGGAATTATTTACGGTCCCATGGAGGATTCAGCCAGCATCCTTCAACTGCAATCCATAAATGAGACAGAATAGGAGGAAGTTCTTCCAGAGCTGATGGGTTAAGCTACAGAATTGTTGTCCAATGGGAAGGGATAAAAACGTTGTCGTTTAAGTCATTATAGGTCCTGTAAGCCCATGGAAAGTGTGCAGCTTTTGTTCTGTGCTACCCAGTGAGGCAGATCTCACTTCCAAGTCCTGTACCTCTGACTGCGGCTTGGTGAGAAGCACAGCCCTTCCCTGCGCTGCACGGCAAGATGCTCTCTGACTCCGATCATTGTTTGATGCATTTGAGATTAGTTATTGGCAAATACTTGCTGAAGAGGAGCAAGGTAAAATAGTGGAGTGGCTCTTCCTTTCTGGAAAGGACCATTCATTAAAGGGGTGAGGGTGAGTGCATTTCCCCAGCATTTGTTTCTGGAGTGACTTAAAAACAGCTCCTGTGAGCTGGAGGGAAGTGCTGATGCACTTGCTTGGAGGAAAGGAGGAATACAGACAGCCACTGCTGGCACAAACGCCACCCTGGAACCTTTGCTGTTGAATCTATATGGAGTGGGGAGATAAACTCTTTGTTGGTGGGATTGCGCGACTATGCGTGAGCAGTATTGTGTGAGCTGGCATTTGGCTCAAGCCAATGTGTTGGTGAGGGACATGAAAGGTTTTACGATAGAGTCAAGTGAGCAACTAAACCATTTAAGTGCTAGGCTCTGATGAAACGGGGAGAGGTTTGTGATAAAAGAATGGGCATCTAGCAGCAGGTGCGGGATGTGTTTTGGTGCTACCTGCAGGTAATGCTGGGCCTTGTGATGTCAAGTAGGACGTAAGTTTTCAGCAAACAGGCTGATTCTCAACCAGTCTTCTGCTACAGCAATCTGTATTTATGTTATCCAGAGCCTCCACGTTGAGGATTCGGAGGGACTTGTACAAGGGAGGATTAGCCTTGTTTTACAACCGAAGGAGGAGCTCAGAAGCAGGGGAGGAGAGCGCTGGGAGATGGCAGGTAGTCAGCTGTCTGGTGGTGGGCAAAGGCACCATTTGAGAATGTGCTGTGGCAGGGGTGGGTGTCTGCAGAGTACAATGCTTGCTACAGTGGCCGGTAGCAGTTGGATATTTCTGCTCTTCTGTACACTGAGCCATATCTGTTTGCTCATGAAGAGCAGTACCTTGCTGCCCTTTTCCTGCCTAACAATTTCTCATTTGATTTCTAGGTTGTTTTCCTCCACCTCCCTGAGACCACTCTTTCTCCTCAGCATGTCCCTTCTTGGCATCCTCTTGCTGGAGAGGTGGAAACCCAGGTTCCTGTTTGATTTCTCAGGTATGCAATGAGTAGCAGTGTAGCTAGTGACACGGTTCTGGTGTTACCAGCTGCTGGGCTATGGCCACAGCTGGTCCTTTCCTGGCTCTCTCATAGGTCACGTAAGCTCTGTTCCTACTGTAACTGCAGGCTTTGGTACTGGTGCTGCCTCTTGCCTATTTGTGTCAGAGTATTAGGATGTATCCTAATACTGTGGGCATGGGGGGAATTGCTCCCAGTGCTGAGAAGTTCTGGGAGTGGCTCATTTTGAGAATGACTAAGGGGGCCCAGCTAACTTGTCAAGGAAGCTGGTGACCGGGATGATGCAGTGTTTCTGCTGTGTCCTTTCTCTCCTGCAAATGTTGTGGCAAAAAGATCATTCTAGGTCTGAGCATATATGGCCAGCTGACCTGGGGGAAGGAAACGGGGGGGTGGGGGGTGTGACACGGCAGGGCGGAGCGTGTTGAAGTGTATTGGTTTTAGTTAAGTGCAGCGTGGGCTTAATGGCCTGAAAGAGGCAGAGCAGACGAGAGCGACTTCCCCTTGCGGCAGGTAGTAGAATGGATGATGAGGTCTGACAGCAGGGACAGTTAGTGTATTGTACCTGTACTGAACAGCATCTGGTCTCCAGCTAATGGGTGAGTCTGATCACTTAGCTTATCTTTCCCATTTATTGAAGGGTCTTTGCCAACATTAGACACAAAAGCAACAAGAGGAATAGCCTCATAACAATGATAAGCATGGATTGGCTGCTGTCTGCTTTGAGTGCCTCCTTCATTGGAGTTTATTAAATGACTGAACCCAGACCTGCCTACTGCATCTACTGCTGCTGTTCAAAGGCAGCTTGGGGCCCTCCATCCCTGCCCCCCTACTCTAGGGAGGGTTTCTGAATGAAAGCCCCTCTATATGTGTGTTTGTAAGGTGCCCTTTATTTGACCTGAAAGGGTACTGACTTAAAGGGTGCTTTCACAGAAGTCCTGATAAGATTAGATATGTTTCAGCTGTAGTCTTGAAACTGTTTGCTTTGTGTGGTTCAAGTAACTAGGCAGCTAAACTGGACTCACCAATTTAATTTCCTGCTTATTCACATTGGTTTTTTAAGGGAATAGTTTAAAGCCAACGCAAAACATCTGACTTGAAACATGTCCAGAAATGCAAAAGCCTCGTGTCCAATATAGAATGGTGTCATTGAGGCAGGTGGGGGTAGAATCGCTCCAGCAAGTACCAGGCCTGTAAAGTTGTGTTATCACAGAAGAAATAGGAAATCCATACTGAAATTTACTTATATGATGCAGAGCAGTGAGGAATAAAAAAGAAAAGCAAACAAAACAGCACATCAGGGGTTAGGCTTATCCTGTGTCACCAGTTCTGGAAGAAGTCAGTACACATCCTACTGAGCTGCTCCTCAGTGGTGTTCTTCCTTATATTTCCCTCCTTGCTGCTTTTCTGCTGCTGACAGCAAAGTTGAACAGGGACACCTTTCTGATGCGCCTAGTTGGGTCACAGCCCTGGTTTTGACATGGTTCACTGGACCGTGTTTCCTCAGCCTCCGCAAGGAAGGAGCGGTGCTCTGTGTTCCTGAGGGGCCTCCTGTTGAATTGGCACTGCTGAATACTTAGGGGTTCTTGTGTGGCTCTCGGTTCCCGCTGAAGCAAAGCTGTAGCTTTGTGGCTTTCCTCCTCAGTGCTTCCTGTAAGCCTTTCCAGGAGCTTTTGGAAGTAGGTCAGTACCACACCTTCAAGAGTCAGCACGTATATACACAAACCTCAGCTTGTGGCAGTTCTGTATGTCATGGGTGACTGCTTATAACATCACTTCTGAAGGAATGCTAAAACCTCAGCATGTATTTTGCAGCTACTCACACACTGTGATCAGGGACACGCTAACAGCAGCAAGATGCACAGCCCTTTTAGGTCCTGTCAGAAGGGACAGCATACTTTAGCTCCCAGACAGGGTATTTTCTCCATATGTAACCACCTCTACATGGGGTTCCACTTAAATATTGTTTAAGGACTTAGGAAGCACCTCCACTTTCTCCTGAAACGGGCGTCAGGTAGGGTTGTTTTCTGTACCATTGTTTGGCAACTGTGTTTTGGTCAGCACAGGAGAGGGTAGCGTGGATGAGCTTTAGCAAAGCCTGCATTGCAATTGAATGTTGGTACTCCTTAAAAAGGGCCCCTGCTTTCTAGCTAAAGTTTACACACAGATGAAGAATGCCTCTTGAGGAAGCATTGAAAACCTTTAAGAGCCAAGGAATCCATCAGTACCAACATGTAACCTAAACTCTTGTACAGCTGACTGGTCTCCCAGAAGAGTCTGGTGTACGTCAAGTGGTTTGTATTAATCCACAATCCAGTGTGAAACGCCGACAGCAAGATTTTAGCTGGTTATTGATGATCTGAAGCCAGCTGTGGATGTTCTGCTTGCTGGCTTAGTTGTACTGGTGCTAGACAGTATTGCAGCACAGGTTGGAGTTAAGCCTTACCTAAGTGAATGCGTTGTGTCAGATATGCTCTAGGTTTTTTGTGTTTGGGCTGCTCCTCCAACTGGAGTAAGACTCCGGTGCTTTGGGATGGACAGCAGGCAGACTATTCTACTACAGGAAGCAAAGTACTGTTGATTTTAAAGACAGCTTGTGTTTTGCCAGATAGTTGAAATCACGTGAACACTCTGCAGCCTGCTGAAATGTTCTGCAGATCCCAAAAGTGTCTCTGAAACCTTCAGAAGCAACTGAGGAGAACTGTTTCACTCCCTCTGCTGGCATACTTTGGATGGCTTGGATTACTGCAGCCAGTTGGAGAGGAGTGGGGTTCCTGTGCCATCCCGCTGGCTGTGTTGGTGGCATACCTGTCCAGCAGAGTACGGCGAGCATCCCAGCACCTTGTTTGGTAGCTGCTACAACCACTATAGACAGCCATCACAGATGGACCAGTGCCAAATGTAATTTATTTGGTGAATTTAGTGCAGGTAATAGATGAGGCTTTGAGATACATCTGGATTTCTGTGTGCTGCGATTAAGCAGCTTTAGATTCCTGACCACAATAACAAAATACAGCAACAGAAGTTGCGTGAGAGAACCTGGGGGGGTGGAGCTGCGTCCATAATACTTCGCACCCCAAGCTCCCTTTGTGAGCAGTGCTTGCCAGCTGCCCCAGCCGCTGTACCGAACAGCCATGGGCAGAGGAGCGGGTGGGCAGCCCAGTCTGAGAGCAGTTGACTCTTCTTGTCAGGCCTGATTACTGGAAATCTGGGTCACGCTCTCAAAGAATCGCCTCCTCCCCTGGGCGGATGGCCTCCCGCTCCACTGCACTGTGTGAGCCGGCTGGTGCAGTGCCTGCAGCGTTAGGAGGAGTCTGACATACTTGGCCCAACAACCTGTGTCTTGGAAGAACGGTGGCAAGGCTGCTACAAGCAGTTGCTCTCTTCTGTGGCTTGAACTGGAGTCTGAAGTTTCACTGGGTGTTGGCAGTGATGGATGTTCACCTCTTACGTGTGTTTCCTTGGGGGAGTTCTTGCCATTCTTGGGCTTTGCATCTGGCTGGTGACTCTAGCGAGGATTCAGACCCCTTTTTGCTCATATTGCATTTTTAAGCCTATTTCCAACAAGTAGCCTGGACTTTGAACATAAACTCCCTACCTTTATCTTAGTCCAGTTTACATGGTGATGTGCAGTAGGGGATAGGGTCCCACTCATTTTTAGAACCTCTTGCATGGCCTGAACCAAGTTTGCTGTTGGCCAGACAGCATCAAAGATGTATCTGTCCCTACCAGCTTTAGGACATTAGGCTGACAGGTAGAGGAGGGTAGACCTCAAGGGGCCTTTACAGCATGATCAGGGCTTGTTAAACACAGGAGACTTATAAAGACTATGTTGCTCCACAAGCTTTGGTTGAGCCCTGTACATCCTCAGACACTAGTCAGCTAACCAGGACACCCAAATCTGTGGGCAGCCAGGCTCGTGACTTCCAGCTGTCATAGAAATATTTGGGGTTTTTTTCCTCTAGATATCTAAAGGCAGAGCATAATCATCTGTGACCTCTGCCATTGAAACACCGCTCCTTCCTTCAGTACTGCATGGAGTAAGTCCCTGTTTGATCATCACTGGGTCGGGTGCAGAGAAGATTTGGAGCAGCTTTTCCTTGCTCTTATCCAGACTGCCAGACCTTAGGAGTATACTTATATCTGTGCCTGGCACAAAGGGCTGTCAGGGGACATAAAAGAGCCCTAAAATTAGATAATTATACATGAGACTGCTATTTGTTACTTAATTCCGTGGGAAAGGACAGAGACAGCAGGGAGATCTCTGGTATTTGTACACAGCATCCTGCCAGGGAGGTCTGGGCTGGTCAGTGGGAAATGCAGTGCAGACCTGCTAGTGCCGTGCTGAGCTCCAAGGCAAGAGCCCAGCTCAGGAACCATGCTAGCAGCCCTCTGAGAATGACAAGGGCTAGGCAGCTGCCCCAGGGATAGCACTGCCCAGGCACATGGGATGCTGGGACAAGCTGTGCGATCCCTGCAGCGGAGATGCTAGCGGCAGGGTGCGCCTCAGATAAGAGTGTCATGCCACATGTTTGTCAACACAGGTTGCAAGGTATGCTGGGGCACCCTGAGACCAGTTCTCTGGCTGCTCCAGGTCTCACTGAAGCCTGTGCAGCTCAGACTCCAAGCCAGTGATTCCTGCTTGCATGAGAGCGCGAAGAAGGTCCCCAGAGTGCATCCCTAGCTCAGGATAATACATCTCCAGCTCTGCTCTGTTCAAGTGGTAAAAATGTCGGCTTGTATTTTTCACTTGGCTGACTAATCTGCTGTGTTCTCTCTACAGCACAGCCATCGGAGGAGCCAGGAGGGGAGAGGTAAGCTCACTGATGTGTTTTTCGATGAGAGGGGAGAGTGGGGAAGCCTTAATTTAGTGTGGTGATCTCACCTGCTCTTTTTGCTGTTGTCGATAGACTGCCTGGCTCCTGCTGTGAAACATTGGTAGCGGTTTCTCCTGCATTGGGAGCTGCTTATCAGCTCAGGAGCCACAGTTTGAGGCTCTGGGGAAAGCTAGTGTTCTTTCAGTAGCAATAAAGCTCAAGTGCTTCTGATGTTAGGAACTCTCAGGTTTCTTCCCTGGATCTGTCCTGGACTATTTTAAGAATCCTCCAGAGAGAAGGAAATCCCCGAGACTGACTTTTGCAGGCCATACGTGCTGTCTGCGGTGGCGTAGCTTGCATCCCATGCTTGGCCATGGTTATAGATCTGAGCACCACACTCTGGCTACCCCAGATGTGGTGCCAGAGGAGGCCACATAACTAGTTTGGCCTCCAGCGCTTCTGTCTGCGTGGCTTTGAGTAAACTCCTTTGCATCGTGGGCTTATGGCATGGGGATGCTGTGGCATAGTGTCTGCTGCTGCTGCTTGGCTCGTGTGTCTCTTGGCGGTCTTCCTGATTAAAGGAAAAAAGTATCTCCAAACCAAGTGTATTCCGTAGTTCAGTTGAAGATGCCGTCAGTATTGTCAGCCCTTTGGTAGAGATCTCTGCTTCCCAGTGCAACTGTTCTGCGCCGTGCCCCCTCCCCCCAACCCCGCAACAAAACAGACCACGTTCAAAGATTGTCTTCTTGCTCTTGTCTTGCTCTTGTCTGTCTCTAGTGAGGGGGTGACTTCAGGGGCACAACCTCACCTGCTCAGTGTCCCTGAGCTGTGCCACTGTCTGGCAGAGAGCTGGGTCACCTTCAGGCTGTACCTGCAGGAACTGCTACAGTACAAGAGGCAAAATCCTGCCAAGGTAAGCTGGAGATATCTACCCTTCTGTGCAGGGGCTTTTCTTTCCATTACTAGTGGCCTAGGAGATGGAAGAATGTAAAATCAGTATTTTTACAATTGCTGTCCCTGTTTAACATTTGCTGTTTATTCCTTTCAGACTCTAAGCCATGGGAAGCATAAATAATGAGTAATTGGCTTCCAGTGTTTGTGAACTGGAGCTGAACTTAACCCCATCTGTGATTGGCTAGCTATACTTAGTTTTATTTCTTAGCATGCAAAGGAAGCTCTTAGATTGGGAGTGGGGAGAAAAAAGGTGAGCTTACAGTCTCTGCCCCTTTCACAGGCTCCATTCTTAAGCTGGTCCTACCTATTTTGCTAGCCAAGATTGTAGCTAGCCAAGTCCAAATGCAGAGGTGTTTCTGAGTGCGTGGAAACTTATCATTAACCATGTTCTGATGGCTGTGACGTGTGTTGTTTGGAAAGGGTTTGTAGACAGGAGTTGCCTTACCATCACAAAAAATAGGACAGACCAGCCACTGGGATTGTATCAGGCTTGCTGGGGTCCAGTGTGCCAAAAGGAGTGGGTTTCTATCACTGCTGATTACTCCTCTTCTGTTAAAACACTGTCCCAACTACAGCAAGTAGGAGACCAGGACCAAGGTGCACCAAGGTGCCTATAAAGCGTGAACTCATTGGCAGTAAAGCCCTTAGAGGGCCTTAGCTTTTGTAGACCCCTTCAATATGAATGAAACTCTTCACTGCTGGATTTAATTGATATCTGAACCCATGTCCTGGCTTGCAGGGTGTCTGTTCTCACTTCTGCCCCTCGGAGAATGCAGGACAAGCCATCAGGGCTGCACCATTATACTTCCACCTTTTCCAGAGGAGGAAGGTCCTGGTCTGGTGGGAGCGTGGGTTCTGCTAATGCTTCTGCCAGCCGGTTTATGGCGTAGCAGTGGCACAGCATCTGGTGACTCTGTAACACCTTCCTGTCTCTGGTGGGACAGTATGGACTTCTCTTAAAGAGCTGAGCTCTGCAGGAGAGATGTACTCTAAAATGGCAATTTGCAATATCCCATCCTAGCCTCAAGGAACATAATTTACTTCATAAAGAACTGTCCAGTCAAGTTTTGGTTCTTTTTATTGGAGTGTCGGGTTACCTTGGTCTTCCTGTGCTTGAACCCTCTAATGCTTACAGCTTAACCCAACCAAGCTGAGTTGTGATTGTCAGCATCTGAATGTACTCAGTGCAAAGCTGGTGTACTGACTTTGTTAGGAGCATCCCTCATTTTGCTCTAACTGGGTTTCCTGCATTGGTTGCATAGATGTATTTCTGCCTCTTGTCACTTCTGTTTGTTCCTCTCTTTCTTCAGTTCTGCATGAGTGTGTGTTCAGGCTGCCTGATTCTGGCTGTAGTTGGACACTATGTTCCAGGCATAATGATCTCCTACATCATTTGTGAGTATAAGCAACTCTCTTGTCAGACTTAAGCTGAAACATGACCTAACTGTGCTGTTGATACGCTGGTAGAAGCATATTTGTGGTTTTCTTGAGGGGGTCTGTGCTAGATGATTAATCAATACAGGCAATGTGCTCTCTACGAAGTCTCTAGCTTTAAGTGTGTGCATGCAGTACAGTGGCAAAGTCAGGAGAGGGAGCCGTCGCTAAAACATTGCTTTCCTCTTCTACCCACGCCTGGGGCTGTGCTGGTGAGGCTCCAGGGAAGCAGAAAGCTGTAGTCTCTCTGTTCCTAGAGTGGGCAAATCCTATCGAGAGAGTTCTTAAAGAAGCTGCATGTTTGGTAAATAAGACCTTTTTCACTGCTTCGCGAGTCCTTGCTAACTCTGAAGACTGTTCAGGTGGTCTGCTGCTAGCGCATCTACATAGGAGCTCTATGCTGCTACCCTTATAAAAGTTCTGGTAATTTTTAGTTTTAATAACCTCATTTCAGGGCCTCTATTGCATGTTGGGGCTGCGATGCAGTGGCTGAAGAGGAGGGATTACGCTTCATCTTAACATAAATCTGTATCCTAACAGAGATCTGTTAGGAAAACCTGGTTAATCAGGCAGCTTTGGAATGAGTAAGAATAGCCACGGATGAGGATTTTAGGCAGAGTCAGATGGGAAAGCAAGTGCCATTCAACTGCACTTCCCTTGATGCAGTTTTTCTTGCTGGTGCCCTGTGAAGAGCTGGGTTGTGCTTGGTCTGTCTCTCACACTCCCTGTATCCTGTGTCCACAGTGCTCAGCATTCTGCTCTGGCCCCTGGTGGTCTACCACGAGCTGATCCAGAGGATGTACACACGTTTGGAGCCTGTCCTGATGAAACTGGACTACAGTATGAAGGCAGAGACGCTGCACCACAAGCATGAGAAGAAGAGTAAGGACTCACCTTCTCTCTAACTTTTTCTGATGCCATACTCCCAGGGTGGAGCCCTAGCAAAGGGACAATAGGAGAGCACGTCTCCCAACAGTGTGTGGTGAAAAGCTGCAGCGGAGCAGGGGAAAACATGCTGAAACTTGAGGGTTATGGGGAGAGCAATTGGGCCAGTGATCCTGGGAACAGCAAGTGAAAGCAAGAGGTTACAGTTGTTTCTGGGAACCTTGGGCTTCTGGGAAACCTGTGCAATTTCACAGGGTGGCAGAAATAGTGAGAAAGTGATGTATAAAGGCGTAAAATTTCTTCAGTCTCATGTAAAGCCTTTCTTCTCTTTCTCAGAGCGACAAGGGAAGAGTGAGCCTGCAGCAGGTGATGAGCCAACAGCAGAGACGGAGAGTGAGAGTGAGGCAGAGCTGTCAGGCTTCTCCCCAGTGGTAAGAGCACAAAGAGCTGAGCAGGAACCAGTCCCTCCTGTCTGGTCTGTAGCAGCTTGTGAGGCAATGGGTGGTCTGAGTACAGCTGCATTGATAACAAACAGTAGAGCAACAAGTCGCTTATTTGCAGAATCCCAAGGGGAGAAGAGTATTTGTTTGATCAAGGCCATTGTCTCCCATCTGGGTATTGAGAATTCAGTGCCACAGGGCTGGTGACGCAGTAGCAGGACAGGGCAAGCTGTGCTCCAGCCTCCTGCTGACCTGCGGAATTGCTTTGATGGTTATGCTTCATGTCCAGAGAATGTGAGTGTCTCCTAAAGAAACCAACTCTCCCGGTGTAATGTGCAGAGGGTCATCACCACTGGAAAAGGTTGATGAGCAGCACTAGTGTCTCTTACACAGCTCATGCTCTCAGTCAGACTGGGTGTGACTTTCCTGTATGTGCACCACAGAAACACACCAAGTGTCTTCGTTTACAGGAACTCCGGGCATGTAGCTGGGCCATGAGGTGGGAAGCTTCAGCTTCCAAAGGAATGCAGATACTTGAACCACTGCTACTTGTAGAAGGCTTCACTGGGCTCAGCATGAATGCAAAAGGGAAGGGGTGTTCTGCTCCTTGGTGATCCCAGGAGAGGAAGAAGGATCAAGGCCTTCTGAGACTCCTACAGGCTGATCCCATCTTGTGCTGGCTCTTTCGGGTTCTTCACTGAGAGCAAGCAAAGCTTCAGCCAGTGAATTATTGCAGGAAAGCCAGTGAACTGAGGCTGCCCTTCCCTGGCAGTGCAATGAGCACTTTGCCTAGCCCCCTCCTGCTTTCATACTATCCCTGTGCAGCATACTGTCCTTCCAGCAAGCACTTCTGCCTGGAAGCTCTGGTTTGTGCAGAGGTGCCCGTAGGCAGCACTGGTAGTCAGACCCCCAGGAATTTGTCCCTCTGCCTTCATCCCATGCAGGTGGATGTGAAGAAGACTGCCCTGGCACTGTCAATCACAGATTCTGAGCTCTCTGATGAAGAGGCTTCCATCCTGGAGAGCGGGGGCTTTTCTGTCTCAAGGGCTACCACCCCACAGCTGACGGACGTTTCTGAAGGTACGAGATGGGACACCTTGCTGCCTTCCTTTCCCTGGGTGTTTTGTCCCAGAACAACTCGCCCTCCAAATGGGAGGACAGGGAGAAAACCCAGCTATTTGCAAGGGGAAGAGCATTGAAAGGAAGAAGCAGTAATAGCAGTACAGCATGCCCTGGCTTCATGGCTGACCATGAGCTGATCCTGAGTGAACATCGGCCTCTGATTACTGCCCCACAAGGCAACACTCTCTTGTGACTCCAGCAAGGGAGTGAGGCTATCCATGAAGTCCCGCAGAAATAATTGCATGGTATAGTCACACGCCCTTCTATGGTGCTGGGTGAAACAGGTTGCACACTCCACCCTGCCAGACTTACAAGCTCAGAGAAAGACTGGTTAGTGGTGAGGAACGTGAAGGTAACCACTCAGATGTGGTCACCTGAGTGTCGGGAGGAACAGGCAGGTGACGTGCTGCAAGCGCAATTTCCCTGACCCTGTGGATTTTAGTGCAGGGCTCTAGGTGCAGAGACTGTGAGCTGGAGAAGGAATTCCTCTCTGAGCACAGAGCACGTAGAACAGGATGAGAAAAGGGACACTCCACGTGAGTTCTGCCACTGGGAGAAGGAAATAACTGCAGCCCCCTTCCTGCTGTGCTCCCAGAGCTGGGAGGATGCCCAAAAGTGAGCCCTAGTTTATCAGCTGGGGGTAGGTGGGTGGGAGGTGTCAGTGCCCTGGGTCAAGGTGAGGGGACCTTTGCCTTAATGCTGCTGCCTTTCAGACCTGGATCAGCAGAGCCTGCACAGTGAGCCGGAGGAGTCGTTTTCCAAGGACCTGGCAGAGTTTCCCTCCGTGGAAGAATATCATTCCAGAGACCTGGGACCACAGAGCGATGAAGACGCGTTTGGTGTGCCTCTGGGTCCTGAGCTTGCCCACGCTGCCCGTGAGCTGGACTCGGCAGAGAAGGAGGCCGCGGACTCTGACCTCTCCATCCTTCGCCTAGCATCTCCTCTCCATTTTGTAAATACGCACTTCAACGGGAGCGGGCAAGTGGCAGGAGGCAACGCAGAGCCAAAGACTGTCCCTGCCCCGGGCCTGGGCATCTGCATTGACACGCTGAGCGAGGAGATCGTCACCACTGCCATTACCACAGCGGTGCAGAACACCCTCTCTGCCCTGCTGCGGTCCTCGGAGGCCAGCGAGGGGCCCTCTCTCTCTGAGTTCCTCCCCACCGAGCCTGAAGAGAAACTGAGCTTCCAAGCACAGCTGTCAGAGAGCGAAGTGGTGGAGACAGAGACAGCAGCTTCACCGGAGGATGAGGAGGAAGCAGATGACTTTGAGCTACTGGATCAGGGGGAGCTGGAGCAAATAGATGTAGAGCTGGGGCTCGGAGAGGAGCAGGAAGCACAAGAGTCTCCTGCTGCTCCGGCTCCCCCCTCTCCCACGCTTGCTGAGCTGCCAAAGCAAGGAGATGAGGAGGAGGCAGTGATGACAGCAGCATCTATCTCTTAGGTCTTCTTCATGCGCCCCCTTTTCCTCCATCGTCACTGGAAAAAAGGAAGAACTTGCACGGTGAACACGCAGTGGGTTTTTAGATGTTTGTGTTGACTGGGATGGAAACGCGTCAGTGTTTTAATGTGCTGTGTCTGGAATAACAAATCCTTTCCATCCTTCTAGAGCCCGGCCTTCGCTGGCTGAGCGGGAGATGCCCCTGCCCTGCGGCTGGGGAAGAGCCGGCTCCTAGAAGCCTTACGCCACAATCGAAACACCAACCCCAGCAAACGCTTCCTAGTAATGGTGCGGTATTTTGGTCTGTCTTCTGTTTGTCTTTCGTTTTGCACGCAGAGTACCGAGCTAGCTGTAGCTGCTGCTAATGCCCACATCCCCAGTAGGACATATGCAATCTTATTTTATTGGGTTTTTAAATGGCTCAAAAGTGTAAATAATTTTAACTTTCATTGGTTTTGTTTGGGGGGAAGGGTGGGGTGCACAGTCAAATGTGGCTCTCGGGGGGCTAGCGGAGGGAAAGAGGTCTTTGGAAGGGAGGGTAGCAGTAAGGGGACGAAAGCAGACGGGCACTGTGCAGTGAAGAGACCCCTTCTGCAACTCGTCACCATCTTTCACGTCACTGCTGGAACAGGGGGTCGGGCAATACCCGGTTTTTGTCTGTCTGATTTGAGTTCTGCTACTGGGTGGCTGCGGAGTTTTTTGCAATCAATGAAATTCGCTCCTGGCCCTGTTCAGTACTCCCGTTTCTTCCTGCCGTGGCCTCTCCGGCGCATCATCGCTTGTGGTCCGAACCGAACCGCTGATCCTGCTAGCACCCCTTCCCTCTGCACCCCTTCCGTGCCGAGCCGGGCAGCAGTAGCATGGCACCTGAAGACTCTGAAGTGGCTTGAAGAGAGCCAGGAGCTCTCTTACACAGCGGAGGATCCGCGTTCTGTGTCTCTTGGGGCTGGGGGGGGGGGGCTGGGGCTGGGGAGGAGAGGGACGGAGGGAAACTCCCCGAGTTTAAGCTGTCCCGCCTGGGCAGTCTCGCCTCTTGCTGGCGGGGCAGGGCGGGATGGCTCCGCTGCTCGCCCCCGGTTCCCTGCCGCTGGCCCTCCTGGGCTCCCCCGTGCCCTCAACCTTCCCCCCCCGCCCCGCAGCCGCCGCCGGGGGTC